>JAWNOV010000011.1:13052500-14252500 GCA_035045575.1 Drosophila falleni
CGACATTGGTTAAAGTGAAACCACGATTCATTGTAAGACTCACAAACAAAATTTGTAAATTTGAAAACAACAGCTTCCTATAAATGCAAAATAAAATGAATTTTCATGATTTAAAAAAAATTTCGACTTACATTGTAAATCCAAAGAAGAAATAGCGACTTACATTGTAACACAGTTTATTAGAAATCCAAAGGAGAAAAACTCCAATAGCAATAATTGTGCTACGCATAGCGAACAATTTAAAACTGACCATTAAAGAACTGAATATTATACATAAATATTGAAAAATAAGATTCGCTTGAATACCCAAACTAATTCACATATTAAAATCTATTTCTCATATAATATATTCTGTGCTAGGTACCTTGATATAATTCTAATCAATTTTTACTCCATTTAACTTTAATAACGACAGATCTGTGGTTATTATCAAAATTGCAAGTCATTTCGTGTAAAGTAATTATAAATACTAAATAAAAAATAGTTCAGCTCGTAGATAAAATCTTTGTACCAACTGCCTATACTGCAAAGGATCGCAATATATATACCATATAAGGGATTGAGTGTTTAAAGTTTGAGAATTTCGCTTGATACTTTGGTTGGATTCTAATCAACTTTCATTCCAATATCATTACATCTATAGTTACTTAATTTCTAGTTTTTAACAAGTCCTCCTGAGATTACATCTATAGTTATTTATTTTCTAGATTTTAACAAATCTTCCGTAAATACAAAATAAACGTTTGTTATAAATTGTTTCTTCTTATCAAAATACCAATTCATTTTGAGTAAATAATCGCCACTTGGAAATGGAAGTCGTAATACCTCAGATCGAAGATAAAGTCCTTGAACTAACTGGTCACCCTGCAAAAAGATCGCAGTATGTTAAAATGTAATCCGTTTATAAAGATTACTACTTACCATATAAGGGCATGTGTGATTAATGTTTGAGAATTCCCTATACAGATTAGTAACAATCTGTACAAATGGACTATAAGGCTTCTTCACAAATCGGCAAGCATCAATCGATACATTAAAGAGCCACGGTTTATATCCATTAGCTCTCTTTAAGAGTTGTAGATGAAGAATTATATCGTTTGCAGGATGAAGGATGGTTCCATTAAGATTTAAAACAGTCCTATGACGATTAATAGCACGCAGTCGACATTGGTTAAAGTGATACCACGATTCATTGTAAGACTCACAAACAAAATTTGTAAGTTTGAAAACAACAGCTTCCTATCAATGCAAAAAGAAATGAAATGCAATGATTTAAAAAAAAAAATCCGACTTACATTGTTCGACAGTTTATTAGAAATCCAAAGGAGAAAAACTCCAATAACAATAGTATTCCGCATAGCGAACAATTTAAAACTGACCAGTAAAGAACTGAATATTATACATAAATATTGAAAAATAAGATTCGCTTGAATACCCAAACTAATTCACATATTGAAATCAAATTCTCATATAATATATTCTGTGCTAGGTACCTTGATATAATTCTAATCAATTTTTACTCCATTAAACTTTAATAATGACAGACCTGTGGCTATTATCACAATTGCAAGTCATTTCGTGTAAAGTAATTATTAATAAAAAATAAATAATAGTTCAGCTCGTAGATAAAATCTTTGAACCAACTGCCTATACTGCAAAGATTCGCAATATATATACCATATAAGGGATTGAGTGTTAAAAGCTTGAGAATTTCTTAAAAATATTAAAAACAATCGACAGACATCAAAGAACACATTAAAATGTCTGGATTTTTATACCTTGGCTTTCTTTAAAAATTGCAATGCAAATTTGCAGAATGAAGGATGGTTAATCCTTTTTTATACCCTGAGCTCATTGAAAATGGGCAAAAAAGGGTATAATGTGTTGCCTACTAATATGGGCAAAAAAGTGTTGCCTACTTATGTGGGCAAAAAATAGTGTTGCCTGCTTATGTGGGCAAAAATAGTGTTGCCTACTTATACGGGCAAAGATAGTGTTGCCTACTTTTGTGGGAAAAAAGTGTTGCCTACTTATGTGGACAAAAATAGTATATCCTACTTATATGGGCATAGATAGTGATGCCTACTTTTATGGGCAAAATCAACCTCAGAGTAGAGTACATGGGCTCGGGGTATCCTACTGTCGAGCGGGCTCGACTGTAACCGCCCACTTGTTTAAATATTAATTTATAGGTAAGAATGGAGTAACTGGGCTGCAAAGCAAACAAAATATGGGCAAAGATCCTTCTGCCACAAGAGATAGCCATTTGTAATGTCATCAAATGTCGACATTGTGCTGAAAACAAAATGCCACAATTAAAATTAACAGCCAAAGCAAACTGTCAATATAACTGCCAGAGCTGACAGCCAGTTGACAATTGCAAATGAGGCAGCAGAAAGCGGAGAGTGAAGTCGGAGGCAAACGAAGCCACTTTCCACTTGGAGCAGGGCACGATATAAACTCATTACGGCAATTTATGCAAAATGTTCAAACCGCAATTGAAAATCCATTTAAATGAAATGCCACCAAATGGCGGTGAGTCTACAGCACACACCCTTTGCCTCTCTTTGGGCTAAGGGATGCCAACCCCCAACTTAATTTTGCTGCTGCTGTGTAGCTGCTGTTGCCGCCTCCATTGATGCATATGAATTCAATTATAAAACAGCGCCACCTTTGACGCGGCGCCACAACAAAGCTAACAGTTGGATAGAGAGAGAGTAAAAGAGAGAGGGAGAACTAGTGGGCGGTAACAGTCGAGCGTGCTCGACAGTAGGATACCCTGTGTCAAGGTAATTTGTACTAAAAGTTGATTTTCGACCGATTGTTTCTATGGCAGCTATATAAAATGTATAACCGAATTAAACCAAATTTGGTATGAATGTACAAAACCAACTCAAATGCATATTCTAACAGTTTGGTTAAGGTATCTCATAAAAAAAAAAACTGTTTCATACTAAGACTTTGTTTTCGATTAAGCGTCTCTATTGCAGCTATATGATATAGTGGACCGATTTGATTAAAATTTAGTGAGGATGCTGAGTACTAGCCCAGATGTGTATGCTATTAGTTTGGTTCTGATATCTCAACAAAAAAAAAACTTTTCCATACTAAAACTTCATTTTCGGTGTTTTGTTCCTAAGGCAACTATGTGATATAGTTAACCGATTTCAACCAAATTTGATGAGGATGTAAAATACCAGCCCCGATGTATACTATATCAGTTTGGATCTGATATCTTAAGAAACAAAAAATTTGTTCATACCAAAACTTCATTTTCGATGTATCGTTCCTATGGCAGCTATATGATATAGTGGTCCGATCCAAACACATTATACCCTATTAAGCCTATTTTCAATGGGCTTAGGGTATAAAAAGTGAAATTGGTGGCAATGTCAGCTGTTCGTAAATAACATGCTCATGGCCATGGCCATGGCTCTAATGAAACATTTTTTTAGCCAAAGTTGCCTTTGGGCAGGAGAAGCAGACAACGAAACTTGTTAATTTTATGCAGAAAACAGACAACGAGAACTCAGCCAGGACAACTGTCTGGTGTCTGGTGTCTGGTGTTTGGTGGGTGTTTGTGTCGCAGTTACACTTCCTGTGCCATTTGCATATTCCTCTTTTTGTTGTGGCCATAAAAATCAAGGCACAAAACTACGAAATGCAGGCGGTGTCAGAGTAAAAAGCAAATGCCTAAAGGAAGCTTACACTTTTTGCCAATATGGCGTGGAGCAACCGCAGGTGGTAAGTGATACGCCCCTTTTGCCACGCCCCTAGAGTAGTGGAAAGGTAGGCGCTTACCTGCCACCAAAACGGCAACAACATAAATTACACAAACAAAAGGCCAAAAGGCGTTCAACGCTGCAAAGTCGACGGCCCACTTGACACCTCATAATAAAATTAAGTATACGCCACTCGAGCTCTAGTACAAATGCCGCCAGGCGACGCGACTGCCGTTATTTATGCGCTCGCCAGGAGGCCAAGAGGAAGTGGAGACCTGGAGAACTGGAGAACTGGAGGCCTGGAGGCCTGGAGGAGACCAAGCCAAGCCAGGACACAGCGTGCAGTCCTTCAGCGTTTTGCCTTTGAAGTTTATTTGCGTATTTCAAGTGCGACCGACGCTCATTTCAATATTCAAGCGCGCCCAGCAGTTGTTGTTTTTAGTTGTTTTAGTTGTTGTCCTTTGTTGTTGGGCATTTTGCTGCTGTCTGGCAATTGTTTAACTAGTTGGTGTCACTTATAATGAATTTTAAATTAAGTTGTTATTGTGCCTGGCATTAAACGCTGTCGTCCTCTCTCGCTGTTGTTGTGGTGCGGAAGCTGTTTATTTGCATAATAAAGGACATGACTAATGTTAATTAAATTCAGGCAGACAACTAGTTTTAGCAAAACAGTTTTAAAGGTTTTAATTAAAGATGAAAAATGCATAAATTCAAATTCCCAGCCTGAAAGTATGCAACACAAATTCGAATTCGAGCTCAGCCTGAAAGTATGCAACACTTTTGGGCAATTCGAAATTGCACAGCTTAAGCATAATCATTGTTATTCAATTTATCTACTAAATGGTATTAACTTTATTAAACGCGAACAGAGGGCTGTGAATCTTGCATAAGCTGACTAATTTAATGCCAAATTCAATTTATTGCAACTGATTAATTTTGCAAATTTGAATATTCAATTATTGTTGACTACTTTTAGGCAGGGATAAATTATTCTACAATTAATATTCCTTTGAGCTTAGTCTGCATTAATTTTAAGCACCAATTACTAGCTATTCGCCATACATAGCAACTAAGTTGAGCATTTCTAAGCATACAAAAGATTTAAAGCAAACAAAACACAACATTGCCCTAATGCAACAAACTATTTGCCTGCAACACAACAACTACAACTACAACTACAACTACAACTATGAGTGTGTCTACATGCCAACACTAGAGTTGAGGATACAAACAGCCAGATTAAATCCTTTCAAAATAACTATGCAAACTAGTAGCATATGCAAATGCCGGATAAAACGAGTACAACAACTTTTTGCATTACTCAGATTGCCAGTTGGCCCCAAAACTCCCCCCAACTCCCAATGTTGGGGGCCAAAAAGTTTTGGCTTTCAGCTCATTTGTTGGTCACGCCACGCAACATGGTAAAGTACGAATAGGATGCATTCAACAGACTCTGAAACATGGCCAAAGTCATGGGGTAAACGTTGCCAACTCTTATCTGAAAGCGAAACGAAACGAAACGAAATGGAACGGAATGAGAGATGAAATGGAGCGTACACATAAAGGCAGGATTAAAATCTGCCAAATGAAATGCATACCAATCTAAAAGGACATGACACACTCACTCCCCTCTTCCTCCCTCACTCACCTCCAAAGGTCTTTGCGTCTGCATCAAAAAGATCAAGAGAGTTTTCCGAAAACGCATCCCACACTCATACCAGGGCACATTGTAAACAGCCTGAGAGACGAGCGCGCTCTGTAAAAGATGTTTTAATTGAAATGAATGACGTCCCATCGAGCTGACCAAGAACGCACCTCAATGACCAACTCGTTGGCCCGATTGTAGTAGGTGAATAGCACATAGAGCATTGTGCCTATGTACATGACTATGGAGATCATTTGAGTGTATGAGCTCATCTGTTGAAAATAAGAGTTTGTTACCATACTCAGAATCTTAGCAATACTTACAATATTCAAGCCAAAGAGCAGCAGACAGATGATCGAGCCATAGATAATCGCTTCGGCTCCTAATATATAAGTAACCAGCTTATTCATTTTCCTTACATAGCTACAATTAAAACATATAAGTCTAAATCTATATATAAGAATGTTTGTCCTGACTGACTGACTGATATTTGTTTAGACCAAACTGTAAGACCGAGAACATTGAAATTTTGACACAACATAGCTGAGGCAATTTTATCGTGCAATAAGAAGGCTTTTTGCGAAATATGCACCGGAAGAAATAAACAAAAGTTTTCTAAAAATCTCTAACAGTGCAGTACGAAAGTAATTGTTGGTGTTTCTGAAAACAAGCAATCATTGCTTTAAAATGTCTAAAAATTGTTGAAAGATTTTAAATCAAAATTATTTTTTAGATTAAATAAAAATGCATAAAATCTATTTTTTATGAAAATGTGAAATATATATAAATATTTCTAATCTAAAAATTTTGCTAAAGCTGAAATTTAAGAAACACCGACTATTGAATGGTTGTTTTCCAAATCAATTCCCTCTAGAGATTTCTGGAACACATTTGAATAAATAATTTTATTCAGAACATACCCCATAATAATGATATGATAACGTATGCAGGCAGTCAGCATTTGATAACGTTTCTCCTCCTCCTTCAGGTTGCCAATGCACGACAATTTATAGGCCAGAATTTGCAGCATCGCTTTGCCAAAGAGCGCAAAAGCAGCAAACAGACTGACAAAGGGCATATACATCATGGAGAGCACAAAGGGAGTGGGTATTTGCAGTACATAGAATATCTGATAGGTCGGAGTGCTCTGCATGTCCAGCAGGGGCAGAGCAATGCCAAAGGGATGCACTGCGGACACGGGAAACAGGAAATTATTAGTAAAATCGCATCCGTTTAAGCCAAATACGCTTACCGCGCTGTTGGCGAAACAAGGTAAAGATTAAGGCACCCGTAATATCCAGAGTGGATGCCGACAAATTGAAGATTGCAATGCGACGTGCTTCCCGCACAGTCTTCAGCAGAATGCGTTGAATATGCTCATCTGCAGATGCCTCAATCTGCCGATACAGGTGAGTCAGCTCATACAGGAATCTCTCGAATTCCTCATGCTTCCAGATGGCCAACCAGGTGCGCATCAGGGCATTGAAAATGGCCGACAAAAAGAACAGATTGAGTATGAAGGCGGGCAAATCTCCCCACATCTCCAGCAAATACAGCAATTGCATCACGTTCATCAGACAAACGGGCAAGACAAACGCATACTTCCGCCAGTTGGTCTGGGATGTTGGATAGAGCACCGCAAAGTATCTCCAAATGCGCACATTGATTGCAACTAAAGCAATATCCTCGTTCTCTGCCATTTCTACTTCACTTACCACTTGAAACTGTGCCCACAAAGTGCTCGGCAAACGTCTTTTATTTCGCCAATTGACGCCATCGACAGACTCGAAGGCGTTGGCCAATTGTTACCCCGGGTAATAGACATTAGAGTAGCCTATAATTTACCAAATTGCCTGATGACAATAGCTTGTTAGGCAAGAGGCGAGCTCGCATTGTGTTAACAGATGCCAATGTATTTCCAATTCGACTGAAGACGGCTTTATAATTGGCCATTTAGCAATGTCAATTGCTTGCTTAATTATATTGAGAATCTTGGGAAATGAGACACGTTCAGCCATATGCTAAATTAAATTAGATTTATCAATTAATTAATTAATTATTTAAACATTTATTTGTCTTATGCGAAATTTTCATTCAAGGATTAAATCATTAATCCAAACCATAACCTTTAACCATTTAACTTAAAGCGATGTTCGATTCAGATATTTGATACCCTGGTTTCCCTTTAATTTGCAAAAATGTCCATTGATTTATCAACACGTTCCGCAAAACATCAGGAGTACATAATGTGCCATATGAGTCTGCTGTCAGTAAGCTAACGAGGCGCTAACGTGGCCAACAGGCTGACAGTCTGACCGTCCGACAGGCGATAGCCAGCATGACTTATTAAACAATAAAACCGGATTATCCGTAAACAACTGAGCAAACATGCCAGCGCCAAATATTTTGACCAGGCCGCTTATCATGCATTAAAAACGGACGGACAGACGGACGGACGGACGAACAGAGACAACAACAAACAGCAGCAGGAAAGGAAAGGAAGAAAAAAAAGACAATATAAAAATCAACAAGCGCCTGGCATAACATAATTCAGCAACAATGCCAGCTCAGCAAATACGGCGGGGAATTAAAATAAGACCTGTGTACGGCACAGTTGGCCAAGGCCAGGACAAGGGCTGCAAGCCGACCAAACGACCGACAGTCCGACCGTCAGACCGACCGAGCCCATAAAGGCACACATTATGGCCACTTAACCGCGCGTTATGCCGCAAAAAAGGCAAAGGACAAAGCCAAAAGCTCAAGCAGCTCAAATGGTAGCTGGCTTCACTCCCCTCTCTCCCTCTCTCTCTCTCTCCCTCTCTCTCTTCCTCTCCCTCTCTCTCTCTTTTTCCCTGTGTGTGTCTGTGGCGTATGCGCAATATTTTGTGCAAACATGAGCAATACGAGCAGACTCCTGGCCAAGTCTGTGTTGCCACTTTCCATGCGGCAAATATGCAATGTCAGTTGCAGCTGCTCATGCAACGGCGTTGCACATAAATCAAAGGGTGACCTTTTTATACCCTGTGCACATTCAAAATGGGTATTAAAGGGTATAATGTGTTTGGCAAAATGTATGTAACAGGCAGAAGGAGGCGGAGCAGACCGCCCCAAGTATATATATACTTTCTCAAGATCAATCGGACCATTATATCAAATAGCTGCCATAGGAACGATACATCGAAAATTAAGTTTTAGTATGAAAAAGTTTTTTATTTGTTGAGATATCAGAACCAAACTGATAGAAAATGCATGTAAACTGCTATTTTACATCCTGTCTAACTTTTGTTGAAATCGGTTAAATATATCATATAGCTGCCATAGTGACGTTCAATCGAAAATGAAGTCTTAGTATGAAAAAGATTTTTATTTTTTGAAATATCTTAACCAAACTGATAGAGTATGAATTTAAGGTGGTAATGTACATTCTGACCAAATTTGGTTTAATTCGGTTCACTATATCGTATAGCTTCCATCGTAACAATCAGTCAAAAATCAACTTTCAGTACCGAGTACCTAGGCACAGGGTGTCCTGCTGTCGAGCGTACTCGACTCCAAGCTCTTATTTGTTTCTGGTTGCCTGACAAAAATGCATTTGTGTTGCTTGGCAACAACAACAATTTCTCAATTTCCATTTTTCCAAATTTATTATAAATTAAAAGCTAAGCCTCTGCAAATTGAGGACATTTAATTATCACATTGGGACAAGACTTTCGAACAATGTGGCACACATCAAAGTAAACACACACACACACACATGTCGAGTGGCTGTTAACCCTATAAACCACAAGATGACATTAATTACGTGTACTTTCAGTTGCAGGAACAGTTCGCCAAAGGACCAGCCTCAAACTGGGAGTCCTGTTTCTAGCTTGTACAAAATTAATATCAAGTAATTAACAGCAGATTCCAGTGGCCAGAGACGTGATTTAAACAAGTCAACTGCCCCTTTATGGGGTCTCCTACAATTGTGTGGGCGTGTCCATATTGACTTTAGCACATTTTCAGCTTATATTACAAATTCTAGCTATAGTTTGTGGGCGTCTCGTAAGCCGCTTTTGCCAATTAAGCAGCTCACTTGGCTTACTTTGCTTTGAGAATTGCCTTGAAAACTGAAATTGCTTTGCTAAGCTTCTAATTTGGCATTTTGTATAGTATATATATATTGTTAGGGTATTTTTGCATCAGCTGCTCACTTATCATCCCTATAACGGAGTCAACAGGCATGGCTAATGCGGCTTAGTTTTGTTAACGATTTGCAAACACGTGTGACGTGTACCCGGCCAAGTTCAAGTCCAATTCCAATTCCATTTCCAATTCCGAGCAACCCCCGAGAACAAGAAACAACAAACAATAGAACAAATTTGCTTTGATGATATCTAGACATGCCACAATTTGAGCTAAATATTTAATATTTAACTATGCCGTCATATCCCGCTCGAATTTATCCAAGTCAGTTGCTATATGAGTAACTCGGCACAAGATAATAAAACGTTATTGTTTGCTCACCATAAAGTATCTGAAAGTGCAACATACTCCCACTTAAAAAAAGATTAAAATAATAACTAGGATTGCTACATCTTTATAGACTGTTAGGAGACTGCCCTCTATTGATTTTACAGTCAAATAAACAAAACTATTCAAAATAGTCAAAGTATCATAGGTATTCATTAACATTCACAAATAATTTTAGCGAATCATTCTCGTCTAATTAACATAAACTTTTAAATATAGGAATTCTACACTCGCAGAAATTATGCACTCACAACTTTGAAAAAGTAATTTATGTTTAATTTATATTGAAATTTTATCATGAATTCAACATGATGTTAAAAATAGATTTTCAATTCCATTTAAGTTACGGTCATTCTTTAAATTAAGATTTTAATTAGAATTCAACATGATGTTTTACATTAGTATTGTATTTAAGTAATCAGTTTCCGTATTAGTCAACATTTATTGCTTATTACAATGATTTCCCTACAAAATTTGTAAGGGGTAGACAATAATAAATATATGAGCTATTAAGTTACTATCAGAATATTGCTCAACTTCCAACTGTCATAACTTGATCAAAACTGAACCGATTTTCAAGCGGAATGTCATTTTGACCATAATTTGGCCTCTTAATTGATTCTGCATTTAAATTTTTATCATCTTGAAAATTTGATATATTTTTGATCCTAAGCCGTTTATCATCCAATTTTCCATACTTACCCCTTGACATTTTTTCAAAAACTTTGATCTCTCATAACTTCATCAAAAAATGACCGATTTTCAAGCGGAATGTCGTTTTGATCATAATTTGGCCTCTAAATTGATTCTGCATTTAAATTTTTATCATCTAGAAAATTTGATATATTTTCGATTCTAAGCCGTCTATCATCCAATTTTCCATACTTACCCCTTGACATTTTTTCAAAAACTTTGATCTCTCATAACTTTGTCAAAAATTGACCGATTTTCAAGCGGAATGTCATTTTGATCATAATTTGGCCTCTAAATTGATTCTGCATTTAAATTTTTATCATCTAGAAAATTTGACATATTTTCGATTCTAAGCCGTCTATCATCCAATTTTTCATGCTTACCCCTTGACATTTTTTCAAAAACTTTGATCTCTCATAACTTTGTCAAAAATTGACCGATTTTCAAGCGGAATGTCATTTTGATCATAATTTGGCCTCTAAATTGATTCTGCATTTAAATTTTTATCATCTAGAAAATTTGACATATTTTCGATTCTAAGCCGTCTATCATCCAATTTTTCATGCTTACCCCTTGACATTTTTTCAAAAACTTTGATCTCTCATAACTTTGTCAAAAATTGACTGATTTTCAAGCGGAATGTCATTTTGATCATAATTTGGCCTCTAAATTGATTCTGCATTTAAATTTTTATCATCTAGAAAATTTGACATATATTCGATTCTAAGCCGTCTATCATCCAATTTTCCATACTTACCCCTTGACATTTTTTCAAAAACTTTGATCTCTCATAACTTTGTCAAAAATTGACCGATTTTCAAGCGGAATGTCATTTTGTTTATAATTTGGCCTCTAAATACATTCTGCATTAAAGTTTTCATTTAATTTTTAAAAAAATATATTTACTTCTAGATTCTACTACTACAATCAATATTGCATAAAACTATGTCAAATCGTAATTCAACATATAAAAGATTGTTTGAAATACATATGAATGTTACTTACTACATTTAAATAGACCGCATATCTTGTAATATCCCTAGAACTCAGAAACTAAATATACAAAATCCATACAAGAGTTACGCAAATAAATACGAAACTTTCGATTTCTTTTGTGATTGTTTTATTACTGTGTCGTATTGCTCATTAAGTGAGTGGCTTTATAAGGAACTGAGAACATACATATATATATATATGAGTGTGAATGCGTGTGAATGTGTGTGTTTGTGTAGTTATAAATATAAGAAACGTTGAGCTTAAATTGTAAATAGGTGTTACTGAGATTAATCACACCTTCGTCATGATTTTGGTTTGGCCTGCATCCCAAAGTCAATAGAAAGTCGATTGAACGATTGATCGGTTGATCGACTGATCGATTGATCGCAAGGCAACTAAGGCAGATTACAGCCCATCTGGGTGACGACCTTGGCGGCCACAGTGCTGGCCAAACGTACGCACTCAGCCACCGATCGTTTGGCCAGCCAGCCATGCAGAAAGCCAGCCACAAAGGAGTCACCAGCTCCCGTGGCATCCACCAACTCATCCACACGCTGTGCTCGATAATCCTCGAAT
This sequence comes from Drosophila falleni, assembly GCA_035045575.1. Taxonomy (NCBI): domain Eukaryota; kingdom Metazoa; phylum Arthropoda; class Insecta; order Diptera; family Drosophilidae; genus Drosophila; species Drosophila falleni. The sequence continues at coordinate 13,064,645 of JAWNOV010000011.1, forward strand.
CGCAGCTCACCCGCTGGCGACAGTTCGTCCACATAGTTGGTTATCAGCTGTACACCATTAGCACCGTTTGTGATGAGCATGATCTTCGGACTGCCAACCTCCAGGAACTGACGTCCCAGCTGATCCACGTCCTGGCAACCAGCTGCCTTGGCGAGTTCCTCAAACTCCTGTCGATTGCCGAACAGGAACATGGCACGATTGGCCAACTTCAGCATCATCTGACTGTTCTGTCGCACAATGTACGGAGCACTGAGATTCACGGCCAGATGACGACGATCTCGCAGCAGATCCCGCAGTATATAGTCGAGTACCTCTGTCCGATGTGGCACAAAGAAGCCTTCGATGTAGACGATTTGCTTGCGCTCTATTGGACGCAGAAAACTCTCTGTCCTGTGTGTGGCAACACGTGTCAACTGTTGCACAGAGAAGTTGGCCGAGGCACCAATGTTGGCATACAACGTGGGATTGTCGTTGTTCATCAGACAGACACACTGACCCGTGGGCACATCCTCAATGATCTGCAGACGCGCCTCAATGCCCCGCTCCTCGATAATGGATCTCAGGTGCTCCCCGTTCTTGTCATTGCCAATGGCCCCAAAGAACTGTGCATCCGTGCCCAAGTGCTTTAGTATGCGAGCCGTGTTCAGAGCCGAACCTCCCGGCTTGGACAGACAGCTGGAGCTAAATGAGAGACAGTGGGTTAAGCAAACAATTAACAAGCAGTTGTTAACACTGGGCGCATTCAGCAGGTAATTCTGATCATAAATCATGAACTAAATATAAGATTTGATAATGTACATTTAAAAATCTTAAAAAATTGTAAATTTAAAAAAAAAATCATGATACCTGATCACTACTTTTTGCATTCCGCAGGAATTTTCTGACAATCAGAAATTCCAAATTTTTGATATTGGTATTGACTTAAATATATATATATATATTTGCAAAATGAGTTCAAATGTTATTTTGAAATAACGAAAATAATATAATTGGAGTTGCCACGTTTTAAGAAAAAAGTATCATATCATTCAGCAGTTACTGATTACTGATCGATCACAAGTAAAGGAGCGATTACTGATTGAATTACCTGCCGAATGCCGAAATTAACACTTACCCATTGGCTGCCTCTGTGACGATTTTGTTCAGTGTTTCCAGATCGATTTCCCCCTTGGAGCCCAACTCCAGATCGTAACGCTCCAGCAGTTCTGGATTCTCCAGCTGCACAATTCGATCTAGAAGCACGTTGCCAAAGCAAACAACTTTGCGAGGACTGAAAATAGAGAGTGGGAAATATTGAATGGGGGAAAAACCCAGTGGGAAAATTCGCACAGTGTATGCGCAAGTTTGGGAAGCACTGTCACACAGTCACCCACGCAACTTACAACTGACAACTGACACTTACGTGAGATTAACACCTTGATTGCCATCGGTCTTATCAGCGGTTCCAAACATTTTCCCATAGACGTGTTGCAGGAACTCCATTGTTTATTATGGATATTGATTTCTCGACTCGCTGAATTTCCCCGGGAATATGTGTTGTTAATTCACGTTAGATTCGTTAGGCGTGCTCTATTTCAAATTAATCCGCTCCGTTCCGTGATCCGTCACTTTTCTCAGCCAGCGACACACTGAACACTCGATCCGGTTTTTGCCGGCATATTTATCTCAGTTGTTCAGCGTTTCCCATGTTTTTTTTTTTCTTTCAACAACAATCAGTTTTAGAGTTCTCGGCTGCTTTCTTCACATCTTACAAAGGTAAAGATTACGACTTCGTGTTTGTATCGTTTCTTTGTTACTTGTTGTTGTTCTTCACATTTTTTATGATTGCTACTTTTATTTAGACTTCTTTGAATTTGCTTCTGTACTTATTACATCATGAGCTTTTTCGGCAAAGTCAAGTGTGTTGATTAATCCATTTTGAACTTTGTCACCCTGTGCAGCTTTTCAAGTTCAATTTTAAATACCAAGAATGCGTTAAATTACTCTGTTATTTACATTATTGCGTGCTTAATAAAACTATTTCTTCAATGCCGTGCAAAAAACGGCTGCTAATTAAGTCATTATACAACACTAGACCAGCTATTCAATTTTGCGCACAGCTGTTATTCCGGTTTGTTTTTATTGAAGAAGACGCAGCTAAAGCTTTTCAAATGCCGGCAAAACAAATGCTTAGCTAAAGCTCTCTCATTTTTAGAGCTTTTGTGAACGCAAAGCGCTGCCAACTTGTGAGAATTTCAAATGACCGTTAGAAGAGCTTTTTTTTGATATTTAAAATGTGAGCAAGAATAAAAATAGAATTTGATATCTAATGTACTCATTTGTATCAACTTTACCCTAATAAAAATAAAACCACTCAGAGATGCACGTAAAAGTGTATCCCAATTCTAAGGGAAAGTCCGAAGATCGTATACTAAAATTAAATAAATTAAGATAATTTGAATGTAAAAAGTACATTTGAGTGCTATAAATAATTAAAAAAAGATATTATGAATGTATCTACTTAAGCATAATAAAATTTAAATTACTCAGAGATGAACTTAAAAGTAAATCCCAATTCTAAGGGATAGTCCGAAGATCTTAATTTAAAAATAATCAAATTATTGAACTGAAATGTAAAAAGTACATTTGAATGCTATAAATAATGAAATTTTATCTTTATTATTCATGCAGAAAAATCACAAATCTGTGCGTAGATACCATTAAGTTGCCTGGTTAAATTGAAAGGCTTTGGGGTATTTCCCGAAGCATTCAACCGTTCTGCTTCTGCTGGGATTAACCCAGCATCAAAAAATTCCCCTCTAGCTGCATTTTGTATGAAATTTGTCGACGCATAATTGCAGCCATGGCACGCTCTTAACGCTTTTAGCTTTTGGCTTTTAGCTCTTAACTGGTCCTCAACCTGTGCACGTGAGTCCAAAAGCGATTCTCGTTAAAGTCTTACGCAGTGACGAGCATGTAATACAATCGAACTTTGGACCGACTTTCGTATTGGAATTTATTTCATGCCAATGCTCAATGTCCAATACCTGAATCCATATGCGTGTCTGAGACTTGTGTGTGTGTGTGTGTGTTTCGGGGAACTCGAAAACCTGTTTGGTCGCCATGCAGTTGGCTGCCCGTTGAGTGACAAGCGATTCGTGATTTTGACTCATGCTGTCCATATTTCTTTTTTCAGTTTACTTTTGGTTTTGGCTCTCGAACATGACTCAGCACTTGTGTCTGTGCATCTGGCCAATGCGGCAAATTGCCAAGTGCAACATTTCCCAGCCACGCATTGGCCACTTGTTTACGTTTATGTATGTGGCAAGCAGTTGCCGGTAATCCACACACAACAAGTGAAATTCCCCGACCCATATTCCCTACACACATCATGCGGCGTGGGCATGCAGCTACACTGAGAGAAAAATATAACGCATGAAATAACACCGTAACCATTAACCGGAACTGAAGCCGTAGCCGAAAATACGGTTGTGGTAAAGTTGCTAAGTCAAAGAGTTGACAAACTTCCAACTGTTATAACTCGCGGAAAACTGACCCGATTTTCAATCGGAATGCCATTTTGATCATGATTTGGCCTCTAAATTGATTCTGCATTTAAATTTTCATCATCTAGAAAATTTGATATATTTTCGATTCTAAGCTGTCTATCATCCAATTTTCCATACTCACCCCTTGACATTTTTTCAAAAACTTTGATCTCTCATAACTTTGTCAAAAATTGACCGATTTTCAAGCGGAATGTCATTATCTTCATAATTTGGCCTATAATTTGATTCTGCATTTAAATTTTTATCATCTAGAAAATTTGATATATTTTCGATTCTAAGCCGTCTATCATCCAATTTTCCATGCTTACCCCTTGACATTTTTTCAAAAACTTTGATCTCTCATAACTTCATCAAAAATTGACCGATTTTCAAGCGGAATGTCATTTTGAATATGATTTTGTCTTTAAATTCATTCTGTATTAAATTTTTGTTCATTTAGAAAATTATTTTTTTTTTTTTTTTGATTTAAGGTTTCTATTTTTCTGAGTGTAGAATAACAATAAGAGTCATAATCGGAATCAGCTTAGGCTAATTGTAATTTAAGAGGGGCCCCATTTGAAGAACTTACTCAAACTATGGTTAAGCACAACGACTTGACGTAGTAAACAACAGGGCCAACAAGTTCATTGGCCAATACGAGTGACGAGTCAAAAATTGGCGCGCAAATTGGATGGCCTGATATCAGAAACCAGATACTACTTAAATAGATGCACGTAGAACTCGTAGTATGACTACGTTGATTTTCTGTTGCATTTTCATTTATTTATCATTGTATTTAAAGTTAACGCAAGCAGAATTTGCAAGCCGTGTTTTTGTTTATACGCAGCAATGTTAACAATATTTATATTTACATTTCAGATAGGTCAGTGCTTCTTGGCCCTCCTGCAGATGTTTGGGGGAGAGTTTTGGCCCCTTTAGTAGAAGGTGGTTAACCTGCGCTCTAAACTGCAAACTAAACTCTTTTTTGGCGGGTTCAATGATTTCCATGTTGTTTAGCAACTTGTTTATGCCAAAATTCTACATATGTGAAAATGCAATTCAAATTTCCATTTCCCTTTTTTTCCAAGAAGTTCATTAAACTTGCTATCGCTTTCCTTATGGATAGAGATATTGTTGTGGGAACAATTTGTTTGATTTCATCATGGGAACAGTTGAGATTGAATTTGGTTGAAATTCAGTTTGAAGGGTGGCAAAGTATCGTCTGAGTATCCATTATCCATGCTGACAAAGAGTACTTTGACCTCAATCCAAAATTGCAGCAGTACATTCCACTTATTTATATATTTATGTACTATATAAATTATTTATATATGTTTTATGTACGTGCTTTGATGCAGGTGGCTATTTATAAAACTTGTTATTTTACATATGTTAACAAAAAAAAAAGAACTGTGCACCCTTTGTCAACAAAAAAATTATGCTTGCCGCATCTAAACTCAACCCCAACAACAAGAATTTCATTTAAAAAAAAATGCATTAACGATCTAAAAATATACGGTAATTGAACTTCAGCAATGGCGTATTTGGTTTCTCCCTCAACATCGATCAGAGGTAACACAAATCCATATAAATTGCTCAAGGTTGACTAAATAACAGTTCCGCAAACTGAGATTTAATACACTTCAGCAGAAGATGAGTATTTTAAGTTGGCAGCGTTCCAGATTTCATAGCCCCCCACATTGAAAACGCTTTTCATTCACTAAATTTCACGTGAAATACAGCGACAAAACTTGTATTCAATGTGTTGTATTCATATGTTTGTCGCGCGCGCTCATTAATTAAACATCAATGAGACAGACATATATATTACACATACGCAGCGTTGACCGGCTGCCCCTTTGACGTCAGCTCATGTCATGAGTGATTGTGGTTGCTTAGGCAAATCACATATTATATATATGTTTCTGCATGTTTCTTGAGTCATTTGGCTTGGTTTCAGTTGCACGACCTGTTGACCATTTGGCTTATGGCCAATTGCATGACCAACAACGTGGTAGTCAACATGTTACGCCGAAATTCGTCAAGTTCGCGTGAAAATCAAGTGGCAAGTATTAACGAAAAATCATTTTTAAAAAAATTGAAAAAAGAACGGCTATAAATTGACACGATTCTGGCAGCTGAGTTAAAAATTTGTGCGAAAATCTATGACAAAATTAATTTTAAAGGAAACGTTAACATTAATGATTTTCAATGAAAAACTTTTGAATCAGTGCATAAAGTGAAAGCAAAAGTTGCAGCTATAAAGCTTGACACATTATATACGCTAGAGACTATGCTGATAAGAGAGCATTTCATTTGATAAGCTGCTCAAACATTTCGCTGCTCTTTAAGTCAAAAGTCATAGAAGTAACGATTAAAAAAACCCAAGAAAAAATAAAAAACAAAAAGTTGCTAATTGCCCAAATTAATGGAAATCTTTTTTAAATTCCCAAAATCATATAAAAATGTGCTGGGCACAACAAAAATCCAAATATTGCTGAAGCTACAGATTTGAAATGAGAGCGGAGGCGTCAGGCGAAAATTACTTGGAAAAAACGCACGCATACACACACACAATGAGAGAGCGTGTGTGAGAGAGAGAGAGAGACATTAAATTGGGATTTACGCCGGCTAACCTCAGCCAACTGTTGCTGCTGTGTGCGAGAGAGCAGAAACAAAAGCTCCAGCTGCAGAGAGCGCGTACAAAGTGAGTGAGTGCCAAAGTTAGCGAGAGAGCGAGAGAACCAGAGTGTGTCGTGTGCTTTTTGCGCTCTTCTGATGAAATTCAGTGGGTGCAGAGAACGCAGCTATAAAAGCGCCTGCTGGCCAACGTGGAGCATTCATTGTGAAATTGCCAGTCAAGATTGAAACAAGCACGCAGACGGATTAACGGATTTTAAAGCGCGCAGCCAAAAACGTGAAAAGAATTTCATAATCAAAAGTTAATAGAGCGCAAATTGCCGAGTTATAAACATTTATAAACGCTAAACAAAAGCAACAACAACAAAGCAGTGATACCACAACAAAAAGTGCCACAAAAAGCAAAAACAAAAACTTTGCCACAAAAAGTGCTAACAGAGGCTGTAAAAATAGCTCAAAATCAAGTGACAAGTTCAGAAATTAACAACAACACATCCAAAATGGTCGTTGAGGAATCAGTCAACATGCACTACACACACAACCAAATGGAAATGGCCGAGTGCGATATGCCCATCGGTCGTACCGTTAAAACGGCTCTACTCCGAGCCCAATCGGAGTCCCGAGTGATCGTCGGTTTGTCGGCCGCCATCAATGTGCTGTCCAAGTCACCGGAGGGATCGCTCTTCTGTCTGCTGGCCGTACCCAAGGACGGAGATTCGGCCACACACATGCACGAGGTGCTGCTGGAGGCGTTCTGCTATGAGAACGACATCTATGTCATTAAGGTGGATGATGCCACCAAGTTGAGCCGGATTTTGGGTCAGGAGAGCATCGAGTCATGCTGCCTGGTGCAAAAGACCTGGTCGGGTGATCAGCCGGAGGAGCAGCTCAACAAGGCGGAGAACCAACTGGTCGACTACTGTGAGGCCCACTGGGATGCACCCCAACATCCCATTGTGCAGCTGCCGGTCGTTTAAACTGTGTCCGGGATAAGACGAAAAGTTGCATTGAACAGCCCGTTACAGTGGGGCAAAACATGGTTTCAATTGATCGAAAATAACCAATCAACAACAACAAGAACAACCAGTTAAGACAAGGTTAATGGACCCAAACGTTTGGAGAGTTCTACGGAAACCGACGTTGGGACATATCCCCAATTACATATATATAACAGATAATATACATAAACATATATGTATAAGTGTATATAGAAGGAGCAGCTACGATGGCCAATTATCATCTAGCGAGAGTGAAAGAGAAAGAGAGCGAGAGAGAAGCAGCCGACGACCTTCGTTGGAGCAGCCGAGAATGCAATGGAATTTTGCAGCAGCCACAACAACAACAACAACAACCACACGGCTGCTGCGGAAGTGCATTCACATACACACACACACACGCACACACACACAACCACACATGGGGATTTACACTCTCTCTGCCTCTCTTTTTAATCTGGCAGTAATTTCGCAACCAGAGGCAAAACACACACACACACACATACACATAAGCGCGTGACCAGCTGCTGGTTTTATTTTATTTTACTTTTTTCAAATCCAATTATTTTAATAATTGATATTTACGTTAATATTGTTCACAGTGAACAGATTTCCATTCTAATTGTTAAACATAAACAAAAATCAAATACTGTAATTTGTATTTTAAAATTAAAGTTTTGTTATGTTAGCTTTTCCTATCAAATAGTCGCCGTTGAAAACCAACAAGCATACAACAAAAAATATGTTATTTAATTTTAAGTCATAAAATTAAAGAAAAGAATTTTTTGAAAAAAAAAGAAATAAATAAAAATCCTTATAAAAAAAACCCAAACTTTGACGCTTTATCATTTGCAAACTTTCAGCTCTTTCTTTTTACAGCAATTTCGGAACTTGGGTTGAATGACGAATTCATATTTTATGTGTCAAAAAGACAGATAAGATCTTTTTGGGAAAAAAATGCGGAGAAATCAAAGAACTTTTTTTTGGAAATACTCTGTCTGAGGTTGTAATATCCCATGAACTGGGAATTTTTAAGAGATAAAAATAAATTACAAATACCCTAAATTTTACTGTTTTTGCACTTATAAATAATTTTTGACTGCTTTTAAAAAATCAGTCAAGTGACGAATTCATAATAAATCCGGAAGTCGGGCAAACAAAAGCCCTTAAGCAGAGATATAACTAAGGCCAGTAAATGTGATCCATCTATTTAGCACATTATCAGCGGTATTCCCCCAATGAATCGACAATGTGGGCACGTTCTTATCAACAACACATAAATACTCGGAATCGGTTTAAAAACCCGCTCCAAGCAGAATGGACAACTGTTCCATAAAACGCGACAAGATTGCCACGACAATTAAATAATTAAATATTCACAATATTCAAACATTGACACATTCCATCAGCGAGATCTTAATGTTAATCAATGTCCAGACAGTAAACATCGTGCCAAACAATTTGGAAAATTTTTTCAGATCTTCATAAATGTTTTAAGTAGGCTCAATGGTTGATTGGTAAATAAGCGAGTATACAAAAAAGGCGTGAATTGAATATACTTAATTATTCCGATTAATTAGAGAAAATAAAGACAGAATATTTTTCCATTTGACCTCTTTCCTACACCTGTTTGATCATAAATTAACAGAGTGTTCTCATTAAAGCTTAATTGAAAATTTCCTGGAAAGAATTGTAAGTGAGAGCCCCCATTATTGATACCTACAATTCATTATTTAAGCGTAAGTTTCACATAATCCATATAAATATATAGTTTGTTTGAAATCTTTGAACTATCAATTAACTAATTAGCTGTATTTACAAAATTAATTTGCTCTTACTTAGAGCACCCAATAATTATATAAGTAGTATCCAAAGTATCAGATAATTCATTAATTAGGCAGACAGTTTGAATGATCAATAATCGTATTCATAAGTGTATTGCTTACTTAATTGAATAGGAGTACCCCGGACTTTACACCTGCAAAGTCTGAGTATTCAGCGTTAATTCCAAAGAACAAGATTTTTAGACCCATTGCGATTTTCTCGACACGCGTTTTGGCCAAGTCATGCGACGTATTGAGTAATGAGACTTGTGCTCATTGAGCAGCTGAGCTGAGATTGACTTAGTTAACGTACAAGGGGAATACCTTTTACCCATATTGCAAAACAATAACCGACACTTGTTAGGTGTAATGGTATGAGTTTGTCTATGAGGTCTCTGGTCTATGCAAATGAGAATGTGAGAATCTAACGGGTAGTTTACATTTGCTCAATTGTGTTTGCTCAACAGCGGGAAGTGATGAGCGTGACTTGCGATCTGAATCAGAGAATTAAACTATCGATCTCAGCTGAGACGGAGACTGAGAGTGAGACTGAGACGGAGACTGAGACTAAAGTACCCCCTCGTCTATAGCCGATTTCAAGGCAGACGACACCGTTTAAAGACGAAACAAGACAGAGTGCAAACCTCAACGACAATGGAGATGTCGTTGAAGGTAATGATTCATATCAATAACTCTGTCGTTTTTGGTGCTATCCCCAAATTAGCATATTCTCAAATCAAACTGTATGTCAAACGGAATAACCATACACTGATAGATAAAAAAAATGATTTTTAAATTTAAGATTTTCTTATTTTTGATTTTATATAGATTATATTTTGTTTTAGTAATTTTAAAAATGTTTTCTTTAATCTGTTACGAGTGGGGTTTTTTTTCAGGGTCTTTTTTTCAGTGTAACCGCATATACCTCCTAATAACCTCTCCAAGCAAACTAGTTTCGATTCGTGACAATTTTTGATCGTCTAGCCGATCCATCGCTTCAATATCCACAAACGATAACCCAGACAATTCGATACCAGCTGTTGTACATGTGATTGCCATGAAAGCGTGCTAATTACGAGGCGTGCACTAAAAACTGAGACTGAGACTCGAGTTCGAACTATAGAGGTATAGTCTCTATATATACACACATACGTGTACAATCTGTAAACAGAATCAATAAACTTGGGGCAAGTTTTAGCACAGATTCGATGCGTTTTTAACTGTTATTTGTTTTGATTATAATAATTCCGTTTAAGCTTAGCAAACTTGTTTTTAGTTGTAACTGCGAATTTGTATTATGTTATTTGCGTATTCGTGCCATTTTTTGTTATTGTCATATTTCCATATTCCACATAAATGCGAAAAACAAAAATACAAAATAATATTACAAAACTCACGCGTTATCAGTCTGTTGAATGCTGCGAAACACGGATTATGCCTTTGCATTATCGCTGGGAATTTCTATAGAATAGCACTGTATATATATATATTTTTATTTGCCACAGTTCACAATCATAAAGCAAGTGGCTACAAATCCGAAGTACGCGATAAGAGAGCTTAAATGAGTGCAGTTTCCTGAGTTCCCGAAAGTCATAAAGGCTTTTCCCAAAAAGCAATATAAAAATGGGGTTGAGGCCATTAACAGACTTTCTTAAAGTTGTTAAATATAATTTAAGCTTGATTTTGGAATATATTTATCAGTCCGGACGGAAGTCCGAAAAATATTTTTATTCATCATTATAATTTCCATATAATTTAGATATTAAATTGTTGGTCGTTCGTCACAAAATTTCATATCAGAAATTTCGGGGTATCTAGACTTTCGTCGTTAGACTTTTACTTCGTGAAAGGTTGTTTTTTTTTTTAACATATATATGCTTCTGATTGAACACTTTGTTCTACCCTCGTATCATTTTCCCACATTGTGCTACCTTCAACTCCATCTGCAAATCGGACAATATAACATATTGATAACTGCCAAAATTTCCATCATTTATCAAACTGTTTTGATAGCACAATTTGTTTACGTTTATAGATTGATAATTGTATTAAGCTGAACCGCTGAACCTTTCCATGACTTAATCAATTGATTAGAGTCAATCAGAGACTCACGCGAGTGGAAATATTTCTTATGAATGAAAATTGTAAATTGTTAATTGTAAATTGTCAGTTGTAAATTGTAAAGCTAGAAACCAGTTTCAAAGCACATTCAATTTGCAAAAAGGGCTACAGAAAACTGATAGACCAGGGAAGTCCCAGCAAACAAACAAAACAAACAATATTATAACAATTCCCTCAAGTCCAATAAACTTTAACACATTTAAATCATTTTAATTTGTGGGGAAAATGTTTAAAACAAATTACGAGTATAATCGTGAATAGCGAGAAACTTGTGCAAACAGCTGATAAGATTTATTTGTTCAGCGAACAAATGAATTATTTTCGGTGCTTTACAAACGGCAGAGAAATTTCAATATTGGAAATTTGTAAATATTTGTAAAATTCCCCAGTTTTAAATGAGTTTGGTATTTACTAAAACAAACAAATAAAATATGCCAAAAGTTCTGTGGAAAATTACGAAGAGAATGTATAAACATTGTATCTCAAAATCAGACAGATTGCTGAACCACTATTAAAGATATAGTATCTAAACAAACACTCCCTGGCATCTGTCAGTTGGCCATAAAATGCGCCTCAAATGTGCAACTTATAGATATAAATAATAATAGTAGAGCTGCGAATAATAAAACTAAATAAAAGTGCAAACACACATGTGAATACGATTGCGAGTACATTGTTTATTTACCCAAATCTAAAACGCAATTGCACCTGCAGGACGCATTAAACTGTTGCTACTTCCCCTTTGGAAATTGATTTAAATAAAAGCATTTTGGCCAGAAATTAACACCACATTTACAGTTGTGAACAATTGGGAAAGGCTATAGTCGCAGTTGGATACTCTGTGCCTAGGTACTCTGTACTGAAAGTTAATTTCGACCGATTATTCATATGACAGCCATATGATGTAGTTGACCGATTTTAACCAAGTTTGGTCAGGATGTTCTAAACCAACTTCAAGACATACTCTTACAGTTTTGTTAAGATATCTCAAAAAATAAAAAAAATTTTATAGTAATACTTGATTTTTCACCGATCGGTCCTATGACAGCTATATGATATAGTCAACCGATTTAAACGAATTTCAGTCAGGATGGACAAAACCAATTTAAAAACATACTCTAATAGTTTGGTTAAGATATCTCAGAAAATAAAAAACTTTTTCATACTAAGATTTGAACAAAAATTGGTCAGGATGAATAATTCCAGCCCAGATGTATATTTTATCAGTTTGGTTCTGATATCTAAACAAACAAAAATTTTTTCATACTAAAACTTCATTTTCGATGTATTGTTCCTATGTCAGCTATATGCTATACAAATTTGATCTGCCTATGGTATCAAGGAACCTACATACCAAGTTTAAAGGGTATAAAAATGTGTGTGGACATAAATAGCATACAAATTCGACAGTCTGGTTTGTGTTTTTAATATTACGCTCTTTTTTTAGAGAGATGGGAAAATTGAGGGGGGATAGGTGTAGGGGAAATGGGCACTCTTTTTTATTGCGGCGCCAGTTAACATGACACCGTTGAATTTCACAAGAACCCAGACGACTGGGAGAGCCAAGCGATATCCGATAGCATCGTTATCTCTAAGTGTGGCACTCTCTCTTTCTCTCTCGCTCTCTCTCTCTTTTAAAGCGCGTGCCACGAGACGCCGAATAAAACTTTGTCGAGTTTATTGCTGATAAGCGGAATTTAAAATGGAGAAGGGCGGGAACGGAACGGAAGGGAGCGGGAATGGGAACGATCTCAAGGTCCGACGCTCTCAGTGGGGCGACAGCACCTGAACGCGACATGTTTAAGCACGTTTTCGTGCGGTACTGTAAAAGCACAGTTACAATTGAATTTTTTATTGAGATTGCCGGGCATTCGATAAAGAATGTTTTGAGATTCCTGTAGAATCGGTGGATTGTGCACATGTCGCTGTCGACTGTTACATATGTGTTTTGTTGTTGTTTTTTTTGGCTGTCCGCTGCTTACGCAAATCGTTGCGCATACGCAGCGTGTTGCCGTGTACCGTTATGCAGGCTGAGTCCGCCGCCACCCACACAAAGGCAGAAGGCACAAAGCAGCACCCAAACTACGTCAGTGGCATAAAACTTTCTCACGTAAGTCAAAAATCTCTTGTCTCTCTGCTCACTTCTCACTTCTTACTTCTCACTTCTCACTTATAATGCCGAATATCTGGGCTCATCCAGCGGTTCAGTCTCCGCTCGGATATTAATAAGACTTTACGGCCGCATTAAAAATGGATTCTTAATGATTATATAACCTTAAGTGCTTGTTTAATGAAGTTATATTCATACTCTTTAATGCATAAAACTCGTGAATATTCAAAGTGCTTATCATCAAGTACTTTTCTGTATTATGTGGGGGCGTATTGGTATTTCCATGCAGTAAATAATTATGTATTTTCGCAAAAACAATAATAAACAAACACAAATTTCACCTACTTATTTCCAAGAAATGCATTTTCCCAAGATAAATGATTGGGGAACCACACCACCAGCTAGCTTTAATTTTAAACATTTTGAACTCTATAAATACATATGGATCTAGATAAAATGCGAGCATGCTATATTGTATAACCGGCATAGCCAAACTCATGACGAAAGCAAATTAATGACGTCAAATCAAATCAAGTCACAAGCTGTTTTCGTCGGCAAACATATGTACGTACATAAAATATATATACAAAAATATTGCGGTTGAATTTATCTCAATTTTTTAATTTCTTTGCGTCTACAATACAACATCGAATGATGTTGAATATTGCTCCACAGTATTATTTAAATAAAGAACTTAATTTATAATACTTTATATGAAATGTTTTAAGCAGGTGTTTATAATATATTTTTGACTTAATTTAATTTTATTATTATTAATGATTTTAATTATTTTTGTATAATAATTTAATCAGTGTGCGGACTATCAATAAATGGATATGAAACCTATCTGATGAAACACAACCTTTGAACCCACTATTAACTAAAATATTGCTGTCATCGTATTACTTAGCAGGTATTCATATTTTATATATTAATCAGCCAAACAACCATACCAAAATTAGAGCCATAATTAAACCTTATCACAAACGTGATAATAAACATGTGACTATCTCACATCACGTTTTTATGATTGACCCAAATAAACCATTTTTTTAGCTTGACAACAAATAGGGTCATTTACTTTAGGGCAAATATAATGATAGTGAAATAGATATAAATCAAAATATATTCTTGTCAAATTCTTTTTGATATTCCTTCTGTTAATCTTTAAGAAATAGAGTATTTTGTCAGTAAATGGGCTTCTTGGTCAAGCCTCAATAACATTCCAATTGGGCATCTATCTATCAATCTGATAACAAAAGCCTTCCGAGAACAAATAGTCTATTTTTATAGTTCGATTGGGCTATAAATAAGAATAACAACTTTACAACGAATTCGTTTAATTGACCAATTTGTGTTTATATAGTAAGTGTCGTAATAATTGCATACGGTAGAAAAGCCAGACGAACCATGCTGACTATAGCTATTGGTCCTATCTATATCTTATCAGTCAATCAGGTGTTTGTTTGGTTTGTTGTATATGTCTCATGCTCAAGTTCAAGCATGCTTAAAACTGTTTCAAGGCGCCAAAAAAAGCTCAGAGACCCACTTTCTCATTCACGATAATAGCGTGAACAAACCTTATCTCTGCCGTACACCTTGTGGGGTGTTAGCAACCCGCTTCTTCTTGTCTAAATACCCAAAACAAACATCAATTTGCAACGAAAGTATTAATTTTTTAGCCTCAACTGTGGAATGGTATTTTAAAGACATGTTGGACAGTCCAAAAATAGCTGGACAAGTTTAAAAATAGATTGTCGCAAAGCAATAATTAGCTGACTTCTGCATAAATAGCTAAACAAATAAGCGCACAATAACAATAACAATAATAACCACAATACAATAACAAGAAAGAAAGGAAATCGCGGAAAAATTTCGTATCAGCATATACAATAAACGTATTTATTAAGTATTTCTTATCAGACGACGCAGTTCCTAAGAAAAACAAACTGTCAAGTGCAGAGTATGGAGAGTAAAGAGTGGAGAGTGGAGAGTGGAGACAAGCCGAATGTGCCGTTGTTTGCTTTTCGCCGTGGGGGAATCACCTGAACGGCCTTTTCTCAGATGGCCAAGTTAAAAATAAGCTAAAATTAAATACTGGTTGAGCTTGTGAAATACTTATTTTGAATGATTGTGATACAATTGTAAATCAATCATATAATAACGATTCCGACTAATCTTTTTTATATTAGCATATACAATGTTTGCTATTGTTATTAGAAATGAGTTATTGTATGAGAAAAAAATGTATTAAATACTATATTTAGTAAGCACCGAAAATGTATTATTAATATTTGTCAATCCTCCTTAAAGCCTTGAAATCGAAATAAAATATAATTTATTCAAAAAACTCAATTTAAGTCAAGTTAAATAATATATAGACAAGTTCACAATTTAATCAATTGTCTGAAAAGTTAGCAGCTTAAATATATATCTGGCATCAGAAATATAATATATATGATAGTATCTTTAGTCTAGTTAACAATGAAGCGCTGACAACTGTAGCTTGATTTAATCTAAAGTTTATTAACAAAATAAAAAAATGAAGATCAAGATAATCAAATGATCAATTTGGGCAGTAATTAGTATTTAATGACTGAATTTTTTGTATAGGTTCGATACCCATTTAATTGTATGTACAAATTTTAAAATAGATGTAGATTTTCAGTCAGTTGTTGGAGAATCGTTGAAGCTATGAAACCGAAACTGAAGCTTACAATTTGTGGGATTATTTTAACGATAATGTTAATAAAGAACTGCAAAGTATACATTTCAATTTAATGGGAGTTTAATATTATTTATTTATACTTTTATTTCCATGCAGATGACAACCCACTGCAAAATGACAAATGCAGTTTGTGAGACGCTGAATAAATCTTGGGTAACATTTAATCAGTGTCGATTGCGTGCGATAAATCGAAATATAACCACACTTAATGTTGAGGTAATTCTACTGCATCCCGTCAATATCGTCGACGTTAAGTTGGAACTGAGGACAAAGGTTTTTGGATATAGACCATCGATATTTAACTATACAATTGATGCTTGTGCTTTTCTGCGAAATCGCAAACATCAGATATCCAAAATGATTTGGCACATTTTCAGGGACTTTTCGACAATGAACCACACGTGTCCCTATGAGGTAAGAGCTGAAATTTATTATAATAAAATATTAAATAAGCATAATGTTGTAGGGCACCCAGATTGTAAAGGACTTCTACTACGATCCCACAAATCTGACACTACCCATACCAAGTGGGGATTATGTGTTGCTTATGACTTGGATGTTCGATAAGAGGCCGCAGATATTAACAAATGTGTATTTCACATTCTTTCAGGACATTATCCAAGTATGAAGCAGAGACGATCCTCTGCTAATCAAAAAATATTTAAAAACTAATTATTGCAATACTAAAAAAGGCAATTAAATATAAATTATGAAATAATTAGTTTTTTTATGAATAATTAGCATTTGAGTAATAAATCTGCTCGTGCGTAACTAATATTTAGTATTGATTTTACAAGTACAGCCATGAAATCAGTAGATCATTTTATAACATACATCGAAGTCTGAATAAATTGTGAACTTGTTTCGAACTCGAAGAATCGGATAAAACACCTTTCTAATAAAAGGTTCGTTTCAAAAATAAAATAATAACCTAAATTTTATGTTTCTATAAAATTTACTTAACTAATTGTGAATTTGAATAAAAGTACGTCATAATTTAATCATCAAATAAGTTAAGAATATTGTCAAAATTTTAATTTTTTTTTAATATAAAATTTTGTTAGTTTGTCAAAGTCAAGAATAAATTAAAACATTAAAAATACTGTTTTGTATTCAATTGAACAAAGGCTGGAGCCCGAACCGTGTGTTTATATGATGTATAAACCGATTCCTCAACTGATCCTAAGTCTGGCTTTATGGTTTGAAACGCCGAACCGAGCCTTTACCAAAATTCACGCTGTGAATAGTGTAGTGTAATTTATTGATTTGTTTGATAGTAACTGCGCACTTTGTACAATGTTAAGGCCAACTTATCAGACGTAACTCCATTTGCCGCAGACATCAGACATGTTTTTGGATTTAGGGGCGAACTCTTTCATCAGCCAATTTAGTTTTTGGTCTATCATTGTGTATTGTGAATAAATGTATTGCATTACCTATCAATTTGGCACTTGATAAGCCATATAAGGTAATCACTCTCGTAATCATTCTAGGCAATTACTGCCAGTTACTGATGCGTCTTTCAAAGGTAGCAGTTGTTTAAACAATTATGATTCATTTGCCAGAACTTTGCTCTCTTAAAAGATGACACAGCCACGGGAAATGCCCATTTCCTCCAGTCAATGTGATAATAATTATAAAAACTTTGTCTTATCAGCAGAGACGCTGCATCTTGTGCCAATGCCCACCTAGGGCCTTATATGGCAATAGGAAGATCTGAAATCTGACAACTGTAAACTGGGGCACCTCCTCAACAATTAGTCACAAATGAGCGAGAGGCACACGCTTCAAGCTGATTACTCATACGCCACGTAATCGTCTAGCTGCCTATCGTATACTAGATTTCATCAAATCAAATGATATGTTATAGTAGTAGTACTAACGGTTGATATTCATTACATTGTACCGTTCGTACATTCGTTGTCGTTGTCGTTGAGCTAGGTCAGTTAAGCATTGGCTCTGTATGCTAATTGGTACAATTTGTAGGTGTCGCACACTGAAAAAAATTACCAACTTCTCAAATATAAATAATTAAATATTTATCTTAAATATTTTGCTTTTAAAATAAGCACATTTTAGGACCATAGGTTAGAGAAACCGCTTCATTTCATTTGTGAAGCAGTAGGCGCCGGTTCGAATCCCACTCGTTAAAAACTAAAACAACATTTTTTAAAATATAAATCCTAAATTAAATGTAATATAATAAAATATAAATATAAAAATTAATTTTACTTATTAATTTTTTTTTTTTATTTTTACTTTAAGAACATTTATTCTTAAAATAAAAACTTGGACTTTTTTGAAATATTCTTAAGTCCAAAATGTGTTGTCTTAATTTAAGAATTTTATGTTTTCAAAGCATTTTTTTTAGCAAAAATCTTAGTTTTCAGATTGAAATCTTGATTTTGGAACGTTTTTTTGATCAGTGCTGTTGGAAATTTGCACATATTTTGCATATACCTCGTACTTCTCGTATCCAATTGGTGTTACCTGCCCCGCAGCACGTCCACAACTGTGGCAAGTGGATAGCGGATTCTTTTTTTGGCATCAATTGAATAACAGATTCATCTGTCATCTGTCGACTGCTCTAGTTAACTTAACTCAGTATGCGCATTTCAAATGGATTTATTTGGCGAGGAGCAGAAGCCGCCAAACTGGCGACAGTCCATCAATTAGCATAAGAGAACAATTCTGTTACGAACTGCGACTATAACTGTTCATTGGGGCAACTTCCTTTGTCTGATAAGAGACACACGCAAAAAAAAAGAAGTAGGTAGCAAAAAAAAAAAGTAATAAAAGATACAATGATAATTTACTTTGCTTTTTGCGTTGTTTCTCAACTGAATGCATTTAAAAGTGTTATTCATGAATCGCTTAATCGCTACAGGTGTACGAGTATGAGTGTGAACGAGTACGAGTATGAGTGTGAACGTGAATGAGTACGAGTATTTTTAAGCCTATGTATAGTAAAGTAATGAATGCATATGAATTGGATGCGAATTTTGATGAATTGTGCAAATATCAAACGTTGTGAGTGAGTATATGTGTGTGTTGGTGTGTGTGTGAGTTTCCGCATCAGCAGGGAATGGGATTCGCTTCGGGATTCTTCAGATTGGCCAGACGCAGCTGCTCCAGTGCAATCTCATGCGCCTTAAAGTGCTCCCGAGTTGCCTTCTCCAGTTCACTGAGACCAGCGGGATTGGCACTGGAAAGGTAAGTGGTAGTGGAAGGGGAACTAGAACTGGCTGCGTTGCTGGAGGAGATCTTCAATTGCGCCTGCGGCTGTGGCTGCTGAATGTAGCGAATGAGAAAGGGATTCTGACTCTGTATGCCTTCGGGAATGGACTCCGAACTGGGCTGTCCGATGGGATTGGATTGGATGCGCAGAAAGAAGCCGTTCTGCACCTGTTGCTGCTGGGATATTAATTGGGGAGCAGCTTGCGGTTGATTCTGAGGCTTCACTGGCGTTGGGGCAATCAATTTGTAGCTGCTGCTCGGCTCTGCAGGAGTCTTGTCAGGGGTAAAGATGATCTGCTGCTCCGCCTGGAGACGCTTTGACTCCTGCAGACGCTCACTCTCAATCCGCTGCTGTTCCTGCTGCTGCAACGAAATCCGCTCGGCTTCCAGCAATTGTTGCTCCTCTATCAGTCGGAGTTGTTCCCGTTCCCTTTCCAGATCAGCCTGTTTTTCCTCCTCTTTACGCAGTTGCTGCTCACGGTAGCGTTCCCGTTCCTCATGCTCTTGCTCCAGGCGTATCAGATCTTCAATATCGGCCACTTTGTCCTCGGCTTGAATCTTGGATTGACTGAGCTGCTGAATCCGCTGATCATGTTTACTCTGCTTCTGTTCGATTGGAATTGGAGTCGGCAGTGGAATGGAGCTTTTAATGGTCACCGCAGGCAGTGGAGCAATGGATTGGGCCACGGGTTTACTCTTCAGGTCGGGGACAAAGGACTGCTCCACGGATTGACGCTGCAGCTCCTCGTTGTACTGTCTGAGATGCTCCTCACGAGCGCGTTTTACTTCGGGCGTCTCCTCCACGGACTGTGGAACCTGTGGAGTCTCTGGAATGCTCTGCTGTGGTTCAATGTTAGCCTTGAGTATCGGTGAGATTTGTGCCTGCAGAGCTTCGTTGAAACGCTTCAAGTGCTCCTCACGGGCTCTCGACACTTCGTCTGTTTCCTGCACAGGAATCGGAGTAAATATGGGAAAACTCTGCTTGATTTGGATGCTCTTTTGAGGCACAATCTGTGGCTGGACTTCAATTGTCTTCTGCTGGAATATCCGTGTGTCCACAGACTGCGACTGAGCACCTTGAGTCAACTCCGCTTGCTGCACTTGGCGGCGATTCTCGTTCCAGATGCGCAGCTGCTCATCTCGAGCTCGCTGCACTTCCGGACTCAATCCGGGCACGGGCTCAAAGGCATTGGACTTGATCATCTGCTCTAGGGGCTCGAACTTGGCCAGAATACTGGCTGGAGGTTGTTTGCCCTCGGCACGCAGTTGCTCCAACTCAATCCTCAGAGTATTGTATTGCTGTTGACACCAGGCACGAAGAGACTCGATCTTATCAAAGCTATCACTACGTATGCCGTGCAGTGGCTCCGGATAGTTGAATCCCACCAGACGCTCTGCTCCCGTATTGTCCACGTACCTCAGATAACCCTGGGCCACATCTCCCTGAACCGGAAACTCACCACGTGCCGGCGCATAGGCCAACAGATTGTTCCTATAGCTAATGGAATGACCCTGGGCATCCAATGCCCACGCCAACAGACTAAGGATCAGCAAACGCATCTCAAAGAAAGGATTTAATGGAACTGACGACTTGTAGGACTTTTGGTGTGTTCGATTACAACCAAAACTTCGCTACAACTTCGACTTCGACTTGTTAACGAGAGTCGCTCTCGAGAAAGACTGTTGACTTGTTGGACGCCAGTTAAGGTCTTTTATAGTCACCTTTTAAGGAAAAGAACCGCAACTCTGTCGTTGTCCTTGAGCCGACCCGTTCAGTCAGTTTCCCGAGACAGAGGATGCGACAATAAATATCTTCTTACCCTAGGTCCAAGTCAAGTCTCGGGTCTCCACTTTCCAGTCTCAGATCGCGTGTCTTTCGATCAGCCTGTTATCGTTTACACTGATCAAAAAAAATGTTCTGAATGCAAGATTTTGATCTTAAAACGAAGAATTTTGGTCTTAACAATTCTTAATTAACAGAACTCATCTTGGTTTTAAGAACATTTCAAATAAGACCAAGTTTTTATTTTAAGAATAAATTTTCTTAAAATTAAAATAAAAATAAACTATTTTTTTATTTATAAAAAAACTTTTTTTATAAAATTGATTTATATACATTTTTTGTTTATTTTGTTTTTAAAATATTTTAATAAAAATATTTAAGTTCAATGTTCTAGATTTTTAAAGTTGGTCTTCTTTTTGTTCAGTGTACATGCTGTGAGTTCTTGCTTGGATGTGTGGCTTTTACCTTCTCAATATCCCAGGCAGTTAATTGGTCGCCCATCCATTTCATTGGCAACTGCATCTGCAGTTACAGAGTATTTTAGCTGGACTCTTTTGGAGCTGTCGTGTTTATCCTGTTCGTTCTTCCGTTATGCAGTCGGTTCCATTCACTATGGCAACTGTTTGAAGGTCAAGAGATATTTTTAGTTGCAGGCCTGTCAATTTACAACTGCAAGTTCCATCCATAAATTAAACGATGCGAAGGGCAGCCAGCTGCTTCTCCTCCTTTTTCTCCTCCTCCTTCTCCTTCTCCTCCTTCTTCTCCTTCTCCTCCATCTCCAGCTTCTCCCAACGTGATAATCATTTAAGTGCGACTGACATTTGTCAAAATATCAATTCAAAATACAAAGATCACATTGATCCGACCCCCAGATGAGACCCAAATATGGCCAGGGATTATTTTTAGCCACAACTGTTGTACAGTCGCCGTTGGGTCGCGCCTGCATGACGCTGAGGATCAACTTCTTGGTATTGGCTGGGGAGTTACCAGTTGGGAGGCAGAACTTACTCAAAACTCAACCGGTTTCAATTTAATAATACACGTAAATTCACGTTAAGTTCAACCGGCGCCGTTATATGGGCAATTCACAGACTTATACATATACTATATACATTTATTTCATACTATATATGGCATCTGTCGCCGTCTCCAAGGGATATTTGCAATAAGGGTAGACCATAAAAATCATGCAAATTAAATTATATTTTCAGGCATAAAGAATGTGCAAATTATTTGGAAATATTTGTGGTTTTTCAATTCGACACCAGCAGCTGTATTTACGCAAGTATATTGTTCTCATTTATTTATTAATTATATATTACTAATTCTCAGCAATTTTGCATAAAGAATTAAAAAGTTTTGCGTCAATTTAAATGCTAATTACGTGACACAGTAAATTGGGAGTCAAGTGTTAAACTTGTAATAGAAGTGTAAATTCAGCTGCCAAACTTAAATATTAGATATGTAAGGAATTAGTTAGCATATAGGTCGAATTTCTTCCTCTATTTATCTGTTATGAATTGAATTCAAGTGTGTACGTGACAATGGAAAAGCGCGCAATTCGGTTTAATCAAGTTTAAATAAAATAAAGTGAACTGCTTCTCTCTTGCAAATTAACTATAGACTCAAAAAAAAGATTTGTTTCTTACCGCGATTTGTCTTTTATAATAGAAAATACATTTATTTAAATATGTGGCTAGTTTTTCCTGAAATGTAATGCAATTTTTCTGAAAAAATAGGATTTCAATAGAAATAGAGTTTCTTAAATCAAAAAAACGTTAGTCCATATTTAGAAAATTATAATTCTTAAAAAACATTTACTAGGGTAATATTTAAGGGTAATTTTTTCTATAGCTAAAAAAAATATTTCCGATAAATAGACATTTTTCTAAGCACTATGGCGATTTTAAATCAATTTCTAAATCGAGGGTAATATTTTTTTCGGAGTGTAGGTTAGTTCGACTATTTTAAATATATTAAAGAGGTATGTAACAGTCACATTCTTGACACACTGGCTCCTTACTCAATCTTTACACTTGTGAGAGCTTCACTCTCACATGACAAATATGTGTATTGTCATTGGAATACCATTTATTTCACCTTTCCACGTAATCGCTACAATACAATGCTTACATTTCAGCTGAGCTACTTTCTCAGATTGTCCAAAATTTCATCACAACTCAAGGGAATTGCCAACAATTTGGAAATCTTGTTGCCAAGTGCCAAAGTCTGCGGTATCTAGTATAGATTTTTATTTATAAGCATGCTTATAGATTTCTTGAACTGACCACAGTCACGCCAGCAACGTCGACGTCGACGCTGACTGCGCTGCTGACGCTGACGCTGACTGCGACGTCACATGCTCGTCTGGACATGGGAACTGAAAGAGATGATGCCAATGGGCGAGAATTTTTGGGTGCTGTGCGTCAGAAGCGCAATTTATTTTAATTTTTCTGTTGACCACGCGCTCTATTAAAATCGATGGAGAAATTGAGAAATGTAGAAATGGATATGGTAATGTAAATGGAGGCACGTCCGTTTAATTAAGAGCAGCAGTTTTGGGATACGGAGTGATTTGCACGTTGCTGCTTATCTTATCAACTTCGCTTAGCTGAAAATTGACATGCGGCATACGCGGCGTATACGTAAATTTTGTGAGCATTTGCACGATACAAAAACGAGTGCGAGTACAAGCGTTAATTACATTTAATTAGCGCACTCAACGGATTCATTAAGATGTCACATATAAAAAGAGGTTCAAAAAAAAATACTGTCAACTGTTGATATTTGAGATGCTTTTCCTGTTGTTGTCGCTGAACCTTGTAAAAACTCACACACACACACCTCTCTCTCTACACACACATACTATATATGCACATTAAACATGCTGAAAGTGGCTACCAATTTATGTAAATATTTTCTGCCGAATTTCGAGACAAGGCAAAAAGCTAATGGCCAATAAACGGACTTGAACTGCACATTTCAAAATTCCACAAAATATTTCTCAGATTTGATTTGCATTAATATTGTTGTTGTTGTTGTTGTGTGAGACACGTTGCTAACCTCACGTGCGTTCGGGAGTTTCGAATAAAGTAGTATCAAAAAAACCCAGTTCGAGTTTGGGTTTCGGTTTCAGTTTCATTTTGAAGCTAGTACGTCATAGTACGGAACTTGCTGCGTGCAAATTAATTTAAACGTTTAACCCCCAACTCAATTTAATAAAATCAAACAACAACAACTGAGCTTCAATGAATATTTGTGAATGGTTAAAAAAGCAGCGTCAGCAAAAAAGTGTTTTTCCAAAAACAAAATACATTGAATTGTTGACCAGCTTATTTAGGATTTTACTTAACAAAAAATTGGGTAAATTTTCGTACAAATTTCTTGGTTTATTGATTTGGGGGTATAAAACTGGCACATTGTATTATTAATACAAGCCTTTCTTAATCATTTGGCATTTTTAAAAATAAACATAAAACAAAGCGCGAGCCAAGGCCAATTTATTTTCATACACAAAATATTCTTTTTATAAGCCTTTTGTTGTTTTGGCCATTGGTAGTAGCATTTACGTCATTTGGCCAAATTGAAATTGTCAGTGAACTCGTTTTTTTTTCTCTTCTGCCAATTGTGGGAAGTTCCAGTTTGCGAGACAAAACATTGAAGCGTGCTCCAATTGTCAGAAACTCACACACATACACACACTTGGCCTGTCCAGTGAATTGCTCACTTTTTGCCTGGCCAAGACGCAGTTCCGTTTTATGTTGGCCCGTACAAGCAATTAATAAATAAATACATCAATTAGAGCGCTAACGCACAGTAACAAAGGCGTAGCTCGATTTGAGTTAAGGGGGGGCCAAATAGTTTTACTTTTTCATAGTATATCACACAACACAAATCTCTAGAGATGTTTTAAAAAATTAAAGTTGAATACATTGACATTTTTTCAAAAACTTTGATCTCTCATAGCTTCATCAAAAATTAACCGATTTTCAAGCAGAATGTCATTTTGATCATGATTTGGCCTCTAAATTGATTCTGCATTTAAATTTTAATCATATAGAATTATATATAGAATTATATAATTTTCACATTCTATAGCCATTTATCTTCAGATGTTTAAGCGGAGGAATTCTCCCTCTGCCTACGCCGCTGTTCAGTGACCTACACGACGCTGTCAAGTGAACACTTACAACAAGCAACACCACTAACAACGACAATTAACAACAACTACTTAACATCCACATCAATAAACTTCAATCGCAGACAGTCACAAATTAATTTGCATTAATAATTAAGGTCAAATGTAGCCTGGGATTTTGGGCGTTCTATTAAATTGTTGTCATTCGCCTGTTGCCAATCATTTACCCGTTTTAAGCCGAGTTTGATAAATGCAATGCGATTATGCGTACGCGTATTTTGTCAGTCTTAAACACACGCAAATAATGACGCGTCTCTTTATTTTGTATTGAATTTATTGAAAAGTATTTTTTATTTTTTATTATTTCGTATATTTGCGTATTTGCGACAATCTCGCCAGTTGTCCAATCTGTCATCTGGTCTGCTGATCTGTACGCGTATTTCTTTTTTTATATTTCTTTATTTTTATTCGCTCATTTAACACGTTTTCTGTCCAATTAAATTGGCTTAAATCGAGTTATTGTGACAGTGTCGGCGCTGTGACTCTCAAACTGTAAACTGTAAAACTGTAATCGTATAAGTAACATAAATGAAAGGAATTGAAAATATGTATTTGTTTAAAACATTTATTTTCTGCACTTTACTTGACCGTTAAATTTAAACAATATTCAATCTTGTTATGGGCATCTACTACAATACTTAATTTTCTACTGATTTTTCACTTATTTTCTAATAATTTGCATTAATTACACACCGTAATTATAATAATAATAATCATCATCGTCGTAATACATCGTAATAATAATCAAACTTTTTGCATATTTGTTCATACGGAAATTAAAAACGGAACACACTTAATAGACATATACACACTCACACACACACATACGCATACACACATACACAATTTAATGCTATTTGTAAATGTTCTTGCTTTTTTTACACATTTCATTTTTTTATATATATGCTTAACTATTTTCTATGTTTCATGATTTTGTTTAAGGCTTAAAACTATTTAACTTAAACATTGATTTGATTTTTTCGTGAAACGTCTTGAGGTTTTTAATTCCATTTGTTGTTGTTGTTGCTGCTAGGTTTTCTGGGGTGAAAAGGGGCGAAAGAATTTAACTTTACAAAATTTATACAATAAGAAGTAATAACTAGTTAAAAAGTTTCTGTTGAGTTTTTTTTTATGGGGAAAAAAGGAAAAATGACACTTGCAGTGTAAATTTGGAAATTCGAAAGTTGGAAATCAATTGCGAAAAATACGCGAAAGAAGAGAGAAGTTCGTAGAGAAGTTATATTTAAAAGAAATACTCTAATGGAGGGCCTTCTCAAGTAACAATACAAACGATAATTCCCAGCTCTATTTCCCTGCATCTGGCTGGACTATTTCGAGAGCGAATATTCCTATTCATATTAATATTCGTATTTAACGAATATTCATTAACATAATTACAAGGCGGGATGCATTCAACAGTTGACGGTTAAATGCAATTGGGCAAACAGCTTTCACATGATGGGATCGGGGCCCTGACCCTCTAGATCGGATACCTGACTCTGGTAATGCAAGGCATCCTGGTACGCCTTCTTCACGGCCTTGCGTTCGGCGGGTTTGCGCGACTCGACGAGCTTCTGCTGGTCCAGCTGCTTGTCAATGCCCAGGATGTCCAGCTTGTTGGCGGGCAGCCATTGCCACGTCCGCTTCACATCGAAGAACAGCACCAGGAACACCACATCGTCCATGCAATTCTTGCGCAGAGCGAGCACATCGGTGGGCGGTGCGGGCAGTGGCACTCCATTGTAGACGAAACCCTTGGGTGTCTTGGGATCCAAGATGAGCGCCGGATACCAAGGGTAGCCCCGACATTTCGCCCACACCAGCTGCAGCGGCTCCAGCGATGCCGTCGCCTTGTGTGTGCTGTTGTGCCGCACCAGAAACTGACCACCAGTTGCTCTGTTCGCCTCCTCCAGTTCGTGGTGCAACTTGCTGCTCCGGTTGTTGTTCGTTAAGGTAGCTGTCGTGGTTGTTGTGGTTGTGGTGGCTGTGGCAATGCTCTGGCAATGTGTGCTCCGTCGTCCTTTGATGTTGTTCACCAGTGGGGAGGCATTGGGCGTGGCTGCACGCAGCTTGCCCGCCTTGCGGTTGAGTGGAGGAGGCGTTGCTGTGGAGCTGGTGGATTCACTGAGATTACTGCGCCGCTTGCCACGACCTCGGGCTGCGCACAAGCCACCACCACGGCCCATCAAAGGAGTCGGAGTGGGCGTGGGAGTGCTGCGTGTGGTCACACGCTGTTTGATGTCCAGCTGCAGCGGCTCATCCTCATCCCCGCTGTCGGATGAGCTGCTCTCGCTGCTGCTGATGGCCATGTTGCCATTGCCCTGCGTGTTGTGCAGCGTTGCATGCTGCAGATCCATGGCATCCGTGGTGCAATCCCCTTGCGAGTCATCATTCATCACATGCGCCGCTCCCTTCATCGAATCCGAATCCCCCTCATCGCTGTGCGCATCTCCATCGCTCGCCTCGTCGCTGTCAAAGTCGGAGCAGCTGCCGGACATGCTAAAGTCGGAGCAGCTGCTGCAGGGACTGCTCGATTGCGATGGTGCCTCGTCACTGTCGCTGACATCGCGCTGATTGTTGGCTCTGTACACCCGAAAGCTGTCCGGTATGCGCTCAAAGGGCAGAGGTTCCACTGCAGGAACAGCTGCAGCAGGAGGAGCAGCAGCTGGAGGAACAGCAGCAGCTGCTGTTTGTGGATTCGGTGACTTCTTTGGTGACGACATCGAAGGCAGACGACGGTAACGCGCTGGTCGCTTGGGTGACTTGGCCAGCGCCAGACTTGAGCCCAGACTCAGGCTCAGCTTATGGTTGACAGCCAGCGACGTGGGCGTCAGACTAGCGACAGCAGACACTCCACCTCCTGCTCCCGCTGTCGTGTTGTTGTGCATCATTGTCGCTGTGGGCGTGGCAGTTGCCACCGTGGCATTCAACGTGCCGCTGGAGGCGGCTGTGGCAGCTGTTGTTGCGGAACTGGAGCTGGCACTGGCGCTGGTTGACTGCGTGCTGGATGATTGCGAATTGTGGTGGTGCTCCTCCTCCTTAACAGGCGTCGTCAGTGGCTCCGAGGGTCGCTTGAGCGCCGCCTGCGCTTTGCGCGTCAGTAAAATGGCCGTTCTAAAATAAGCAAGTTAAATGAACATCATTTTGGTTACGATATCTCATAAAACAAAAAAGTTTTCATACAAAAACTTGATTTTTGACCGATCGGTCCTGTGTAAGGTCTATGATATAGTGGACCGACTTGCACTAAATTTTGTCAGGATGTATAAAACAAAGTAAGATACATATTGTATCAGTTTGGTTACGATATCTCGAAAAACAAAAAAGTTTTTCATACTAAAACTTGATTTTCGCCCGGTCGGTCCTATGGCAGCAATATGATATAGTGGACCAATTTGCACTAAATTTGGTCGGGATATATAAGACCAACTAAAATAAATATTCCGTCAGTTTGGTTACGATATCTCGAAAAACAAAAAAATTTTTCATACCAAAACTTGATTTTTGACAGATCGATCGTATGACAGCTATATGATATAGTGAACCGATTTGAATCAAATTTGATCAGGATGTGTAATAGAAACCCAGAAGTATAATCTGTTAGTTTGATTTTGATATCTTATAAAACAAAAAAATTTTCATACTAAAACTTGATTTTCGAACGATCGGTCCTATGGCAGCTATATGATATAGTAGTTTGATCCAAGAAAACAAACAACTTGATTTGCCTGCAATGTTGAGGAACCTAAATAACAAGTTTGGTGTGTCTAGCTCCTATGGTCTCTGATGTTTAGGTGTTCATACAGATGGACAGATGGACTTTACTATATTAAGTTGGCTATTGATGCTGATGAAGAATATATACTTTATAGGATCTGTCACGCTCCTTCTGCCTGTTACGCACATATCTTTTAAAACAAACTCTGCAATTCTTTGAAGTCCGGGGTCTAAATAGATCTTATAGAAGATTGGAGGACGCACCTTCGATTGATGCCCACGGGGGAGCTGCTGTTGTTGAGGGACTTGACAGGACTGCAGGGCGGCGTTTGGGTCATGTGGCCAGTGTCCTTGCTGGCGCCATCTTCGGCCATAGAATCTTCATCCTCGGAGTCATCCTCGTCGTCATCTTCGTCATCGTTGTTGTGCTGCGTTTGCTGCAGATCCTGTGACTCCTCCAAGTCCATGGCGCTGCTGTCGAGTCGCTTGCGCGTCCGCTTCTTGGAGGGCACAAGGCCCGTCTCCTCGTCCTCCTCCTCATCGCTCTGGGAGTGCGCATGTGTCGTGTGTCGCTGCAAAGGAATTTGAATTAATATTGGGATGTGATTTAAAGGCAATCCTGGATGACTTACCGCCGCAAAGCGTGCCTTTTGGAGACTCTTGCGCATGCGGGTGATTTCGAGGCGGATCTGCTTGATCTTCTTGGTGCGATAGCTGGGATTCTTGAGCACCTGCGACTTGTCCGCGAGAATGAGCAGCTTCTGTACCACATCCTCGCTGGGCGGCGCCGCCAGCAGCTGTCGCAACTCCTGCTCCACCTCACCCTCCACATGATCCACATGGGAGCGCTGATTGCGCTCCAGCAATCCATCCCGCTGCAGCTCCTTCCGCAGCTGGACAAACAACGGCGCCGCCTGATCCCGCATCCGTATGCCGGCACGATAGAACACCGTATCCTTGTTATTGTACGCCAGACAGTTCTGTATCATCAGATCAAAGTCCGCCTCCAGCTGCTCCAGCGAATTGTATCTACAATCTTTTAGTTTGCTCCTCATTGTGCCCAAATCCATGGGCTGCTTGACAATGTCCATGTAATCGGGCACCTCACTGGTGTCCACGGGCTCCCGAAAGATCTCCATGGTGTCGCGCGTCTCCAGCGCATCCAGCAGCTTATTCAGCGCCGATTCCAGCGGGTTCAGCTGCAGCATCACTACCTCCTCCGAGATCTTCACAAATGCCACCTTCAGCTTCTCTCGCTTCCTCACCAGCTCGCAGAGCAGACGCGCCCGCTCCAGATCCTGACGCAGACACTGCCAGTACTTGAGCTGCCGGTACAGCTCCTTTGTGTCCGGCGATCCCTCGATCCCATTACGTTGAATCACTCCATGATTGTTACCCTGACTCTGCAGTCGTCGGAGCAGCGGAACTCCATTCCTGTAGTGCCTCTTGAGCGTCCAGTAGGCAATGATGCGATCCAGGAACTCCTTCTTGCGCTGCATGTGCACCATGCCCGCAATCTCCTGTACACGATCCGGCGGAATTGTGGGTATCAGCACCACCGGCGCCGTGGAGCGCTTCTTGGCCAGCGCCTTGCGTGCCTCGCGCATCTTCAGACGCGTGTCCTCAAAGTCGGGCACGTTCTGCTTGAGCTTGGCATCGGCGGGCGTGTGGGCGTGGCAGTAGGCGAACTTCTGCACATGCACGGAGCTGTCGTTGTGGCCATCCTTGACCGTGTCCATGGTCATGTAGAGACCCGCCTGCTGGGCACAGGTCACATGGAAGGCGGCATAGCAGCTGTTCCGATGGCACTGAATGCAGGCGCCTAATCCCTTCTCCTTGCACACATAGCAGGTGAGGCGCCACCTGGCGGTCGGTATCGTCTCAATAGAATCTAAGGAGTAACAAAGAGAGATTCGATCAGTTTAAGGTGTCTAGAGATAGATCTAGAGTTAGGGAGCACTCACCAATTGGCTCCAGGAACACGGTGTTGGCAAATCGCACCTCGGGTATCCACAGTGCACAGACGACATGCGCCCACTGTCCACGATCCGTCTGCTTGAATGCTCCTCCCGCATTCGGGCAGAGCACACAGTTGACCGCCTTGCTGGGCGACTGCAGGCAGCGACGGCAGAGCCACTGTCCCTCCGGGATGTAGGGTACTCCATAGCAGTCCTGATGCACCGCCAGGTTGCACATGTCGCAGAAGAGTATCACGTTCGTGTTCTGGCATTCCCCATCCAGGCAGATGCAGCAAACGGCGTCGTCATCCACCTCGACTCCTGTGGGCGTTCCATTGGCCGCCGCCTGGAAGTGAGATTCCTTTTCGAGGCGATCCATTAGCAGCTCCATGGTATCAATGCTTATTGGGTTGAGATGCTGCTGCGCCCGCTGCTCGTTCATGTGCTCCAGCCAGGCGGAGTCCTCCTCATCCACATCGTATTCGATCTCACCGTCCAGCTCCTCGGCGGACTTCTCAATGAAGCGATAGTAGGCCAAGGGACGCGGCGGTGCATCAGGCACATGGTAGTCATCAATCTCCCGCACATTCGCCACGGGCACCTTCACCCGTGCCCATGCGGCCTTCTCCTCCAGCGGCGGCGCATCCGCATTCAGTATGCAGCCCCGTTCCACCAGCTGGGCAAACTCCTCCTCCTCCACGAGGGGTAGGGGATCCTCAATGCCGAGTCTGATACTCTTGCCATCTATATTAAAGGTAACCGTCGCCTCCTGCTCATTATACGACACCAGTGACTCTGGATTGATGTTGCTTCTGCCGCCAGTGGAACCATTCTCCGTCTCCGCGCTGCCAGCGTTGCCAGTGTGGCCGGTGTGGCCAGCGTTGCCACCACTGTCCTTGGGCGTGGAGTGATGATAGCTGCGAGCGGAGCGCGCCTTTTTTCTATTGGGCTTCTGCAGCGGCGTCAGCGGCTGCGGATTGTCGTGGTCGTAGTTGGTGAGGTGACCCTGCAGTCCCACCAGCGTCTTGTAGCTGCGGTCGCAGTCGCGCACCGGACAGCCGAACGGCGGCAGCGACTGATTTGTTTTCACACCTTTGCAGTACTCCACGACATCAAAGTCGAGTCCCATTGCTGCCACAGTGTGTGTGTGCGTGTGTGTGCTGGTTTGCTGCGTTGGTATTGGTTACTGCTGACTGTTGACAGGTGACAGGTGTCTGTGTCCAGTTACAGCTCATATATACATCTTATTGTTGTTAACGCCAAGCGCGCACTTAACTTGTTTGTTTACCTTCTTATTCCTTAATTTTCGCTGGCTTGCGAATTTCTGGCGAATTTTAACAATGTATTTGAGTATTTTGCAACACTACTTGGCCACAGCATGCCTTGTAGCGCGCTAACAACACTGCAACAATTATTCGATATACTCGATATCAAAACATCGTATGCAGCAAAGTAATATCAAACACTAAATAAATACTTAAAAAAATATGCAAACAAACAAATTAATATTTATTTTAGGATAACATAGTCAAATTAGGCAGTATCACTCATGTATCGCACATTTGTTTTGTGTTTTGCAACACTTACAACAACAGCAGCTGCAACGAGCACGTTTGCTATAAACAAGGCTGTCGGCAAATAAATGTCATTCAAATAATTACAATTATTTAATTTGCATTACAAATACATTTTAAATAAACGTAAAACAAGAGTTGCCTAAGAAAATTGCAACTACAAATATATTTGCGCGGGAAAACAGCTGTACGCAGTGCTGGGCAACATTCACATTGTTGGAGTAGAGTTGTCACCATTCACTTATCGATATATCGCCTGAGTATATATCGATGCTTTTCATTTTGTGTTGCGCTTGTGTTTGGTTTGCTGACGCGCTTCGCATTGCCGCCATTTGAAATAAACGGTGAAACACTTATAGTTTTCTTAATTTGTTAATTGTGGAAAATGGAAGATCTGTTAGATATATTACGAAATTCGTCCAAGCTGACTGAAGAATTAAATGCGCTACGAAAGGTATGTGTAATGTGTGTGTGTGTAAATGCAAAGTGTATTGATACTAACTGAGATTTCCC
Organism: Drosophila falleni; assembly: GCA_035045575.1. Classification (NCBI taxonomy): domain Eukaryota; kingdom Metazoa; phylum Arthropoda; class Insecta; order Diptera; family Drosophilidae; genus Drosophila; species Drosophila falleni. Next base: position 13,097,569 of record JAWNOV010000011.1, read on the forward strand.
CTCCCTCCGTACCTTTCTTCCTGTTGTCCCTTTCACACTTTTGGGCTGATTTAGGCTCATTTTGAGGAATTGGATCAATTACTTTTTGGCATTACACCAGCTCCCAAGCAATTGAGCAGCTCAGTGACGCCGCAGCAGACGAAGAAGCGTCCGAAGCGTCTCACATCCCTGGCCGAGGATGACGACTGTGGTGAGTTTGGTGAAATTGGCAAAGTGAGAAAGAGAAAGAGAGTGATTTGGTTTGTTGTTGTTTCACAGATGCAGCTGTCGACGCCGGCAACGACGCAGCTGCGCAGCGGCAGAGCGCGCGCATGAGCAACTCACAGCTGCTGGCGGTGGCCCAGGAGGAGGAGGAGGAGCAGGAGGATCAGCAGCCTGATGAGATTAATACCACGGGCGTGCTAATGCCGCCGCCGCCGGCTCCGTTGGCCTCAGCCGAGATCAGCATAAGTTCCGGGCGACCACAGCGAGCGGCCAAATTACGCTCGGAGAAGAATCTGAAGGAACCAACACTAAACTCCAAACTGCGCAGACCGAGCCATGATGAAACGATCAAGATCAAGCTGGAGAGTGAGCAGCGTGCCTCTCAAGCACACACCGCAAAGAAGACAAGCTCAACACTAGCTAATCCTGTCGAGAATCACATTCCAGTGGAGCCAGCAAAGCCAACAGAGGAGGAGAACACAACACAACACACTCTACAAACTTCCAATTTGCGGGTTAAGGTCAAGCGGGAGAAGTTGAGCTGCGATTCCACAGCAACAACAACAAACACAACAACAACAGCCACTTTGGAGGCAACAAAAACAACCATAAATGATGAAACTGTTAACAACACAACAACAACAACTGCAGTGAACAACACAACAACAACAGAAAACAACACAACAGCAGCTCCTGCCAAGAAAGGACGCAAAAAGAAGGAGAATCACAAACCGATTAAAGTGGAACGTTTCAGTGATCTGGACAAGAATTTGCCAGTGTCCTCGAGGACACGTCAAGGCAGCAACGTGACACGCAACTCACAGGAGTCACAGGCGCCCTCAAAGCGCTCCATCTACGAGGATGCAATCGAGGGAGGAACAATCACATCTCAAGTGGATCACCTGCAAGTACCTGTCAATAAAACTGTACTTCCTAATCCTGAGACCACATTCAATATACCAACGGGAAATGCAACAGTGACATTGGCCAGCAATGAAACCTTCCAAGTGGCAGCCGCAGGCGCCGAGGACGACAAGGAGGAATCCATGGAGACGGCGCGACAGGGCAGCATGCCAAAGTCGGGACAGGACAATAGTCTAATGACCGAAGATGAGTCCGTGGTGAATGTGGTGGTAAAGGCACCAGCAACCAAACAGCAACCACAACCAGCAGCACCCAAGTTACCCACATCCATTAAGAACAAGATGCCAACACGAACTCACGAGCTGTTCAAGTGAGTTCTAGCTATCTATATCCCTTTTCTAATCTCTGATAATCTTATAATCCCTGTTTTCTGCCTTATTTGCAGTCCGCTGCTGGAGAGTCCAGTTAAGATGCGAGTAGAAGCGTTCGAAAATGCCGCCAACTCCCAAACTAATCTGCGCTCAAAGCGTGTAAAAGAGTTGGTAAGTATAATAAATCTGTCATCCAATTTTCCATACCCCTTGACATTTTTTCAAAAACTTTGATCTCTCATAACTTCATCGAAAATTAACCGATTTTCAAGCGGAATGCCATTTTGATCATGATTTGGCCTACAAATTAATTCTGCATTTAAATTTTTATCGTCTAGAAAATTTGATATATTTTCGATTCTAAGCCGTCTATCGTCCAATTTTCTATACTTACCCCTTGACATTTTTTCAAAAACTTTGATCTCTCATAACTTCATCGAAAATTAACCTATTTTCAAACGGAATGTCATTTTGTTCATGATTTGGCCTCGAAATTGATTCTGCATTTAAATTTTTATCGTCTAGAAAATTTGATATATTTTCGATTCTAAGCCATTTTTTATCCAATTTTCTATACTTACCCCTTGACATTTTTTCAAAAACTTTGATCTCTCATAACTTTGGCAAAAATTGACCGATTTTCAAACGGAATGTCATTTTGTTCATGATTTGGCCTCGAAATTGATTCTGCATTTAAATTTTTATCGTCTAGAAAATTTGATATATTTTCGATTCTAAGCCATTTTTTATCCAATTTTCTATACTTACCCCTTGACATTTTTTCAAAAACTTTGATCTCGCATAACTTTGGCAAAAATTGACCGATTTTCAAACGGAATGTCATTTTGTTCATGATTTGGCCTCGAAATTGATTCTGCATTTAAATTTTTATCATCTAGAAAATTTGATATATTTTTGATTCTAAGCCGTCTATCATCCAATTTTCCATACTTACCCCTTGACATTTTGTCAAAAACTTTGATCTCTCATAGCATCATCAAAAATTAACCGATTTTCAAGCGGAATGTCATTTTAAACAAGATTTGGCCTCAACATTTATTTATTATTTATTAAATCATAAAATTAAACAAACCATCTTGTTATATTTTCGAAGGGAACAACCGGAAGCAACACAACTCCGCTTATTGGCAAATTACCGGCGCCGACATTGGGACGCTTCCTCACTCCGACCCAGAGCGCCAATGCGGTGCCGTTGAATTCGGCGGTGGCCAAGAAGGCGCCGATGAGCGCCAGCAAGGCGGCAACTCTTACAAAATCGAACACAGGAACCAATCTGAAGTCCACAAATTCGGGTTCCACCAAAACGTTGTCAAGGGAGAACAGCGGCGATGATTTTCGCAAGGGACTGCATCAGCTGGCTGAGGAGAGGAAGAAGCAGCGGGAGTTGAAGCATTTGCAGGCGGCACAGCAACGTGAGGTCAAGGAACGCGAACGAGCTGAACGCATGGCCAGGGTAGCCGAGGAGAAGCGCCTTAAGAAGGAGAAACTGGAGGAGCGCAAGAGACTGGAAATGGAGGAACTGCAGCGAAAAATCAATCAACAAGAGGAGGCCGAGCGCATCAAGAAGGCAAGGGCCAAGGAGCAGGAACGCGAACTGATGCAGCAATTGAAGATCCAGCAACTGAAGGTGCAGCAACAGAATTCCGCCAAGGCCAAACTAAATATGATGCCGCCACCACCAAAGTCGAAGTACACGTTCGAAATGCTGCACGAAGATGATTCTACCGATGACGAGGGCAAGGTGTCCCACAAGAGACCACCGGTACCCAACTGGAGTCGCTGTAAGCCAATCTATTTAATATACATTTGTATTTATTTCATTTAATTATTATTATATTTATTACTTTACAGCTCATGTTCGTGGCGCCGCGATCGTTATGCAAAGCCATTGTCCCACCGATGTCATTGACAGCTTCTTTTCGGTGGCGCCAACCACGCCGGATCTAAAACTGATCTTCCCGAATATAGATCCCAGCCATTTGAAGCGCAACTCAAGTGTGCTGTGGTCCACACCACCGCGCTACTCCGAGTTGCCCAAATATTAACTAAACGAGTTAAGAATAATTTTATTATTAATCAGCAATCCACAAATCCCACAATCCACATTGTTTATTGGCAAATGCCACAAGTTAATTAAAACTTTGTATTCAATATTAAATAAATTATATGAAAATTAAATTTTTTAGTATGTTTTCGGTTAGTTTTATAAATAACATATTTTTACATTTTCACAATTGTTTTTCTTGTTTCTTGTCAATAAAACTGTTTCATACTTAAAAATATAAGTCATGATGAATTATTTTGTAATTTTTAAATTGACGCCTCAAAAAATAAAGAAAATTAATAATTCTATATACTGCGATATATCATGAACGGAATTACAAGCATTGGGTCAAGTGTCTGCTCAATGGGTTAAAAAGTACCGCAATCAGTCACAGATTGAGCTTATAGTTTTGACATTAATACCCAATAGTGCTTAGAACTATTAAAGCCGCCAACGTGCTCAATTATGGCCAAGTTTTTCCATTAACAGGTGCCAAACAATGATAACTGAAAAGTGTAAAGATAATAAAAAAAATGAAAAAAGAAATAAATATGAGTTCGAGTAGAATAAGTGAGAAGATAAGTAAACACAAAATTTCACTGGTCATGGCCCATGATTTTCTGTCATGGGCTGTACTTCGATTTCGACAGCATCTCTTCTTTGGTCTTCGGGATTTTCTTGCTTCGCTGCCAAATGAGGTGACATGAAAAACGAATACCGCCAACGCTTCGTGATTGCCGCCTGTTGTTGCTGCCGTTCGTGATGTGTGGCAAGGGGGAAGGGGGAAGAGAGGGGATATTGACCATCAAATGCAATTGAATACTCGTGGTAAGCCGCAAACGCAATTGTAGCTCGTGTAATAAAGGCGAATTGCCGATAGAAGCTCCCAAAGAAATGGAAATCAACGGACAAGGTCTAAACATGCTTGTGGAATGCATTTGGCCTTACGACTTTGTCACGAAATTCGCCGGAAGAAAGGATTTTAAATGCCAACTTGAACTTAGCTTTCAGTGAGTTTAATTCAAATTATTCTAATATCAATTGCTTTGATATTCTTTGAGTAGGGTATCTGCGCTTTGTTGATACATTGAGTTTTGTACTATAGATGAACTTTGACTTGCTGAGCGAGCGAGAAAAAGCTATCTCCTACCCTTAATATTTTTTCAATAACTTTGATCTTTCATAACTTCATCAAAAATAAACCGATTTTCAAGCGGAATGTCATTTTAAACATGATTTGACCTTTTATTTGATTCTGCATTTAAATTTTTATCATATAGAAAATTTGATATATTTTCGATTCTAAGCCATCTATTATCCAATTTTCCATACTTACCCCTTGACATTTTTTCAAAAACTTTGATCTCTCATAACTTGATTAAAACTGAACCGATTTTTAAACGGAATGTCATTTTGTTCATAATTTGGCCTCTAAATTGATTCTGCATTTAAGCTTTTATCATATAGAAAATTTGATAATGAGTATCTCATAGTCAGGCTGTCGACTACAGCAGTCTTACTTGTTTTCATTTTCAATTGCTTTAGCGGCCTTTGTCTTTGTCTGTGTCTATGCCTAATCTTGATCTCGTGCGTTTGCAATTTACTGGGTAATTGTTGGCTGGTTGTTGCTGATTGGACTTGGCTTAGACTGGCCCATCAATAAGGCAGATGGGCGTAGAGAAGTGAATTTAAATGACCGAACGACTTGTTAGCCAGTTGTTGGGCCAATGGGCAACATTTGCAACTGGAGCTATTAGTGCCTAATACCACTTTTATTGCTGCAAGGCGTACAATTTAAATGCGCTGCTTATTCTGTGATTTGCCTAATAACAGTTGCAACTAGCAGTTGGCATTTAAGCCAACTCAATGGACGCAAGCATATTCGATAACTTGGCACTTTCAATTGTGGTTGCTAGCGTCGAAAAGGCGAACTCACCACACGACACTCTCAGCTTTGGAGAAATTCACCACGCTCTCTTGGAAAAATTCACCATGCGCTCTTGGAGAAATTCACCACGCGCTGAGCGCAACTCGTTTTACCACGATGCGTTCGGTGTTCAGTCTGTGTTTGGCCGCCGTGCGTTGCACACCTGTTGACGGTAGAAAAATCAAAGAGTTGAAAAGAAGCCGCAGCAACAACAACAACAACACCACATATAAAGCCGGTCATTTGTGAGTGCGTGTGTGTGCGTGCGTGAGTGTGTGTGTTAATCTATGAAAAGTGAATAACTAAAACGAGCTCAAAGCTGTTGTGGACGTTGCTCTTGCCATATAAATTAAAAAATTGAAAGAAGAAGCGGCCGCAAAAGGCGAAATGTAAACGGAATCCGACTGAATGATATCTATGTATTTGTGCGTGTGCGCGGCTTACTCTGTGTGTGTGTGTGTGTGTGTGTGTAGAAAAGCAGCAACAATAATAATAACAACAACAGCAACAACAAGACAAAAAAACAAAACTTTCTTTTTTGCGCTACCTTTTGCCACTGTATTAAACTTAGTCTTCGTTTTCCTCTTCGTCTTTGCCTTTGTTGTTGCCGTTTTGTCGTTATCGTTCTTGTTGTTGTTGGTTTTTTGCTATTGTTGCAAATTACGTTGTATTCGCGCTGTGAAATTTGTTGCAAGCATTTTTAATTTGTTTCGTGCACATATAAATATTTTCACTGTTAATTAAAATAAATGGCAGAAAACAAAACAAAACGTTGATTAAATTTAATAACATAACTGCACAAGGGCAGACTCCACTAATTGGCCAAGCAATCCGGTCCAACTGACTCCGACTTCAACTCCAACAACAATAACAACAACAACAACAGTTGCAACTTTGTATCCGTGCCGGATGCAAGCCAAGTTGCTGTAATGAACTTGGCCAATGGCCATTAATCTGCCAGCAGGCGAACTTCAACAGATTCATTCACTAACCAAATTTCTTGCTGTCCACAACAACAACAACAGCAACTGCAACAGCAACCTGTCCAAGCCAATGCCACAGTCTGTTGACCAGTTAATGCCGGTCATACAGCCTACACATGTTTGCCATTTGCAATGGGATCGGGATCGGGCTCTAAATTGCCTCCAACTCCAACTCCGTCTTCAGTTCCAGCTGCAGTTCCAGCTTTACAATGTACTGTTAGCTGTTCCATTTTGGCGACGTTGCGCATTTGTGCCAATTTTTTATGCTTGGCCTCTGCAACACTGTACAACACTGGCTACCCTCTTTCATCTCGAACTTGTCTTGGCTATCGCTATCTGTAGATTTTGGTTTTCGATAATTTAAAGTTTAGCTACATTCCTTGAAGCCACAAAACCGCATTCAACTTCTTCTTCTTCTTCGCCTTCGTCTTCGTCTGCCGCTGGCTGTCAAACGGCTTCAGTTCGCGTCACACTGTCCAAGTCCGAGCTGGAGTCGATGTTGAAGTCCGACCATTATGCTTATAGAAATTTCAATTCGTTGACTTCGCCTCTTTTTTGCAGTTTGGTAAATTTTTTTTGGTGAAATCTGTGCAAAATGTAATTGAAAATAACGTGTGATAGACAAGAAGAAATTACAAAAAGCAAATCTATCATAAAATCAATATAGAAACTTGTAAAACGTTTGGATTAATGATTGATATTGATTACATTTGAGGTGAGCACTGACAATCATTACTAATATTGAAAGTAACTTGTACAAAAATAACAAGTTTGTTGCCTAAGTCTTTTGTTTTGCTGCAAGTTTAGAATAGTGAATTGTATGACAAATGATTAAAATTGAATGAAAGTATCTTGTAGAAATTTAACAAGTTTGTTGCCTCAGTCTTTTGTTTTGCTGCAAGATCAGAATAGTGAATTGTATGGCGAAAGATTGCCACAAAAAGGAACCATATAACAAGCTTATGCAACTCGAGTCTTCGTCTTTCTTTTTGGCCAATATATCACCAACAAAACTCCCTTAACCGTTGTCTGCATTTTAAGCCGCACATGCAACATTTCGGTTTCGTTTCGTTTTGTTTCGCTTACGCAATGCAACGAAACCCGCAGGCAGTCGAAAAATCATATGAGTCATTTAACTTGGAAGACAGCTCAACTAATTATGAACCAATGCAACACTTCCTCCGTTCAAAGAAGTCGAAGGCAGTCGAAGTCGTGTCTACAGAATGTAAACAATCCCAACTCGTTGGCCATGTTGACAGGCGCCTTTTGTCGGTGCGTGGGCAGCAACAACGCTGCCTGGCAATCAGTCATTGGAAACAAAATGGAGTCGTTTAATGACAACCACAACAACAACAATAACAACAGACGCCCACGATGAAAAGTGTTTGTTGTGGTTGCTCTTGTTGTGTTATTAAAAACAAACTTTCTATTTCACTTGAAGCATTCAAATTTTCAAGGTTCGTCATATGGAAAAACTTCCTGCACTCAACAGTGTAAGCAATAACAACAGCATCAACAATAAAAACAATAAAAACCATAACAGCTGCCCTGCCAAAATGTTTTTCCATGACTCAACTTGGGTCTACACATGTTCAAGTCTCAATTTTGGGTTTGGGTTTGAGTCAAAGTCAAACTCGAACTCGAAGTCGAAGTTGGAGTTTGTATCTTTGTATCTTTCGCTTTTTGCTGTGTATGTAATCGTAATCGAGTTTCAAGTTTCGAGTCTTCGTTTCGACTCACGTAGCAACCTTTACTCCACATCTTTCCCTCTTCATTTCTCTCTCCCTCTCCCTCTCTTTCTCTCTTTTGTACTTTCTGAGTGCTTTCACTTTCAGCTAAGGCTGAACTCACAATTGTTTTGGTCGTTTTAACGATCGTTACTTGGCTTCTGATTAGCCGCTAATCGACAATAGCAGGGTGATTTTTTAGTGGTTATTGTTGTTGTTGTAGTTGTTACAACTATTGGGTAATCCAATGTGTCTGTTACCATTCTGATCAAAGATCAGTAAACAGTTTGCCAAGTTTGCTAATATACCAAAAGTTGATTTATCGGCTGTGGCTTTTTGTACGAGTTTCACTTTTCCTTTTGACACCTCTCTCAAATTGTGCTTAAACTTTCGCTGCAGCCGCCAAACAATTTGAATTTTTTTACATCAATCAAAATTAGCATTTCAATCACTTTTCGGTTTTGGGTTCAACTGTTCAATCGTTCAACACTAAAGGCAGTTGTCATATCTTATCTATGACATGACTTATATAAAGCTGGCTTAGAAAGCCACTCGACAAGTATTTTTTTTTGTTAATTACGGAGCACAGTTTTTCTGATTTATAAACGTATTTTGTTTTGGCCTTTGCCTTTTGTTTGACCTTTTTTAGCTGACGTAATGCTACTTTTTTCAGTTTTATGGAGTTTACCACTTAAATTAACACTGCTCTCGGTTAAAGCAGCGACATTTTTTGTTCTCACGCGAATTTGGTAGAGTGTCAAACAAAAGACTTAAGCAGCAAACTCGGACATCGAATATATTTTTCTTATTTTGGTTTCTTTACCAAAGCTAACAACCTTTTTCTCTATCTCAATTTCTTTGCAGCTTTTTAAAATATGTAAATCTTAAAATATCGTTCTGCTAATTAAAAGGCTAAAATGCCACACCAAAGTTCAGTGCAGCATCAAAACATTTTACATCAATATTCTATTCAATTCAACACATATTGAAAATACAAAATACCAAATCAACAATACATAACTGAAGCACAAAATACAGTGAGGCATTGTTAACTGCCAAAAGACTAAAGAAATTTATGCGAAAATGCGACGAAAGCCACAAAACTTAATACAAACTAAACCATCAAGTAGAGGTGGTAACTCTGAAACTTCTGACAACAGCTACAACAACTCTAACACAAAGATGCCAAGTTACCAGCGGAACATTTGGCACTTGTTGCTGTCAATTTCATTGCTGCTGCTTCATGTCCACACAGCGGGTAAGTTAAGCTAAGAAGTGAAGAGGAGACAAGAGAGACCTCTAAAGAATTTCACATAGACACATAATGCGAATTTTAATTGTTGACATTTGCACAACAGCAGCTTTCACAGTCAACAAACCAACAAGTTAGCACCAAAAAAAAAGGGAAGAATATTAGCTACTAAGTAGTCTTTGAAATACACTGCAAAAAAAAGCGAAAAAAAACCTGCTGTATTTTATAATACACCTTTCAATGTCTAACTTTCAATAAATAAATTGCAATTAAAAAATATTTTTATTTTCTGCTGTCATTATAACAAAAAAAAAAATAATGCATTCTGAAGCTGAACACGAAAATGTCTCGTGCTGTGTTTTCTTTCTTTCTTTCTTTTTAGAAAGCTAACTTTTGGTACATAATTTATTGGGCGTTACTCAGAATGAATAGATACATAAAGTAGATAGCTGGATGCTCATATTCATGCTCACACTCATGAGTACTCGTACTTGCCAAGTTTGTTTGTTTGGCTCAAAGTATGCCAACAACGCCATCAGCACGCAGGTAGTTTGACTGTCTGACTGTCTGACTGACTGACTGACTGATAGCCTGACTGACACCCAAACACCCGTACAAACTCATACACTTGTCTCCGCAGCAAAGCCAATCTTAGCTTCTTTTGGCATACCAAAGTTATGCTAATTTTTGTATTGCCTCCACATTTTTCACAAATATACAGGTTTGACCCAAAAAAAAAAACACTACGATCTGACATTCTTAGACTTTATTTGACAGGTGTCTGCGCGTGACATACATAAGTTACACTATTTTATGGCTCATCTATGTGTCGTATAAGGGTATATTAGGGATATTTTAATTATAACTCATGTCTATGCCATCTTTATCATAATGAATCATTTCTGTATAAGTTACTCCCATTTTAACGCCATCTAAAGACGAAGACTCTTCTCTTTGCCATCTAAGCCATAAGTTAGTGATGAAATACTCCCATCTCTGTGTCATTTGGGGCATTTTATATTTTATACAATGTCTCAACTCTTTATGAGGTGCGTCATTGCTTCTTGTATTTGTCTTTCGCATTCGTTTTATTCGCTTATTCATGTTGCATAATTGTGTATTGTGTGATTATTCATACCGGATTCATTGGCCTGGGCTTTACCTTTTTATGATACCCTGTGACCATTACAAATGGTCAGAGAAGTGTATATTGGTTTCTCAGAGACCAAATGAGCTGGAATTTGTATATAACTGCAATAATAACGATTGATAGAAGTTCAAATTTTAGTATGAAAATCTTTTGTGTCTTTTAATATATTTAAGCAAATCTAACAGAATAGTTTTTCTTACATCCTTACCATAGAATTTTTCCAGCCACACTGCACATTTAATATATAGTCAAAATCTCAGTATGATCTACCCTAAATAATTCAAGAAAATTAAGTTTAAGCTGACAAAAATTCGCTTATTTTTAGCATAATTAAAAATTGTCAAGACGTGCTGATTCAAAAGTTTTTGACTTAAAAGATAATCTAGTTTATTATTATAAAATAAATATTCTCAGTGATAATCATATTTAATTCTTCTTTGGTTGCTTCGAATAGGTTTAATTGGTCTTGTGTTTTAGCTTTCAAGACCAATTAAACCCATGCGAAGTAATTTAAGAAAATTCAACACTTTACAGAACTTTATTTTGGAATACGAATGCTTTGAAGTTTTCGAAAAATCGATCAAAAAGGAATTTTTCGTACAGGGTATCCTACTGTCGAGTACGCTTGAATGAAGGCACTTACTGAATTTTATTAATATGCAGTTGATTGTGTGTCAATACAAAGTACGTGACATGCGTGAATTGAATTTAATTAAAGATATTAATATTCTCATTTGCCTTTTAGTTGGCTTAAGCAAAAGATTGATTAAATAATAAGCTTTATCAGATTGTTGTGCAATGTTTGAAAATCAAAGACAGTCTTACAAAATGTGTGAATTCATTTGAATAGTTGTACAAACAGTGAATGCTTTCTTCTGTATCTGAATTCAGAGTTCTAGCTGAGTTCTCTCAGGCTTTTTATAGATCGAGCATAATGCATTGTTATGCGCATTAGTGTATGCATTTTAATTATAAATCAACACTCAACTGGGAGCCGTTAAACTGCACCACATGAGCAAGCACAGAAGTGGTATTCAGTGAGAATACCGCTGAATCAATTAAAGCCAACTGCTTTACTGTTTACTGGGCCATTTAAAGCAAATATGTTGGTATTTTCAAAGCAAACCTTTCATGCAGTTAATAAGCTTTATTAACATAAAAGAGTCGAGTGTAGAAATTCTACATAAAAACATAGCTGCATTCTTCATGGATCGCAAAAATTAGGTGAAGTGAAAATTATGTTTACAGCAGCTTAATTAAAATTAAAAAAATATTCAAACGGCCAATTGAGAATTCTTAAGCAGCTAACAGGTAACAGGTAACAACGGTACTAACGGGGCTCTGCTTGGGCTTTCGAATTGTTAATGCCAAAGAATTGAAATTCGTTTGGTGTGTGCATTGGAAAAGTGTCGCTCGACGAAGCGAAGCATCGACAGCAGCAACAATAACAACAACACTAACAACAATCACAGCAACAGCAACATCATCAAGGTAACGCCATTAGAAAGCGTGATGAGTTTGAATATACCTGTGTGTTTGTACCCGAAAATCTATAAAGAAAACCCAAGCAAACAGTTAAACAGCGAACTGAGTGCAATTCATCATTGGCTGCGATTTGATACGATCGATGGTTGGGATTAAAGTCACGAGTCCCATTGACAACAATAACCTGTTGCATTTACACATTTTTCCACAGGTATTTTCATTTTTCAATTTCCCTTGTCTTCTTTTGGGAATCTCTGCTGCCGCTAAAGCTGCTTAAATTTTTCAGATTAGCTGTGCTTATTCCACACATTTATTTTGTTCGTTTCCACGCTGCTTTTTGGCACATTTCGGTTACATGGCCCACTTGCAGTGCCGAAGTGAAAGATGACAGTGAAAGAGAAGCAAGAAAGAGCTAGAGGGGGACAGAAAAATAATATAAAAAAAAGTTTGTTACTTGGCCAGGAACTGAAGAAGCCGCAAACTCAACTGCCGCAACGCTTCAAAAATTTATCGCGTTGCTTTTTATTGGGTCAAGCGGCAGGTTTTATTTTTTTGCTGTTTTTGTTGCATTCCTGGTGGGCCACATGATGTTTGGCATGCTGATGCAATTAATTATAAAATTTTTACGTATACCGAAGAACAGGTGCGTTCTTACAGTTGGCAGCTATTTTTGAGATTAATGACAGCTGCTCAAAGCAAAACATTTATCAATTAATTTAACTAATTAAATTAAATTAAGATAAATTAGTATTTTTAATTTCATAACAAGTTTTATACTAATTAAAATTTTTTTTGTGTTAGCTATATTGTGTGAAAATTTCAGCCTTCTAGTTCTTATGTTATGGGCGGTGATTAGTCAGTGAGTATTTTTAATTTCATAACAAGTTTCATATTAATTAATATTTTGTTTTGGGTTAGCTATATTGTGTAAAAATTTCAGCCTTCTAGTTCTTATGGCTTGGGCTGTGCAATGATCAGTCAGTGAGTGAGTCAGGACAGAGTTTTTAATATTTTGAAGATTTATTTTTAATAAGTTTGAACATCATTATAATGACAATAAATTTAAAGAGGAAATTACAATTTCATGCCAAAGATCAAATCAGTCTTGAGTAAAGGGAAGTGTATATATAATATATATATGCATGCGTTACTCTCTTGTCCAATTAAGTTAAACGTTTCTCCACCCTTTTCATTCAATTAGATCTGAAGCTGTAGCCGTTGCCGAAGTCGTATCAATAACTGCATGCTCGTACTTTCCCTTTCCCATGCCACAGACACAGACACAGACACAGATACAGACACAGACACAGAGACATACACAATCCGAGTCAAAGCCAAAAATTGTACAATGAAATTCAGCACAACGAAAGTTGCCGGCCACATAACCATAACCATAAACACACACCCATAACAGCAGCTCAAACCCAACAATTTATCTTGATTTCGGTTGGTCAAGTTCGTTCTTGGCCCTGGCCTCAACACGTTTAAGATGAGGACTCGCAAATTGCACAAAGGCAGCGAAAAGTCGCAACAGACTGAAGGAAAGACAGAAAGACAGACAGACAGACAGACAGTTGGGACGGAAAGTAACGTTCAACTTTCCGCTGATGAAGCTGCAACTCTCAGGTAGACAGAATGTCTGTATGTGTGTATGTATGTGAGTGTGTGTGTGTGTGTGTGTGAGTGTATCTCTGAGTGTGAGATACAATTGAATGGTAATCAATGAAAACATTTCGTTGCCTGCGTTATTTTTAAACTGAGAAACTGCTTGATTTGGAATTCTTCTCCATCTGATTATTCCTTTTTTTATTTTTTATACTTTTTGAATATGCCAATTTAATTTAACCGTCATTTACATATATGGCTGTATAGCATGTTCAAATTGGCTTTCTTTTGCCGCGACAAAGATAAAAAGACGCTGCGCCAAAAACAAAAAAAAAACAAAAGACTTAGGCAACGAACTTGGAAACGATACAAAAGACTTAGGCAACGAACTTGGCTTTTTGACATGTTCTGATAAAAATCAAAATTTCTACTGCAAATTTCTACTACAACAGTGACAAAAACAACAACAACATTGTTTGCTTTATGTGTAGGTGCGACACCTGCTGGCCGGAGGCATGAAATTCGTGTGGCATGCAGCACAATTGGCTGACTGTCAAAGTGGCAAGAAGTTCAACTCTAGCTTCGACGTCGACGTCGACGTCGACACATAAAATGTGTAAAACTTGAAATAGAATGCCGTTAAATACGTGCAGTTATCTACAGACAGTCACACACACACACACACTACACACATATACACACACAAAGAGATAGCCTAATAAAAAGCTGTTTGACTGAGTGACTGACTGCGTCTCTGGCTAATATATAAGCCGGTTCTGTGGGCCATTTGTAAAACGTAAACGTATTTTATTTTTTTTTTTGTATTTTTTGTGTTCATCTTATAAGTTTTGGATTGCTTTTGAACTTGTCACTCGCCATTGAGAGTCACCCGTTTTGTCCATATTGGTCGCAACTTGTTCCGTTTTCTTGAGGGGCACGTTGACACAGTTTCTCGCTGAGCTAGAGCGAGATGGAGACACAGACAGAGATAGAACCATAGTCTGAGACTGAAATACAAGAAATACGCTTTTCAATCAATAAATTTTGCGTTCTTTTAGCATTGAACTTGGCCAGAAAGTCGACTTAACTTGTATGTTGGTCACATCAACAACATCTAGAAAAACAACAACAACAACAACAACAACAACGATGACAACAATTTGCGGCCAGTTGCGGATTTGCTTGGCATCAAAGGGGGGCGTTTATAAAGTCGCTTGTTGTGCTCATTCTGTGCAATGTATTTGCTCCATTTTGCTAGCATTTAATCAGCTTTAATTGTTCAATTAGTGGTCAGTATATGGAGCGCAGTCTCCTGATAGATACTTTAATACTTGTACAATTTATCTTGTTGTTGTTGCAGTTCGATAAACTGCAACTTGAGTTTATTGACCTTGCAACCCTTTGGCACTACACAAATATTCGCTTTGCGTGTTTATATGAAAAGCAAATATTTCAACTATTCCCTGTTGTCTGCCTTCCTTTTTTTTTATTCTTTCTACCTTCGACTCTTGCTGTCTAGCTAAGAAGATAAGCGATCTACACTAAATTGCAGCTAGTTCAATTTACAAGCCACGATTGTTGCTCTTCTTCTTCTTCTTCTTCTTCTTCTACTTGTTGTTGTTTCTGTTGTGTGTTCTTGGCAAGCCACTTAAACGCATTTGGTTGTACACTTAGAAAAATATGGCATTATAAAATTAGCTAAATTTTGTTTAAAAATTCTAAGATTGCTGTGTACTAAAAATCTTAAATTAAGTATGAAATTCGATCTTTTATTTAGAATTTTGACTGTCCATTTATATGGGAGCAATATGAAATAATAGTCCGACTATAACCAAACTTAGTCAAAAAATAGAAAAGCAAGGACAAAAATAAAATCTGCGAGTCTATTTAAAATAGCTCCAAAAAAAAAAAAAAAGTTCTTTAAACTAAACTAGTATAAGATTATTATACTTATTACTTAAGGCCAGACTACAGCAGGCCCGAAAATAAAGATTCCTATCAAACTTAGTATAAAGAAAAATTTGCAGGGAAATTTTTTTGTCTTATATGAAGTTTGACAGGAATTTTTATTTTTTTTATCTGCTGGAGTCCCCTTTAAAATAGTATTTTTCAAGATTGAAATGAACCTAAAAATTAGAATGTTTATTTTGTGATAAATTCAAGATGTTTGTATCTTTCAACTGGTGTGTGTTTTCAATTTTTACAGACTTGAATTAAACCCTAAAACTACATTAAGTATTCCAGAAAAATCTAGTTTTAAGATTTTACAACTGACAAAAACCTTGATATAAAATGTTTCTTTTCAGTTTCAGAAGTTCCAAACTAAGACAGCTTTTGAAATCGATTATCCCCTGTTTAAGTATGAAAATCTTAACTTCTTTTTTTCTGAGTGTACTCGTATCTGCCTGGCATTTGCTGCTTATTAGTGGCTGCTTTGTTTTCCACTGGAATCTGTTATAGTTGCAAGTTGCAAGTTGCTGGGCTTTAATTATAAATATCAGACAATTAGGCTGTTAAGTGTGTCTATTATTTAGACAGTTTGCAGGCGCTTATTCGCGGATGTGGATGTGAATGTGGATGTCCGTAACTTTTAACGATTCGTGCCAAGCCAAGCCTGGCCAAGACGCTGGCTAATAAATTTTTCGGCTTAGACACGTAAAGGAGCAAAAAATAAAGAAAAACGAAGACCGTCGGCAACTGGCAGATGCAGAGTCTACAAGTTGAGACCTTGATTAAGGTCATTCGCTTCTGCTGACACAATGGTTGCAGTTGCAGCTGAAGTTGCAGCTGAATTTGCAGTTGCTTTTTCATTGCTTGGAAAATTAACATATCTAATTGCATGACACGCGTGGCAAATGCTAAAAAACAATTTCATATGACACAGCATATGTTCATGGTCATCAAATCTACTAAACGATACAGCATCCAATCTCTTTAAGCCAAATTCTTCAATTTCACTTGAGTACAACAATAACAACAAAAGTAATATAAACATCGTCGTCACTTTGTTAATTGCAAACACTTTTAGTTTGAGTTTTTCCTAGACCAACTGACAACTGACAAGGCGACAACAGACGTCACTTTGGGTTCTTTCAGCAGATAAAAAATAAGAAAGAAGCGAGAAAAAAGAGGCTTTGATTGCTCAAGTGCAGTCAAAGTGAATTTGTTTGTCTTGTTAATGAATATCTTTGGGTTCGGCCTCGGCATGACTTTGCGCCAAGCAAACAACAACAAAACCACAACAAAAAACAACAATGAAAAACCCAACAAATATTTATTACACAAACTTTCTTTGACTGGCCATAAAACAGCATTTGCCTAACGCCCACCAAAGTTAACCAAGCGTTGCCAGAATCAATTAGCATTAAATCAAAATTTTAATGCTACAGTTTTAAGGCAGCTGCCACGCCCCCCATTGGTCTATAAAGACTATAGCAATATTTGAAAAGAAAGACGTGCCAAGACAACTTGTAATATTCGTATCTGTTTTCTAAGTGAGGCGTTGACTTCAGTTCTTTGACTTTGAAATGGGCAGCTGTATCTGTATCTGTATCTACATATATCTGTGTGTAAGTGTGTGTGTGTGTGTATTCCCCTTAGGGGCCAATGGACAACATTTTACGAGTAAAAAGAAATCCGACAGAGAGCTCTTTTAAGCCGCATAAAATAGAATTGATTTGCTCAAGCTGAGATACTTTTTATTTGCCGCAGATAAAAAACTAATAAAAATCAAATGTTGGAAGTTTGAAATTGCTTGTCGATTATGACAGAGTTACATTTGAAATGGATTCCGATCTGAGTCTGCGATCTGTTGCGGAAATTGCTTTGATTAGTAAGCTTAAATAAGTTAAACGAATTTAAGATATTTTACCTATCTCTGAGTTTGGTTCATGATCCGGTTCACAAAGTTTGGCTTAAAATCGCTTTCCAACCTTGATTTAAACACAAATGGAGTCTTAATATCATTTATTATTTTTGCGGACCCCAGATCTAATTCAAATTTTAGTTTTATTCTTTACAGTTCATAATTTATATTTAATTTTATTTTTGTTTTTAATCTTTAACTTTAATTTTATACTTGGTAATTTTTTATAAATAAATAAATAAACTTTTCTAAATATGTCAATCTTTGATTTTTAGCAAAAGCTCTTTTTTGATATTTATATACCAAATATTAAAACACCAATTTTATATTACATATTATTTTATTTATTAAATAATACCTAGTGAAATTGGAGTCGTATTAACACTCACCTCCTCACTTGAGTGTTGCGTAATCATTAGACATTGGGCAGACATTACGGAGTAAAAAGCTGCCAAATTAAGTCAGTTGACAGCTCGAGCAGACAGACGACACATGACATAGACGACATACGCTGCGTATACGTAATGCTTGCGTACGTGTCTTAAATATCGAAATCAAATTTTGTGTTGCATTTCATAAGCGTGGAAAATGTAATTATTGTCGCTAGCTCTTTTTTTGTGTACTATAAGTATGTTTATGTGATTGTGAAACAACTCTTGTATTTTCTAGTATACTTTGACTTTGATAGAGCTGAGCAGTGCAACGGCTTAGAAATAGAAAGTGATTGCTTGTCGGGCGACTGCCGGCAATTTGGAGGCGCTGAAATTGGCAATTTGGTGCCGCGTGTGGGTTACGAGTGGTTGCCTGCAGTCTGACTGGAGACTCGAGCCTCAATCTGTGTATCTGTGACTCCAACTGAGACTGAGACTGAGACTGAGATTGCGACTCCAAGTGAGATTCGTGCGCCTTCTGTCCTGTCCTCGACGTGGGCTCAAGTAGCGTTTAAATTAGTGTAGGCAAGCGCTGGAACTAATGACTCTCTTGTCGTCGAAGTTGTCATCGTTGTTGTTGCTGTTGTTGTTATACCCGTTGCTTCAAAAATAAATAAAAGGGTATATTGTGTTCGTTGGAATGTATGTAAAAGGGAGAAGGAGTTTTCTTTGGCTCCATAAAGTATATAAAGTATATATATTCTTGATCAGCACCATCAGACAAGTCGATATAGCAATGTCAGTCTATAATTATTAATATTATATTATCTATAATCTCACTAAACCGCAGCAAGATCGGACAAGTAGAACGGGAGGAATAGCTAACCAAAGTAATTAATAAAGTTATTATTTCAATACAATCACCTAAAAGTATGCAGTAGTTTTTATTAGGTAGTAATTTCTTTATATTTATTTTATACATATTATTTTTAGGGTATTTACCGTTATCTAATAATGATATCTATAATCTCACTTAACCTCAGCAAGATCGGACAAGTAGAACGGCAGTAATAGCTAACCAAACTTATTAATATTATTAACCTAAAAGTATGCAGTAGTTTTTTTTTTTATTATAAATATAATGAAGCTTTTACAAAGGATGAGTGTCCTGCTACCTTACAAGGCAACTTAAACTAATCAGAAATTAGTTTTTATTAGGTAGTAATTTCTTTAAAGTACTTTTATTTATATTGAAACAAGTAACGGGTATCCCATGGTCGGGATCTCCTCTTAAACCTTTCCCATTTATTGTTGTTGCTGTCGCTGTTGTCAAGAGTTGAAGTCATGCCTTTGATTTGGTGCATTGAACTCTACAGTTATCTGGTCAAACGTTTGGGAGTTGCCTGCTTTAAAAAAAAGTAAAAAACGAAAAAAAAAGTAGACAGCAAATTAAAGTTTTACTTTCGTTGTCCGTGAAAGTGTTGCATGCCACAGATTCAATTTTAAAATTGTGTTACACTTACCACTCCGTGTTGCCATTGTAGTTGTTCAAGTTGTTGCTGTTGTCTCTGCTGGTAATTTAAGAGCCGGCAGCAACGTTTTCGACTTTTACCTTGCAACAAATTCAATTTTGTATCAATAATAGCGAAAAAAAATAAACGATGTTGAAAAACAAGTGGAAATTGCAAGGAAAGTGAAAATGCGATGCTCAATCATATACAAAATGTTATTTATGGGCAATGTTTGTTTTTCTGCCCATTTCGTCTGTTCGCGCTTTAAAGGAAGCGTTAATTATATCAAACAATGTTGTTAATATAGAAAGTGAAATGAATAACAAATAACAAATAATATTTGACTTATCAATCAAGTCTGGTTTGCTCTACTTTTTTGTATTTATCGCGTGAAGGTGAAAGTGAAATGTGTGTCAAATTTTAATCAGAAATGCCTTTAAAAATCGTAATTGGGTTAAGCTCAATAACTAAACGTGTTTGTTCGTGTCGTGTCGTGTGAATTATGAGTGGCATCATAAACCTAAAATCATATTAAACTGGTTGTCTACCCATTTCTCAAGACCCACCAGTAAGCCAGTCTGCCAGTCTTCCAGTCTTTTAGTCTTCTTCAGTCTTCTTCAAGCCCTCAAATACCACAAGCATCTCGCTAATATGTCAGCTAAACATTTGCATTGTCTACCTGCCTGTTTGACACATGCTCTTGACACCTGTGCAACTCCAAGAGAGTCCCAGTTGAAGTTAAAGTCCCAGTCTATGTTGCCGGAGGCAAGTCAACGATCGTAGTCATAAATCACGAGAGAGAAAAAGAAAGAAAGCAAAGCCAAGAAAACTCTTTAGAGTGTGTGTGGTTAAAAAATTGGTAAGATATTATATTGAACACACTGCAGTGGGTGTTAAATTCACACACACTCTTAAAAGTGAGACGAAATTTGGATGGAGTGGGTCAAAGTTGAAGAAGTTCAGCAGGTGTCAATTTCATAAAGACTTCTCTAGCTAAGTAGATTGTCTAGGTTTTTGAAAAGCAAGCACTTCAAATAACTGGAAATAAGTAAGACTTGAATGCGTAGAAAGCAAATGCACTTGTCTAAAACTATCTTAAAAGCATTAATAATTTCTCTAAATTGAAATTAAAATTTCTAAGCATTAAACCTCTTATTTGATGTTTGTTTTAACTGAAATAAATAATTGTAATCATTAAATTTTAATTGTTTATTTTCTTTGTTTGCTTTCGAAGATTATTTCAGAGATTAGTTTAGTGTTAAAATCATCCCATCTTGAATTTCGTCAGTTTTATTACTTTTTAAGAATATTTTGAAGAGGTATTTTTCTATTCTCACTATGTTTTTTTATTGCATTATTCTGAATATTTTCATATTTTTCAGCACAAATAGAGAATTGTAACTTCTATAGTGGATTTAGATTTAGAAAATTCTTTAGATTTAGAAAATTCCAAAATTTTCATACAGATCTCTTATCTTCATTTTAAAAGAAGTGATATATTAAATGATCAAATCTTCTATCATATCATTATTAAATAATTTTTGATTATATTTATTTATTTATTTTATAATTTTTATGCTGTTTTTAAATTTTTTTTACTATCTTCAAAGGTATATGTATCTTATATCTAATAATTCAGATTATAATCATGTTTCCATAAAGTTTTTAGAATCATAACTTCATTTTTCACTCCTTCACATATCTCTTATCTTTGTTATTTTTCTGCTGTGATATTAAGATTATTATCTAATTTTCACTTGAAGTTTGAAGAATATTTCTTCATTGTATACCAAAGTGTGTGTGTGTGTGTGTTTGTGTATCTTTTAAGTAGCTCAGCTCTTGCATGCATTGAATGTGTTTTTATTTTTGTAGCAATGCGAATAAGTTGGCATCTTTTCAACGCTTCACGTAGCAATTTGTGAAATTCTCGTCTTTCGGCTCCAACGGTCGTCAAAGTGGGAGTTAGCTGTAAGCTGTGCAATTGTGCGAGCAGATGAAACACAAAGGGGATGGGGAGGGGGGAAATGCCTGGGGAAATGTAATAAGTAATAAGGCTTTACAATTGTGACAGATACGCAGAGGTTTTCTTAGCCTTGGCTTCAAAATAGCAACCAGTAATTTCAGATGTCGCCAGGCATGTGGTTAGAGATACTATATACATATATGTATGTATGCAGAGCCAAAAACAAATACGCGTCTGTGCAATGTGCGAGAGTGAAAAGAATACAAAAGACTTAAGACACAAACTTGACATCGAAAATAAATGATGCCTGCCAGCTGAGACTGAGACGGAGACTGAAGACGGAGACTGAAGACTGAGAAAAAAGACTGAAGACTGAGAAGGAAGACTGAAGACTGAGACTGTAGACTGAAGACGGAGACTGGGACTGAAGACTGAAGACTGAAGATTGAAGACTGGGACAGAAGACTGAAGACTGAGAAGGAAGACTGAGACTGAAGATTGAAGACTGGGACAGAAGACTGAAGACCGAGAAGGAAGGCTGAAGACTGGAGATTGAAGACGGAGACTGAAGACTGAGAAGGAAGACTGAAGACTGAGACTGAAGACTGAGACTGAAGACTGAGAAGGAAGACTGAAGACTAAGACTGAAGACTGAGGCAGAAGACTGAAGACGGAGACTGAAGACTGAGAGGGAAGACTGAGACCAAGGCAGAAACTGAGATCTCGCTCTCTGGTTTTGGATTTCTAAGAAATGCAAATGTGCATATTATTATATGGTTACGAGTCCACAATCCGACATGTGTCTGTCTGTGTGTGTGTGACACTGACAAAGACAAAGCACAGGGCTGAACCACATGTGGCATGTGGCATGTAGCAGGTGGGGCACAACTGGAAAGTGAAATCACAGTTGAAATACATCCCATTCTTTCCTCACAATAATTAGCGAAATTGAAGCATTTTCAAGAATTTCACCTGCAACTGTATCTTTTCCTTTTCTCTTCTTGCAGTTGCCCAGCATGATGACATCTCACAGATCTCGCCCAAATCCAGCAGTCATAATTCTGCGCTGCGTTGGAGCATTGAGAGCACCATGACGGATACGAATACCTTGCCGGAGAAGGAGAAGCAGCAATCCCAGGCACAGGTGGAGAACGAGACGCGAGCAAGAGTGGAACGCTCTGCGTCGCCCATTCTCTACCAGGAGCAGCATCATCCTGGTCCCAACGATGTCAACTACAACGATAAGGATGTCTCGGCCGGAAGGTACTTCCACTACAACATCAAGCCCACGGGCACCTATGACAACCAGGAGGAGCAACTGCAGCCGGAGCGCACACAGCGCATGAGAGCCGGAAAGACCTTGACGGAGAGTGGCAGCAGTTCCAGTTCCAGTTCCAGCTCCACCGAGCAGCCTTTTTTAGTGCGAGGGGACCTGCGACCGCCTACGTCGGGGTCCCCTATCAGCCCGAGTCTGAGTCCGAGCAGTACTGTCATCTCGATGGCGGTCGCGAGTGCGACGCAGGCGCCGCATAGTGCCCGGCAGAATGGCAATCCGGACATCCAGGACATCATCACGGGCATTGTGAAGCTGCTCAATGGCAATGTGAATGTCCATGCCAATACCCAAGGTGTGCGTCGTCCTTCAGCGAGTCGCATCAACAATCGAGGACCGCCCAGGATTTCGGAGGTGCAACCCATGCCCATTGATTATGAGGCCCAGAAGCCGGGCACATCGATGCGACCGCCGCCGTATCCGTTTGATCGTCCCGAGCGACCCTTCATTACGGGCGTGCCCATTCCGGAGCAGATTGTGCCCGTGCGTCCGGGATTCGTGAGCAATCGACCGCCCTGGTATCGCAACAAGCCACGCCCACCGATCACGACGAGCGTCAACGGCAGTCGACGTCCCCTGCCCCAGTATCATCCTGCTCCACACCTGCTGCCCTCACCGCCTCCAGAGCCGGAGCCAGAGCCGGACTCCAAGCAGCCGGAACAGGAGCCGGAGCTAGTGCCGGATGCAGTGCAGCCGACGGACACCACCTACGACTCGGAGTTCTCCAACGAGGACGCCAATGCGCAGTACATTGAGGTCTCCGATCAGGATAACGACGGCGGTGGCGAGGTGGAGGATGAACTGCAGCCACCAGCCGAACCCTCACCCACTGCACCCGTCAAGGAGCAAGCAGCGAAGAAGAAGCACAAGCCAAAGCCCAACCAGGGTGAGAAGAAGAAGCCACAGGCGGAACATGCGGAACATGAGGGTTACACCACCATCATTGAGACCAGCTCGGTGGTTAACACGGTCCTGGGCATGCCCTCCAGCTATGTGCCCATGTCCATGGACAGCGGGGAGAGCATCAGTCACGATCTGGATCCCTCCACCGAGGAGGTCATCTTCATGACGGCCAATCGCACGCCGGGACTGGATGCAGCCACCACATCGACAGTGACCACATCGAGCAGCATTCAAACTCTGCCGCTGAGCGTGTTGCCAGCTGTGGATGCCATTGCACCCACCTCCCAACTGCCCATGACCACCACAACCACTACCAGTACTAGCACCACCTCAACCACCACCTCTACTACCTCAACCACCTCAACCACCTCGACTACCACCACTGAAAAGGCGCCAACTGCCAATCCATCTGCTCCGCCCGCTTCCTATCATCCCCGTCCCGGCATTGTGCTGGACGATCCCGAGTTCAAGCCCGGCGGCAGGCCACGCCCCGTCCCGCCCCGTCCGGCAGCACCACAGCAGCCCATACAACCCACACGGCAGCATCTGCCACCTGGTTATGGTGAGATCTTTGATGTAACGCTCTCGGCGATCCAGGGACCTGGACCCAAGGGAAGCGGTTCGCAGCAAACGATCAACATCAAGCCATATGGAGCGTATGGAGCTGGAGCGGGTCTTGGACCACAGGCGGACATTATTGTGTCGGCATCAGGTGACGAAGGCTTCGTCTCAATCGATGGCAAGCGCACTTACATCAATCTATTTGGTGATCCCACAGATCCGCCCGCGGGTTCCACAACTCCAGCCACACGATTGCCACAGCTGCCGGGACAACAGGCGACAACAGGCAATGATGGAGGTGGTAGTATTGGTGGTGTTATTGGTGCTAGTGGTTCCGCTGTATCCAATCATGCAGTCACACAGAGCAGCGGTGGTTATGTGGTGCCCGAAACGGAGGTTGTCGAGCTGCAACCACAGCCAGGCACAAGCCAGGGACATGGCACGGGACACGGATCGGGTTCGGGACCGGGACAGGGTCAGAGTAAACCAGCGACAGCCTCCACCACCAATGCGGGACCCACTAGACCACATTATCGCCAACGACCCACACAACCACCCGTCAGAATTGACACCTGCATCGTAGGCGATGATTCCACCTGTGATCAGGCTCAGCACGAACGTTGCAAGACGGACAACGGCGTCTCCAGCTGTCACTGTCGACCAGGTGAGTGGAAGGGAGATGAAACTGTAGCAATGCTAGCTAACTATGCTGTCTCAGCTATGTTGTGTGAAAATTGCAGCCTCCTAGTTCTTAGGGTTTGGCCTGTGCAATGATCAGTCAGTGAGTGAGTCAGGACAAAGAGTTTTACTCAAACTGACTATATAATTATAACATATTGTCTCAGCTATGATGTGTGAAAATTGCAGCCTCCTAGCTTTTAGGGTTTGGGCTGTGCAGTGATCAGTCAGTGAGTGAGTGAGGACAAAGAGTTGTATTCAATGCAAGAGTATTTTAGAATCTCCTCGCCTAGACTGAGCAGCATTACTTTACATTTAATGAGCTGAGGTTTTCAACTTCTATTTCTAAACCTTCAACAGGATAATATGATAGTTAAAAGACTGTAACTATATGAATCAATTAATTTTGTGAAAAGAATAGTCATTTAAGAATAGTTTATTCGTAGAATAACTAAATTCAAATTAATATCGATGTTACCAATTTCCAGGTTACTCGCGTCGCAAACATCGGGAGCCTTGTCGTCGTGTGATCTCCTTCCATCTGGGCATGCGAGTGGATCGCATCTATGAGCATCGCATCGTCTGGGACAACAAGTTATTGGATCGCAATACCGAACCCTATGGACAATTGAGCTATGAATCGGTTCGAGCGGTGAGCAGCTTCAGAAACTACTTAATGATCATGAAACTAATGCATAATTTATTGTCCATCTGCAGCTGGACTCTGCCATGTCGATGACACCTTACTCGGATGAGTTTATGGAGGCCAAGGTGAACAATATATATCGAGGTGATCCCAATCTAGGTGGAAGTGGCGTCTATGTCAATCTGACACTGAAGGTGAGTTTGAAACGATCTAAATTTTTAAAGATTTATCAGGAAATTATATCGGAACCGGTAGCAGAACCGTTAACCGAAATTAGCCGTTTCATTTTGAGTACCGGAACCTGAACCGAAACGTTTGTACAGTTACGCTTTTGGCACATTTTTCTAAAAATGAGTTGTTTTTCTATTAAAAAATAACATTAAATTAAAGAAATTATCCCGATAAAGTCCGTACATTGGAGTGGTACTTCATATTCGTTATCTATGATCAATTCACCAAGAAACCCTCATTTTGAGTTGAAAAACGTGCTTTTTTAATATTTTGGTCATGAATTATTACCATATCTTTAGTATTTTAAGTCCGATCCGGACAAGATTGGTATCAAAACTCGTGTTAGATCCAGGACAAAGACTAATTGTTCTTAAAACATAACTTTTGACCTTGAAAGGACTAAAAACACCCAAATTTTTAAACATAAAAAGCGGGAACTAGGAATTGATTTTTAGAACTATAGTTTCTTGGTAAAAACATCTTAGAATTGACCGTAGACTACGACCGTAGATATCGAAATACTTGCTTCGGGACGTATCAGAACCGAAAAAGGAACCGATATTTGTTTTAGTTGGATTTCCTGAGATTTATTAAACCTTTGGCATTCTTTCAGCTGGACGAGAGCGTGGAGACATTGCGTCCCAATCTGCGCAGCGATGTGCAGAAGCATCTTCTAGGAGTGCTCCATCGACGCAACAACAACATCGGCAACTCCGTGCTGTATGTGAGCTCTCCCGAAGGTGCCGTCTCGGCGTTGCACGATCTGGATGAATGTCAATCCGCGGAACTGAACGACTGCCATGCGAGTGCCACGTGCAGCAACAGCTGGGGCAGCTTCCAGTGTGTGTGTGAGGCGGGATTACGCGATCCTTGGGCGGATCAACCACAAAGAGCGGGACGCGAGTGTCAAACGTGTCCGGATGCCTATTGCAACAATCGTGGCACGTGTAGCTACAACGAGGAAGGCACTCAGAGCTGTGCCTGCGATTCCAGTCATTATGGCGCCCAGTGCGAGATCGACGGTGAGGTGCTGGGCGTGGCCATTGGCGCCTCTGTGGCAGCGGTGATCATCATTGTCCTGACCCTGGTGTGCCTCATCATGTGGTCACGTCGCTGGCAGCGGGAACAGAAGAATGCCATGGGCTCACCTGTGTTTGGGTACATGAATACGGCTCCTCTGAAGTCGGCGGGTCTGCCACAGGCGGGCTACCAGGTGACACTGGAGGATCGCATGCGTTGGGCGCAGATAGCCGATGTCATGGCCCAGACGAATCACTACGGGGTGAGTTCGCTTACGAGATTACTATTAATAATATTACTATTAAATAAAAGGGTATATTGTGTTCGTTGGAATGTAGGTAACAGCCACAGTTATAAAGATTATACAGCTTTTAGGGTAGTTAACGTTAACTATTAATATTATCTATAATCTCACTAAACTGCAGCAAGATCGGACAAGTAGAACGGGAGTAATAGCTAACCAAAGTTCTTAATATAGTTACTATTTCAATACAATCCCCTAAAAGTATGCAGTCGCTTTTATTATCTATCCCAAAAGTATGCAGTAGTTTTTATTTTATTAATTTCTTTTAAGTACTTTTCAATGGTCGTTTCCCACTTGTTAATTATTTATCTATTTATATTATCTATATTCTCACTTAACCGCAGCAAGATCGGACAATTAGAACGGCAGTAATAGCTAACCAAAGTTATTAATAAAGTTATTATTTCAATACAATCGCCTAAAAGTATGCAGTAGTTTTTATTATCTAGTAATTTCTTTAAAGTACTTTTAAATGGTATAAGATAAAACAGTTTTTATGATAAAAAACGTAATTTATTAATACTATCTATAGTCTCACTTAAATGTAGCAAGATCGGACGAGTAGAACGGAAGCAATACCTAGCCAAAGTTGTTAATAAAGTTATATTTCAAAACAATGGCCTAAAAGTATGCAATAATATTTTATTATCTAGTAATTTCTTTAAATTACTTTTAAATGGTCCTTTCCCATTTGTTAATTATCAATTTTATTTCCCAGGCGGAACCTATTGGACCCACACGACCGTCGTCGGCCATGTTTGCCTATCCGAATCTGGGTGGCATTGGCATGGGCACAATTGGTGGCATGTCGCTGCAGAGCACGATGCAAATGCATCCCAGCGCCAGTCTGGCGCCTCCAGTGCCATTACCCAGGTCTGAAACTCCCACTCGCTAGTTAACTACCCACTTTTAAACTCTTTTTAACTGCACTTAGAAGACTTGGCCTGGGTCCACGTGCAAATGGCATGCGAACTCTGGAGAATTCCAGTTCCAGTGAGGAGGAGGATCGCGCCGATCTGCTGGGTCGTAACTTTCAAGTGCCACGCCCAAAGAGTCGCAGTAATGGCAGCATTGCGGTAAGTTGTCGATTCTTCATACATTCTTTTTTTTAATCTTTTACTTATACCTATTTTAGAACCAGTCGGGCATCTACTATGACGTGGACTACGAGCCCTCGGGCAATGGCATTGGGAACACCAGTGTCGATCATCTCTATGGATCGCAGAATCAGTCGGTGACACACTCGTCGGGCAACAATCATATACCCGGTCCACAGGGTATTCCCATGAGCACCTACACCTCGGGCCGTGCGCCCAGCAGTTACTACATGAAATGAGATCCTCCACACCGATCTTCTATTCCAGTCCCCGTCTTAGTTCTTCATAGAGCCTGTAAATATGCAATCTACGAGTAGGTTAGTTTAGTAGACGCCTAAAACACTTTTCCACTGTAGTCCCCACGAGTGAATTTAGGGGAATTCCCCTTTTCAGATCTTCGACTGCAGCTGAGACGCGTTTTCGTGCATCCCACAAATTAAAGACTTAGCTTATAATTATCACAGAGATACGAGTACGAGTATGAGAATAGTTTAATGCAATGTAAACGATCACTAATCATTACTTTTAATCATAATAATTATTTAAATTATTTCCCCTCTAGACCTAATTCAAATTCAATTAAAAGTCAAACAAAACAAGCATTAGTATTAAGCGGTCTATTTATTTTTTAAGTTCAAATGTGTGTGAGTGTAAATAGAAATAAATCAATAAAAACATTAATGTAAATCAACAATACAATTTATTGATTACTATATTTCGTAATATGACAAAATAGGTGTAAGAGAACACTTGGGTTATTTATTGTGAGAGACGACTGTGCATTAGTTGCTCTGAATTATCATTTAACTTAAAATCTATCTTATTTTATTTTTAATCAAACGTCTAAAATTCAAAAAGTAACCGCCTAGCGTCTGCTTGCAATGCTTCTCAAACTGTAAGGCCAACAGTAAATCTGTCTCGCTCTCACACATAGTTTGCAGCTTTGTTGCTTACCAACTTAACCTCAACGCGTGTAAGCGAGACAACAGCTAGTTACGTTTTCTCCAGTGTTGTACAATTTCTCGTTTACTTTGGCGCGTCTTTGAAATAAATTCAAAACTTTATTTGTTGTCAAATTTTAATTACAGTGCAAAATAATTTACAGCCAGTTGAATTGCCATTTGAATTATCTAACAACTTACTATTTACAATGTGTTGAATCATTGGAAAACCAATAACAATAATAAGCATGCATAACAACATTTGCATTTTTTTGAGAATTTATGACAATTTCACTTTTCTCTTTGTTTAAAGAAAACGAGACTTGATGATTTATGAGTGTCGTCCAAGGCGGTAGTTGCTTTGGTTCACACGCATAAATAAATTAAAATTATTAGAAAAAGAAAATGAAAAATGTCGAGTGTAGAGTGTAAAGTGTGTGTTGCGTGCTAAGAGTCAAGATTCCAAGAGTCTAAAAGTGACCGCTGTTTGGAGTTGGAGGTGGAACTCTTGCTTTACGGGCGTTGTTATGCAACTCGTCTCACACAGGTGGTAACTGGTAATTGTTAACTGGTAACTGGTAACCGTCATGATCATAAACAATGAGCGTGCACAAATCTTGACCCCATCAAATATGCTGCGTGTACCATTTTTAATGATGTAGCCTCCAGTCTACACTGATAATTAAAAAATGATAAATTAAGAATTTGGTTTGCAAAATGCATAAAATTCATAAAGTTAGAAAACACATTTTGGTTTTGAGAATATTTCAAATAAGAACTCATTTTCTTAAAATGTAAGTCAACAAGTCAATTTAAAATAAAATATCACATATTTATATTTATTTAACAATTTAATATTTAAATTCTCATATAAGGAACAGCGATTTTTTAGAATAATATTCTTATTATGAGTAATTTACTCTTAAAATGGTCTTATTTTATGAACAAATAATTTAAGAATAATATATTTGATTTTATAAGTTGTTCTTTTTTTTCAGTGTACTCTGCACAGCCTCCATTTTCCAGTCCTTGCTTCTCCAGCGGGTGGCCTGTCAAAACTCCCGCATTATCGGCAGATCAACACGTTTAATCATCACAGTAACATAAAGTATAACCATCAAATCCATTTCAAGTCATATTTTAGTTATTATCTGGCTAATGTATTGAGTTTTGTGATGCGTTTGAAGTTCAATGCCATTGGGGGAAGGGGGAAGAGGGCATCAAAGCGGCATCCACTAATTAATCGACACCTTCGAGCTTAGCTAAAGCTTAAGGTAAAACCGCTTAGCGCCAGCAATTGAAAGTTAAAAGGTCGCGATGTTCGCGATGTCGATGGCGTTAATTTCATAATTATCACAAAAATAAAGCAACGGCAAATTGTATTTCACTCACAATTCAAAGATGATTTTATTAGATTGCTTGCTGGTATTTCGTTTGTTCATTTGTTCATTGATGTTGACCCAAATGTAATTCAATTTAAGCCATGACGCTGCTGTCTTCGAGGAGTCCATTGCGACATTTAATTGGCAAGAGGCGTAAAGCGGGGGCGTGTCCACCATCGATATAACGCAGATCACGTAAACGTGAGACTCGTGCTGAGTTGGGCCATTTAACAACATTATATACACATCGAATCGAATCCGATTCCCATCGCAAACTCGTACTACTAAAATTGCCAATAATGTTAAGTACTTAAATCGCTGCCCTGCATTGGTGGCCTTTGCCAAATTACGCTCATTATTGGCCATATTATGTCACTGAACCGTTTAAAATACTGGAGGATTGGTAGGATTGACCTTCAGATTGGCAGCAACAGAAGCAATATCCACTGGGTCAACGTACAACTGAAAATTGGGGACTTTTACCCGTTATTAGCCAATTGAATTTGGTAACTGAAACAATAAACCAAAGTAGATATTTTTATAACACCGAAATCGAAAAAATGAAGTTAATCAAACCGAAGTAACTGATTAGTAACCGATTTTTAAATAATTTAAAAATTTTTTTCTTTTTAGTTCATAAGTTATATTTAATATTAATTTTATTTTTATTTTTAAGCTTAATTTTTATACTTAGTAATTTTTTCTTTGCTTTTAGACGTGCATAAATAAATAAAAATAAATAAATAAATTCGGTTCAATCACGCATTAAATTCAACTATGTTTTTAAGTTGAAATCAGCGTATTTCCAACCAATTTTAAATTTATATTTCAATATCGATCTTATTACATAAAACTTTTTTAAAATCATATCAATTTTATTTATGTGTTTTATTTATTTAAAATACTTGCTTTTCTGGTATTCAAGAATATCAAAATAATATTAAAGTTTCCATTTATATTTTGAAAGTTTTGGAAAACATTTTATTTTTATTAATTAATTTTATTTATATTAACGTTTTTCTTTTTTTAGTTTTAACAACTAATTTTTTTTTTTTTTTTTGAACTGAAATAAAACCGGTACAACGATTTTGTGTAGCTGATAACCGAATCGACCACAAAAATACAGACATAACATAAGCTAAATCCTAACTGAAACCGATATTCGTTTCGGTCTGATACCTGGGTTATAATATAGTACACTGAGAATTGCAGCTAGGCATCGTAAAAGCCCGAAAAAACAACGTCATAAACATATTTCGCGCTCACTGTTGTTGCTGCTTCAATTGTTGCCACCTTCGCATGTCTCTTTTGTTGTTCCAGTTACATTGTTGCCTTGTTGCGTTGTTGCGTCTCTTGCCAATGCGACAATGACAATGTCGAAGCCAAAGTCGAAGTCGAAGTCGAAGTCGTTGTTGATGTCGATGTCGGGGAAACCACAGACAGTTGCAGGTGTTGCAAGCCATAATTCATAGAGAGTGGCGCTCAGTTCCTCGTGACTCGTGACTCGTGACATGCCACATGCCACACATGCAACATGCAACACATGACAAACAGTCGTCAGAGGGCGAGTGCTGTTGTCGTTTGTCATAATTGGACGCGCGTGGAAGATGCGCTTCCAACTTCCTTGTTGTCATTATTATTGTCACCGCCTGTCAATGTGTGGCAAATTAGCAAAGTCGACAAAAAAAAGTGGTTAAACAAACAAACAAAGCACAGAAAACAAGTAATTTTTTCTTTCTATGGGCTACCAACCTAAAAAAACCAACAACTACCGAAGACAAACCTCCAAATGGGGAATTTTCGCACAGTAGTTACCTTAAATGAAGCTCGATTTAAGACTAGGGATTTGTTTTTAAATCCATTAGAATATATCCGTAATCAAGGTCACGAGTAAATCTTTTAATTGTGCAAGTTATCCTTTAATAATATCCCATAGTAGACTTTTATTTATTCATTTATTAAAAGACGACTTAATGAAGTCTGCAAAAAATTAAGATATTGCATATTTAAATTATAATTAAATTGCAGAGCTTAAATTATATTTAGAATAAAAATATTGAGTATAAATAATGAGCTTAAACGAAAAATCACTGAGTAATTTATTTTTTGGCTAAAAATGCTTTTATTACTAAAGATTGCCGCTTCCTTATTCCAAACTGATCTATATTTGATTTATAACTCTAAAACTTAAGATATTGCAAATAAGACTTAAAATTATATTAAGAATAATAATATTTAATATAATTTATGGGCACAAACAAAAAATCACTGACTTATTAATTTATTGATTTAAAATGCTTTTAATACTAAAAATTGCCGCTTTAATTTATTATTTTAAAATAGCGTTAAATCTGTCTCAAAGCACTTAAAAAATAATTCGCCTGGTCATGAAAGTCATCGTCAGTTCTCTAGCTATTATATAAAACAACAGATGGGAATGTGAGTTAATTGGCGTGGAAAACTTGGTGGAAAATCGAGGTTTGTGGTTTGCTTGTGAAGACCTTTCTTGCGATAGGCATCAGTTAAAGTGCTCCACTGTACTCCACAGTGTGCTCCACTGTGCAGGCGGAACAACAGTGAAACGCTTTAAAATTGTACAAAAAAGTACACGACAAAATGCAACGTAAATGTTGCAGTTGCAACAGGCAAACAAACTCCTAACTACACATGAATAAATGACATAAAATAAAAACAACAAAAACAGCAACTGAATGAATTAACATACGTGCTAATGAGCAAAGCCGCACAGCTTGGCGCTGCTATTGTTGTTGTTGTTGTTGTTGCTTCCACTGCAGTTGTTGTTGTTTTTGACGGGGAAGATTCGCACGCACATAAAATACTGGCAGCTTCATTTGCATTGAAGAGCTACCAAGTAGCTAAGCACTAGACACTCAATCAGGCAATCAATCCCACGCTCTACACTGCTGCAAATTTGTTATAGAATTCCAAAATAATGTCAATATAATGAATGATAATAAATTATCTAAGCTCAAAAAATTTTAAATGCAGAATCAATTTAAAGGCCAAATCATGATTAAAATGACATTCCGCTTGAAAATCGGTTGAGTTTTGATGAAGTTATGAGGAATCAAAGTTTTTGAAAAAATGTCAAGGGGAAGATATGGAAAATTGGATGATAGACGGCTTAGAATCGAAAATATATCAAATTTTCTAGATGATTAAAATTTAAATGCAGAATCAATTTAGAGGCCAAATCATGATTAAAATGACATTCCGCTTAAAAATTTGATGAGTTTTGACGAAGTTATGAGTGATCAAAGTTTTTGGAAAAAATTAAATTTTTTGAATGAAGAATTTTGAATGCAGAATCAATTTGGAGAAAATATCATGATCAAAAGGACATTCCGCTTATAAATCGGATAAGATTTGATGAAGTTATGAGGAATCAAAAGAGCGATGGAACAATTCAATGTGCTGCAGCTTTATCTTAAAAATGTTAAGATTCATTATATTTACTGAAAATAAAAGGAGAACGAAGTGTTCATATCGTTAAATGGCAATTTTTTGAGTGTACTTAAGTACAGCTAGTTGGCCAGGTTGGGCAGGTAAAAGAGAGTGTTGTGAGACAGAGAGAGAGTGCGCTCCATGTGAAAGTGTTGGAGAGTGTGACGTAACACGGTTGCATCTTCAACTGCATCTTCAGCTGTATCTTCAGCTGTATCACCTGTTGCCAGGCATATATATATATATATATATATATATATCGATGTGTGTTAGTCACGGGCCACGCCGATTGCGCAATGTCTAATTGTGTCTCTGGTTACAGGAAGATGACAACGGCAACGGCATCAATATCAATACTTCCGCTTGGGCTAAAAGCCTGGCTAACTTGGCTAGTTGTGGGCGTCTATTGCCAAATGCCGAATGGCCAATTCCCAACGCAGTTTCAATTAACAATATTTGTCAGAGAGGCTATTAAATATTATTGCCTCAGACGGGTTTCAGGTGTCTTCATCTTACACATGAGGAAATTGGCCAACTGCAGCTGATGCAGTTGACCAGGAGCAACAGACGCTGGAGACGCTACGCAAATTGGAATGTGAGACCTCTGACAGTGCGAATAAATGCTTGACTTGACTTAACTTAACTTAACTTCACTTCACTTGGCCTGGCTTCGTTTACTTTTTGGCCAGTTGCGTAAGCACAGAGCCACTAAACTAAGCCGGTTATACGGCCAACTGCAACAGTTATACATTGCTGCGATTGCTGTTGTTGTTGCTGCTGCTGTTGTTGTTGTTGTGTATGCAAAGGACAACGCCTCAATGATTGCCAATAACTATAAGCCACAAGCTTAGCCATCTTCTGGCTTGCATTTATTTATTGCCACAAAAAAGATTGCCGCAATCAAAATGATTGCAACATTTATAAGTCTCTTCTTTCTGTGCTGGCGCTGTTGCTGTCATAAATAACCGTTAATACTTGTGTCTACCTGTACGGGTGTACATGTGTATGATGATCCGTGTAACATGCTGTTAACCTGCTCGTTGTCGTCCGGTCGACCTTCGCCAAAAACTAAAAGCCAAAGCACTCGCAAACGCACCTTTCTGAAGATCTTTTTGGATTTCGATTTCATTTACCACTTCACACAAGTAACATAAATAACAACAGACGAGCGCACTCGACAGTCGGATACCCTGTGCCTAGGTTCTTAGATGTCTGATATATTGGATCGTTTTAAATATAATTCGTTCAGGATGTATAAGACCTGGGCAGATG
The DNA here is from genome assembly GCA_035045575.1 of Drosophila falleni. Taxonomy (NCBI): domain Eukaryota; kingdom Metazoa; phylum Arthropoda; class Insecta; order Diptera; family Drosophilidae; genus Drosophila; species Drosophila falleni. The sequence continues at coordinate 13,132,745 of JAWNOV010000011.1, forward strand.
CCTATTCTGCCAGATTGGTAGATATACTTTAGAAAATAAAAAATTTGTTTATACTAAGACATGATTTTCACCTGAGCGTTTCTATATGATATAGTGGACCGATTTGAATTAAATTTGGTCAGTATATAAAATACTAACCCAGATACATATTCTGCCAGATTGGTTGAAATATCTCAAAAAACAAAAAACTTTTTCATTCAACAACTGGATTTTCGATCTATCGTTCACATGACAGCTATATAATAAAGTAGACAGATTTTAACCAAATTTGGGCAGGATATAAAATACCAATCCAGATACATATTCTGCCAAATTAGTTGTGTCAGATTGGGTGAGATATCTAAAAAAAAACCAAGACATTATAAGGAGTCTACATTCCAAATTTAGTGCTTCTACTGGCTCTGAGATCATACAGTTGGGCTATATCGACTCGGCTGATGATTCTGATCAATAAGGTTAGTCGATTAATTTTTTGTGTGTCAACTTTGGTATATTTTAGTTTAAAATTTATTGGTCTCACTAATTTAGGCTTTGACTTTTTTGAAAGGTTGAATTCTTCTTTAAAACACACCGTAATCCGCATGTTGATAGGTCGATTCTATCTAGAGATTTATATTGTTAAACAAACTGCTTACGGAATCTAACACGCCTCCTTCTGGAGGTTACATACTTTACACAAACTGAATATACCCGCACAGGGTATAAAAACAACTACAAAAATCATGTGTGCTGTCTTATAAGTTGTCTTTTGGCCACCTGTGGCGATGGCTTCTTCCAGCTTCAGTTTCAGCTTCAGCTTCAGTTTGGAGTGTGGATTGAAGCGTGTTTGTGCCTGAGCAATTAATGCTGCTTTTAATTACAATTGCGCTGACAAAACGACGCGCCTAATTGGCTGCACTTCGTCTGGAACAATCAGAGTTACGAGCAGCTCGACGAGACTCTGTCTGATGATGATGCAACAGACAACAGAGACAACAGACAACAGAGACAACAGAGACGACGGACAAGGGGCAAGAAATCAATTTTGGGTGCGCTGCAATCAGCTGTAATTTCATTTACGCTCTATGTGGGTCAACAATAAGAAAGAGTGGTAACAATAACATTACCATCAACACTCGCCACTCGCCAAGTGGCATCTGTGCACCTGTGCAACATTAAATGCAACATGGATGGAGACTGGACTTCGATGCGCAACCACGTAACGAATCGGAGCAACATTACAGCAATTACGGCTTCAATATGTCAAATATACTTAACCAACGACAATGACGTTGCAGGAAGAGCGAGAGACAGAGAGAAAGATAGAGAGAGAGGGAGAGAAAGAGACAGAGAGAGAGAGAGGGCAGCTCAGCATTATGGATACTTTGGGATTAGTGCCCATTAAATGTCGCTGATTGAAGGCCAAAATGTGTGTTAAGTTTGAGCTACTGTGTTGTTGTTATTGTTGCTTATTTTTGTTACAATTTCCCGGTAAATCCCATTAGTTAGGCAGTGCAAGTGTAACACCAGCATAATTACTCGCATTAACAGGTTTATAAATTTAAACAATTTATAAAGTACTTAATTTGTGAACGTTACTCTAATTTAGATAGGCATTATAACAATTTGTCTAATGTTTAAATAATTTACAATTAATGCTTTTAAAAAATTACATTTTTCTAGTAACTATTTTAAAAAAAGTATTTTACTTCAACTATATTTATAATTATTTGACCCAGACTCGATCAAAATGCATACAAAATAAAAAACGGACCAAAAGGATAATAACAAGGAGGCATACCAAGAATTTTACTATCTTCCAGTGTGAAATTTGCAAAAAGCCGTCTTATGGCACGTTGAATTTGTCTCAGCTATGTTGTGTCAAAATTTCAACCTCCTGGGTCTTACCGTTTGAGCTGCACTAAGATCAGTCAGTCAGTCAGAACAAACAGTTTTATATATATAGATATTTGTAATTAATAAAGATAATTGTTTATTAACTTATAATTTATTGATTTAAATTTGCAAAAATAGTCTTCTAAGATTAATAATTATTAATCAAATATAATTTATTGAGATACATTAAGCAATTGCCTTCAACAATTTTTAAACTATAATTGCCCAAATTTAGGAAGAAACTTACATTAAATCTATCTTAATAAAATACAATAAATGCACATAGGATATAGCTGCTATATATATATATATATATATATATATATATTTCCTTATATATTTTCAATTGTATAGCTAATAAAATCCATAAATAAATTTATAATAGAATTTGCACACAGTGTATACTTAATGACATTAAGTATACGCAATAGAAATAAGCTTTGCTGGTCAATTGTTAGCTATGGAAAATGTTGTGTATAATACAAATGCGAGCATAACAATTCGTTAAACAACTAACTAAAGCCATACATTACCATTGAATGGCATGACTTTTGTTCATGGACAAACTGCAATCCTTTTCAGCTGCAGGTTTCTTTAGTTTCCACGTCATTAAAAAACTTGTTCCACTTCATATGCCAAAGTAAAGCAATACATAACCCAAATAAACGTCGAGATCAATGAAGAGATGCTGTAAATTATGCAACCGCCAGGGATTCCAGCTTTAGTTAAAAAGAGCGAAAGGTGTTTTCGGCGCCTGTGGCGCCATCTACAACATCTTCGCGCCACAAGAAACTTATGGGTATAATGCAGGCAAATATCAGAAATCAAAAGACAAAAACAAAACTCGTTATTGTCGTGCACGTTGCAGGAATTTCAATTTCATTTTCATTTCGCATTTCATTTGTGGGACTCAAGTCGAAAACTGTAAGCTGTAAACCGAAACAAAACCAAGTCAAGTGGACCCAGTGCACATGCACACACACATACACACACACACACACAGACAGATAGTATACAGGCCAAAAGCCTGCTCTGAGCCAGGTTTAAGTTTTGGCTTCTATTGTTGCTGACGTTGCACATTCTTCATGATTTTCTGTTTCATTTTCCTGTGTCTTGTTTTTTTTTTTTTTACCTAATTTCAAGTTTCATTTTGTAAATTGGTGTTGTCGTCGTGTGTTGTTGTGTCTTCTTTTCTTTTCTTTATTTTTATATATTTTTTTTCTTTTGCATTGAAGGCCGCAACTGCAATTTCATGCAACTCCTTCCGCTCCCGCTTCTCCTCCAACTCCAACTTCTCCTTCTTCTTCAGTTTGACTCTCTTTTAGGCCGTGGTTTGGCTTATGATGTAACAACCACAGCACAGTGTTGTCTTGTACAGTAGTTGCAGTTGTGCACACACTTAAATTCAATTTTGCATATTTTTTACGATTGAACAATGCAACAACCTCACAAGCCCATCCAAAATGCAGATCCGCACGTATTAGCCATGCTATTTGGCCAAGAGTGTTAATTGCGCATTTATTAAACTATATAATGGACATTTTGCATAGTTTTGTTTAGGGGTCTGTCATAAAGACGCACACCTTATTACCATGCTAAAAAATTGTTAAATGCCATTTAGTGTTTAGACGCCGCTTATTGCCGACCGAACGGTGGCCCCCAGAGTCACTGAAGCGGAGCACCACTACACTTAGAGAAAAAAGTATAGATTTCTGTAGGTAAACTGGGGATATTCAAGTACGAACGATCTTAAAAGTTAGCAATTTCTAAAACTGAGTACGAGAATCTTATTTCTAGTTTAGTTTTCGCAATTCCGAAAAGATACAAGTGAAATTTTTCTGGGTTACTTTAAGTAAGTTTTGTATCTTTTATAGTATCTTTTATATTCTGACTAAGTTTGGTTAATCGAACAATTATTTCACATGAAACAGTTATGACATTTATAAAATATTTATGAATGAAGACTAAAATTACAGTTGATGAAGCTGTCGTAATAAAAGTAAAAGTAGTGGTAGTAGTAGTAGTAGTAGTAGTAGTAGTAGTAGTAGTAGTAGTAGTAGTAGTAGTAGTAGTAGTAGTAGTAGTAGTAGTAGTAGTAGTAGTAGTAGTAGTAGTAGTAGTAGTAGTAGTAGTAGTAGTAGTAGTAGTAGTAGTAGTAGTAGTAGTAGTAGTAGTAGTAGTAGTAGTAGTAGTAGTAGTAGTAGTAGTAGTAGTAGTAGTAGTAGTAGTAGTAGTAGTAGTAGTAGCAGTAGTAGTAGTAGTAGTAGTAGTAGTAGTAGTGGTAGTAGTAGTAGTAGTAGTAGTAGTAGTAGTAGTAGTAGTAGCAGTAGCAGTAGTAGTAGTAGTAGTAGTAGTAGTAGTAGTAGTAGTAGTAGCAGTAGCAGTAGTAGTAGTAGTAGTAGTAGTAGTAGTAGTAGTAGTAGTAGTAGTAGTAGTAGTAGTAGTAGTAGAAGTTGTAGTAGTAGTAGTAGTAGTAGTAGTAGTAGTAGAAATATTAGTAGTAGTAGCAGTAGTAGTATTAGTAGTAGTAGTAATAGTAGTAGTAGTAGTAATAGGTATGGAAAGTCAGAACTTTAAATTAAAGATAGATTCATACTGAATTTAAGATTTTTAGTACACAGCCAACTTAAAATGTTAAAGACAATTTATAAAGTTATTTATTATAATTTTTATTTATATTTTTCTAAGTGTAGCACCACATATATCTAAGAGGTGGTTGTTATATTGCCTTCTGTGTCATAATTGTTTACGTCTTCATGCTGCGTCCCGTTGTGAAGGTCGTTGTTACGGTTACTGTTATTGTTATTGTTTACATTTAATGCCTTTTGGACGTTATTGGCGAATTGCAAGCCGACAAACTAAATACCAAATACCGAACTGTGCTAATTGTTTGTCACTCAAGTTCAGTTAAAGCCAAGTTAAACATGTCATATGAAATGCACGCACGTAGACACTTGAGCATTTATTGGATCAACCCGTAACGCCCACAGCTCATAACACTCAGCACCGACCTTATAAAATAGCCTGCGGTCCCAATTATTTGCTTGTACATCATTATTAACAACATAATTAATGGGCAGTCTGTCTTTTCTCTCTCTCTTGTTCTCTATCTCTTTCTCTCTCGCTGTCTGTTTATCATTCGACCTGTCGACACATTCTAGCTCTCGGCAAAGTCGCGCTTGAGATCAGCCCCAAAAAAAAAAGCCAACGCACACTTCAGCTTCACAAGACCGAAGAGGCCACAAATTGTTTGAAGATTGCGCTGCTGCGACGTCAGCTTCAACGTCGGCGTCAACGTCAGCGTTTGTTTTACCTTGGGAAAATCCGAGCAGTCATCGTCTGTCCAAATCCAAGTCGAGACCATCAGTCAGTTTGGACTCGTCACAGCTAACGACTCAGCAATAATACTCGTAATACTCTCCACACTTTACTCTCACTCTCTTTTTTTTCCGTGGTCTTTTCGCTTTCAGTGACGCTAGCAGCGACGTCAGCAGCGACGTCGACTGCTGTTGCGTGCATTTTGCACATTGGGCGACAAAGCGAACGCTTTCAGCCGAGACTAAAGCTGTGACTGTTGTGGTAGCTAAAGCTGTAGCTGAAGCTGTACACTCAGAAAAAAATTATTAGCCTCGATTTTGAAACTCGCCCTTGATTTAAAATCGCCATTGTAGTGAGAAAAATGTCATTTTAAAGTATATATTTTTCTTAACTATTAGGCTATTTAGACATGAAGAGAAACGACCGCGAAATGAAAAACTCCTCATGAAAAAAGAAATATTTTTTATTGTTATTTTTATTTGGAGATTTCATTCCGCGTTCGTTTCGCTTCCAGTGTAGCTTACCCTTAGAAAAAGAAGGTTATTTTAGCAAATTTTATTTGAAAAATATGAATTAAGGCCTTTTTTATAACAAAAAAAATAGGGTTATTTTGATAAGCAACCTCAAATTACCATAAAAAAGGTTTCTTAGGACATTTTATTTTTAAAATATGGATAAAGGGCTTAATTTATTTAAAAAAAAAAATAGGATTGTTTTGATATTTAACCTTTAGAATGACAAGAAGTTTTTTTTTTTACTTTTTAAAAAGATTTGCCATATATTGGCGGTATTTCTTGATATAAAAAATTGTTTTCCTAGCCTTAGAAGGCATGGTAGGGAAAAATAGAAACAAACTTTTAGAGACTTAGAAATATTTACTCCTTGTTTTATAAAAGAGTTTCTTGATTTCATAAATGATGTTACGATTTTTTTTGGGTTCGAAGACGTTTTTCAGAAAAATGGTATTTTATTTAGAAAAGATTCGTCACATATTTGTTTAGAAAATGTATTTTCTATTATGATAGATAAATTGCCCTTGAGAGCAATTTAAATGTGATTTTTTTAATTTCAGGGCTAAGAACGAGTAATATTTTTTCTCAGTGTAGCTGTAGCTGTAACTGTGACTGAGCCTGAGAGCTTTGCAGTAGCAGCAGCGGCAGCAGCACACACATACACACACACACACACACACACACACACCTATACAATAAAAAGCTGCGATCGCTGCTCGATGTTTTTTACTGTTTGGCCAAAATTATTGCTGTTTTGTGCTGCCGCTGTCGCTGCTATGCTGCTGCTGTTGCCGTCGCTGCCAGCGTCGCTGTCGCCGTCGACGTCGCTGCGTTTCTTTTTGGCGCGTCTCATTCAAAATATAAATAGATGTGCATGTAGGGAAATGCGAATAGTGTTCATAGAAGACCTCAGCGGAGGCATATTTCAGCTCTTTTGTTTTGACGCGCTGTTGGTGGTACAGGGATTCCAAGCATGAGATCCCTTAGTTTGTTGGTTAGTGTTTAGTGCATGATCAGACAAGTCGTTAAGACTATAACGGTTAAACGGTCAACACTATAAATATCCTTAAATCGACAAATGCAATTATAAACTGTGAAATAATATTTGAATAAATATTTTAAAAATAAAATTTGTGAATAAACTAACAAAGTGATTTTAATATTAAAATAAATTTAAAACTATTTAAAATAGTGACTAGTGCCATAATTTATAAGCATTAGCTTGGAAAACAAAACTGAAAAAATTAAAACATATATATTTTTAATAAAAAAAAAAAAAAAAAAAAAAAAAAAATGTTGGATGGTTTTCTAATTGATTCTCTGATGGTGTCCACAGCTACTCGGCGTCAGCTGCGCGCTAATCCTAAGCCTAGCCTACGCACATCCGCCAGAGGGTGTGTGGAAGAAGAAGCTAACCTGGAAGGAGGATTGGGTGCAGGTCTGGAAGACCATTAAAAAGGAGGCATGGGAAACGAAATGGAAAAAGGTGTCCGTGCCAATTTGGAAGGAGGTTCAGGTAAGCTAAGATAACTCTGGATGACGACAAGGATACAAAACATGAAATACGACAGGTGCCTGTCTGGAAGGAGGAGAAGGTGCCCGACTGGAAGATCATTAAGAAGCCGAAGATTGAAGAACGCGAAGTGCCCGCCTGGAAGGATATCAAAGTGCCCGAATGGAAGAAGATAACGAAGCCCATTTGGGTGCCCACCAAGGTGGCCGTGTGGAAGGAAATTCAAGTTCCAGTGTGGAAGGAAGTACAAGTGCCGTTCTGGAAGGAAATTCAGGTGCCAGTGTGGAAGGAAGTACAGGTTGCAGACTGGAAACAAATGTTCGAGCCACAATGGGTAAGTCAGAATATAATAATCATAAATTATATAATAATTCGCCTCTTCCAATTAGGTGAAAATGGGCATACCTGGTGAAAAGTTCTTGGGCAAAGATCACGAGGGCTGGGAATACACCAGTCACGATCTGTGGCGCAAGAAGCTCATCTGGAAGCCCGTGTGGAAGAAGATCTGGCGCACCGAGAAGAAACAGGAGTGGCGCACCGAGAAGAAGCAGGAATGGAAAACCGAAAAGGTGCAAGAATGGAAAACCGAAAAGGTGCAAGAATGGAAGCAGGACAAGAAGCTGGAATGGAAAGACGAATGGATTCAGGTGTGGAAGAACTCAAAGAAGCAAATCTGGATCAAGGAGAAGCGCGAAACGTGGGTCGAGGAGAAGGTACAAATCTGGCGCACCGAAAAGAAACAAGTCTGGGCCACCGAGAAGAAGCAGGCGTGGAAGGATGAATGGCAATCGGTGCAGGTGCCCGTCTGGAAGGAGGTCAAGGTGCAGGAATGGAAAAAGGTGTGGAAGCCAGTGTGGGAAAAGGTCTGGGTGCCAATTAGCCATGGACACGGACATGGCTGGGATTAATCTGTACCCAATACCCAATTGTAACGGGCTAACATCTCGCAAGCTATGCGACAGCACTGATATTATCTGATAACTGCCCAAAAGTCCAGCCCCTAGTTCAGTCCATTCTCGATTTGTTAATTGTTATTAATTAAGTCAGCTCTTTTTTGGCCTAAATCATCTTCTCCCTCCACATGCACACACCCCGAATGCATTTTGTATACAAATTTCGTCACTTTTCCTTCTTCTTTTCTACTTTTGCTGTCTCTTTTTCCTCTTCTGTATCTGTATCTTAAGTGTACAAATTAGTCATCCGCGCGTTTGTCTTTAAGTTATAAACATTTCATATTCCATGAAACAATTTATTAATTGGCCTATTTGGTTTTGCCATTGAAATTCAACTTCAATGAAGAATGAAGCTCAAAAACAAAACTACAAAACAAAAAAAACATAAAGAAAAACAAGTGAAAATTGTGCATTAAAGGTTTGTAAATATGTATGTACGTAAACGAAAAACATAAATCTAAACATAAAACAACTGTACAAAATTTCAAACAAAACAACAAAAAATTAAATAAAAAATAATTATAAAAAAAAAAATAACATAAAAAGGGTGTAAAAAATGTATTTTTGTAATTATGAATGCGCACATATATTATTATTATAATAAGTGCGCGTATTTCAGGCAATTTAAAGAGTACTCAAAAATGTGATTTGGAAGGCCACCCAAAAGAGATGAAATTGAAGATGATGATGAGGATGGAATGATGTAATAAATATGCTCCTTTTACTTTCATCGATTGCGCAAGAGCATCTTCAACTTCAACTTCAGCTTCAACTTCATCTTCAGCTATAACTTCATGGCCAATCCCATTCACATTCCCATTCCCATTGCCATTTCCATTTTTGGCATTAGATGTCCATTAGTTTGAAGATGCAACTCATAAAGTTGCAGGCAGCTCATGACACGCGGAAGTTGCAGTTAGATAAGCCAACAAAAAAGGCAGCAATCGGCGACTGAAAGGGGCAAGTTTTTTGTGGCACGATTGTTGTTGCAATCAGACGGCAGCATCATCATCTTCCGAGGGAGGCCAATAGCCAAGAGCCAAGAGCCAAAGCCAAATGCATATGAACTTGCCGCAACATGTAACTTGCAACTTGCAACTTGCAACTTGGCATCCGATGCAGATGCCAAATAAATCTCAAGGAAGCATCTCGGCCAGATAAGCAGCCACAATATATAGTAACAATAACGCTTGACTTCCTGTTCAAGTTGAAGTTGAATGCAGCTGTGGTAAAGGGACAAAGATACAGATACAGAGGGTGCAACGTTGCATGCAACACAAGTCCAAGTCACTCGGTCGCCGTTGTTGCAACATGCTGCATTTAATTGACTCGCTCGCTTCTTTTTCTGTGTCTGTGTGCCAAAAACCGAGACACATTTCCTCCCCCTCCCCCTTCCCCCCTTCCCACCTCTCTCAAGTCTCGTTAGCAGCCAGAGGAAGCAACTTGCAGCCAGTTGTGGCAACAAAACTGGACACCAGACACCGGCCGCAAATTGTGGCGATTAGGTAACTGTGTTCCACCAAATACAGACAGACCAAAAGTTCGAGTTCAAGCAAAAAGCCGTTAAGAGAGAGCCTGAGAGAGTTTTTTTTTTTTTTGGTTAATGATGTTTCAAATTCACAAATCATCACGCGGACCTTTAAATTATGAGTGGGCGTGGCTTATTGGGTAACATCTCCCCCCTTAAAAATATATATATATATTCGAAGGCTCTATTGCAAAAATATCACATTGTGTTGAACCGACTCTTAATGAATATGAGCATTGAGACTAATTATTAACAATAAACCTATTTAACTGCAATTTTAGCAATATTTCTGTATGAAGCGCAACAAAATTTATTGAAACCATATATCTACACTGATAGAAAAAAACCAATAGTTACAATAAATTCAACCGTATTAAATAAAAAAATAGAAAAATATTTATTATAAGTTCGGTGACTTAATGTTTAAAGTTTTCGACCTTCTACAGACAGAAATTTTTCAGTTCGAAGACCTGGGTTTAAATCTCAGTCAGGAATAAAATTAAAATAAACAAAAAGTTTTAAATACATAGAAAAAAAATAAGTAACAAAAATTAAAAGTAAAAAAAAATAGCAAAATAAATAAAGAATATTATAATACTCAAGTTTAATATGAAATATATATATTTAAATCTACGAAATCTACCGCTAACTTATAGAGCAAAATGGTTAAATTAATCTGAATTATTAAAATTACACATAATTTTTTCTATCAGTGTATAAAGCTTAAGATATATTTTCAAATAAGAAGACTATATACCAATACCAATTGATTTGCTGTTGCTCTTGCAATTTGTATTTCCTTCTGATTATAAATCCCAAGTACAATGGGCAACTTATCGACAATTAGTATATAGGAAAACATTCACAACTTGACATCTAATTAAGTCAATGACAATCAAGCTGAAGGTCTGCATATCGAACCCTATCAAGATCAACACAATGTCAAAAAAGTATAACCGTGTTTTCAAATCAATTTCCATAACTCAAAACTCAAAACTTGAAAACTTGAAAACTTGAAAAACTCCAAACGGGCAAAGTTGCATTGTCAGCAAGAGTTGGTTGCATTATAAAATGTAAAAATGTAAAAATCATTTTCTGGCTGTAGGCTTTTCTTTTGTCTCGTTTACAAAATTGGTAAATGTCTTTGTTTTAATTGATGTTGTTGCCGTTTGCGGCTGTGATTGTGATTGTTGCACAAAGACTCGTTACCTCGGCATGTAATCAAGCTGTGTGTGTGTGTTTGTCTTGTGTCTTGAGTGTTTGGGCATTAATTCGAGTACCCGCTGCTCAGACGATAATCAGACAGTGTCCAGTTAATCCAGCTAATCTGACAATAGCATCGCCAACGCAGCACGCGGCGTATGCGTAATATTTTTTTTTAATGGGCAACTGATCAACTGCGCACAGCCTCTCATCATTTTTTATGTAATGCACACAACTGTCATGCGAAATTCAAATTTTTAATACTAGCAACAACAACAGTTTACAGTAAACAAAAGCACCACAACATTAACAACAACAGCAACCACACGATGACAGCAACAACTCTACGCATTTTTGAGTGAAGCACAAGTGAAGCAAGACGCAGTCAACTGTTGTTGTTGTTGTTGTTGTTTTAATTGTTGCAGCAGCCACAACAACAACAACAACAAAGCCACACACATTGCACAAGCAAAACAAAAACAAAAATAAAACAAAACGAACGCCTCGAAACGTAAATTGAAAAGAAGTAATAAAAATAAATTTGCTGAATAAAAAGAGAAGAAACTATAAGATACAAAAAAAAAAAAATGTAAAAAATATGTTATAATAAAGAGCGAGAAATGTTGATTGTAATAAATCTTTTGTTTACACACACAAAAACACGCCTGAAATATTTATTTATATTTATTTGAAGGCACAGCAACAACAACAACAATAACAAAGTGTTGCTCAGGTTCAAGACAACAAGCAGCAAACCGCAAAAAACTAAAGAAAAAAATGGAAAAAAAAGAAAAACTGAGGCAAGAGGCACGTGAGGTAAAGAGAGGTGTGTGTGTGAGTGTGTGTGTGTGTGTGTGTGAGTGTTGCTGCTGGTTGCCAAGCGTGAAATGGCAACACTACAGAGGTTGTTGCACGCATCAGCTGCAGATGAAGTTGACGCTGCCAGCGTCTTGATCTGTGCCACATGTTGCCAGTTGCCAGTTTCCCGTTGCCAGTTGCCAATTGACGCATGTGGGTCATTGGTAGAAAACGAGAGTGTGTATGAGTGTGTGTGTGTGTAGAACTGGAGCAAGCAAGCGGCAACTTGTTGTTGTGTGCCACATTTGTCATTAAGGCAGCAGCGGCAAGGTCGTCACCCAGTTGCACTTCGTTGACAGCGACGGCGCAAAATGAAATGAGGTAATAATAAATAGCACTCGTATGCGGCAGCCACATTTAAGCCATGACACAGAGCAAATGTGGCAACTTGACTTAAATAATTAAGAAGCAGGCAACACGTACTTATTGGTGGTGTAAAGATATTGGATTATATAATAATTTTTTTTTTATTTTCTCAAACTATTTTGTTATACTTTTATATTTTTATTTTGTTTTATTTTTTATCATTTTAGTTTTAATTTAAATTTAAATTTTACAGATATTTTCATAATTTTATAATAGTTTAACTTAAGTCAACAGCTCTTAGTTGACATTAAATTATTAAATAAATATATAAATAAAACGAAATGTCAATATAACTCGATTTTTAAGAAAACATATATAGAGTACCTTAACTCGATTAATTTGTGGGCGATTTATCGAGTTAATTAAATTGATTTCCAAGAAAATTTACAGCTTACTGTTAATTTGCAGAATTAAGTTAAGTCGCTAAATTTTTAATCAATGACCACAATTAATTTTCTACAAAAATGCTAAAGTGTGAATCAGTCATTAAAACTATAAAAGTAAAATAAGGTTTGATTAAGATTTCGTTTTTAAATGAAAAACAATTTTTTTTAAACTAAAAACATTTAAAACTCAATCTATTATTTTTCAATACATTTTTTTCTAGCAATTTTCTGTTTCGATTTTAAACTCGATCAAGATTGAATTTACATCACTAGTTGCTATTAATAGACATTTCAATCAGTGGGCGTTGCAACAAAAGACTTAGGCCACAAACTTGTTTGGTCACGCGACAACAACAACAGCTGCTGACAGACAACTGTATGCAGAATCTAAACAGACCAGTTTTAGCCAATTTCGCGCTGCTCTACAACTATTCAGTTTACGAATTGGGCCAGCTGACATTTTCATTCATTATATGTAAATTCAATTTGTTGTCAATCAATTGTTGCTTGCTTTTGTTTTTAGTTTTTTATTTGTTACATTTGTGTTGTTGGCCTAAAAAGCGGCTGTCTTTTTATTATTTTCTATTTCTCTATTTCTCGCTCTGGTCTGAATGGAGTCAGTGAGTGAGGGAGGGTGGTAGAGAAGGGAGGGAGGGGAGGGGCAGTGAATTTATTACAGCGCTTCAACGCAATTGCAGTTTACGACTTCCTCGAGCTGCATTATTATTAACCAGTTAGCAGTTTGTTGGCCGTAGCAGCTGATACGCTAAATGGCCAATACGAGTATGTGACGCCAGCTTTGTCATGATTCCTCCCCTCCTCTTTCTCCTCCCCTTCCCCCACAAACTCCTTGTGGCCAGCAGACAGTTTGTCGTTTAGCGTTTGACTGATTTTTATTTTTTTTTTTAACTCTTCAATATTTTGCATGTTGTAATTTTTGTTATGCAGCTCTTAAGTACTCGGTTTGGGGGAGACAATGTGCAATTGTTAGACGGAGCAATCGCAATTGTTTTGCGAATTTTTTGCATTTTACGAGGTGTTTTCACAGCATCGTTAAATACCGACTGAATAAATGATATATAAATTGCCACTATGGAAATTACATTTAATGGTGAACATTTTTGTCTTTCGCAGCGTTTGACAAATAAATTTTCGCAATCAAGTTATGCAAAGTCACCGCACACAAATTGTTGACATATTTAAGTCAATGTGGTTAACCAAGTTAATAATTACTTAAAGCTAAAGTACTTATTAACATTCTTGTTCTACTCGCTAAAGCAAAATGTCAATGGCAAATGTGTTCAAAGACAATATTATATGTGTAACAATATTAATATTTGGTTTGAACACAAACGCACTTTTAAATAATCTTGTTGAATAGTAAATGAAACACTAACAAACCAGCTCGAAGGTAAACTAAATATGCATAAATCATTTTATATATATTGTTTTTCATACTAATATTTTTAAGAATTTATTTCGAATACTAATTGTTTATAATAAATAAATAATAATATTGCAATTTTTCGAAATAAATTTTCAAAGATTTATTTATATATAATTTTTTGAAGTGAAGTTTTTTTACGATTTATTTAGTTAAATTCGGAATTTTCAAAATTAGTCGTTTCTTTATTTAAAAATTGAAGTGGCGCCATCACTGGTTTGCTTATGAAAACACAGCGCCATCTTTGGCAATATTTGTGCCAAGCAAACGAGATTTATTTTTCAAGTAGCTCCTAAAAGTATGCTATTCATTTACTAAGCAACAGAAAGCTGGCTGATATGAAATTTTCGGCCCTCAAATATTATAAAATATATATATTTCTGATGAGGACCAAAAAAGCATTTAAAGAAAAATAATTGTTTTTCAAATTAAAAAAAATCATTAAAAAATTCACTATTATTTTATTATTTCAATATTTTTTTTAGCAATCCAATTATAAGAAGCTTTAAATTTCAATTTAATTATACACTTTCTTCTCTAAAACTAGCTATTTATAAACGACGATTATAGAAGCGCATATCAAAAGACTTAGACAACGAACTTGAGTGCAGCTGTTGGCATTGGCTATTGACGCCATTTGACCCGATGAACTTAATAATTTACATCTGGCGATACGTGGCTCGTTTAACTGGAAAATTGAAATGAGCGGAAACAAATATATTTTAGCAGGCGCTGCATTGATCGTTTGGATTTTAATCAACTTACGCCGGTGCAATGCAATTATGCAATCAGTTTGGTTATTTTGCATGTGCCACACACTATTTCACTATTTGGCGAGCGTGACTGCAACTGACTGTCTGTCTGTCTGACTAACTGACTGACTGACTGACCAACTGAAAGTGTTAACTTGGCTTTTCCAACTCAAAGATACATGTGATTAGCACCACTTGACGCGTGTGCGTGTGTGTGTGTGTGTGTGAGGGTGTGTGTAACAATTGTCTACGCCCAATGGAATCCAATGAAAATGAACTCCACATCAAATTTGCATGAGTTGTGCTGTACAGTGTACACTAACCCAAATGGCAATTGTCTGGCGCTTTGAAGAACCCGCATGACTGGCAAGAAGTGTGTGGACCGATTGCGATTTCCTAGTTGCTTTTGGCCATTTGAGACTGCACAACGTCATGGCCATAAACGATTGCGCAATGCAACAAAGTGGCTTAAAGATATTGCCAAACGGTCAACGAACGGCTAAAGAACCAGTTTTATCAGTCAACCGACAAGTCCCCCACACACACACACACACACTCATAAGTATCGATTGCATTTCCGTTTATCATTGGCGCCCGTGCGTCTCATTTGACAACTCGTTAAATTTATTTTCTTGTCAAATGAGGTGTGAGCCCTCATCATTGGCATTGTCGATTAGTTTTATGCAAATGACAAACGACGAGCGACAAACGACGGACAATGGAGTATTTTAAGAAATTACGTGTCAAAAATCAAATTTGCGTTGTTTTGTTTAGAAAAAATTTAAATGAGGTTCGATTGAGAATTGATTCTAGTAATTTATACAGAAAGTATTATATTTTTAGTCAGGCTTTACTACAGATGGGAAAAAGCTCTAGCTATTGAACTGGGTGAAATATCGGTCTGAAATTTGAAAAAAAATTTAGAACATTTCAAAAAAAATTTCTGAAATTTAAAAAATATATTTAGAGCACTTCAGAGAAAATTTCGACCACAAAAATTTAGGCCTGTCATGAGAAGAGGCGCGAAGTAAGGGTAAAAAAAACTTATTGACCTAAGAAATTGTCAAAAAAAATATATTATTTATAACAACTTTATAGTTTTTTAAAATAAAAACAAAAAATAAAAAACATATTTTAATTTATGAAATTTTTTTAAAATTTGTTATCGCATTTTAAATGTTAGAAAACATTAAATTTTTGCGTTTGAACGTTAATTTTCCAATTTTCTTTGAAGTGTTAAGAATATATATTAAAAATTTTAAACCGATATCTTACCGGGTTCAAAAGCTACAAATTTTTGCCACCTAATATCCTGAAATACGCCATAGTGCGACGAACATTGCAAGTTGGCCATAATAAAGCTATAAAGACATAATTCATGCAGTTAGTTGTCTTTGTTATGGACGCAACGTGACTGGAAATTTCTATGACAATTCAATTGTATATGAGTGGCGGGTTCGTGTCTTAAGTCTTTTGTTGCCACATCAAATGGGGTCAGGCTGAAATTGCATTTGCCTGACCTTGAAAGCTGTTGTTGCTGTTGTTGCAACTGCAACTTTCAGGGAAGTTCAAGCTTCAAGTTGTTGCCAGTGTTGCAAGTTGGGGAAGTGGGCGCAACAGGCGTGCAATTAAAATGCCCAAACCAATCAGCAAGCCATAAAAAGGCAACCATAACAACTACAACCATTACAAGATCCCAATTGCCTTTGGTGCGTGCGATTTTGGAGTTGTCAACTGTCTGGAAAAGCGTAACACAAAAGTGGTTCGGCCAGTTGCCACAAAGACGGCCCAAAATTGTGCAGCATTTGCTTATTTTGGTGGTCCAAACAGGAAGCCACATGTCAATCGGAAGTAAAAGGCACAGTTAAAGGCACAGTTCATTGGCCATTCACAGGCTCATATATGTACGTATGTTCAACAATTTGCCCCCTTTTTCAACTGTCCACTAAATTTCCCCTTTTTTCAGCTCTACACTGCGCAATAAATTATTTGCTTTGCACACGCCCACGCACGACACTTTTGTGATTGGCAAATCTCTGGCAATCTTTGGCTATTCAAATCAGGAGTGGTGCAGGAAGTGCATACCAAAAGCTGCTCCAATTTTCATGCCGGAACCAATTGCAAATACACACAACAAGTCGGGCAGGCTACAGTCGAGATTTCGACTATGGGATACTAGAAACTTATTTCAATATACATAAAAGTGCCTGAAAGGTGTTTTTTCTAAAAATATAAAATCTACTGCATACTTTTAGGAGAAAGTATT
This sequence comes from Drosophila falleni, assembly GCA_035045575.1. Classification (NCBI taxonomy): domain Eukaryota; kingdom Metazoa; phylum Arthropoda; class Insecta; order Diptera; family Drosophilidae; genus Drosophila; species Drosophila falleni. Next base: position 13,149,719 of record JAWNOV010000011.1, read on the forward strand.
GCTTTAAGAACATTGGTTACCTATTACTGCTGTTCTACTTGTGCGATCTTGCTGAGTTTAAGTCAGATAATAGATAATAATTATAGATAACAGTGACCTTGACATTTTTTCAAAAACTTTGATCTCTCATAACTTTGTCAAAACTCAACCGATTTTCAAACGGAATGTCATTTTGATCATAATTTGGCCTCTAAATTGATTCTGCATTTAAATTTTTATCATCTAGGAAATTTGATATATATTCGATTCTAAGCCGTCTATCATCCAATTTTCCATACTTACCCCTTGACATTATTTCAAAAACTTTGATCTCTCATAACTTTGTCAAAAATTGACCGATTTTTATGCGGAATGTCATTTTGATCATAATTTGGCTTCTAAAATGATTCTGCATTTAAATTTTTATCATCTAGAAAATTTGATATATTTTCGATACTAAGCCGTCTATCATCCAATTTTCCATACTTACCCCTTGACATTTTTTCAAAAACTATGATCTCTTATAACTTCGTCAAAAATTGACCGATTTTCAAGCGGAATGTCATTTTGATCATAATTTGGCCTCCAAATTGATTCTGCATTTAAATTTCTATCATCTAGAAAATTTGATATATTTTCGATTCTAAGCCGTCTATCATCCAATTTTCCATACTTACCCCTTGACATTTTTTCAAAAACTTTGATTGAAGTTTTTAATAAAGTGTCAAGGTTTAGTAATGGAAAACTATAGATCTTACATATTAAGTATGGGGTGTCAGAGTTGCCTCCTTCTCCTTTTTAAATACATTTTAACGAACACAATATACCTTTTAATTATTTTTTAAGTAACGGGTATTAAGATACACCCTTAAACACTTAACACATTGACTGATTACTGCCACGATATGGCGAGTCAGTGGCCAATACAAATATGAAAAGCAAAAAGAAACAACAAACAATAAACAAATCGCCAATACACGATCTGCATTTGAATTCGGTGCGAGTCAGCGTCAGAGTCGAAGACAAAAAGTAAAAGTGGTTCAACGGCTGCTGTGGCAGCGTTATCAACCACATCATCGTCTACGTTATGCGTCGACCTGCCATAACACCTCACTTCACTTCACTTCACTTTATTTCACTTTATTTCATAGCCAGACAAGCAGACACTTGAGTTTGTGCCATAAAAGGAAGTCATGAATATGACCAGACAGTCAGACAAGGAAGCCACGAATCCGTACTTCATTCACCTGGCCCTGGGCTATTCAAGTCGAATATCTTTTTAGTTGGCTATCTTTTGACCAACGCGTTACGCATTTCATTTGCACCGTCGCAGTCCAGATCCAGTTCCAGTTTCAGTTCGAGTTGGAGTTGGAGTTCCAATTCCAGTTCCAGTTGCACTTCCTGTTACTGGATTTATTTTATTTATTTTACTTTGATGAATATTAATAAAGAGTTTAGTTTTCATTTGGTGCGAATGTTGTTCGTTGAACTACCTGATGCTGTCACTTCCTTATGGACCAACTTTATGCCGTTGGACATTAACGCATTAGTGGTTGTTAACTGAAACCAAGGAAGCCCAATAACATGGCTAATACAAATAAATTATAAATTTCGATGATATATAGCATAATGATTATATAATATAAATCATTTTATTCTTTCTTTTTATATTTGTAAATAATATTACTATAGTTTTCAATAGCAGGAAATCTATTATAAAAATAAAAAACAATTTGAAAATAATAAACAAAAAATGGATTGTTTTATCAGGCAATTAAACTGCCATGTTTTATATTTATTATCTTACATAATTAGCTGGCTTTTGTTTTGACCATGAGCTACCTACTAAGCCTAGACACACACACATACACACACACACATAACGGAACAACTCGGCCGCACGCATGCGAAAGTTGGAACTTTATTTTGCAGAGTGGGCAAATCTATCTGCTCATTCATAAGAAACCGGGGGAATTGTTAAAAACTAAATCAACATGCAATTAATTTGGCTTTGAAAATGAAGCGAACCATTTAAAGAGCGCAACTTGAATGGAATTCCGCATGTTTTCCAGACTTTTCAAATATGTGCAAACTGAAGTGCAACAACAAAAGATGCAGGAAATACAAAAATATAGTAAACTTGCCGGCCAAGTGTTGCCACATTGTTGCACATGCAAAAATGCCATACACTGGACAGTGGACAATTTCAAACAATTTGAACTGTGGATAGTTTTTGTTAGATTTAAATTTGGCACGCAATACGGCAAAGCAACTGCCCTTAACCGAATTATAGCTCCAACTTTGGCTTACAAATTACATTAAGTACTACTAATTGATACAACATTCCCCAATCCACAGTCCCTGGCTCACAGTGCCCACTGTAAGTGTGTGCACATCAAGCGTCTCACGAACGTGACGACCTTCAATATTGTCGTTATTGAACAAGAATTCCCAAAACGCAACAACAAATAATCAAAAACCCCAAACCAAGAGTCCAACGACAATCCAACAATTCAACCAACCAGCAATCAAATAGAAAAAAAAGGTAGACGCAATATGTTGAACTGTTTTGTTTGTGTGTTTTCATACACTCAGAGAAAAATCGCAGAGTTTTTGATTTTTGGTAGCAGATTTTAAAAGAAATTGTAGTAAAATTAAATCCAAACAATATAATTTTAATAAAAAAAATATAATACTAGATAAAAAAAATTTATTTTTAAGATATTCAAATATATTTAATATTATTTGTTTTTTTGTAAATACAAAACAATTTTAATAAGTTTAAAAAAATCGAGTTTGCTTTAAATTAAAAATGAATAAAAATTGTGTGCACTTGAAAAATTTGGTATGATTTTTTTAAATTTAATATTTCATATTTTTTAAGTGCTTTCACTTTAAATGTACTAAATCCATATTTAACGCTAAATAATATAGTTAAATCAAAGTGTAAATATATAAATATCAGAGCATTTTTCTCTGAGTGTACAATTTATTGTTTTTCCCATTTCGTGCTATTAATTTGCATTGCGTTGTTGTTATTGTCGTTTTTGGTATTGTTTTTTATTAAGATTTATAACATTTATTGCCATAAGCGCGGACTGCGATTACAACATTTGGAGCACCAGCTGCAGCACCGATCCTCCCCTCCCCCCACCCACTTCTCTCTTTTGTCGCTCTTTCCTCAAACAGATGCGAATGCGCAGCACAAAAGAGAAGAGAGAGAATACCGGCCCAAGTTAAGCTCAAGCTGAGCGCTGAGCTGAGTTGAGCTTTCAGAGCATAAGCAAGTCGAAAGCTTGCTCTTTTTATTTTAAGTGTTTACTCTTACACACAAAACCGTTATCAGAATTCAAGGTCTTCGGCTTCTGGCTCAAAGCGCTCTCGTTTTCGATTTCGTTGGCTTTTTCGCTAGCTCTCATTTCTTTTCAATTTCGTTTTTTGGCGCCGGCTCTATCTCTGTCTGTGTCTGTGTGTGTGTGCGTGTGTGTGTGCGTGTGTGTGTGTCTGCACCTGTGCGCCGTCTATTTAACCTGGCTGCCCAATCTCCAGAGCGACAGTCTGCACCACGAAGGTGGCCCAAAGAGTTGCGCGCGTTGCCCACCCAAGCGAGTGGTGGCCCCAAAGTAGTGTTTTATTATTCGTATTTAACAAGTGAATTGGTGTTACACTTTTGGTCTAGGGCCAACAAAACCCACAGCCAACGTTAAACGGGAGCCATGAGGATCCAGCGGCATTTTGTGGTAATTACAACAGCAATAAAAAAGTGTCAGCAAGTGCAAAGATAGTGAATTGTGTGTACATAAGAGTCTATTATTTAGCCAGCCAAGTGGAACTAATGGAATACAATTTTGAGCGTTTACTGCAATTTTCTAATAATTTGTTTACAAAACAGCTAAAAAAAAAACCACTTTTATTCGTACTTAAATTCGAATAAAAACATTCGAAATGCTTCAGAAATTTCTTTAAGTTTTTAGTTGAAAAGGTGCGAAAGTAAACTAAATAATTTTACACTTTGAATGAATTTTTAGCACAGTTATTACATCACAAAAATTTGTATTACCATTATTAATTTGACATTAAAATTAAAATATAAATAAAGAGAAATAAAATAGAATATTTAATTTAGAACTGTTGTAAAATTCTAAATGCTTTAATTACCTGTGAATTAGAAATTAGTTTGTTAGAATAAAACTGAGTTTTAGTTATACAAATTATTTTTAGCAGCAAGGAAAATTTATGAATAAATATAAAATATATATTAAATTTGCTTTAAATTTAAAGTAATTTTTCAGTGAATTTAATAAAGCAGTCTTAAGATTTAAAATAAAAATCATTAGGGCGTGTTTTACCAATTTCCATAATCGGTTTTCTAACTTGGATACTTTCCAGGCATTGTCAAATAGCACGATATTTGAGGCTCTGTTTTTTTTCGCTTTTCCATTATTTTATTTTATTTCTTATGCCTCTCAATCGCTTTGAGGCGCATTGTCAACAATTAAAAACGCACAAATATGACGGCGAGATTGTTTCATTAGCGCTTGTCCATGAAATGCATTGGAGTTGAGCTCTTTTCCCTCACGATCGATGATCCAACGTCAGGCAAACCAGTCGCGTCAAGATTACAGACGAAGTAGCCATCACTTGCCACTTTCACTGCCCACCAAACTGCGGAAGCACGGACTCGGAATCCGTCTTGGACTGCGACTGCGACTGCGACGGCGACTGCGCAGTCGTTGGCTGCGTCTGCGCACAATTAGCACCCTCAGTGCAAGCGATGAGATAATTTTTTTGCCGGCGCTAATTTTCATTTCATAATAATCGAGTCTAGTTGACATTTGAGCGCCAATTGATTGAATCGAATTCGTAAGATTAAAAGCTGTTTATTAAATTCCCCAAAAGCCAAAGATGACAGCAAATTGACGTCAAATACTTTGACCTCGTCAGAGATTCCAAATAAAGAGCGTTACCCTTACAACAGCGTTGTTGGGAACGCCAACGCCTATTTATACGGATCCAAAGCTAGAGATTTGCATAATGCCGAGACACCTTTGACCATATAAAGAAAGAAAGAGGCCGAACCCGAACCCGAAACGCCAAATAGAAACACACATGCCCCTAAAAAGGCTTTGACCTGCAGCTAGGTCAGGCATTATCATGTTGATCTGCCATATTTATACGGCAATTCACAAAACTGACGTAACATTTCACTCTTACTTTTTTTTTTTTTGTCTGGGAGTCAACGACAGTCAATGACTCGACTGCCATAGCAAATAATACTCGTATGTATACAGACAGAATGGGGCAAGCAAAGAAATGATGACCCAGATAAAACCAGTTTCATTTTTAACGCTTCATATGAAGAATATTATATTAATTAACATAATCGTTGCGAATATTCAAGTTGATCCCTAAACGGGCGCGCGTTCGTTGCCTAAGTCTTTTGTTTTGCTGTTGACCAACACTGGATTTACTTTACTTCAGTTTCGATTATAACGCTTTATATGAAGAATATTGTATTAATTAAGATAATTATAGTCGAGTTCGTTGCCTAAATCTTTTGTTTTATGAGGAATATTGTATTAATTAACATAATTGTGATCGAGTTCGTTGCCTAAGTCTTTTGTTTTATGAAGAATATTATATTAATTAACATAATCGTTGCGAATTCAAGTTAATCCCTAAACGGGCGCGCGTTCGTTGTCTAAGTCTTTTGTTTTTCTGTTGACTAATGCTGGTTTTCCTTTACTTCAGTTTCGTCTTTAACACTGCACATGAAGAATATTATATTAATTACCATAATCGTTGCGAATATTCAAGTTCGTTGCCTAAGTCTTTTGTTTTGCTGTTGACCAACACTGGATTTACTTTACTTCAGTTTCGATTATAACGCTTTATATGAAGAATATTGTATTAATTAAGATAATTATAGTCGAGTTCGTTGCCTAAATCTTTTGTTTTATGAGGAATATTGTATTAATTAACATAATTGTGATCGAGTTCGTTGCCTAAGTCTTTTGTTTTATGAAGAATATTATATTAATTAACATAATCGTTGCGAATTCAAGTTAATCCCTAAACGGGCGCGCGTTCGTTGCCTAAGTCTTTTGTTTTGCTGTTGACTAATGCTGGATTTACTTTACTTAAGTTTCGACTTTAACGCTTCATATGAAGAATATTATATTAATTAACATAATCGCTGCGAATATTCAAGTTCGTTGCCTAAGTCTTTTGTTTTGCTGTTGACTAACGCTTGCTGAATTTACTTTACTTCAGTTGGGTTTGCTCGGCGCGCTCTCTGTGGCCATCGGAGGCAGCCATGCCAAAGCTGTTGGAGATCAGCAAACTGCCGAGTCCCAAGTGAGTAATAATGCCGTCGCGGAGAAGCGAATCGGTCACGGCTTTGGTCTAGGTCTTGACATCGGCGTTGACGCGCACGAAGTTCACGAGCATGTACACGAACATCACGAGCATCATGAGCACCATGAACATCACGATCCTGGCTATTGGAAGAAGAAAGTCACGTGGAAGGAGGGCTGGAAGAAGATTTGGAATCCTGCCAAGAAACAGATATGGAATCCATCCTGGAAAAAGGTGAGTACACAAAATGTTCTATTAAGGTTCTCGATTCAAGCTATATTCGTATTATTCCATAGATTTACAAGCCACATTGGGTGAAGGTTCCAGGCTGGAAGGAGATTCAGGTGCCCGCCTGGAAGCAAGTATGGGTAAGTAAGATTTAGAAACATGAATTATTTAATTCCAAATTAATTCGAAAAACTTTTATTTAGGTGCCTCATTGGAAGGAAATTTTAGTGCCTGCCTGGAAGGATATTCAAGTGCCCGATTGGAAGCAGTATTGGACACCGGAACTAGTCAAGGTACAACATATCATTTGAAAATATTGAGAACTCTTATTAAAAATATTCTTAACACGAAATCAACTATCTTAGGTTGGCATTCCCGGCGAAAAGTTCTTGGGCAAGGATCACGAGGGCTGGGAATATACTAGCCACGATCTGTGGAAGAAGAAGGTTGTCTGGAAGTCACACTGGAAGAAGATCTGGAAGCCAGCCAAGAAACAAATCTGGGTGCCTGAGAAGAAGCTGGAGTGGAAGGAAGCGTGGAAACAGTACTGGAAGCCAGCCAAGAAACAAATCTGGAACGACAAACTGGAATGGAAGGAAGCCTGGAAGCAAATTTGGGTGCCCGGCTGGAAGGAAATCTGGGTGCCTGGCTGGAAGAAAATCTGGAAGCCCGTTGTGATATCCGAATGGTTCCCCACACCCGATCACCATCACGATCATCATCATCACGATGCGGGCTGGGATTGGGATCGCAAGGACAACGCTGCCATTAAAGAAAAGGACAAAGTGGTGTGGAAACGTGAAGATACCAATGCATCAGCGCCAAAGCCAACGCAACTGAAGCCAGTGGCCAACACAGATTTCCAAGCCAAGTCGCTGGAAGCGGCCAAATCACCAGTTGTCGCCACATCGCAGTCCTTTAAGTTTCCGGGCGCCTAGACGCCTCGAGACACTGAATATAAGTACCATATATGCCAACCACCCACCCGTATCCAAGCTCCATGTAAATAGTTGCACACCAGTCGTTAGTTTGTAAGATCGTTCGTTGCATTGGCGTCAAGCGTCACTTTAAATTATCTCTAGACTTAAAGAGTGTTTAATTAACAAATAAATAAATACATATAATAATAATAGTAGTAATAGTTTGTAATACTAGTTTGGCTCAGTCTTTCAATAATCATCGGATTGCTGCTGTTGCTGGCTATCCGGCTTCTTCCAGGCATCAGGCTCCGGTGCATTGGGCAACGGTACCCACTCGGTGTGTATCGTTGGTGTCCAGACTTTCTTCCAAACGGGCTCATAGATACGCTTGGCTCGCCAGTACTTCACCCAACGAGCATTCCAAGTGGTCCTATTTGTCCAGAAACCATCCAATTGTGGATCTATGCTGTCCGTGTGACGCACGCTACATGGAAATGAGAAATAAAATTCGCATTAAGTGAAAGTCGTTTTACCAGCCTCCAAATTACACAATTCCCATTTACATGGTGGTTGTCTTGCCGCCCACACTCGACTCAATGCCCAGGCACAACAGCAACAACAAAGGCAGCATTAATGTTAACATACAAAGCCGCCCACAGTTCCTCCCCATCATCATCATCCTGTCACCAGTTGTGGACCCTTTCATGTTTCGCAATCGACTGACAGCACTTGAGACATTTCTCCTAATGTTAAATAGCTCGCAATGCTGTGGCGCCAATTACTACAATATATTGAAATGCACAACGTGCCACACACGCCTCGCAAATGAATTGCAAATTTGCGCACTTTACTCGATCAACGCGTGAAAACTGTTATAAATAACGTAGCAGCTTTGCCTTATATAATCCGACAAATTCAACAAATTCAAACAGCGACTCTCATTTTATGCATTTCTATTATTTACTATTTGATCTTTCGTTACTTTCTTTTAAAGTCTTTTTGGAAAAACAGGCAGACAGACCCTATAAAGTATATATATATTTTTTATCAGAATAAATAGCCGTCTGTTCGTCCATCTGAATGAACACCTAAATCTCAGTGATTATAAGAGCTAGACACACCAAACTTGGTATTTAGGTTTCTCTATATTGCAGGCAGATCCAGTTGGTTTTTTTTTGTATATGACAACAATATCATATAGCGACCATAGGAACAATCGGTCGAAAATTAAATTTTAGTATGAAAAATGTTTTTGTTTTATGAGATATCGTAACTAAGCTGACTTGACAAAGAAGGTTTTAATTACATTTATCAAATTTTTGGACAATACCTTGTTTAGTTATTATTTCTATTTTTGTATATTTATGTTATTTGATACGATCAGCATCTAAAGCTTACTTTTAACTGCCAACAAAAAAATTGTTGCCTACTTTACGGCGCGAAGTTTATTTTGCCTACTTTTTACTGTGACCAAACAAATTTTCGTTGCATACTTTACGGCGCGAAGTTTATTTATAATGCTTTCCAGCGGCATATTAAAAGTGTAACTAATTATTCGATACAAACATACAAAAGTTGTTACTTAACTTAATCCTGTCTTTCCCAATCCTCCGGCAGTGCAAACTTATTGATGAACTCATGACGATGCGATCGCAGAAATTTAAGTAAATTGCCTTCCACAAAATGTTTGCATGCCCCATCAAACTCCGCATCGTCAATATCCAATGTCTTGATCACACTATGCTTCTGTCTCATCAACGTAGTTAGTGTGTGTCGATTCTTCTCTTGCAAATCACCGAAACGATCGTGCATTATGTATTCCGTCCAGGGTTCCTCAAAGAAGCTGATAAAGTTCTTAATCAATCCCAATTGATGGCGACTTTTTAGATTGTTGAGCAGCGTGTCGTGTTTGCCGCAAAAGTATTCCAGAAAGACAAGAGGTTTATGCAACTAGACGAGGGATCAGTTGGGTTTAAAAGAAGATAAGCATATTAAGTCTGTAGTGAATTTCTTGTCAGTAAAAGTAGAAATTTTAAATTTTAATTTATACAGAGCTTAAGATATTCTTTTACGCATTTTAATCAAGAAAAATAAATAAATATATTTTTCAACATAGTAAATTCACTATAGCTTAGTTTGACTGTAGTAAGATCAATACAACTTACATTCTGTGACACACAAGTAATCTCCTCCACAATTTTATTCGTGTCCATGCGAATGCGACAAAAGTCACCCTTATAATATGTGGTCATTACATGACTATACGTGTTATCCAGTTTTCCCAATAGATAACGCTTAGGCGTCGTTATCTTAACAATCTTGTGACCCATGGGCAACAGAGCACGGAATATAACAGGTTTACTGAATCGAAAATCCTTTTTGCCGTGCGATTCCTGAGTCAACTGCAGTATGTCTACCAACTACATAAGAAATTTAGAATTCTATTAACATTATGTTAAATATAAATGATAACTCACCCTCTCAGCCATCTCTAGCTCACTGGTATGTGTATATTGATAGAACACCTGCCAGATAATGGCTACATTCTTGCCAGCTGCATAAATATTTGGATCATTTGTGCAAAAGTTCTCATCCACAAGGATTTGTCTGTCCTGCACTCTAATTCGACTTTTTATAAGCACTAAAAGCAGAAAAGGATTTTATAATATTTTTCTCAAATCTATAGAAATAATTTTAAATATTTTTGTATTTTTTCAAATAAAAACTTTTCGAAATTAAAACATAACATTAACATCTGTTTTAAGATAGTCCTGAAATATATATATTTTTTGTATAAAAAAGAATTTTTGTTTAAAAAACGCGAGGAAAACAAATATTGTGTTTATCAGTGTGGGAGAACTTCGGAAAAAATTAAGCAGTGCTGAAAAATAGCTTAAAAAACTTACTCTGCTCAGTTGGTGCGGTTAAATGATTCTCCTGAAAGTTGATAAATAAATCGCACTCCAAGAACAACAATTCGTTTTGTGGAAATCTTTGAAAATTAGCCGTTTTGATGAAGGAAACATTTTTGTAGAACGTAAAATCTCGAAAATTGGTCGATTCATAAATTGTAATGCCCAAATCCGCAACCATTTGAATTAGAATATTATCAAGATTCTTGTCAGTATTGGGAATATTTAAATACTCTGGTTTCTCGACCTTGAGAGGCTGTACATAAGTAATATCCTCAGGCTGACAGCCGTGTTTCAATAGAAAGTCGATGCACTCGTAAATTGCCAGGGTATAACCATAGATAATAATTCGTTTTCTGGCCAACTTGCTGTTGTTTAGCTCGATAATCTTGTAATAAATAATAATCTTGTCCAGACGGCCATTGATATGGGCATAATTATAGGGCATATCCGAGGTTTTTCCCTTGGGAATCTTGGCCTGCACATCGGCAGGTGGACCATATTTGGTATCACACAGCAGCAGCAATTTCTCATAATGAATCTTACAGTTGTTGTCCAGAGTAACAACTTTTTCATTGCTGTAAATGGTGCGTATACTTAATTATAATTTTATATAGTTTGAGGGGAACTCACCAATCGATATGCTCGACTTTTCCGGGCACAAAGTGTATCCAATTGCGCAAATCCAAACGTTGCGTGGCATCCATAACAAATGGACAGGAGTTACCATTGTTCAGATAGCAATCACTACGATCCTCACAAAAGGCACAATGAAGATCATAATCATATTCCGCCTCGATCTCGCCATACTTGCATATCACCGTAATGTCCAAATAAGTCAAACAATTTGAAGTATTTACATTCTTAAAGCTGCATTTAAATATTTCAATATTAATTTTAATTTTTAAAATAATAAAGCCTAACTTACTCTGGCGTATTCCAGCTGAAAACCATGAGACGTAGTAGAGCCTTGCATATTTCCGAATAACCCACAATGACCAAGGGATTCTGATTGCCAATGTATTTGGATGGACAGAGATTGTGACGGAATAGATAGAAATTATCCCGGACGCAGTTAATCCTTGGCAATGGCACCACTCTCGATGCTCTCCGGAAGCACTTCTCATTATTGGTATCGATAAACCAATTTCTCTTCATGCGACGCGGCTCCACAGGCATCATTTTAAAGGCCAAGTCATTGGGCAATACAAGGCCCTAAATGGGAACAATAAAAAACGTTTTAATTCCCGATTTAAAGATACGCATTTCTCGATTTAATTATATTTTTTATATAAATTAAATCTAAGAGCTTTAAACCCAAATTAACAAAATAGTCATAGCTGCTATAATATTTATCCGATTTTGATAATATTAAATGAAATGATAAATAATATTAAAATGAAAAAGAGTTGCGAAGTTTTAGACTGTTATTCAAAATATTTGTTAATATAGATACAGCAAATCTTACCGAAATCGGTCGAAAATAGAAGAGTTCCCTAAAACCTGTCCTTAGGGACACCGTGCGTAGAATCTCATCGCTCCATATGTGAAAATAAGGATGCAGTCGAAGCATTACGATCTCGCCACGATCAAAGGTCAAATAGTTCTCATCGTAGGGCAAACAGAACTGCTTGTAAATGCTCTCATAGTTAGAGAAAGAACTAAAATAAAGAAAATAGCTCATTAACTATTATATATTTTTTCTTCCTTTTTATATAATATTTTCTAATAATGCCAAATTTATTCAATTATTTAAAATTAAAATTTAATTTTTATAAAATTTAAATATTTTTTTATTTTAAATGTTCTTTTTTATATTAAATTAATTTTTTTCGAAAAAACTTACCGAAGTACCACAAATCCCACAGTTGTGCTGTTTTCCCTTCCAAAATTTCCGCAACGTATAATCCACATGCTAAACTCCGGCTTCAGATTTTCCAGAACATCCATGGCAATATGTTGCAGTAACTGGACAGCATGATTGTCATCGAGGGTTGTGTTTGGTGTTAAATGTATATGCTGAGTAACTATGGTCTCAGTGCTTGATTGATGTGCCACATAATTTGGGAACATGTCAATTATATCCGGCATATCATCCTTCTCCAGCGGATAAACGCTCAGCTCCGTGTTTATCGAACTGCGATGAACCACAAAAATCTCATCAGACATTACACTATCCGGTCGATGTGGCACACGCTATAAGAATGATTAAGAAGAACTATTATTTATAAATTGAATTTCTAATTTTATTGTTATCGAACCCACTGTAAAGTACTTCAGCAAGGCCCACAAACTGAGTGAGAAATTGGTACCAGGTGGTATGGGCACCACACAGTAATCACACTCTGGATACGCACTAAACATGGCGCATAGATAATAGAAGGTATACTCCATTCTCAGACTGGGATGCAATATAAAGTTCTTCAGTGCAAAAGCTCGTCCTGCCGCTGCCAGACCGTGTTTCTTGACCCTCGTCGAACTTCTTCGATGACTCACATCATAAGTTATCTCCAAAGATTTCAAAACTCGAGTCAAATACGTGCTGGCCGACTTTAGTCCTACAATTATAAAAAAAAAATTAGTAAAGTCCAGAAAAACGTAAAGATTTAAAAAAAAAAAAATTGGATTTTTAGCGACTAAAGTTTTGAAAATAAAAAATAACATTTTTATAGATTTTTAATTAAAATAAAAAAATTTTGAAGTTAGTGTGATAATTATATTTAATTATATTTTCGACTTACTATCGCTTATGTATCTGAATGTAGTGTATACGCGCTCCTGCTCCGTTAAATGATATTTCTCTACAGGTTTTAATACAACACTACGATGCTTGTCGAAATTAATTAGTTTTGTGTCCACAGGACGCAATCCAAAATGCTCGGCGAAACTGTAGTTTAAAGATTATTTATAAAGTACTAAAAATTGCATTGATCGATAAACTCACTAGACATCCACCTTGACTGTGCTATGTGGTGCATCGGGTGTACAGGAAACCAGATTACCCACATTCTCCAAATCATAGTTCTTGATCAATTGCTCAATGTCAATGTCCTCGGAAAGCCACATCATGCCAGTGCTACCGCTGCTTTGAACGCTATCCTGAAAAGCAAAAGATACACTGATAAAAAAGTGGTAAAGTTGCTAGGAAAAAGAGTTGACCAACTTCTAACTGTCATAACTTGATCAAAACTGAATAGATTTTCAAACGGAATGTCATGTTTATCATGATTTGGTCTCTAAAATGATTCTACATTTAAATTTTTATCATCTTAAAAATTTAATAATTTTTCGATTCTAAGCCAATTTTCCATATCTACCCCTTGACATTTTTTCAAAAACTTTTATCACTCATAACTTCATTAAAACTCAACCGATTTTCAAACGGAATGTCATTTTGAGCATGGTTTGGCCTCTTAATTGATTCTGCATTTAAATTTTTATCATCTAGAAAATTTTATAATTTTTCGATTCTAAGTCATCTATCATCCAATTTTCCGTATCTACCCCTTGACATTTTTTTAAAAACTTTGATTTCTCTTAACTTCATCAAAACTGAACCGTTTTTAAGTGAAATGTCTTATTGGTCTTCTAGAAGTCGTTTGAAGGTTTGTTTTTTCGATGTCGTATTTATTTTAAGCTAATCAATTCTCACCTCAGTGACAATAATTTTATCCTTATCCATTTTTCCAGACGTTCCCAGAAGCAGCTCGGCAATATAATAATCACCATGTTCTTCTCTCATATGAGGCTCCTCAACATCAATCATTTCAATAACATCGTCATTATCCTCGGGTCTGACAATTGTATTAATAAATTTCTTAAAAATATATTATAATTTTCCTAGACTTACAAAGCCTTTCTAAAAGTGACCATTGGCATGATGTTTGCGCGACTTATTATAATAATTGTGGCCAAGTTCTTACGAGTATACATATCGAAATCGTTGGGATAATAAACCCGACCATATTTCTCAAGCAACTCGTACTCCTTGGCCGTATAGTTTGGAGGTCTGGCAACGATAACAAATCCCACTTTATGTTCGCGGTAAAACACTTCTAACATGACAAGTTTCAGGATCTTATCATGTATAGCTGTATGAATGTAGAAATTTAGAAATATGGTATTCATCAGGGAGATGGGCAGGTCCACGCTTTGAAAAATTATTTATAGGTTCAAGTAAAAAACTTCAATACAATTTTAATTTGCTTACCAAAAGCGACACTTTATCCACTGTATCCACAAATCGTTGGAGAGCACAGCTATATTGGGATATATACAGAATTCACAGTAAGCTAGAAAATGCGTTGGATCATCGTTCAGATAGACAACCAGGCGATGGGTTTGATACTCCTGGAATAACTGGGAAACGGGAGCATCCAACTTTTCCCCAAAGTAACTAGATGATTCGGATTGAAAGAGCGCCTCAATTTGATCAATATCTGAGCTGCCCGCAGTGCGAACCACATAATCGGGTTCCGTTTCCGTATCCATATTCAATATCAAATATTATACAAAATAAAAAAAAGTATAAAATTGAAATATACATATATATTTCGAGTGAATGTGGAATGTAACAAGTATTTCATGGATCTATTACTACAATTTTAATTTCATTTCAAATTTGCTTTAGTCCCTTTGGATTGAGACATGTAAATTTCGCCAATGTCCTCGCCCAAATAGTCCTCAGGTAAAGCATATTTATGCTGAAAGTCCTGACGATGTGTGCGCACAAATTCAAGAAGATTGTGTTCCAAAAGATGTTGATTGACCTCAAGGAATTGCGCTCCCGCACCATTTTTACGCTAAGCAAAATTTTACAGATGAAATTATGGTAATAATATCAAGAGTTACTACCTGATCGAGAGTCAGTAGCATGGGCTTTAAAAGCTTGTGATTCTCGGCCTGAAAGTCCTCAAAATCCTCGTGCATCAAAAGCTCTGTCCAAGGCTCTTGGAAGAATCTCAAGAAACACTTGATACTGCCGTTTTTAAAATGTGACTTTAGATTATTCAGCATCTTCTCATGTTTGCCACAGAAATGTTCCAAATAATCAAGGCTTGAAGACTATAGAAATGTTTAAATAAAATAGTTAAAAAACAACAAGTGGGAAAGGCTATAGTCGAGATCCCGACCATAGAATACCTGTTACTTATTTCAATATATTTAAAAGTATATTAAGGAATTTAGTAACTAATAAAAAAACTACTGCATACTTTTAGGGGATTTTATTGAAAAATTAAATTTGTTAATAACTTTTGTTAGCTATTACTCCCGTTCTACTTGTTCGATCTTGCTGTGATTAAGTAATATAATGGATAATATTAATATTTACCATAAAAACTGTGGGTGTGTTCAAGAATATCAAAATTTATATAAGAAACACTTTAAATTAATTACTACCTAATAAAAACTACTGCATACTTTTAGGGGATTGTATTGAAATAAAAATTTTATTAATAACTTTGGTTAGCTATTACTCCCGTTCTACTTGTCCGATATTGCTGCGGTTAAGTAATATAATATATAATATTATTATTTACTATAAAATCTAGAATATCAAAATTTATATAATTTATGAGGTCGGAGATGCCACCTTCTCAATGTAACTTAAATTCCAACGAGCAAAATATACTATTTTATTTATTTCTTAAGTAACGGGTGTAAAAAAGAATCTCAACTCACATCTTTGGTTACAATAACGATCTCATCCACCATCATCTTGGAAGATAGACCAATCCGACAAAAGGTATGATCATTATAAGTGGTCAACGTACACTTGCCACAACCAACGGTACAACTAGCTAAATATCGACACGGCATTGTCACTTTCGTAATAAAATAATCCAGTGGTAAAAGGGCACGATAAAAAGCTGGCTGTAAATACTTTTCCTGAAAAGGTTTTTCAGACTGACGCAAGCCCATTATGTGCATTAACTATAAAAGAAATAAATCTTCAAATTATCGAAAAAAAATATTATTAAAAAAGTGCAACCTTTTGTGCGGTTTCCATTTCACTGGTAAAACGATATTGATAATTGACGGGTTCATTAAACTCTATAAAGTTGCCCACCGCATAAATATCTGGATCATTTGTCTGAAAGTTTTTGTTAACCAGAATTCGATTGTCATGTAAGTCAATACACGAATCGATAAGCCCTGTCATAAAAGAAAAGTCAAATAAAATATATTCAATTCATAAAAATATACTTACATTTCTTAACATAACGATCCAAATATCCTACATTAAATGATATGAATATATCACAATCAAAGGTGACTTCTTTCTTATTAAAGTCTGTAAAGACAACTTCAATGATGAAATTGTAGGCGCCATGTTGAATCCAATGGGAAAATGTAAACTCTCTATATATAGTGATATCCAAGTCCTCCATCATATCATCGAGAATAAATTGTATATTTTCATCATCAGTGGGAGTCTTGAACTTTTGCTCTTCCTCAGTGCCGAGTTTCACATGGGGAATCACAAGGATCACTCGGGAAGGACTCACACCATGGGAGATGAGGAAGGCAATGCACTCATATGTACTCAGATCATCACCATAAATGAGTATACGATAACTACGTTTCATATCCTCTAAAAGAACTCGAACCTTATAGAACAATATAAAGCGATCAATGCGATGATTGAGTTGAATAAAGTTATATGGACGACGACCCTGTTCATCAAAGGTAACAGCTTTTTTCAAGCTAAATTTGACACTGTTCATCAGCAGCAAAGTATCGTAAAAGATTTCACAACTCTTGTTGATTTTCACATACTTCTTGTCCCGATTTATGTAATTCACGTGTCCGGCCACAAAATGCACCCAATATCTCAGATCCATACGGGCTACAACATCACGCACATAGCAGGAAGTATTCTCATAGTACATAAAACAGTTCTTTGAGTGCTGACACTCAGGACAAAGGAAAGTGCATTCATATTCGGCTTCAACAGTGCCAGGCTCGGCAATTACAGTTACCTGTAGACGTGGCAAACAGGTGTAAGTATCCGCATTCTTGTGGCTGTTAAAAGAATTGGTTCAATTAAATTGGAGAATCTTATTTAGCAGAGAAATCAAACTCACTTTTTGCTATTCCACACAAATACCAACTGTCTCAAGAATGCTCTACACTCGGAAGAAAAGCCAATGATGACCAAGCGATTTGTATTGCCAAAGAATCTCGATGGATTCAACTTGTGACGAAAGATTGTGAGATGATCTTCGCTATAATCATAAGTCGGTAGACCGTAAATTTCTTTTGAAGCTTTCTGAGGTGTTGGTTTCGTATTGAACCAATATTTCTTTCTGGAATTGGGCTCTATAAGCATCATGGCCGTTTTCAAATCATTTGAGAATATGTGTTTCTGTCAACCAAAGAAGAAGAATACAAATAGAATAATAAGTATTTTATAAGATTACAATATGTGGGCAAAAAAATGTTGCCTACTTATGTGGGCAAAAATAGTGTTGCCTACTTATATAGGCAAAAAATAGTGTTGCCTAGTTATATGGGCAAAAAGAGTGTTGCCTACTTATGAGGACAAAAAAGTGTTGCCTACTTATGAGGGAAAAAAGTGTTGCCTACTTATATAGGCAAAAAATAGTGTTGCCTACTTATGAGGGCAAAAATAGTGTTGCCTACTTATGAGGGAAAAAAGTGTTGCATACTTATATAGGCAAAAAATAGTGTTGCCTAGTTATATGGGCAAAAAAGTGTTGCATACTTATATGGGCAAAAATAGTGTTGTCGAAAATCAACCTCTGAGGTACCTGGGCTCAAGATATCCTACTGTCGAGCGTGCTCGACTGTAACCGCCCACTTGTTACTTTAATAAATATGATAAAAAAAGAGATAATATATAACAAAGAATGAATAATCACCAAATTAAAGAATAGTTTTTTTTAATTAACTTACCTTACGTGCACAAAAATAATAGAAATCAAAGTATTTGGTTTTTCCCGACAGATTTCGAAAGATGACATCACAACTATTATGGAATAAAGGATGTAACTTGAGGGATATTATTTCGGCACGTTCGTGAACCAAATGATAATCGTCCTTGGGCAGATGATAATGTCTATGCAGATCATCATGATAAAGGAATCGTCTGAGGATCACAAACCCAATTGCGGTATTTTCCTTGGCCGGTTTACTGGAATTTCCACAGCGTATGGTAAAGACATCGAATTCGCTGGAATCGTTAGCCAGAACATCTTCCATTATTTGCTCAATAACCATCAACTCGTTGTCACTGTGCGCATGGGTATTGACCTTTGAACTGTAGGAGAAGCTGCTGCTGGCCGATAAACCCTTTTTCTCAATATTTAATTGAAAATTCATTGCCAGTCCCTGAATGATTTCAGTATCCTCTCGCTGCAAACGATACAAGCTACAAAAGAAAAGATTTATCAGTGTAATGTGAATTTATCATAGGATTTGTTCCATACCTTATTTCACCAAAGATATTGCTACGATGTGTTATATAGATCTCATCCAGGTTACTCATCTCACTGGGTCGCTGGGCCACGGGCTATAATAATATTATTTAAATGAAATTCGGTAATTAAGAACTTATTTTTAAACTTTTTAACTTGCCATAAAATATTTCAGCGCCTCCAAATGACTGCGCAGGGGCGTGGCACTCTGAGGAATTTCCATTATGCAATAATCACGATCGGGAAATACCGAAAACATGGCGCACAAATAGTTAAATAAACGCTCCAACGGAAAATCCTTGTGAACACAGATGAACTTCAAGGCAAACACATTCGATGCTCTTTGAACTCCATCTAAATGTCTTAGATTATCCGTATTATAGAACAGATTAATTGATTTCTTTTGCTGATCATTGTAGTACTTAATCGTGATAATATCTAAATTAAAAAAATATTTAATGATATTAATATGATCTTAAGTTGCAACTTACTTTCAAATATATACATGAATTTCAGATAAATCAATTCAACCATAAAAAATTTATTTAACGTCTTTGAATTATCCACAATTTTGCCTTGTATCGAGCTCACTTTGTACTTGCCACCACTTGCCACACTAAAGAGGAGGAAGAAGTCAAAGTTGAACTTTAAAATAATATTAAAAAATACCTGACACCACTGTCATTGCGTTGAACACCTCCCAAAATTGTTGTAGATTCCAAATCATCCATTGCATCAGCTGTAAACAGATTCGCCTCAACCTTAGGCTCCATTGATCTGAGTTGGATTTCTATTTATAAGATAATAGAATAATTAAATTTATTACTCACAAAACATTGATGGTCTCAAAGCTGTATGGCTTTGAGGGATTAAATTTCATCAGATTGCCAAAGGTTTCCAACTCGTAGTTCTTAACATAGAATCTGATGTTCACATTTGAATCTAGCCACAAAAAACCAGACGTGGTTAATTCCTGAAGTTCGTTTTCAGTCTCGGCCACAATCAAGACATTATTCTTGGCCTCCTCATCCTGTCGCATCAATTCTTCGGCTATATAAAAGTCACCGAACTCGGCTCTCATTTCGGGTAATTCGTATTCGTGAATCTCAATGATATCGTCATTATCTTCGGCCCTAAGATAATATAAAATAAATATTTAAAAAAATGTTAATTCAATTAATTGTAGTGAGACTTTATTTTTATTTATTTAAAAAATAACTTTGAATCGAATTTTATAAATATCAATATTCAATATCTAAAAATTTTATTGAAAAAATTAAGGGTAAATTTTAAATTTGAACTGTTTATTAATAACAAAAATTTAAAATAATATATTTAAAGCAATTTTGAATTAAATTATTCAAATAATAGAAAATCTTTTTAAGAAATGTTACAAAAATTTTAAAATTATTATTATCTTATTAACTTATTTTAAAACCTAAAAAATATATTAAAAAATACAGACTATATCATTAAATTATATACTTACAGAGCCTTGCGATAAGTGATTCTTGGAAGCAGAGTATAACGATGAACGATATACAGGGATTGGGTATTATTATTCGATGAGATGCTAAACTCGCGAGGATAATAGACTTTGGCGAGCTTTTCCAGATCGTCAAAGCTCTCGGCATAAAAGCTACTATAATGGGGAAGTACGGGCATCTTAACTGCAATCACATATGTAACACGAATTTCAATATAGAAGACCTCTAGCAAAATATCGCGTAGGACATTTGGATGATCGCTGGCATAGATGCAATAGTTGAAGAAAAGCGTATTCATCCAGCTTATATTGTCACTGATGCTAAGGTTGGAGAATTAGAAGATAACTCGGGTTTATTTATTATTATTACAAATGTATCTTTACCAATATCTCTCGTTTAACCACTCTAACCAACTATCGCTCAATAATGGACCGATTGCTGGATAATTCCGGAACTCGGCATATGCCACAAGACTGTTCGGCTCTTGATTTGTCTCCACGACCAGACGATGGGTTTGATAGCTCTTGAATAGATTATCCTTGGCTCCATATTTGGCACGTTTGTTACCAAACCATTTGGCCTTTTGGACATAGGTTAAAGAGGCTATATCTTCCAGATCATCTTTGGTTGCCCTGCGCACCTTGTAATCCCGTGTCATTTAAAAAAGTGTATATATGTATTTGTATTTGTATCTGTATTTATTTATTTAGTGTTGTCATTTTTTGATTTATGAATCGTATACGTATTATTCAAGTAATTGATTCACGGGCACTTTTAATCCATCAATTTCATAGCATTTGGCTCTAGCTTTTTCGCAGGAGCTTTGATCCTTGCCATCCAAACTATTCGACTCCCAGCGAAAATAGGGACATTCGTGTTTCTGATGATAATCCATAACACACATATGCAATATCATAAAGTAGGGTCTACAGGCGTTCTTAAGCAAAGATTTAATACCTGGCGTGGACTTGAGCAAATTGAATTCCAGTTGAGCTGAGCAGGAAAATGGAAAACTTAAGGATCTATTTATTCAAAAAGTTATTTAAGTAAAGACTCTCACTCTTTTTGCGACAACTCTCATAGGACTTGAGAAAATAATCCTTCTCCTTGGGTCTCTCCTCATATAAATGCTCGGCTTCCAGTTGAACCATCTTCATATTTAGCGCATCTCCCTTGCCAATAAACTTGCTCTTCTTGTAAACACACTCCACAAAACACTAGAAGAATTATAGCAATTAAATCTTAACTATTCGTTTAGTCTATTGATATACGAACCGACATAAATTTAAATAGTTTGCCCAAATCTTCACTATCTTCATCTGGCATTTTTGAGGAGTGAATTGTCATACATTTGGCAATATTTGGACTATCTCCCATGAAAAATTCAGAGCAGCATCCACTGCGCTAAACAGAGATGGAAAAGGTAGAAAAAATTTATTAATTCTTAAAATTCATACCATTTAATGAATTTTAGAATTTTTATTTGTATACTTAAACCAAATAAAAATAAAATTCATAGGGTTTTATAATTCAGAATATTTTATATGATTTTTGGTATTACTAAAAAGGACGAAAATAATTAAATATTCCGTTTCAAAGCGAGCCAGGGATTGGCGAGCGAAACGAGCAAGGGGTGGAGCCCTCTAGTTAATATATATTTTAATGAGAAGGTAAATATAAAAGGTGGGGCTCACCTTCTTAGAACAGCTTTCCTCAGTCAGAGACTCTACTGAATCAACTGTTTCCTCGCTGTCCTGGCCAAGGATTTGGTCAACAAAAATCAGACCAAATATCAAAGTAATTACTATATAATTAAGCTGATTCATTGCTCACTGAATTGTTTAAATTAAACTGAAATAGAATTACGTTTCGAAAAGAACCTTTATAGAATTGGTATAGTAATTACATAATGGTCTTTATTGACAATTTATTAACCTAATTAAATTATTTATAGTCAGCTGAGTTATTAAGTTCTATTATTAAGCCCCATTGTTTAATGGATCGCAGCAAATTATTAAATGCCCCATTAGCTCTGAATACACAAATTCAACTATATAAAGAAGTCTTCAAATGCTTTAAAGTAAGCTCAAATATGAAACGAATAATTTTTATAAAATTTGCATATTTATTATGGGTAAGTTTTAAATTCTATAAAATTGATTTATTTACAACTTTATATATATTTTTATTAGTCTGTCATTGGCAGTGAAATTGACTGTGATAAGGCGGAAAATGTGAATGAGGATCATATACATTATTGCTGCAAACATCCTGATGCTCAAAATGAGATCGTTGTTAACTGCGCCAAGAAAACGGGCTTTAAGCTGCCAAATGCACTGGAAAAAAATATATTAGACATTACCGCCGATCGTGCCATGGCAGCCTCCTGTTTTTCCGACTGTATTCTCAATAAGTTAAAGTTCCTGAAGGATCATAAATTGGACATGTTGGCTGTAAAGCAACACTTTGAAACGGAGTACAGCAATGATCCCGAATATGGCAGGGAAATGATCAGTGCCTTTGATCATTGTCACGGCAAAAGTAAGCAAACTTTTGAAATTCAAAAATATCTGAAATGTAATTCTTTTGATATTTCCTTTTGCAGCTCAGGAAAATACTTCGAATTTCTTGCAGAAACACATGCACCATCATTGCAATACCAGCTCGAGTGTCATTTTGGGCTGTGTTGTCAAACAATTCTTTCGCAATTGTCCAACTAATCGCTGGTCCAAGACCCAAGAATGCCAGGATGCTTGGGAATTCAGCAAGAACTGTCCTGATGTCTTTGCCTCCCTTTAGAGATCATTCTATGCTGATCACGATTAATAAAAATGAAGATAAACATATTTCAGCTAGTTTTTCATTAGGTGACTCTCAAAATTTTATTGTTAAAAATACATTTCCAGATTTTTCACAAGTTTTTAGTTTTAAACTTTAAGTAAAAAAATGATTGTTAAAATAAAGGAGTACTAAACTAAATATAATAAATATAAATAAATAACATAAACATTATTTGTTAAAGTGAAATCGAAATATAAATTATATAAATAACAAAATATATAACAAAATGTTATGAAATTAAAATATTCTAAAATAAATAATAGATAATTGGTGCAATAAAAAGAGTCATATTTAAAAAATTAATAAAAGTGTAGCTTAATATAAAATAAACTCAAAGTAACTATAATCAAATATCTTTATCTAAGTATCTTTACTTAAGTATCTTTATTAAAGTATCTTTATTTAAGTATCTTTATTTAAGTATCTTTATTCAAGTATCTTTATTTAAGTATCTTTATTAAAGTATCTTTATTTAGTTTTAGAAGGATTTGACGGGCACTTTTAGACCATCAATGGCATAACACCTTTCTCTGCCCCTTTTGCAATCCAAACTTTGGTCCGATGTGCCCTTTTGGAACCAACGAAAATAGGGACACTCGTTCTTTTGATGATATTCCATGACACAGTGGTGCAAAAACATAAAATAAGGTCTGCAGGTCTTGGCCATTATCGATCTAAAAGCTGGTTCGGCCATTAGACTTGGGTATTGTAAGAAATGTGTATTAGCTAAAGATAAAAGAGTTTAAGAAAAAGTATTAAAAAAGAAGAAATAATTAAAGCTACCTTTCTTCTGACAACTCTCGTAGGACTTGAGAAAATATTCCTTCTCCTTGGGTCTCTCCGCATATAAATGCTCTGCTTCCATTTGAACCATCTTCATATTTAGTGTATTTCCCTTGCCAATAAACTTGCTCTTCTTGTAAATACACTCCACAAAACACTAGAAGAAGTATTTTAATCAATCGAGTTAATCTATATGTCTATCGAAATACGAACCGAAATGAATTTCATACTCTTGCCAGGATCATTGTCATCTTTATCTGGCAAATCGGCCAAGTGGATTAGTAAACACTTAAGTAAAACTGGACTATCACCAAGAAATAAAGTCGAGCAACATCCACTTCGCTAGCATTATAATTATTTTAATACTATTATTCAGTTTGTGATTATAGAACACATTATAGCTCACCCTTTTGGAGCAAGTTTCCTCAGTCAGTGACTCTATTGGCTCAACTGCAAGCTGAACATCCTGGCCAAGTGTTTGGCCAATAGCAATCAAAACAGGTAGTAAAAATATTAATACATAATTTAGGTGTTCCATTACGTTATTTGAAATTACTGGTATTAAAATAAAAAAAAGTAGAGCTTTCGATGGAGACTTTATATCAACGGAATTGTCATTATGCGAAAAATATGAATAATTATTTTAATAAGCTTATCTAATTAATTGCGGCAATTTAAAGACTTACTATTTATTACTTAATGCCTCTTTTAATCGTAATATTTTTAATTATCAACTGCAGCTATATACAGATTATATTAATGATCCTAAATTGTAGCTTAAAAATTATACAAATTATTATAATGGCAATCGCATAAGATCGATATTAAAATTCTGTTAATAGCAGTAAAATGGAATGAGTAATGTGAACGAGGAGCATTCCAGAAGAGATACTGATAAAACTACCTATTTTCGAAATTTTCTAACAATTTAATGAAGAAGTGGAAAAACTGATTCAAAAAAATAGATTCACCTTATTTATATGGCATTCCATTAAATAAAAAATAAAATAAGCAAAGTTCAGTAAGTATATTTGGTTTTTAAATTTTCCAAATTTTATTTTTGAAAACGGCCTTATTCATTTTGAAAATTTTCCCTTGAAATATTTTATAACAGCTCATAAAATGAAACTTATAAAATGAAAAATAAAATTTAGAAAACATATAATGTTAAGAAAAAAAGAAAACAAAGAATTTTTGGATAGTAAAACATTTGGATCTTAAGCTCAGAGTCATGCTATTGATAAGGTTCAATGAAATATTTAGGATTGCCCCCTAGCTTTTCAATTTATAGATTGCTGATTTCTTCATACGATTAGATAGTAAAGTGTTTCTTTCACATGGTGGTTAGCACATCCTTGCACTTTTTGGAGAATGCCAGTGTTTCCACACACTCTGTGGTATTGGACCAACGACTTCTTGGACAGTTGTGAAAGAACTTGTGAATAACACAGGCCAGAACAACACTTGGCATCGGTTTGCAGAAGAAAGCAGAACTGCTAAATGCTTTCACTAATGATGTGGATAGAAACTCGGCTGTGGCTTCTTCAGCTGTAGAATTGGAATTAAAAATTATAAAAATAAATAATGCTTAAAGAATCCTTGACTTACATTTTGAATGACAGTGATCAAATGCTGCAAGTATTTCAGTGACATATTCTGGATCCGATTTGTAGTTAGTTTGATAATGATTCCTTACAGCCTGCATATTAAGTTTATCCTTGTCCATGAACTTGTAATGATCGAAGACACATTTGGCCCAACAGGTGCCAGACATGGCCTGATCCACCGTTACATCCTCCAGGGCCTCCTCATCACGTGAGGGCAACTTAAATTTGGTCTTTTTGGCACACGATTCAGTGACTTCATTATGTCCATCGGGATGTTTGCAACAATAATGTATATGATCCTCATGAATACTCTTAACATCCCTGCAATGAATGCGGATTCCAGAGATCTGTGAGGAAGAAGTTTTTTAATTTTTTAAATTTAGATATAATTAGATATAATTTTATTAAGTTAATTTATTTTACTGATTTAATGACAAAAGGATTTTATATAATCAATTGAACTCACAACATTTAGCAGCGACAGGGCCAAAAAAATTAAAATCAAAGATACTTTTCCCATTGCGACAGTTTTTCAATTGCCTCAACAGTTTAAGCGCATTATGACCATTTATATAGACCCTGCTCATAACCCAAATCAATTGTGGAGCTTTAATGAGCTATGAAATGGACAGACGTTAAATTAATTATTTTATTCTTTTTTTATATTTTAATAAAATTACTCTGTGTACAATTTATCTAGCTTACTATTGTTGTTTAATTTAACGCACGCTCAAATAATGATAAACGACAACTTGACAACCAAATGTTATTTATACAGAGGGAGGGTTAAAAATAAGGTTGTCATGACACTCTTTATGTTTTTGTCGTTTGTTTTATTTTTTCATAATTTTCAGTCTTTGTTTAATCCGTGGCTGCTGTTCTTTGATATTTAATAAGCGGGTGTCAATTAAAAAAGAGTTAAGATGGGCAAAAAGGGCAAAGGAAAGGGCAATAAGCTGGCCAAGATGTCCGAGGAGGAACGGGCCAGATATTTGCAAATGCGAGCGGATGCGGAAGAGGAAACGAGACGTCGCAAAATGCAGCTGATAGCGCTCTACATGAAGGTAGATATTCAATTAAATATAAAATAATTTTATCTAATTTAATATTTTTATTTCACAGAACAAACTAAAGCGGGAGGATGCTTTTTGTCGTTTGAACATGGCCAAAATCAATCAGGAATGGCGTAGTATATTGCGACAGGTGAAGATACAGGATCTACGCAGAGAAATCATCGATGTGGAGCTGTTCTTTAAGGAGGCATTAAAGCGCAAGGATCAGGTCATACAGCGTCTAATAGGCGACATCCACTCCACGGAGGATATGTACGCTAATCTACAGCAATCTCACATGGAGAATATAGACAAGATCATAGGTGAGTGGAGAAACTCTCTATAAAAATATTTAAAAACAGAGAGTATAAAAAAACACTGATTTGTAGTATCAGGAAAATTTGTCTTAAATATTTTAATTTGATATTTTAATAACTTAAGAAAATTAAGTGATCGTGATCATTTTTTAATCGGTGTAGAAACTTTTTATCCTAGTCGATCCTCTGCGAAAATTTCATTACGATCGAATAATAAACGCAAAAGTTATGCCAGAAACATTTTTTATTTCTTTATATACAACAAGTTAAAAAGTGTATGAAATGATATTTCAAGCAAGAATAAGTACAGGATATCTCATAGTCGACCACTCCTCTTACTTTTTCTTAATTTAAGTTGATACAATCAATTTTCTTTTAACCAGACCTACACCAAAGTCGCATTGAGTTCTTTCGACACATCTATGAGGATGATAAAAGTTCAATGCTCAAGGAATGGAATCAGGACTCGAGTTTCTTTAGAAGCATGCAGACGGAGAAACAATTGGAATTGGAGTGTGTGTTCTACCAAGTGGAGGAGACTACAGATAAGCATGTCAAGGATAATCATGAGCGTTATCTCGATCGTGTGGAGGATCTTAAAAGTGGCGTAAGTTGAATGTTAATTAAATAATAGATTGCTGTGCTCTTCCCAATCATCGCATTGCGCCTTTGCATACTCTGACATGCACTTGATGAGCTCACGGGATTGTCCGCATTTGTTGTTGTTGTTGCTGTTGTTGTTGTTGTTGCTCTGGTAGCGAGTTTGTTCCAGATATCGAAAGCATTGTTGCACCGTGTCCATGTAAAAATTACGCAGTGCACGATCCCGCAGATCCTTGGTCAATAAATAGCTCACCTTGCGACGATCCGGCTGTCCATTTCCATCCACCTGAGAAACATTTGAATTACATTATGATTTTGTAAAAATAAATTCATATTAAATTCTGAAAATAATGTTCTTACATTATGATTCCTCAATAATAATTTCATAGTAAATTGTGAAAATATTATATTTCTTTTAAAATACTTCATTCAAAAAATATATTTTTGGAAAACTTAATTTTCCCAGAAAACTCTTTTCGGGTTTGTTTATTTCTCAGATTAAAATATTTATTTGCAGGAACCTTAAGTTTATTTATATATTTTATTTTTTTAAATCTTTACGATACCTAAACTTTTAAGTGTAGCAATAAAAATGAGCTTAAAACTTATTTTTCAACGTTATAACACGAATGTGATTTTTATTTTAAAATTTAAATTTACCTCTTGTTCTTGTTCTTCTATAATTTTTTTTTTTTAATTTTATTTCAATCAAATTTATGAAATATCTAAAGAAATTTTCCTTTCTCTGAATACCCCATAATTATATGTGGATTTTTATCACTCATACTTTAATTTTCGTTAATTATTTCACTGTAGATTTAAATCATTGGATAATTATAATTATCTCTTTGTTGCTTACCATGTTCATTTCCTCAAAGAAACACTGTGCCACACAGGAAGACAGTTCTGTGTTGTTGTTGTTATTGTTGTTGCTATAATTGTTGTTATTGTTGTTGTTATTATTATTGTTATTCGGTCTATTGTTGTTCATATCGGAATGTTTGAGGCTGCGTTGCCAGCGATTTCCATAGGATTGTTGCTGTCCCTGTCCTTGTCTGTCTCTGTCTCTGTCTCTATCTCTTTCGCCTTGACCTGCTCCTTGTCTATAGTCCTGATTGTAGTTGTTGTCATAATTATAGCGTCTATTATGCTCGTTTTCATCCTGGCTGCCACTGCCACTGCGTTGCATGCAACCGCGCACGATCCTTTTGAGCTCCTCGTCACTGAGTCCATCCTGGGAGCGACACTTCAAACTCCAAATGCCACAGCAGCCACAAAGTAAGAACAACAACACCAGACGCATTTCGAATACTGTCCGAGAATGTTGCATGCCACAGCAGCTTTATAGCCAACTCAGATGACACCTTAATAACTCTAACTTGATTGACACACAATATACAAAAAAAATTAACTTGTCATAAATTTGCATTTCAGATGCATTTGAAGCTCGAACAGATTACGGGCCAGGGGGAAGCCAAACTGGAGACACTGTGGGAGGAATATCAATCAGTTTTGGCGGGTTATGGCAAGCACATTGAAGGCTTCTACTCGGAGTATGTGGATCTCAAACAGCGGGACGAGGAGAGCGCCCAACAAATCAGTCAACAGAGCTATGAAATAAAGCACCTAATTGAGCAGCTCTCCAATCTCCGACTGCTCTCCGAAGAGCAACAGATCAAGCAACAGGCTCAGTTGGAGCACAGACAGAGCATCAAACAACAACTCACCGATCGTTTCCGGGAACTTCGAGCCTGCGTCGACCTGGAGCTCGAGAATCAACACAAACTGTTCAAGCAAATGTCCGTGGAGAGTCACGAAGTCATTGAGGTGGGTATAATATGAAAATCGGATATACCTACTATCAAGAACTTTGATCACTCATAACTTTATCAAAGTTCAACCGATTTTCAAGCGGAATGTCATTTTGTTCATAATTTGGCCTCTTAATTGATTCTGCATTTAAATTTTTATCATCTAGAAAATTTGATATATTTTCGATTCTAAGCCGTCTATCATCCAATTTTCCATACTTGACATTTTAGACATTTTTTTTTAAAAACTTTGAATTCTCATAACTTTGTCAAAAATTGACCGATTTTCAAGTGGAATATCATTTTGATCATGATTTGGTCTCCAAATTGGTTCTGCATTTAAATTTTAATCATCTAGAAAATTTGATATATTTTCGATACGAAGCCGTCGATCATCCAATTTTCCATACCTACCCCTTGACATATTTTCAAAAACTTTGAGCTCCCATAACTTTGTAAAAAATTGACCGATTTTCAAACGGAATGTCATTTTGATCATATTTTGGCCTCCAAATTGATTCTGCATTTAAATTTTAATCATCTAGAAAATTTGATATATTTTCGAAACTAAGCCGTCTATCACCCAATTTTTGACATTTTTTCGAAAACTTTGATCACTCATAACTTAATCAAAATTCAACCGATTTTCAAGCGGAATGTCATTTTGTTCATGATTTGGTCTCCAAATTGATTCTGCATTTTAAGTTTTGCAATTAAAAAATAAAAATTATTTCCAAATTAATTTGAAAGGCAAATTTTGCATAAGTAATACTTTTAAATATATACTCTTATAGACACTCAAGGGTATACTCGCCAAGGGAGAGACTTTGTCGCAGCTGGCGAGAATTTGCTCCAAGATGGAGACACAGCGGGAAAAGATGTTTCTCTTGCCACAGCTGAGTCGAGAGATAATTGAGATACGAGAGCTGCAGTCGCCAACAGAGGAAGCTATTACAGATCCACTAAAGGTATAAAATTTAAAAAAGTACTAAGGCGAAGTTAAATGAAATGAATTATTTATTTTCTAGGAGGAAGTTGCAAGTCTGCCGCAGATGGAAACATTTTGGAGGCGTGTCAACAACGTGGCCGTTGATGTGGCATGTTTGAAGCAACAGAAACGCAATCTTGAGGCAGCAAATGCACAGTTAAAGTCGGAAGTGCAGGATTATTTGATCAATCTAAATATCAGTAATGGTTCCAATAGCCATATACAGAGTTATCTATCGAGGCGACCCAAGAGCATGTCCGTGGATCGAGTAACACAGTTGAGATTGCAGCCGAAGCAGGTGAAGAGCGCCATGGCAACGGCGGGGGGAAGGCGGCCCTTGCCACGCCCAGCTGGCGAGTATGTGCCCCGATTTGAGGCAAGCATCTCAAGTACAATACGTTCTCGTAGCTTGATACGAGGCAAGCCACAGTTGGCCAAGATTCAGATACAAAATTCGTTTGTATAGACAAAATTTTTTTAAAAAAAAATTGTATATAAATTTCAACAGTACTTGCTGAATCTACTGAACTTTCGAAATTTTTACGTAATATCAGAGAAAAAATGCAAAGTTCCCGGAATATTATAAAACGCTTTGCGCTCAGTCGTTGTCCGCCGCCGGCTTTTGGCAAAATGCCAGTGAGGGAGTCAATTAATCAGACTGGAAATATTCTTGCCCATGCAAGATTGGCTAACTGTTGCCGTAAGCTATATACCCGGTTGTTTGGTTGGGGCCACAATGCTGGAGTTGGACAGGCATTGGCAACGCGACGCCGCAAATACGACATGACCTGGCTGAAGATTGCTCTACGCCTCAAAAAGTCCGAGGAGAATTCTGCAGCCGTTGTTGATGCGCTAAGTATGCCGCTTAAGGACTGTCTGGACCTGCAACCCTGTTCCATTTGTGCCGCAACCCCGCCGGACTTGTCCCGGCAATATTCCGTTGTTGCCAATAAACCCTGTCATTCTAAACACACCGATATGCGGTGTAATTCTCCACAAGCGAGCTATTACCGGAAGGTGCGCACTCAAAATTTGGTTGTCAAAGCGAAATCCGTCTGAAATCCGTCGTAACTTTGCCTTTACTTATAATAATCTGGGAAATCGCATTAAAATAAATATTGCAATATTTCATTTTAAGAAGTAACGTTTTTATCTAATGCATTCGGCCAGACCACTGAAAAAGTTAACGCCTGAAGGGCTGCCAGATCGTCAATAAATAAACATTTTGTATAGCGCGCCTGTATTCTTGAAATCAGGGCTGCCTAGGTTCATTTGAACCAACACAACTTCGATCAAATAATACAAACGGCGCGCAATTTAAATTTTATTTG
This sequence comes from Drosophila falleni, assembly GCA_035045575.1. Taxonomy (NCBI): domain Eukaryota; kingdom Metazoa; phylum Arthropoda; class Insecta; order Diptera; family Drosophilidae; genus Drosophila; species Drosophila falleni. The sequence continues at coordinate 13,181,376 of JAWNOV010000011.1, forward strand.
TTTTTTGGTTAAAATTTGGAGAAAAAATTAACAATTTAATTAATATATTTAATCAAAAAATAGATTAAGTAATGGTTAATTTTTGTATGAATGCTGGAAGTTTGTTCGGCCTCTGCTAAGATGTTTAATATAAATTCAAACGACAAACTCGATAAAACTCTAACAGAAATTCTGTAAGCTTCTTTTGCATAATTTTTGTTTTCAAATTTGGAAAATTTCCAAATGATATCTTTTGAAAGAAAGGACTGAATGAAAAATGGAGCTAGTAACTTATTTAAGGTTGCCAGACGTTCGGTTACTCGGATTCGAATCAATTGAACAAAATGAGGCTACAGTCAAGGATTTAGTTCGTTTGTTCACTTAAGCGATTAGTTCAATGGAACTTAATCCGAACGATTTTAACAGACACAACCCAATCCAATAGTCGCTTACACGGAAATTAAATTAAATCCAAATTCTATTGCGAGAGTTTAATTAATACAAGTGAATTACAGTGGCTGCTAAATAAAGCGCACAAATTAAAAAAGCCATGATTAAGTGAATAAAACAACAAACGAAGCCCGCATTTTGGGGTGTAAAAATCGGATGTGTTTTTTACATGTGTATCTGTATCTATCGAATCCAAAGTGTATCTGTGAGTGTGTGCATATGTAAGTATGTAAGTGTAAGTGCATATCTGTGTGTGTGTGTGTGTGTACGCACTGTTATAGATACAACAACAAGGCAGCCAGCAGGCCAGTTGGAACGGGAATAGGAACGGGAACGGTGAACGGGAGAACGAAGAACTGAGAACGGGAGAACAGCAGGAGCGTGTTCTTGTTCTTGTAAAATTACCAAAAAGAAAATTTCATTCGGAAAATGCGGAAATGAGGCTGAGAAAGAGAAACAACCCCGAAAACGCAAACGAAATAAATATATGTACACAAGACTTGCAAGGCAAAAACAACAAAAAGCAAAACGAGATACATTTGTATCTCAATACGTATTTAATAAACCAACAACAAAAAGACAACGAACAATAAAAATCAAATAATAAAATTAAAGATTTCCTATCAGTGGCAAGAAAGAAAGTGTGAGAAAACGGAGTGAAAGAATATAATAATAGTAATAAAAAAAAACCCATCAAAAACTCTTCGTCGCTGCATTTGGATTGTAAATTTTGTTTTTCTTTTTTTGGGGCACACAGATAAACATAAAGAGAGATAAATACAGAAATAAAATTAATGGAAAAAGTATAGACACAAGTAAAGTGTTTATAGAAATTTATTAGTGTTCTATTCTCTTGTGTGTTGTGTTGTGTGTTGTGTTGTGGGTTGTGTTATCTCTCTATCTGCATATGTCGTCATTGTCGCCTTCGATTTCAATTTCGATTTTTGGTGCAGGCAAATGTAACGGTAACTGGAGCAGCCGAGGAATTATTTTCAATAAAGATAAAAATCCCCCAAAAACAAAATAAATAAAAAGCAACGTGCACAGCTAATAGAAAGAACAACAACAAAAACAACTACGCAGACTGCTTAAAAAAAGGTTGGTAAAGACAAGTCTTTGTGTGTGTTTCAAGCACTGCCACGCCTCCCCAGCACATACAGTATGTCAAGTAATTTTTCTGAACAAAATATAAAATGTCAGAATCTTTTTACTTTGTTTAAAAAACAATCTTTTGTTAGAAATTGTTTTGACAAAATTAAATTTGTAAATATATATACAGTTGCTCAAGTAATTGTAATGTGACCAAACAAAACATGTGTTTTTATTGCGTTTAATTAATTTAATTGAAGATAAAAATCATATTTTAGTTTATTATTTTAATAAAAAAAATCTTTATTGGATTTATACATTTTTTTTTATACTAAACAACTAGTCCAGTCATTTTTTAAAAAAACTATAGACGCATTTTATTTTTTTTAATAAGAAGAACTTTTTTTCCTAAGTTATTTTATTATAGAAATTCAAATACTCAATTTTGTAAAATGACGTACTTTTCCCTAAAACAAATCTTAAATTTTATATGTATTTATTTTACTATTTAAAATCGTTTTAATTCGACTGATATCGTTATTAAGAATTTAAAATAAACTTAGAAGATAAGTATAATAAAATTCACAATAAAAGATAAAGAAGTTAAGTTAAATAATAATATTATTTTGCTTTATACAATATTTTTAAATGAAAATATAACGAATAATATATTTTGACTTGTCAACACAATTACTTGACATACTGTATGTGCGGGTGAATGTGTTTGTGTATGTGTGTGTGTGTGTGTGTTGCACTTCATTTGAGCTTCCCTTTGACTAACAGCTGCCACATTCTTTACCATTTGCATTTGTACATTAGCCAAGAAACCGCTAAAAAAATAGAAAATACAAAATACAAAATAAAAAGAAAACATGATTGCCTCGTATCACAACTGCGCTATATAAATATACATACTGTATATATATCGTATATCGTATACATATATATATATATATCCACCACATCGACATCGATACATCTGGAGCACTAACTAAAATCATCCATCATAAAATGCGCAGACAGCTTCAACTGCTGCTGGCCCTCATCCTGGCAGCAGCTCAAGGTAAATCCTCCTCCAGCTCATCATCAAAACTCATATTTAGCTAACATCATATCTATGCCATTTTACAGCACAATATCAATCGCCTAGAATCATCGAGCATCCCACAGATCTGGTGGTTAAGAAAAATGAGCCTGCTACGCTCAATTGCAAGGTGGAGGGAAAGCCGGAACCGACTGTGGAGTGGTACAAGGTACGATCAAGGAATCCTCTAAAGCTTAAACATTGTTATATATTTTATTTAAAATATAATTAATATGTCTTTAGGATGGCGAACCTGTCAATACCAATGAGAAGAAATCACATCGTGTGCTGTTTAAAGATGGCGCCTTATTCTTTTATCGCACCATGCAGAGCAAGAAGGAGCAGGACGGTGGGGAGTATTGGTGTGTGGCCAAAAACCACGTGGGCAAAGCCGTCAGTCGGCATGCCTCACTCCAAATTGCTGGTAAGACAAGACAACAAACACACACAACTTGTTTAACCCACACTCCATGTTTTGAGACCCTGTATTTGGAAAGTCAAAAGGGTATTTTAAGCGATTAGACGTCTCAGATGCCCAAAAAAAAATATAAAAGTGGAGTCTGTAAAACTATATCTGTCTGTGGGAAAACCTATATTTAAAAGACGACAAGAGCTAGTTCTACCAAATTTTAATTTTCAGTTGAAGTTTGTTTAACAATTCTTATAAGTCTAAGAAAATTATTAAATACAATTTGATTTTAATCACAATAATTATAGGATTACTGACAGTCGTGCCCCTCATATATATTAATATCGTAAGCAAATCCCAAATACATTTTTATAAAATAAATTAATATTTTTTTCGGGAACGTAAATAGTCAGATTTTCTTAGTTTTTATTAAGATATTTATTTAATATTTTAATTTTAGCCACTGTGCAAATCTAGCATAACAACTTTTATTTTTTTTACAACAAGTATAGGGTGTCTCACAGTCGAGCTATAAACCATAAGTTACTTATCAACACAGTTAGTGCAGGGTTTTCTTTTGGTTATTAACATAATTGATTTTCTACAAAATAAGTACAGGGTATCTCGCAGTCGAGTTCGCTCGACTGTTGCAATTTGCTGCTAGTTTTTGGGCCATGTTTGACACCTCTTACATTTTGTCATTTTGTCTCTTGCAGTTTTGCGCGACGATTTTCGCGTGGAGCCGAAAGACACACGCGTCGCCAAAGGCGAGACGGCGCTGTTGGAGTGTGGGCCGCCCAAAGGCATTCCAGAGCCGACTATTATCTGGACGAAGGCAAGCAAAAAACACCACCGAAAATATCTTGAGCAACATTTGTGCCAATTTTTAACTGTCTGTCAATTTGTATTTTCCTATCTGAATTTGTAGAATAACGTGCCGTTGGATGATCTGAGCTCCAAGCCATTTGGTGGCGCCACCTCGCGTGTCCGCATTGTGGATGGTGGCAATCTCTTGATAAGCAATGTGGAGCCCATCGATGAGGGCAACTACAAGTGCATTGCCCAGAATCTTTTGGGTTCACGGGAATCCAGCTACGCCAAGTTGATTGTACAGGTCAAACCATTTTTTATGAAGGAGCCCAAGGATTTGACCATGGTCTATGGCCAAACGGCCACATTCCATTGCTCGGTGGGCGGTGATCCACCGCCAAAGGTGCTCTGGAAGAAGGAGGAGGGCAACATTCCCGTTTCCCGTGCTCGCATCCTGCATGACGAGAAGAGTCTCGAGTTGTCCAACATCACGCCAAATGATGAAGGCACCTATGTGTGTGAGGCGCACAACAATGTGGGTCAGATCAGTGCCAGGGCTACTCTAACTGTTCACGGTAAGTTTGACTACCAATTAAATAATTTCTAATTTTAAATTAAAAGTGAGACTCTCAACAAGAATTAAATTTTTTTCAAAAATGCACATATATAACATTTAATACAACAAAAAATTATTATTATTTTTGGACTTATAAAATATAAATACAATTTTAAAGTCATCTGTAATAAAAAAAAGTGTATGAATAAGTTTTAAAATAAAAAAAGTATATGATATCTTGGGCTCGTCCGGGATTTGAACCCGGGACCTCCCGCACCCTAAGCGGAAATCATACCCCTAGACCAACGAGCCGTTGGTTCACTGGAAAAAAAAATCAACAATATTAAGACATATTTGAAAAATCTTATCTTTGGATTTGAATAATCAAAGTAAATAGATATTCGTGGATGATGGAATTTTAATATTAGAATATAAATACACCAAATCTACAATTGTTATAATATTTAATGAGTTATTAAATAAAAATCTTAGATATTATTTATTTTCGAATTTATAAAAAACAATATAATTTTATTTGTGGACTACTTTCAAAATTAAATTTGGAAATAAAGTTTGTTTTATTAATTCGGAATTTCCCTCTTCAACAGCTCCGCCAAGTTTCTCGAAGAGACCCAGCAACAAAAAAGTGGGACTCAATGGACAAGTACAGCTGCCTTGTGTGGCAACTGGCAATCCTCCCCCCTCTGTCTTCTGGACCAAGGAGGGCGTCTCCACGCTCATGTTTCCCAATACTTCGCATGGTCGTCAGCAGATCTCCGCCGAGGGCACATTGCAAATCACCGATGTGCAGCAGGATGACGAGGGTTTCTATGTCTGCTCCGCTTTCAGCGTTGTCGACTCCTCCACGGTGCGAATCTATCTGCAAGTCAGCTCTGTAGATGAGCGTCCACCGCCCATTATACAAATTGGACCAACGAATCAAACGTTGCCCAAGGGATCGGTGGCAACACTGCCATGTCGTGCCACAGGAAATCCCACACCTCGTGTCAAATGGTTTCACGATGGTTACGCAGTCCAAAATGACAATCGACACAGCATTGTCCAAGGTAGCTCGCTCCGAGTGGATGGTATGTGTCTATACAATTTAAATTAATTGTATATATAAACTAATACCCTGTCAATACTTGCAGATCTTCAATTAAGCGATTCTGGCTTATATACCTGCACTGCATCCTCGGAACGTGGCGAATCCAACTGGTCAGCTGCCTTGGCGGTAAGTTTACAGTCCATTAAAATTGTGTATCTACACTTATAACTTTATACATTTATAACTTTTCTTTATTTAATATATTTGAAAGATATTAAATTTTTGTAGAAATATCTAACTACTATTTTAATTATATAATTATTACTTAAAGAGTACTGAAGTAATTCCATTTTATTTAAAATTGTGTATCTACACTTATAACTTTGTACATTTATAACTTTTCTTTATTTAATATATTTGAAAGATATTTAATTTTTGTAGAAATATCTACCTACTATTTTAATTATATAAATGTTATTAAAAATTTGCTAGTATTGTAGATATTTCTTTTAATTTATCAGTTAGAAAGTTAGAAAGCATAAGCATTATAGTAATTTTTTTAAATTCATAATTATTATTTCTATGCATAAAAATTTTTATTAATTAGTTTTTGTTGAGTATTTATTGTTTTATTAAAATTTTTTCTCATAAACATTTTTAATAATCAAAGTAACTCTGTAAGGATATCTTCTTTATTCTTATTATTATCATGCTAATCAAATATGCTTTTCTATAGGTCGAAAAGAGCAGCTCGGCGACACTGCATCGCATTGCGGATCCCAGCACCTATCCTGCTCCTCCAGGCACTCCCAGAGTCATCAATGTCACACGTACCAGCATCTCCCTGCGCTGGGCCAAGAGTCAGGAGAAACCCGGAGCTGTTGGACCTATTATAGGGTATGATAGATAACTCTTTGAAATGTCCAAATATTGTTACTTATCGTAAGACAATTCTTAAATATGTTTAGCTATACTGTGGAGTACTTTAGTCCCGATCTACAGACTGGTTGGATTGTAGCAGCTCATCGAGTGCTCGACACTCAAGTAACCGTAAGTTCTTAACAGTTTTTTCACTGTAAACACTTTTTAAAACTGTTAAATTACTTTCGCAGATCTCTGACTTAACATCTGCCACATCGTATGTATTTCTGGTTAGAGCTGAGAACTCTCAAGGAGTTTCAGTGCCCTCGGGTCTATCGAATGCCATTAAAACTTTGGGCGAAGACTTTGATGCCATGCCATCTAATGAATTATCCGCAGCGCGTACTCTGCTGACCGGCAAGGTACGAATTAATCAAATTTTGATTAGAATATTCTATTTAATTGAAAATTTATTGTAATCTCTTATAGGTTGTGGAGCTTATAGATGCCTCTGCTGTAAATGCGAGTGCTGTGCGCTTGGATTGGATGCTGCATGTGAGCGACAGCGAGAAATTTGTAGAGGTAAGTCAAAAATGATCAATTTATATTCTAAATTAAATTATGAAACATTTATTAAATTTAAATTTATTATCTGTCCTGGTTGAAAATATAAACTGACATACATTTTATTTATTTATTTTCTTAGGGATTGCATATACGTTACAGAGATGCCACATCTCATTCGACGCAGTATAAGGTCATCACAGTGCTGGACGCATCGTCAGAATCACATGTGGTTGCCAATTTGCGTAAATATACAAAATATGAATTCTTCTTGACGCCCTTTTATGAGACGATCGAGGGACAACCAAGCAATTCCAAAATGATCACAACCTACGAAGATGGTAAATAGTAACAATAGTAAAGATATGAATCCCTAAGTTAATCCTTGTCTTTAACAGTTCCTTCTGCGCCACCGGATAACATACAAATTGGCATGTACAATTTAACCGCTGGTTGGGTGCGTTGGACACCACCGCCGACACAGCACCACAATGGCAATCTATATGGCTATAAGATTGAGGTCAGTGCTGGCAATACCATGAAGGTGTTGGCCAATATGACACTGAATGCAACCACAACATCGGTGCTGCTTAACAATCTGACCACAACAGCAGTTTATAGTGTGCGTCTTAACGCCTTTACCAAGGCTGGCGATGGACCCTACTCCAAGCCTGTAAGTATTAAGGATATATATAGATCCTGTACCAGAAAAATAGAAATTGTGATATGTTTAATAATTATTAATTAGAAATATGCCTTAGTTATGTTGTGTTAAAATTTAAAGACTGCACGCTTAACGGTTTGTCCTGTAAAATGCTCAGTCAGTCAGGTCAAAGAGTTTTTTATGTGGAGATTTATGTGTTATTTAATATCTTTATAATAATTTAACTTTAATTTTTTATTAGTTATTTAGTTAGTTAATTGATAGATTTTCTAAACATTATTTATAACAAATAAAATATTTTATTTTTTTTAGAAATCCCTCTATATGGATCCCACATACCATGTGCATCCACCGCGTGCTCATCCCAGTGGCACACACGATGGTCGCCATGAGACGGGCAATGATTTCACATACCAAACCAATGGCATGGCCAACACGGAGCCCAACAATGCCAATCCCACAACGCATCGCAAGACAACAAACTATCTGCATGGCACCTGGTTAATGGTCTTGGTCATCATTGTGCTTCTGGTTGTGGTGGTTTCCACGGCAACGGCGATGGTTTACTTTAAGAGACGTCACCAAATGACCAAAGAGTTGGGACATTTAAGCGGTAAGATATGACAGTAATCCCCCATGATAAAAAAAAAGAATTTTAAAACTTTGATCTCTCATAACTTCATCAAAACTCAACCGATTTCGAAACGGAATGTCATTTTGTTCATGATTTGGCCCGCAAATTGATTCTGCATTCAAATTGTTAACACTTCAAAAATTTCATATTTTTTTTGACTATAAGCCAAATATCATTAAAATTTCCATACTTACCCCTTGACATTTTTTCAAAAACTTTGAGCTCACATAACTTCATCAAAAATTGATCGATTTTCAAGCGGAATATCATTTTGTTCATATTTTGGACTCTTAATTGATTCTGCATTTAAATTTTTATCATCTAGAAAATTTGATATATTTTCGATTCTAAGCCGTCTATCATCCAATTCTCCATACTTACCCCTTGACATTTTTTCAAAAACTTTAATCTCTCATAACTTTGTCAAAAATTGACCGATTTTCAAGCGGAATGTCATTTTGTTCATATTTTGGACTCTTAATTGATTCTGCATTTAAATTTTTATCATCTAGAAAATTTGATATATTTTCGATTCTAAGCCGTCTATCATCCAATTCTCCATACTTACCCCTTGACATTTTTGCAAAAACTTTGATCTCTCATAACTTTGTTAAAAATTGACCGATTTTCAAGCGGAATGTCATTTTGATCATATTTTGGACTCTTAATTGATTCTGCATTTAAATTTTTATCATCTAGAAAATTTGATATATTTTCGATTCTAAGCCGTCTATCATCCAATTCTCCATACTTACCCCTTGACATTTTTTCAAAAACTTTGATCTCTCATAACTTTGTCAAAAATTGACCGATTTTCAAACGGAATGTCATTTTGATCATAATTTGGCCCCCAAATTCTGCATTCCCCATTCCCATTTGATTCTGCATTCAAATTTTATACATTTATATAGTTATATATATTTCTACTTAAAGCCAACCCTCATCCATTTTTTCTTACCAATCCCTTGACACTTTGTTGTAAACCTTGACCTCTGATTTCAACAGTTGTCAGCGCCAATGAGATTACCGCCCTGAACATCAATAGCAAGGAGAGTCTGTGGATTGATCGAGGATGGCGCACAACGGACACGGATAAGGATTCGGGCTTGAGTGAATCAAAGCTGCTCTCACATGTGAATAGCAGTCAGTCCAACTACAACAACTCCGATGGCGGCACCGACTACGCTGAGGTTGATACACGCAATCTCACCACATTCTACAATTGTCGCAAGGTAAATTCAAACTTTCTATATAGCAAATTCTTCAGTTTATTAATTTTATTTATTTGATAGAGTCCTGATAATCCCACGCCATATGCCACCACCATGATCATTGGCACCTCCTCGAGTGAAACGTGCACCAAGGCCACATCTCTGAGTGCTGACAAGGATTCGGGCACTCATTCTCCCTACTCGGATGCATTTACTGCCCAAGGAGCGGCTGCTGTTGCTGCTGCCGCAGCCAGCAACAAGTCCAACTATCTGCAGTATCCCACGGAAACCATCAACTGGTCAGAGTTTCTGCCACCACCACCAGAGCATCCTCCTCCGTTGTCTTCCAATTACGGCTATGCTCAAGGCTCTCCTGAATCCTCACGCAAGAGCTCCAAGAGCGCCGGCTCCGGCATCTCCACAAATCAGAGGTGAGTAGTCCAACAAGACCCTGTACCTAAAAATAATATGAGGTCTTTTAAGTTTATGAACAGTAAAATAGGCGCCATTTTCGATACCATTTTTGTATACTCCTTAACTGGAGAGAAAGAATTTTAAAACATAAAAAAACTTAACTTATTTTTAAATTAAAAAAAAAAACATTTTAGAATGTACAAAAAGTATATATAGTATACTTAGTACCTCATATGAATTCCGAATATTTTTTTAGGAATTACTAAAAAAAGTAATCAAAAAACTTAAAAATTTAAGAAAACCAAGATAAGAAAGAAAAGGGGGAATCATAAAATTGAAAATTTAACTAAACAAAATATTCAGATTACAAGAATTTGGAAAACAAAAATGAAGAAAGGTCAACAGTGCAAAAATTTCCATAGATTTTGTTACTATTTTATTGCTAGTCAGCCAAAACGGTAAGAGCTAGGAGGCTGAAATTTGGGCACAACATAGCTAAGACAAATTAATTGTATATTTATCGAGTAAAAAATCATTGTATATATTTCGGAGACTCTCCAGCCTGTCCAAATAGCTGTACAATAATTCACATTACAAATTTTCATTGTTATTCTTCCGCAGCAATCTCAACGCCTCCATACACAGCAGCTCCTCCGGCGGATTCTCCGCTTGGGGCGTATCGCCGCAATGCGCCGTTGGCTGTCCGCCGGAGAATCTGTACAGCAATCCATTGAGTGGTGTGGGTGGTGCACAGAATCGTTATCAGATCACGCCCACCAGTCAGCATCCGCCACCATTGCCGCCGTATTTTGCTGGCGCCGGAACTGGCGACATGTCCGGCCGTAATATACATATCCATTATCCGACGCAACGACATGCGGTCAGCGAATATCAGGCGGGCTTGAATGCCACACGTTGTGGCAATAATAATAGAGCCTGCAACAGCTGTGATGCCCTGGCCACGCCCATACAGGGACCACCGCCCTTGCCACCGCCAGCGGAGGGTTGGTATCAACCGGTGGGAATGCCAGCGACCGCCTCCAGTCATCAGATCTATCAATGCTCCTCCGAGTGCTCGGATAACTCACGCGCCTCCCACAGTCACAGTCACAGTCAGAGTCACAGTCACAATCAGAGTCACAGTCACAATCAGAGTCACAGTCACAGTCACGGCAAGCGTCATCATCAACTTCATTCCGACAGCAGCGTCGATCACAGCAGCAGCAAACGCTCCGGACAACGTCGACCAGCTGCTAATCTTGTCCAGAACTCCTGTGCGGAGAGTGAGAATGAGAACATGCTCTCCGGCTATGAGTTGCATCCACGGAATTACACCAGCGATTGTTGCAACAGTTCCCGCGAAGGCGACACTTGCTCCTGCAGCGAGGGATCCTGTCTCTATGCCGAGGCTGGAGATCCCATGGGATCATCCAACCAACGACAAATGACTGCTAAGAATACTTAAACTGAACAAGCGCATATATAATATATATATATATATATTTGGAATGCAACTTGCGTAGTCTTAATATAGCATCTAGTCGTAACTTTTCATTCATATCGAAACTTAGAACAGACACACACACACACACACATACACAAAAGATACTCCATAGCATTTTATATACACATATATAGTATATATAGAAATCGAATATATATATCCAAATGAGTTGCAGTATCAACTACAGACCGAATACGTACTCAAAATACTTAAACAGTAGATACCAGGGATCGATACAAAAGAATTATGAGGTTTAAAAAAATCAAACCTGAACAAAATTATCTAAATGAGTGAGAAAATTTTAGATGGAAACAAATTCAATTTTTTATTTTCAATATTTATCAAAACGATTAGTTTTTGCTCCTATTTGTAAAGTAAAAATTGAATGCAAATATCAAAAATATCCCAAAAGAACAAAAATAGAATTAATATGTATTTCGAATTTTTGGATTTCTTTTATTTTATTATGTGCATTCAATTTTTAATTCAATTTACATAAACAAAATAAAAATAAAATTTTTATTTTCAATTTATGAATTCTTAAGTATTGTACTGTGATTATTAATTGAAAACTGAAATTAACTACTTGTTGATAAATTTTTATTTAGATAAATCGTAAGTTTCTTTAAAAATTTTGATTCAAATCAACAATTAATTTCTTTTTAAAAATTAATAATAATTACGATCCCTGGTAGACACAGATATAACAACTATAAAAACTACAATCAAGGTGCACAGCTCGAATCATAAACATAAATAGTTTGAGGGGACATTACGAATTTTAGTAAGAGTGAGTGCGCACAACAGTTGGTCCCAAAATTAATGTACTTAAGAAGTAAATGCTGTATGAAATGCTTCCAAGAAAAACTAAAAAAAAAAAAAAAAAAAACAAGAATTGCTAAACATGAAATACGTACTCGATAAAACTCAAGAATTAAAAACAACCACACACTTTTGATAAATGATAACTTGATAGTTAGATCAGTTAAATACGATATATATAGTATATACAGATATATACTTGTATTTGCAAAATGCTGGCCCTAGTCATAGGCTTGATAAAGTTAAAGTTAAATGTACTCTCAACTCAACTCTTTCATATCTACGATCACAATCGAGCGTTTTAATCCTATGTTCCCTGAATTTGCATTTATATTGATACTATATAGAAAATAGATGATGATGATGAAGATAATGATGATGATGATGACGAATGGCAGTTGCAATGTTTAATGGTTAGTGCTTTTTTATAAACAAAAAGAAATGAAAATGAAACTACAGTAATACTTCACAAATAACGACTTGACCTAGTGAATAGAAAACGTACACCTTAACTAATTATATAATTATTAATTCAACACATATACAGTAAATTAGCTAAAATCAAACACACACACACACGCACACACACACACACTGAGGCATTTGTCCGCTTCTCTCTCTATCTCTCTCTTTCCTATCATCTCCTTCCCGTCCGTCTTTTTTTGTGTGTTGTGCTCTCCATATTAAAAAACGAACATTACATTTTTACAAGCTTACATTTGAAAAAAGTCTAAAATGTACCTGTGATATATATAACCCCATTAAAGTATTTTAATATTATTATTAACTATTATTATTTTTGTTTTATGTTTATCATTTTGTGTTCACATTTTTTATTTTATTATTTTTATATTTTGTTTGAAAAGCGAATAATAACCAGACATTTTTTGGGTGTTTTACGAACAAACATTATAGCATAATTTAGAACTTAGGCACGTACGACATTAGAAATGCAAAATATATACATATTATATATATAAAAATAAATCCAGTGAAACGCCCCATTCTCGACTTCGGACAACCGAAGAGGCCGCACACTTCTCACTTCAATCCCAAAAAACTTCTCGATTTCGTGATCGGATTTTAAATAAAATAAAAATATAATAAAAATGTGCGGCCCTCATTCGATTAACAACTAAATGTATTATCCATTTGGACTAAATTCAACGAAATGAAATGTTTAAAAGCGAATCAAATACTACGCATAAATAATAATAAATTAATAAATTAATGAATAACTATTATAACTGCATATAGCACATAGAAATCAAAAGAATGCTTTAGCATAAAACATGAACAAAACAACTTCCTTGCGTGCACCCTACATACTATATATAAATAATAATAAAAAAAACAAAAAGTAAATAAGGTGCTCCAGCATGTACATACATATACACTACACTACATCACAAGAAACTACACTACACATATTTATGCCCCCTGCCATATATGAAAACTACTTATTATTAAATGCCAACTTTTGCTTTGAGTTAAACTACCCTTCCAGTAGCAATTATGAAAGCATAGTTGGATTTTTGGGTTTTTAATACAAGTAATAATTAGCATCTAGTTATTAACTACGTACATACGAGAGTATTTTAAAGTCATAGCGTAAACGAATTTTAAGATTTAAACTAAATTTAACTAAAATAAAAATAATAAAAGAAAAAACAATATTAATTTTTAGTGCGTATGCCATATGTAAACGAAATTTTTCAAAAAAGAAAACAAAAAATGAAAATGAAAAAAACTGACATGAAATCTACTTACCATACATAATATATACATACTATATATATATATATACATATAGCATTTAAATTACATAAACAATAAAGGAACATTTTACATATATATGTGGATAAATCGTGACTATTTATTTATATTTTGATGGTTAAAATAGTAACGATAATGAGTTTTAAATAATGTTAAGGGGAATCTCGTGAATCCCAAGATTTAATTTCTTTTCTCTATATTTTCGATAAAATTATCAAAATTCATTAGATTTTTAATATAATGAATTAATATTTCATAGCATTAGTAAAGGTTTATGGAGATCTTGGCATTTTATTATATTATAGGGCCAAAGAACTCAACTGTTCACTTTTCAGCATTAATACTTATAGAGATATATGTATTTCTTGAATTTTACGATTCTCAGAGTCTGGCTTGTCTGTTCATTTTCGATCTTAGCATTTTTCTCGGATAAAGAGAGTACAGAGATCATAATTTTGAAATGTCTTAATTGTTCTTTTCTAAGTTCCTTTGTTCCTTAGAAACCAAAATTAAATACCTTTTGCTCTACTTCGATAGATCTTAAGAGTTCAATTCAATCCTAAGTCTTATTTCAATTTTACTCATACTAACAAGATTTTCCAGTTTCACGTGTCAGCTTAAAACGATTGCAATCTCTATTTTGCTACTTTCTCTGCTTCAACAATACTTATGAGGTTCTTTAATCCTAAGTTTCTCTATACCTCCACATATCTACAATTATATTTGGCAGCGGGAGACTTTCCTGTTATTAGTCTCTAAGTAAACGCCCTATTTCGCCAGAAATCTCAGAGAGTGCGGAACTTGGCACTTGAATTTAAAGTGTGGTGTCAGTTTTCCATTTTTCCAAGTGCCAGACAAGTGTCCAGTCCCTAAAAGTGATCCTTGTTCCTATAGCTTATATTTCTTTGGTGTCTTCTTTGGCAGAATTGAGCTGACATGGACAGGACAATAGATTTTCACTATTCTATTGTTTGTGAGTAACCAGAGATTCAATTTGATTCGAATCATTTTTCTGCTGGTTCAGGAATCGAAATGAAATCAAAACTGGCCATGATAACTCATAATCTATCGCCATCATCTCCAATCTCATTGCGATCAGTCACAGTTTTTAGAAATTGTTATCAAACTTGTTTGCTAACCCTTAGAGCATTATTCCAGATTATTATAGATCGTTGTGGAATGCGGGTTAAATTAAACACGAGTACGAAATCAAATACAAATACAAATTGAAACCAGATTGTGATTACAATCAATTGGGCTGAATTGCGGGATCTTTGTTTGAGGATCCCACAGTGCAATGATCTTGCTTACAATTATATGATTTTGAATAACAACTGATTAATTACACAATATATATAGATTAAAAATGCATAATTGAGTATTTAGAGTTACTTGACATTGGAGGAAACACTTTTAGGAGTTAAAATACTGGCAGTGTTTGAACTATTTAATTTTTATTGATATTTTTAATTTTATTTTTTACTTATATTAAAAAATTTTATTTAGTTACACAAAAAAATTTTTTAGATTAGCAAAAATATTTTGATCATGAACAGACGAATTTTTTTAATATCAGGTGTATGAAGAAACTTCTGAATATATATATGTTAAATCAGAAGATATTCGTTGGTTCAAAGAAAAATATTTTCTATGTTATTATCAAATTAAAAAAAAGTATCTCCTGCAGAAAAAAACACAAAATAAATACAGTCTTTAGGGGACAATAAAGCAATTTCAGTGGCTCTGTTTAATACGTTGCATTATCGTAATAATAAAAAAAAGTATATGCGTGACAAGTGCAGTTACAACTACATGAGTAAATGTATCTTGTATCTTGTATTTTGTATCTGTGGTTACCAGTTTTTATTTCTTTATTTTTTTGGATACTAAAGAGAGTCTTGCCTGATTTGCACTTGCTGCGTGGGCTCCCCCTTCTGCATTTGGCGTTTTTTGCCTCTATTGCACCTTTTTCTGCAGCCTACCTGTGAGTCTTGTGGCATGCAACATCAGTGGCAGCAGCAGCAGCAGCGACAGCTAATGATGATCATAGTGTGCAAAACGCACAAAGAGACAGCCAAAAACCAATCGATTATTATCTGCCGCACTATATATCTTTGCAGCGATAGAGAGACAGAAAGAGAGAGAGAAAGAGAAAGAGAGAGGGAGAGAGAGAAACAAATTCCGACGAACAGATTATTTTTTCTTCGTTGGCAGCGACGCCTTGACACGTCCAAAGATTGGCCCTGGCCCTGTCCCTTTTGGCCAACCGGTTTAACAGGTAGAGCATAAGAAAGAGCGCGAGTGAGAGCGTCGCACAGAGAGAGAGAGAGAGTGAGAGAGAGAGAGTGAGAGAGAAATTCCGGAGACGCACGCCTTGCTCTCGGCAAGGATAATGATAATGCCAGTGACTGTACGAGAGTTTCTACTTGCCACTCGCCTTGCCTCCGACAGGGGCATGATGAGAAATCAGCGTAGGCATTTTAACCCCCGCCCTGCACAGTGGGAAAATTAGCTAGAATTGCTTAAATTTTCATATGTTATTAATATTTGTATACGAAATTAATTTTAGATTAATTATAATTGTACAAACTGCTTCACAAAATTGAATATCAGTAGTTTTGGGACTTGAATTTACGTTCATCTTTAGACTTCTACCTCGTGTAGAGACCTTTCTAATATAATTAATCTGTTTTTTATTTATTTATTATCTACTATGAGATTTAAAATATGTATAAGAAATATAGATAAAACTCTTAAAGAATATATAAAAAAAAATCAATAAAATTGCGTACAAAAAAGAATTTGAGATATTTAACTATATTCTTGTTATGTGGAGTATATTTTAAGTTCTTAAGGAAAGTGATATTAAAAGAAAAGCTTGATTCTGAACGAAATCTAAAATCTATATTATAATAAACAATACTGCAAAAAAAGCTTAATATAAATGGGTCATTTTAAAATCAAAATTAACCATGCTACTAACAGAAACGTAATGTATACTTTTTTTATAAATAGGAGCCTTTTACCTTAAAATAATTAATTTATTTAGAAAAAATCTTAAAACTAAACATAAATGGTCGATTAGATACTAATAGAATTGCTGATGAAATAAATTATAAAATATGCCCTAATTTAAGATTCAAAAATGCTAAATGACTTTCAGCTAATCTAGCCGTTTTACCCACTGTGCGCTGGCTAACGAACATAAGGGTGCGGGTGTTCCCATTTCCATTTCCATTCCCCCTCCCTTGCCCTTCTCTAACGGAGCAGGTAGCAGCACTGTCAGATTTTCCCAAAAATTCCAAGTCCCTTTTCTTTATTTTTTTTAAAGACGCATCGTCGGCGTTTTCCTTTTTTTTAAGGGATCGGAATCAGAATCAGGGATAGGGGATCGGGAATCGGGATGAATTTACTCAACATGTGTGCATGTGCATTGCTTTCCTAGTATCAATAACAATGCGTGGTCCGCTATTGTAACACGGCTTTTGTTCGATCCCAGCGGGTTTCTCAGCTCTCAAACTCTCTGCAACTGCAACTCGAGTCTCGAATCTCAAAACTCGAGTCTCTGTGCGGCAACGTTTTGGGAGATATCGTTAATATTTTCTTGGAAACCGGGATTGTTGTGCGTTGCAGGTAGCGGCAAAGCAACAACGACAGACACACACACACACACAAACACACACATGCACGCACAGTTACAGATACAGATACGTACAGCGAGACGCAGATAAAGATACATAGACATGGGCAAGACAGGTACCTGCTCCATAGATCGTGCTCGGAATGCATCGCAGAGGCAGCAACAAAATCAACAACAGCAACAAAAACAACAAAATGCGTCGGAGTTTTTGGCATTAAGTTGGTCTATTGAACATGCAAACAATATAACCTTAACTATGAACTAGAATATGCAGAAACAAATCTCAGAAAAATAGAAAAACTAGTCGAATACACAATTAATTTTAATATGCAGGCGTACAACGTTATGAAGAATGTCCACATAACAATATATTATAGAGAAACCCTTCACTTTAATTCCCTTATACTTATCTTATTATTATAATCGTAGAATATGAAAGAATAAATCTCGAAAAAAAGATACAATTTTCTTAATATACAGGTGAACTATGCTTTAAAGAAGGTAGCATTACGAAAGAGTCTTAGTTATATGTTTGCACAGATTTCTTATAGAAAAAATCCTTGACTAAAATACCTTTATACTTATCCTATTATTATAATCGTAGCACTTGCAGCAAAAAGTTTCGAAAAATTTAATTTTAATATACAGGCAAATCATATTATGAGAAAAACCAATTTCTTATAGAGGAACACTTAACATATATTAACTTGCACTATTATTATAATCGCATATTCAAGGAGACACGAATATTTAAAAATGCAAAACAGGTTCAGGTTTTTACTCTATATATTGTTAAATTTACTTTTATTATTTTTATTTGCTTTATAGTAAAAGTTAATACAGTTTCCAAAATATCTTCATTTAATTTAATTTTGAAATAAATCATTTACAATGAATAGCATATTTGCACAGATTGTAACAGAAAAATAATTGCTATCTTTTTTAAAAATTAAAAATGTTTTCAATCAGGCTAATTTTAAGTATAAATAAATAAAATAAATAGTATAAATTTTATACACAAGTCAATATAGAAACAAAAGTAAAGAGTATACAAAATAAAGCTAAATTGTTTTACTTTACATTTTCGAAATGTATGTAACAGTATTCTATTAAAAATAACAAATCTACAAAACGTTTTATATTTTTATATATAATTTCTATAAATCTTTTTAGTTTCCATAATAAAATAAACCTTTTTAAAGTAGGGAACTCAATAATTTCTCATAGCCTCTTAAAGTCAAGCTAAAAACTGACGGGAAACAAGCCAAAGTTGACTCAACGCCCCAGCCCAATTGAGAGAGCGAGAGAGCGCATTTGTGTGGGAGAGCCAGAGAGCGAATGCTGCTACCTGGCTGCCATTGCTGAATTCAGCTGCCTCAGAGCGTAAGTGTGAGTGTGTGAGAGAGTAAGTGTGTGTGTGAGAGAGTAAGTGTGTGTGTGAGTGAGTATGACTGTGTATGGCGCTCATTTAATTTGTCGCTTTGTCGCTCTGTGGCTCATTCTGTTACTCGCCATTGAAGCGTTCGGACGTGTTTTTTGCTGCTCGTGAAATCGTAACTCGTCTCAAAAATTTAAAGCTCGTTTAACGCTCATTGTGAATTGTGTGTGTGGAATATAACAGAGATACAATATAACTGAAGAGCAGTGTAGTGTTATTAAAAGTGCGCTAGTCTTTAAACAAAAAATGCGACGCACTTGAAGTGAAATAAGAATAATTTTCAAAATAAATAAAGAGTAAATTTAAAAGAGAAAAGTGAAGAGTGGAGAGTGGAGAGGAGTGAAGAGAGCATGGCCACCAATACGGAACTGTTGCCCTTTCATCATCAGACGACACTGACGCTGCAAACAGCCGCTGCTTTAAATAACTATGGTGGCGGTGGAGGAGGCGGAGGCGGGGGAGGGGGTGGAGGCAGTGCTGGCTCATCAGCTGCTGCGGCAGCGTCCGGCTGGAACATGGATGAACTCTATCAGCAGACAGAGCTGCCCGGCTTGACGCGTAATCCACACACACACACACACCTGCTGCGCTTTACGCCCTACGCGTTGCATCAACGTCCGCAGCTGCAGTCGCTGCCACCCGCCCTCTACCTGCAACATGCGGCGGCCGCAGCCGCTGCCGCCGCCGCAGCAGCAGCCGCAGCGGCAGCAGCGCATGCACATCATCATCATCACCATCAGCATCATCATCATCTGCAGCATCGCGAGAGTCCGCGCGAGAGTCCGCCGCCAGTGGAAGGCACACACATAAGCAATCTCTTTCCAGAGCTACTGGAACAGATCTTTGAGCATCTGGAAGTGCGGGATTTGGGCAGAGCGGCACAAGTTTGTAGCGCTTGGCGGGATGCGGCGTATGCGAAGAGCGTGTGGAAGGGAGTGGAAGCAAAGCTACATCTGAAGCGTTCCAGTCCCAGTCTCTTCAATTGCCTTGTGCGTCGCGGCATTAAGAAGGTGCAGATACTCTCTTTACGTCGCTCTCTTAAGGATCTGGTCCTAGGCGTTCCAGCGCTAACTTCCCTCAATCTCAGCGGTTGCTTTAACGTGGCCGATATGAATTTGGGTCATGCCTTTAGCGTGGATCTACCAAATTTAAAGACACTCGATCTGTCGCTCTGCAAACAAATCACGGACACGAGTCTCGGCAGAATTGCGCAGCACTTGAAGAATCTGGAGACACTGGAACTCGGCGGTTGTTGCAACATCACCAATACGGGACTTTTGCTCATCGCGTGGGGCTTGAAAAAGTTACGTCATCTGAATTTACGCTCCTGCTGGCATATAAGTGATCAGGGAATCGGACATTTGGCCGGATTCAGTCGGGAGACGGCGGAGGGAAATCTACAGCTGGAATATCTGGGACTGCAGGATTGCCAGAGATTGAGCGATGAGGCATTGGGTCACATAGCACAGGGTCTAACCTCACTAAAGTCCATCAATCTGAGCTTTTGCGTTTCGGTGACGGACAGCGGACTGAAGCATCTGGCCAGGATGCCCAAGCTGGAACATCTAAATCTACGCTCCTGCGATAATATCTCCGACATTGGCATGGCCTATCTCACGGAAGGAGGCAGCGGCATTAATTCCCTCGATGTCAGCTTCTGCGACAAGATCAGCGATCAGGCTTTAACCCATATCGCCCAGGGACTTTATCGCCTGCGTTCCTTGAGCCTCAATCAGTGTCAGATTACGGATCAGGGCATGCTAAAGATAGCCAAGTCATTGCACGAACTGGAGAACCTCAACATCGGGCAGTGTAGTCGCATTACGGATAAGGGACTACAAACACTGGCCGAAGATTTGACCAATCTGAAGACTATCGATCTCTATGGCTGCACACAGCTGAGTTCCAAGGGCATCGATATCATTATGAAGCTGCCCAAGCTGCAGAAACTCAATCTGGGTCTGTGGCTGGTCAGATGATGCGTTCATCATGACTGTAATGCCTGTGCCGCAGCTGAGGCACAGAAAAAGGAGCAGGAGAGCTAAAAAATAAGTAAACTTCCCAGCACGTGAGACAGCAAGAGCTGCAGCAGGCGAGCGCAAAGAGTTAAGCTATAGCTTTGTTTTTACATATGTACGAAAAGAGAGCAAAGCAAGCGTGCGCTCTCTTTTGAGTTAAGCATCAGCAGCAGGCTCTAAAAGCTTTGAGCGTAAAGGAGAAGAGAGCACCTAACTTACTAAGTAAATAACTCGCCAGGATCATAGCTCTCAGCAAGTCGCTCTCTGTGTGCGTGCGTGTGTGTGTAAGTGTGTGCGTGTGACTTTTGTGACTTTAGCTGAGAGTCGCGTCTTCTTCTTTTGACTTTGTCTTCCTTGCGTCTCCTTCTTTGCTACCTGCGTGCCGTGTTGCATGTCTGACGTCTGAAGGCAAGGCACGTAATTACACACACACACAGGCACACACTACTATAAGATAAAAAACAAAAAAAATATAACAAGATACAAGATACACTGAAAACTCATAGCTTTCGTTTGCCATACCACACGCTGTACTAAATTTTTTTCGTACGAATCGAGTAGAAACAGAAACTGAAACGACAGAGAGCAAGAGCAAAAGAGTGAGAGGAAGAGAGAGAGAGAGAGACAGAGGCAGGCAGAAAACAACAAACGCCAACAACAAAAAGCAAACAATGAACACAACACACACACACACACATACAGACAGACAGACACGTACGAACACAACGACGACGACAGCGACGTCTACAGCGGCTACGCTGTCATGGAGCTGAAGCTCTCGCTCTGGGGCCAGTGTTGCCAACTACTCAGGGCCTAAAAAAGCTATATCAGCAGATAAAGATAGCTGGGAAATCTGACAGAAAGCCAGATAAATAACTATATATTCGAGATCAGCATTTAAAAACGACTCGATTTAGCCCTGTCCGTCTGTCGGTCAGTGTGTATGAACACTTCTTTACTTTTTATACTTTTTCAGAAAATGTAAAAGCTAAACCCAAGTATAGTTGAATTGAATAGTGTAAACACCTTGTAGGGCTCTGAAATTGTGCGTTTTGACAATTCAACTGTAGAATTGTCTTTGCAAATATACTACACTTTACTATCTACAACTACAGAAAACCGTTAAAATGTATTCGATCATAATTTGATCTTACAAAAAAATTTAAAATATAAAATGTATTAATCATTATTTTTTCCATTGATATAATTTTAACAATTTAAACAAATTTAAAAAATCGGATAATAATATGGAATATTTCTAGTAGTTTTTTGCAAAATAACTTAAGATCTAGCGAGAAATAGCTGAGTTGGCAACACTGTCTGGGTCTGGTCTGTGTTGTGTTGTTGCCGCCGCAGGTTCCTAAGGCGCGCACTTCATTGCGCGAGAGCAAGAGAGGGAGGGGGACAGAAGTTGCAGCGCAAGGGGGAGTCGCGTCAGCTTACACGCACGCAGCGACGACGGCGGCGGCGGCGATAAAGAAAGAAAAAAAAAACAACACAAACGAGAAAAAAACACACGACTGCAGCAGCGACGGCAGCAACAAAGTGCATGGCGATGGGGACGCGCGATAAGCAGCGAGAGAGTGAGCGAGAGCGGGAGAGAGGGCAGCGTAAAGCACACACACGATGCATGCATACATACACACACATGAGAATGCGTGCGTGTGTGTGTGTGTGTGTGTGTATAATGCAGGCCGCAGTTAAACAGATGCAAATAAATTTAAATAGTTTATTTTAATTCACGCTTCGGCAACAACAGAAACACAAGCAAAAGCAAAAAAGCAACAACAACAAAAGCCAGCGGCCTCCAACGCTACAAAAACAACAACAGAACAACGCAGCAGCAATGGCGGCAACTGCGACGCCAGCAGCGACGTCAACAGCGCTTTAAGCTTGCCCGCAACAACAACAACAGCACTGACTACAAAAAAAAAGTTTGCTCTTTGTTGGCGTTCTCTCTCTCTCTTTGTTAGAAATATTTGTATTTATTTATTTTTTTCAAGAGATTCTTTGTGTTTCTAGTTTTTTGTTTTCGTTTGTTACGAATTTGTTTAGTGCAGCGTCGTTAGTTATGCCGTTTAATTTAGTTGATGATTAAAATAAAAACATGTTAATAGTAGACACTTAACGGAAAATTAATAAATCTACCTTAAGGTTTAGTTCTTAACTTGGTCAAAAAAAAAACAAACAATTAGTCAAATAACAAACTCAAAAATAAAAAACAAAAAACTTTGTTTATTAGAGAAAAAACAAACGTTTAAGAAAATTCTGTACATTTTTTATTGTTTAATTTATAAGTAAGCAAACTAAAAAAAAAAAGAAATGAAAATACAAAAAAAACAAACTATAACGATTGAAAAGAATATACGAATTAATTCTTTTTTCTATTGTGATATAAAATATATGTATAAACAACAAAAAATTAAACGCTAAAACAACAAGAATTACGTAATTTTATTTTTAATTAAACAAAGACAAAAAATAAAAAAAATTATGTAAAACAATGGGTGAAAAAAAGAAATCCCAACTATGTTATATGTATAGTAATTAAATTAAGTCTAGTTTCAGATCTGTTTCAATTTTAGCTAAAGACCCGATAACTGTCAGTTTTGTTAATTCTATAATTATATGTTTATTTGTTCAATCAGAATGCCGCAATATTTATATGCCTTATTTGATGAAAGAAATAAAAATAATAATAATATCGTATTACTGTATATGTTGAGCTGTAATGTTTATTTCTACGAGTTTTAGTATTAAGTTTATATCATTTGATTATTGATATTTCAGGCGAATACACACACCAATACACACACACACACATTCGAGACATGAAGAAATAAAATTCAATATGTAAAAATTAAAATGCCAAACTTGTTCTATATCTTTAAACGGGGCGTTAGAGGGGAATGGATGACAATGCACGCATACATGTGTACATGGGCGTATACGGAATGAAGCTTAGAGGATATATCTCCACCGCTTTTAATGTTTTATATCTTAAACGACGCTTAATCCATTATTTAAAATCGGGAGGATAAAAAAACGGTTATACTTATATAGAATTTTACTTGAATTATACTTAATAATACTTAAATATATTGAGTGATATAGGGGGGAAAGTATGTACCTCCCATCCCCTATCTGCCTACGCCTTTGTTCACATACGCATATTACTCGCAGCTGGAGTGTGAGCTGTTTCTCTCTCTCTCTCTCTCTCTCTCTCTCGCTCTTCTTTGCATGAACAATTAGCAGCAGGAGATGCAAAGGAATTCACAGCAGCAGGAGCAAGGTGACTTGCTCTCTTCTTCTTCCTCTCTCTCCCCCCTGCAACGTTTCTTGTCTCATTTAACAAATGCATTCGAGTATTTTGCCTGTAAATTTATTTGATGCAAGCATTGTGCGTGTAATGAACAAAAGAGGGCGCCACACTAATGCAATTGCAATGTGCAGCAAGCATCGATGCATTTAAAAGTACACATATGTACATAAATATATATACAACATAAGCATATGTATGCATGTGTGTGTGTAGCATATGTAAACAGCAAATGCGGTTATGCAACGCACACAGACAGCTGCAATTTATATACATGTATGTATTGCAATTATTTATATTGCCCTGCATTATGTATCAGCAGCCAACACACCAGTATATACACACATGCACACATTTATATAGTCATCTACATATTACACACACAGACACAACGGTTTTACTTGCTTGCTAACTGCTTAAATTTGCATTAAATGTGCGTATACTTATGTGTATGAGTGTGGGCTACACATGATTGTATACATACACATGTATGTATATTTGTTTGTATATATATATATATATATGTGGATGTATATGAAAGCCACCCAATTGGAAATTTTGCCTTAATGCTGTGCAATCAATTGCAGGCCTGGCCGCAGTTTGAATGTCAAGCAGCTTAAAGCTGCTGCCAAATCGCAATTCAAGCTTTAAAGCTCCTAAAACTCAAGCAGCTACAACAAATCACAAAGAAGAAACATTTTTTTCATGGTTTCTGTTTTTTAAATTTAAAGCAATTCAGAAAAATATGATAATGTATAACCGATTTCCTTTGAAATAATATTTTATCAATATCTTTTTTAATAATAAAAATATCATGTTAAAATGAATTTATCTCACATCTAAAATATATTACTTCTAAAAAAAAATACTTTCAGAGCAAATTTAAAAAAAATGGCTTTTCACTCAGGATTTTGGCTGTATTTATCAGAATTTTATGCTTTGCCGTATTTTTCTGCTTCAATTATAAGAGTTTTTCATCTAAAAATTGCATTGAGAAGCATAATTATTAAATTTTAAAATAATTTGGCGTTTAGAAACCAAATTTAAGCCCTTATTTGCTTGCAAAGTTTATAATATTGTTGCAGTTGAAGCTTCGAGCGTTAAACCCACTTCAAAGTGGATTTGTTTACGATTTCTAGATCTAGTTTCAGTTACAATTCCAGTCAACAGTCGAGGCTCAAGTTTGAGCTACGACTATCAACAACAAAAAACCCGACTCAGAGTCATGGAAACCCCCTCAGTGTTCAGTTAACAAACACACACACACACACACACACACATACTCAGAGAGAAGTCGTTGTTGTTGTTGTTGCTGTTATGGCAAACCCAAAAACAACGACTGTGTGGTCTCTGCAACTGAGCCTGGCCAAAATGTTGTTTAACCAACATTTGCATTCTATGAATTTTGAATTTTACTGACAAACTTCGAACTCAAAGAAGTCGCCAACTCACGACATAAAAGCCGCTTTTTCCTTATCTTATCAGTGCGTCAAAGCGGGTAAACATAAACCCAACAATCGCCCGACATAGATGACAAAGAATCCAATAAACGACAAGCTCTCTGGTTTCCTGGTCTTATCGGTCAAATAGGTGTTAGAGTTGCCAGCCACACTCGCAGAAAATATTACCCGATTTCGCCCTAACATTCACAATATTAACAGTAATATAATAAATATAGTAGACAATTGTGCTTGCAGTTTAATTTTGCAAACTAGTTTCAACAACTTAAAAATTTTTTTTAAAAATATATAATTTTAAAAATCTAGAAACTAGAAATAATTTTTTGCTATAAGGGGTTTTTCCAACAATAGGAATAATGCAAAAATCGATTTTCTAAAAGTATAGCTTTTTTTCTTGTTAAAAAAATTTTTTGTTGAAAATTACATTTATTTAAGATATTTATTTTTATTTTGTCTTAATATATATAAAAGATTTGAAAGCCAATCTTAAAATATTTAAAAAAAAAAACAGAGAACGTAATCATTGTAAGTTTTATTTATACAATTTACATATGAGCATTATAAGTTTTATTTTTACAATTTATATATAATCATTACTTTTTGATGAAAATGCATAAAAAACAATAAATTTAAATCATTGCGAAAATGCAAACATTTTATTTAAGCGATCATTGTGGTGTTTTTTTTTATTGTATTTTTTTTCTTGTCGTTGATTTTTGGAATAAAAAAAAAATCGAAAATACTCATTATTTGGGATCTCTAAATTTTTACTTAATAGTTAACTAACTAACTTAACATTAACTTAAGTTAACTAACTATTATAAGAAATTTCTCTAGCTTAAAGAAAGTGAATATATTGTTTTTTTGAGTGTAGTCTTATCGGTCAAATAGGTGTGTGAGTTGCCTCCCATTTGCAGTTGCAGTTGCAGTTCGTGTTGCATTTAGATTGGGAAGACGACGAGTCTCATTAGCATGGCAATGTGCAAGTCCTGCTGGCTGGTTCCAGTTCCTACTCCAGTTGCTGCTCCTGGCCCTTGTCCAGCCTTGCTTTGTGCCTGCTTTCATTTATCAGCATTTTCCACACACACACACACACATAGACACACACACATTCGCATGAGACGAATTCCAAAATCGATTCGCTGCTTACACTTTGCGACGTTGGTTGCTGCTGGCGCATAATGTTGTCACACAGGGAGTCGAAAACTGAGACGCAGTCTGGCATCCAAATGTGTTCCTTGCCACACACACACACACACACAGATACACACACACACACACACACGGGGAACAACCCTTCGCACATTCGGTCTAGCGCTTTGAATTTGAACCCCCGTTTTCAAAGGACCAACTTCAAATGCCGAAAATAAATGCCTCTGTCCCTTGTGCCCCGTTGCCTCTTCCCTTTCCCATTCCCTTATCCATTCCCTTGTCCCTTCCCCTGCCCACTCTCTCTGTGCCTGCCCTGGTGAATTCCCCCCTTACCACTTCCTTTCCCATTTCGCTGTTAAAGTCGCAGGCGCAGAGAAATGCATTCAACGTATATAAAAAAAAAAGTACAAAAAAAGACGAAAGAAATTTTAATCCAAAACGGTCCCCTATATGCCTTTTTCAAAAATTTCTACATGTGTGTGTGTGCGAGTGTGTGTGTGTGTGTGTGTGCGTGTCGTGGATACACATTTTGTAAATGCCGCCCAAGGTGACCAGAATTTGATAAAGCACCACCGCGGCAAGGTTATCACAGCAGAAGAAGAAGCAGAAGAAGCCGAAGAAGAAGAAGAAGCAGCACATGAAATTCTCATCCTCATCCTTGTCAGTGTCAAAGAATGAAGCGTATTTTCTTACCTGCCCCTGCAACCGGATGTTGCACACACAATGCAAAACTTTTTCCCCCTCGGTGTGTGTGTGTGTGTGCGCGCAGTACACAGGACGAAGTACACAGGACGCAGGACGCAGGACAAGGATCAGCGAAAAGAAATGTCAAGATTTCGTAGCTGCAATATTGAAACAGGTGTCCAAATTGCACTGAGATTACAAATAGTTTTCGCTGCCATCTATAGACTATATAAGTACACTGCGAGAAATTGACATGAAAAGAAAATGGAATTTTATTAGATAAACTCGGAAAAATTTTTATTTTTACTAAGCATTTATTACTTAAGCGCATAACGTTATTAATTGTCGAAAAACTTAGAATTCAAGGCATACACTTGGAAAAATCCTTAAAAAAAATAGGCATACACTTAGAAAAATCCATAAAAAAAATGGCATACACTTAAGAAAATCCATAAAAAAAATATGTTTCTCATGCATCTGAGTAAATCAGACTTTGGTGCGAGAATTATATTAAAAATTTGCACGAAATTCAAAAATTTATATTTATTTTATTATTATTATAAAAAAAAAATGGAAAATATTTCTTTGAAATAAGCTTTTAAAAATGCAGCCTATTTAAAAAGTTACTCTTATAAGAATAAAGCTTTTTGTCTTAAGAAAAATTAATTCTTAAATAGAAGTAAGGCTTTTTGGAATTTTTTAATAAAATTACAAAGTTTCTTTTACTGATAGGTAATTAATATCAAAATTTTCTCATTTTTTTTATGCAAAGCAAACTCTAAAATAATTTCCAGTCAATTGAAGATGGAATTCTTTGGTCTTTATGACTTCAACAAGTTGAAGTAAGATTTTCCGTTGTAGTCTAATTGAGGGGAAACCCTTGAATTAAGATTGTCGGAATTTTCAGCACTGCAAAACTCTGGGAAATGTGATATAGAGTACGTTTTCCTGGAAGTACGACTGATGATGTGTTTTTGTTTGTGGTTGATTAAAAAACAAAAAAAAAAAAAAAGAGGTTCAATCAGTTGCTGAAATACTCAAAGTAATAGCATTAAATAGGTTTTTTTAGACGATTGTCGTCTCGTTGCGTCTCAGGGTCAAATTGAATCTAATACAAGTACGTTGAGTGTAGCTCAGGAAATGCGAGCATTCTAACTGAAGTACAACAACAACAGCAACAACAGCAACAGCAACAACAATGAGTGTGATGAGAACAATGCGAAACAAGCGTTGAGATACAGATACAATACTTATTTTTAATTTCGATGAATCACCGTTGCTTGCTTGAAATTCAGCGACAACAGCAACAACGACAGCAACAACAACAACAACACCGCTGACTGCACGGCTCGTTGGAGACCCGAGAAGGGAGTGGAGAGTGGAGAGAAGGTAAAAGAAGACAGGAAAAGGGAGAATCGGTGAGACGATCCCAAAGTTGCCCCTTTTCAGTACATTAGCCAGAGTCAGAAAAGCGAATGCGAGCGCAAAGCAAACTGAAAGAATGCACAAAGAACAGACGACGATCAGCCAAAAGCAGAGGAGCCAGCAACAACAACAACAGCAACAACAACAGTAGCAACAACAACCACACACATTCCACGTTTGGTGGAATATAAGAACTTGCCATCCACAGCAACAGCAACAACAACAACAACATCACTCAATGCTTATTGAAATACTATAGCAACTTGCCATCCACAACAGCATAAGGTCCATGCTTTGTGGAACATGATAACTTGACATCCACAAGAGCAACGACAACAATTCTTACATTCCATGCTGTTGCGAACATATGAAATTGGCATCCACAACAGTAGCTACAACAGCAACAACAACAGCATACAGTCTACGCTTAATACAATATGAGAACTTGACATCCACAACAGCATACAGTACATACAGTCCATCCACAACAACAAAAAACTTTACATTCTACTCTCGTTTAAGTTTGACAATTTTCCATCCACAACAGCAATTTTTACATTCTACACTTTGTGGATTAAAGAATTAATAATAATAGTGATTCACGTTTCAAAGAAAAATTGAAAAATTTCTTAATGTTTTTAATTTTACTATATTTAATTGAATTTTAGTTAAAAATTTAGTTTGTAAATTTGATAATGTTTTAAATTTTACTACTATATTTAATTTAATTTTATTTTAATTTTAAAACAGCAAAAAAAATAAAAAAAAAATAGTTTGCTTAAGTTGCTTAAGTCCCAAAAGTTGGAAAACTTTTTATTAAGCCATTTTATCCACTTACAATGTGAAGAAAAAGTGGTTTAAAATAGAAAAATAAATAGCGGGACAATATTTAAACAAATTTCAAATACATTTAGCATTTTTAAAAAAATTAAACTAATTAATCAAAGATATTAAATTTTTTTTAAAAAAATTAAAAATAAAGATAAAGTTAAATTTGTTTTTGGTTAAGAAGTGCTTGATAAAAAAAATTCCCAGCTCTGTTGCATGCATAGACAGAATCCACATTCCACAAGTCCAACTATAGATAAGGGTCAGACATCTAGCTGAGTGTGTGTGTGTGTGTGTGAGTGTGCGTCTGTGTGTGTGTGAGCTGTGTGTGTGCTTTAAAGCTTCGTCTATTGTCAGTTTCCTTGGAGTCGATGTCTGGCTTTTGAATTCTACACATTTGGATTGACGACCTCTCTGCGGGGGGCAACAACAACAACAACAACAACTCAACACTCACGGGGTCTCGACATGTGACATTGTTGTTGTTGTAGTTGTTGTTGCTGCTGCTGCTGCTGCTTCTGCCGACGTTGGCAGCGAACGTGCGCTGCTTGATTAGAACTTAATATTTTTGCTTTTAGTTCTCTTTATTTTTTATGGTGTTCAAATTGTATTTTTGAAAAATCGAAAGTTTTGTTTGGTCATCCTTTTGTGCAAAAAAGAGTGGAAGGTGGAAGTGGAAACGGAAGTGCTTATTGTCGCCATTTGATGTGACAACGACTTCCGCTTTGGCCCTTGAAGCTTGAAGCTTGAAGCTGCACAGCTGCTGTCGCTGTCGCTGTCACAGTGCCTCAAAAGTGTGTTGTCCCTTGCATATTAGCATTAACATTAGCTTAACAGTTGACAGCTTGGCTTGAAAGCGATTCAAGATGAGCAACAACAACAACAACAACAACAACAACACTATCGATTACCTTTAGCCATTGCGTGTTTGGTAAGCATATGTTGGTCTATAGCGGGTGACGTAGTTGTTGTTGTTGTTGTACTACTGGTTGTTGTTGTTGTTGCTCTTTTGTTGTTGCTGCTGTTGCAAGTGTGGCAAGCGCTGCACATCAAAGGCTTCGTAAAAAGTTCTCTTGCATTTTGGCGGGTTCCCAGCAGTGTTGTCATTTTAGCATGTTTATGGCTAGATATAGCTATGTTTATATTAATTTTGTATTTAAAAATTAAAGAAGGTAAAAATCAAACCATGTGTCTATCTTTTAGATTGTCAGATAACTTCTATATACTTTTAGAATGATTCACATTTAACATTTACTTTAGCATTTCTTCAAAAACTTTGATATCTCATAACTCCATCAAAACTCAAGCAATTTTCAAGCGGAATGTCATTTTGTTCATGTTTCGGACCCAAAAATGATTCTGCATTTAAATTTTTACCATCTCGAAAATTTGATATATTTTCGATTCCAAGCCGTCTATCATCCAATTTTCCATACTTACCCCTTGACATTTTTTCAAAAACATTGACGTCTCATAACTTTGTCAAAAATTGACCGATTTTCAAACGGAATGTCATTTTGATCATAATTTGGCCTCTAAATTGATTCTGCATTTAAATTTTTATCATCTAGAAAATTTGATATATTTTCGATTCTAAGCCGTCTATCATCCAATTTTCCATACTTACCCCTTGACATTTTTTCAAAAACTTTGATCTCTCATAACTTTGTCAAAAATTGACCGATTTTCAAGCGGAATGTCATTTTGATCATAATTTGGCCTCTAAATTGATTCTGCATTTAAATTTTTATCATCTAGAAAATTTGATATATTTTCGATTCTAAGCCGTCTATCATCCAATTTTCCATACTTACCCCTTGACATTTTTTCAAAAACTTTGATCTCTCATAACTTTGTCAAAAATTGACCGATTTCCCTACATTTTTTCAAAAACTTTGACCACTCATAGCTTCATCAAAATGTAACAATTTAGCTAATTTCGCTCTTAAAAATGCTGGCAACACTGTTTTCCAGTTAAAGCGAAGGTCTCAAAAGCAAATTATTTGTTAGCCT
Source organism: Drosophila falleni (assembly GCA_035045575.1). Classification (NCBI taxonomy): domain Eukaryota; kingdom Metazoa; phylum Arthropoda; class Insecta; order Diptera; family Drosophilidae; genus Drosophila; species Drosophila falleni. Next base: position 13,213,228 of record JAWNOV010000011.1, read on the forward strand.
CAGCAACAACGACAACAACAACAATAGAAATAGCAGTACAAAAGAGCTGGGAAAGACCTTTGCATATGCATGTCAAGTGCCACATTTTGTTGCTGTTGCACATTGTTGTTGCTGTTGTTGTTGCTGTTGCTGCCACAGTGTTGCCTGTTGCTGTTGCTGTTGCTGTTGCAGTGTTCGTTTCTCGTCTGGTTTTCTGTGTCAGCTTCGACCGTCAGCCAAATCGTCAGCCACCTGCCCCGATCAACAAAAATGGCCTTAGGATCTCATGTCTCTTGTCTCAGACTCGTTTTTTTTTTTCATTATTTTTTCAACGTTTGCAAATACAAAGTTTGTTTTTGTTTTTTTTTTTTAAGCACAGGTTGCAATTGCACAGCAACAACCTAATTGCAATGCAGCAAAAGCGCCCCGCCCCTTCTTTTTACGCCCCTCTCCTCCCCTCGCTCACACCACTGAAAAACGGCAAATTATTCGCATTTTACAAAATTTGCGCAATAAATGCGAAAAATGCATAAATAAATAAATAACTTATATAAAATGCTCTCAACCGCAGCAACATGGCCTCCACTTCCGGTTTGTCCACAAAATGGCGTCGCATTATAATGATAAACACAAAGGGATAACTAATAAATTAACTAAATCCGACAGATCAACTACTCTAAGTAAGCAAATCCGTACAGTTTCAGAGGTTCTATAAAAGACGAAATAATTAAAAAAAATTTCAAAATCCAATTTTCCTCAAATATAATTTATGTTATTTTTAAAAAATATCACAAAATTTCTAAGACAAAATAGTTGGGAAATCGAAATTGCGAGTATTTTTATTTCAGGAACCGCAGAAAACTTCTTTTTTAAAAAAAAAACCTATTTAATATGGTTTATTTAGAAACAGTTCTATGGCTATCAAAACTGTTAAAATTTATTTTAAGTTTTCTAGAAATAACTGCAATATTTATTTAAAAAATATCACATATATGTTTTTTTTTAATATTGACATAATAGATTAAATGCAACACAAGTTGACTTCTAACGTTTATTAAGCAGTTACAACTATTGTAAAGGGTATTTAAATAAAAAAAAAGCATAAAAAACATTGCCAACAAAATCGAAAATAATCACAAAAATTATGTGCGTGCTGCAAAAATGCAGAATCATGTCATATATATATATATTGTAGATTTTACATATAGTATATTGGGAGGCCAAATGGGAAATATATTATTGTATATGCTTAATGGTGGGTGGTGCGTGATAAAGGGGAAGGGGGGGATGTGGATTGTGGGATGTGGGATGCGGGTTGCCGGACAGGAAGCTTGATAAGTTGGCAGCACAAAGGAAATGCATGAAATGTGCAACATGAAAAGCGGCGCGACAGAGGGGAGAGGGGGGGGGGGGGAAGGCGGGGGTCAAGGGAAATGCTGCAGTTGCTGGTTATGCAAATGAGTGAGTGTATGTGTGTGTGTGTGTGTATTTATATGCGTATAAATTGCATACGCATAGATAATTGCGACATTTGATAAACGCAGCAGCTTTAAGCGCTTTAAAGTAGGCAATACTATTTTTAGCTTATCAGCACAGCAAATTTAAATGCGTGTGTGTGTGTGTATGTGAGTGTGTTTAAATGTTGTTGCTTTTTTATTATTTATTTGTAATTGTTGCTGCAGTTGGCATAACTTGCAGCCCAATTGCAAATTAGCTGCAGCAACAAAAGTCCGTTGTATTTGAAATGCGCACATTCAGCGCTCAATTTAATTCAGCGCGCTCTCTCACACACACACACACACACACAACCAACAAGAGAGCAACAGCCCACTGAGAGCGAGAGTGAGAGAGCGCGCGCTGCCTTCGTTGCCGACGCCACACCGCTGCCAACGCCAACGTCTCTACCCACCACTGGCAAGCGACGACGACGACGACTGCGATGTTGTCGACGACGACGCGACGCACGGGGGTTGGGGACACAGCCAGCGTCGCGCCATCAAGTCGCAAGTTGCTCAGCACGCAGCGCTGCCATTGGATTAACTTGATAACTGCTTGCACGCTGCGTGCCAGCAAGTTCTGGGTTTCTTTGCATTGTTTGAAATGCCAGCAACAACTTGAAACATTTTGGTGGCGTACGCGCCATAAAGTACTCGATTCTTTTATCTTGTTTTCAGCCGTACGATTTCTGTAGACTTGCTGGAGCGACGCGCCATCAAGTAGCGAGAAATGTCAAACGCTGTGCGCTGTGTTAACAAATGCTCTACTTGCTGGCTCCCTCAAATGGGCGCTGCCAGCGTCGCAGCCCCCGCGCTGCCTCTCAAGTTGCCCGTGCTGCTCCAGCTCGTCGTCGTCGTCGTTGCCGTTGCCGTCGACGTCGCCGTTGTCGTCGTCGTAGCCATTGCTGTAGTTGTAGCTGGAGATGGAGAGTTGGAGCTGGAGAGCTGACTGCCTGGTCGCCTTGCCTTTGCCTTCTGCCTCTGCCTCTGCCGCTGCCGCTGCCTCTGTCGCTGCCTTGCCTGTGCTGCCAGGGCTGCGTCATGGCAACTGGAAACTCACAACTGGCGACAGCTTAGAATAAATCTGCGACTGCGACTGCGACTGCATTCCATATGCTATAGCTATATCTTTTGCGGTTTTCTCTAGAAATAGGTAATACTACATTATCTTAACAACTACACTCAGAGAAATTAGTTGCAACTCAGTTGATAAATCAATTCATTAGCAAAAATTTTATTAATAACTTACTAAAGTTACTAAAAGTGTAAGTTTATAAATTTTGTGTTAATACTACATTTGAATTGTTTATTACTTTCTAAGCCAATAAAAAATTTAAATCTATACCTGATATCTATTTTTATTTGCAGTGTACTGACAATGCTTATCAGCTTGTCAGCTGTACAAACTAAAAAATATCACTTAAGTTTTGTTTCTTGATAAGAAAATTGACGTATTTCTTTTCAGCAGAACTTGAAACTGTGCCATCGTCTCAAAAGTCCAGCTAATTTTAGAAACAAATCGATAACTGTCCCATATCTGATCTAATAATAATTCATTAAACAACTTGAAACTCAGAACGCAACAAGTATACGCTAGATTTGAATCTTTAGTTGCTTTTGGTGGTGACTAAAAATACATAAAAATGTTAACTCATAAGCAAATGACATAATAATAATAAGCTATAATATAATAAAGCTTACATTCTATTTATAACTATTAAAACATAAATCATATTTTTGTTTTATTAATTTTTTATAATAGTTAACTTAAAAATTAAAATTAATGCTTTTCAGTAACTAATGTTAAAATATAAATGTTCCGCTTCTATTGTAAAACTTTAGACAGTTTTTGAGCGACCTTTGTGTGTGCAGCCCTGGTCTTTGGGCTATGTTGTCGCATGGCAAGTATTTTTCTTTCTTGGACTTGGACATATAGCGTTCGTCCGTGAATTTTCTCATATACAGGGCGTTACATTTGTACAGTTCTAGATAGGCAGGAGAATTCTACAGTTCTACGTTTAAGCTGAGACTTCTTGCAAGAGCTTTTGTCGCTCTTTTAAGTATGAGAAACGACAGCAACCACAAGAATTTCTAAAAACAACTGTGACCCTGTATTTAAAAATTTATAGTGTATGTGTGTGTGCAACTTTGTGTCGTTGTCTGTCTGTGTGAGTGAGTGAGTGTGCGAGAGTTTAAGCTTAAAGCTATTGTACACTTGGTGTCGTGTCTGTCCCTTCGCCTTGCTCCCTCTCTTCCTCTTCCTCTCCCTCTCCCACTCACCCCTCTCTCGGTCTCGTCCTTAAAGGCAGCAACAAAAGTGACGTTGCTTTTGCTGTCGTCGTCGTCGACGCCAGCTGCCTCTGCCGCTGCCGCTGTCGCTGCTCCACTCAGTGTTGCCAACTTGTCAGTTTCTAAGAAAGCTATATCAACATTTAAAAATAGCTAGAAAAAGCTAGGAAATCAGCAAGAGAAAAAATGCTATAAAAGAAAGTTTTATACCCTGCATCCATTAAATATAGAGTACTGGGGTATAATGGTTTTGTGTGAATATATTTAACAGGCATATGAAGGGAGCTGTGACCTAATCAGGCATATATTTGTCTGCCATATTTTTAAAAATAGTAAAATTCGATAAAAACTACTTTGTCTATTTTTAACCTGTTCTAAGAATCTCATACAAGAATAATTAAATAAAAGTTTATGAAAAGTATATAGTTTTTGCAAGAGAAATTGAGTGAATTTCTTTATCATTTTGTCAAAACACTTTCTTGACTTTCTGTATATTTTAGATTAATTTTTAATAAGTAGATGTTGTTAATAACTGACAAAAATTTTAGAGACTCTAAGAGCTAAAAAATTCAAAAATTTACCATATTCATTCATTAACTAATATTATTTTTATAAAAATTATGTAAAATATATAAAAAAATTTTCTTACAACAATTGTAATCTATCAATAAATTTTTTGGAATACTTTCAGTAGTTTTTTTTTAATCTTTCAAAATGTTTTTAAAATTGTTCCCGCTTTTGGCATTTCAAAACTGCGTTTCTAGCGGAAAAACAGCTGAGTTGGCAGCACTGGCTCCACTCTCGTCACTACCCACTCTCTCCTTTCTTCGCTCTCTTAACTCTCCCCACTCTCCCCTCTCTTGTCTTCAGCTCAGCCGCTTTGCCAACGCATTTTGTTTTGTTTAGAGCGCAAGTTGTGTCTCTGTGTGTCCGTGTGTATGTGTGTGTGTGTGTGGGCGTCCAGGCAGCATGCCTCATGCGGCATGTGCCTTGTTCCTTGTGCCTTGTATCTTGCTTCTTGGTACCTGTATTTTTGGAGTGCAACCTCTTTAAAGGTGGGGCAAGTTTGCAGCTTGCTTTAAGGCTTCGCTGACATTACAGACATTACCTGGGACCTCATGTCAGCGACAACAACAACAACAACAACAACAACAACAACAACAACAACGACTAGGACAGCACGCCGGAAGCAGCCTTGCAACCCCCACTGTAACACACACACACACACACTCGCACACACACTTGCACACACACAAACACACGCACCTTAACACATTTTTCCACTTCCTTTTCATTTTCAGGCCAAATGAAAAATTGCACACGCGGGAATTTGATTTTAACATGAGAAATAAATACAATGACGTTGGCAGCGACGTCGACAGCGCAGCTCAAGAAGTTCGCCAAAAGGGGGAAGGAGGGGGGAGGGGGAGGAGAGAAAGGGCTTGGAGCATTGATTGGCAACATTGCTGCGCTTTGAGGCAGCTTGGGAGAGAGGCATAAGCATAGTTTTGAATATTGCTCGTGTCGATAATGATTTAATTAGGAAAAATTACAATCACCTCCCCCCTTTCCACTCCCCAACAATCCCCTGATGCACCTGCATTCTGAACAAAAAGCCTAAGTCGAAATAAATATATTCACATTTTCTTTAACCATATTAGATTTGAGCATTAAATGCGTTTAAATAAAGTAGAGAAAACTTTTTGTTTAATTAAAAAGTTGACAAATTTAATATGAATATAGTAAAACCATTGAAAATGTCATATCTAAAAATTCCTAAGTTAACTTACTTGTATTCAAATTCAACATGTTTCATATTATTTTAAAAAATAAAAGATATGTATATTTGATAAAAATATTTAAGGAAAACGTTCTTTCAACTAGTTAAATATGTTTCATATTCTTTTTCTAGTCAAGATTTTGGTAAATCATTTTAATATTCAGTAAAAATATTTAAGTCCAATATTTTATTTATTTTAATTAAAATGATCATCAATAATGAGGAGTTCAAAAAAAAAAAACAAACGAGACTTTACAGCATCATCTGCTTTCGTATTTCAAGAAGTTTTTAAAGAAGATTTTATTCTAGAAAAAAATTAAAATTGATTTATTATCAGAATTTATTTAGAAATTATTTAGTTTTAGAAATTATTTTTAATTTTATATCTATTGAAATCAATTATAATAATTTTCAATTTATAAATAAAGCTCACACTTTTTAGAGCAACTCATTAAAAATCTTGAACGCAACATCAAAAGACAAAATATTTAAATAAATGTTTAAATATTAATGTTAAATTTGTTGCACTTTTCCTGTATTAAAATACTTCTCAATCCCTTCACAGTTGCCTTACAAAGATAATTGATTTATGGCGCTGAATGATTGCAAATTTGTTGCTCATTTGTTGCAGCAACGCGCGACGTGCAACATTAGATAAGCGTGGCAGCTTCTCAAATTCTCAACCCTTTTTGGCAATGCGGGTAAGAGTACGAGTACGAGTACGTTGCCCAACCCCTAATTTTGTAGTGCTCTCGCATTCCTAGCCCTAATGCCGGAATTTCAATTTAAAGCCTTAAACACTAAACTTGATTACACGCGATTCACTGAGCAGCAAAACTCAGTCTGCAAATGGGGGGATACCAAAAAGGTGAAGGGTAGCTACCCCAACTACCCTCGATTCCCCTTATCGCCATTCTCCACTTTTCTCTCTTGCTCTCTCTTGTTGATGTCCTGTCTCCCATTGTCTTGCCGTATTCTCGCATGAACAGCAAAAGTTACTTGTGTCTCTGTAAACTGGGATCAAAGTGACATAAGTTCAGTCGGCATTCGGCTTCAATTTATTTAATGCCAAAAACTTTTAATGTAATTAAAACGGATAATGCCGAAAACGCGCTAAACTTTAAAACTCCAGCTTAAAGTGAGCGAGAGAGCAAGAGAATGCAGACCGAGAGCGAGAGACAGAGAGAGAGAGAGAGAGAGAGAGAGAGAGAGAGAGTGAGAAAGAGAGCGCTGCAGAACACAACAATTTTCAAAAAGTATAATTCAAAACTTTGTACAATTTAAATTATAATTTGCAATCATTCAATTGAAATGTTAAATAATATTTTTGTCTCTTGCTTTTAAGCTTTTATTCAAAAGTGTATTTTACTTAAATTATATTTATTTTAAATACTAAATTGTATATTTTTTGACTGTTGTTAGTTGACATTAAGTTTTATTTTAACATATTATATTATTCAATATAAAACAAACAATATTTGTGATTAAAATTTAATTTAATTTAAAGCATGTCTTTACTTAAAATAATATATTTAAATTTGATTTTAAGTTGAACACACTTTTTTTGTCGACTGTTTTTAGTTGAAGTTAAATAATTTAAAATCGTTACTTTTTGTAAAATAAATAGGCTATATTTTTAAGGACTTTACTAAAATTGGTATTATAGTAAAATTTAAATTCGCAAGGGTTTTTCAATCCTACCTTGAGTTTGATATGAAACGAAAATTATTCTTTTTTTACTCTCATATGTTTAAAATATTTAAATAAAAATAAAATAATGTCCGTTTTATTTTTTAACTTAAATTTTAAATTGCAGCTTTAAGGTTTATTTTTAGTGTTAAATGAATTTATTGTCAACTGCTTTTATTTGACGTTAAATATAAAAATAAAGTAGCTTGCGGTGATTAAAAATGCCCCTTATTTCCCTCTCCAACTTTTACACACGTTAAAGAATGAAAAATAATTTAAAGGCAATGTCCAGTGTGCAGATTTGACGATCGCATTTGGGTTTTTGTTGCAAAGTGAGCAATGGACAGGCGGCCAATGCGGCGTATGCGTAATGTGAAACTTTAAAGCAGTCCAGCAGCAGGCAAAAGGAGATTCTCTAGCATTTTCCAAATGCTGCACATTTTTGTTGCTGACTACGACACAAATACACACACACACACACACACACAGAGACACACACACACACACACAGACACACTTACACATGTGTGTAGAGGGAGCGGCAAGTGTAACAAAAGCAACGAGGAGACTGAAGATAAAAGTGAGAAAGGGAGTCAGCTTTTTGGGGTGGAGCAGGATGTGCGGACGGTCGCACAGACGAGTCGGAAGCACGGACAAACAAACGGATAAGATGGCAGCAAATACGGGGAAGTACGAAGGACGAAGGACGCACAAATGAACGAAACGAAAGGAAAGGAAAGGAAAGCAACGAATAGAACGTACAACGTACATGAAAAAGATAAGCGCACAGAGCGTCGCTGATAACGCAAGTTGTGCTAGCCGGCAACAGGACTTGCCACCTCTCCCTCCCCTCCCTCCCCTCTCCCTCTCTCACTCCTCCCTTACACTCACACACACACACACATATATATATATATACATGCCACCCTGAGGCAAGTCAGCAATAGACAGACAAACAGACAGACACAACGCCATGGAGGACTTGTGAATTTTAACATTTTAGAGAAAAGCGAACGAAAATTTTCGAATGTCAGCGTCGACTGAAACGAATTGTTGGGGCAAGCAGCTGTAGAATGCGGGGTTGCTACAAGGGGGTTGAGGGGTGGCAGCAACACAGTGTGTAAGCAGCAGGGATGCCCTTAAAAGCACGACAAGTCTACCAGAAAAACTCTAAAAAAAAGGATAACATTTTTCTTTAAATATATATGGAATGTAGTATTTTTTTTTAAGTGTTACCTTTTAAAAGACGCACACAGTGTCCAAAATATTCCTTAAGTATTTTGTAAAATGCAGTTTTCTTTATGTTAGACTCTAAGTATTCCTGTAAATATATAAAACTCTTTGACCTGACTAACTGACTGACTTAGCATTGTGCAGGCCAAGCCGTTAGACGTGTGATCTTGAAATTTTGACACAGCATACCTAAGATAAATTCATCGTGCGTTAAATTCGAGTAACATATAAATAATTTTAAAAAAAAATTGATATAAAAAATTATCAGCCGCTTAAAAAAGTTGAAATATTATGCAGATTTTAAAAAGGCTTAAAAATTTGATCAGCCTATTAATAATTTATAGGTTTTCATCAATTTTAAAATTTAAAAAATGGATTAATTTTTAGCTAGGGGTTGTTTTGACAATTTTTAAGTATGAGACAATTTTATAAAGCTCGGATTCCAACCGAAAAAAGGCTAAATTGACAACACTGGTAAGTAGTAGCGATGTTGCTGGAACGAAACAATTTGTAATTTATTTGCGAAGCGTGCGAAAGTTGAGGCAGCTGCCAAAGGCGTAGCTATGTGGAGATGCGGAGATGGAGCTGGCGATGTGGCACAACTGTGCCAGGCCATGCCACATGCCACACGCGTAAGCAGCAGCAGCAGCAGCAGGAGCAGATACAGATACAGAAGAGAGGCAGCAACAGAATGGGAGGCAAAGAAGATACCGACTACGAGATAGCAATTGTTTTTTGTTTTTTTTTTTTTTGTTACTTTAAAGACACTTTTTTCTAAAGTTGAATTTTGATAATTTTATTTAAAACTTTATGCTTTACACAATTTGAAATTATTAGTTGAAATTTGTTATATTTTTTTTTTATAATTTTGTGTGTGTGTGCTTTTAATTAATTTTGTTTTGTTACTATAATTGAATTATTCACTTTGTATATTGTTTTTGCTAAGTATATAAACTATGAACTTTAAATACTTATTTCAAAAATTGTAAGCTGCCATTTTCTGTTCATTTTTGTTATAATTTTTATTTCTTTATTTTTGGTTTATTTGGAAGTTGTTGTTGATGTTTTTTGACTATGTTACTCAGTCCGGCAGTTTTGAATGAGCTTTTGTGTGTGTGTGCGAAAGCTTAAAAAAAACTTAAGGACTGACTGAAAGAAATCTTTTTTATAATATTACATGCATATCTAATTCATTTATCTCTGAACTACAAAAAGTATATCAAAATCTTTTGATTCATCTAAATACCTACACAGATTTATGTATGAGTGTGTGTGTGTGGGTAAGTCAAAGCTTTAAGGCTTTGCTAGTATAAAATTGTAACTATTGTTGGGCCTGACTTTGTTATTGTTTATTTATTGGGGCAAAACGGATAGTATGTCATTAAAATTGTTTTGACAAAGTATAAAATACAAATATTCGTTTTTAATTTTTTAAAATATTTAAGAACAATATAACTCTTAATATACTTATTTCACTTGTTCTTGAAAACCGTAAACAAAAGGAAACAAAAAATCGTTTGTCTAATTAAAAATTTTTCTTTGTCAAAACAATTACTTGACATGCTGTATATTGTTTAAAAATCGTCTATCGGTTCTGCTTTTGTTGTGGTATTTGCTTAATCAGTCTTTGTATACAAAATTAATTAAACTAGCAAATCTACTATGTTTTATTATTCACATGCGTGCGCTTTAATTCGTTGTCATGCAGCAATTAACTAGTCTAAAATCAAATAAACCAAGTTAGTACTTAACCAAAAAATATCAATTAACAATTACAGAAAAAAAATAAGAAACACAAACCATTTAATGGGAAAGTTGTGAACTTGGTAATCTGATCGAATCGTATTGAATCTGTTGCATAAACATATACATAAACAGCGCCGTCAATAAGTCTGCCCATTGAATGAGCTGGATGTGAACATTGAACATTAGCTTGCAATTTTACAAATTATACTTTAATTTGACACTTATAAACAATAGACGTGCATAACATGTAAGTTTACAAATTGCGCTTACAATTCAATAAATTAGGAATCAAATATTACAATACGAGACAGTAATTATTTCATTTTGTTTGTTTGTTTGTTTTTTTTTTTGAAAATATAATAATATATACAATGTAATCGATTTCACATTCGAAATTGTTTGTTATTTTTGAAGATCCACAGCGTCTTTTAAATGCAGTTAAATCAGCTACAAAAGCGTGCAATCTTCTGGAAGAATTCTTCTGTTACATTGCAAATCAACTCATTAATGCTGTGGAACGTGAAGATCGCTTAATACTTGCTAAACTTAAGGACAGGCTATTTAGATTTACAATTGTACTTAGGCCTAATATTAGAATTTACAATTTTTAGTTGTACACTTAGACGACATTGGATTTTGGGGAGGGAGGGGGAAGGAATTATTATTTTAGGACTTGGGCTTTGCTGAGAATAAGTAATATCTATATATGTGGATACATATATATATATAAAAAAAACGAGATGACATTGAGAACACAAATTGCCCGCTTAATGTATATATGTATATAGTTAATCTTAGACCTAGCTCCGACTATCGTTGCTCTCACTGAAGCTCTGCTCGCTGGACTCGCGTCGGCTGCTCACCGGCTTCGCCTTGTATTCTGTGATGAAAACCGTGACCGAGTTCACCGTCACTTCACGTGTCTGCGCCGTCGAGCGATCCACGTTCTTCAAACGCGCCGGATAACGTTTGTGCCGCTGTCTGTCGTGTCCGCTCCCATGACGCGAACTGGACGCCGGCTTCCCGTTCGGCATGTTGCCACTGGCGCCGGGCAGCGTCGCCGCCTGCTGAGCGACTAGCGCCGAGTTCAGGCGCGGCTTGCGCGTCGATGTACCTGTCAAATCCAGAGAGAGAAAGAGAGAGAGAGAGAGAGAGAGAAAGAGAGAGTATGTTAGAAAGCGACAATGAATATATAAAAATAATCTATATATATAAAACGGTTTGTCCTGACTGACTGACTGATATTCGTGGAGCCCAAACGGTAAGGCCGAGGAGCATGAAATTTGGGTCGAACATAGTTAAGATAGTCTTATCGTACAATAAGATTTTTTTTTGCCAATTTTGTGGTTAAATTTCCCACACACACAGTCACAATCAAATGGAGGGAGTTTATCAGGTGTGTTCAACTAATCTCTAAATCAAGTGTCGGAAACTATTTATTTATTTTTGACTTATTTGATTTTTTTCTAATCTTTTTACCAAAATTTCAGGTATGTTTAATCAATTTCTAGAGATTTGCATGTCCAATTTCATTTTTCGAAATTGTTTCGGAGTCTAAAAATTTTTTTCAAAATAAAATTTTTTGGACTTGTTTTCGGAGTTGAAAAATTGTATCTCCTAAATGTATTTTGATTGATACAAAATTCCTTGTTCTGTTGATATTTTCATATAATAAATAAATGCACTTAATTTCAGTTTTCAAACCTTATCAAAAGTGTAAACAAATATTTCAGAATTTGATAACAAAGTCGCTTTAGTAACACCGACAATTGTTTTTGCATTGCGCTTTGGTTTGTTAGAGTATTGTGTACACACGCTTGTGTGTGTGTGTGTGTGAGTGAGAGTGACTAAATTAAATGAGTAATTGGGTATGGGTAATTTTACTCAGTGTCGATTCATTTGCGTTTGTCCTTCAACGCAATTCATATGTGACGCTGACGTCGCAGTCTCCGTCTGCGTCTCTGTCTGCGTCTCAGTCACAATCACAATCAAATGGAAATCAAAATCGAGGTCACTCACCTTTTCTCACGTCACACATGCGACACTTGAACGCCTCCGCCGAGTTCCTGTACGTGCAGACACTGCAGTCCCAGAAGTTCTCCTCAATTACTTTCGCTTGGCGCTTTTGTCGTCGCACGGGCGATGATTTCTTGTCCATAATATAATCAAACGTCTCAGCAAAAAAATGTTAGATGTAAAATGCAGCTGGCCGAATTTTTGCAATTGTTTTTGTTGCTGCTGCTGCTGCGCCGCTGCTGCTGCTACTGTTGTTGTGGCTGCTCTGCCTCGCAACGCTCACTCTGCAGCGTCCTGGCTTGAAAAATGTTAACACTTTTACGTTTATCACTCCATTAATGATCAATTTGGCAATATTTAACAGCGTATTTCTTGTGAAAACCCTCTGCAATTTCTCTAGGCTATAGGCACTGTTGCCACCCGGTTCAAAGGCTGCCACCCCGCAAAATTTTGCGATCTGGCAACCTGTGTCATTTTAATCAAATTGAAAATTTGGTTGAACCAAAAAAAATTACCGATTTAGTATTTTTTAATTACCATCAGAAAAGTTAGTTTTGAATTTAGTATTTTAATTTTTTGTTAATATTATAAACGTTTAAACGGTCAAAGCTGCTAAGCTGATATTTTGTTTATGCTTTTATTTACATGTGTATGAATTCTAGACTTAATTAAGGCTTATTTTTATATTTTTGAGTTAATCCTTTACTGCTCAAGCATGTTTTCGAAATCCTTTAGCTCCAGTTCCCGTTCGATAACCTGAGTGTAGAGATTGTCGAGTGTTTCCTGCATTCGCTGTTTGAGTGTGGCATTCTGAATGGAGGCAATTTCGGTGGATTTCTGAGATTGCTGAGCCTTCAGATCGCCAATTTGCCGTGTCAGCTGACTGATCTTCTCGTGAATCTGCTGCTGTGTGTACTGTGGTTGTGGTTCGTCCATAAACTCTAGATTCTCAAACTCCTCACGCTTCGTCATGGGATTGTCATAGAATCCGCTGGGAGCAGCCAGATTTGAACTGGAACCGGCTGCACTGAGCTTGGGACTGCTCGTCTCTCGCTGTTCCCGTCCAAACATGGATTTGTTGAACTCATTGTGCTCCATCTTGATGCCACTGCCACTGGGATTGGCGCCAAAGAAGTCCGACATGCGTGAATCGTCGGCTGAGAGTCGTGAGGATTCCTCCAGCTCGTGACGCTGCTGTCGTGATTGATTCCCTTGACTGGCGGGCTCATCCTCGTCATCCGTTGTGGACACTTCTTCGCCGAATATATCGTGGGCAGCCACGCCCATATTGGGCGCACGATGTGTCTCAAAGTTGCTCGTCTCATCGTCATCAGATTCCACATTTATCTCACGCTGTGAGGCGCTCTCATTGTTAATCTTATCACTTGGATGCATGGTATCATCCTGCAAATCGTCATCGGCTTCGTTATATGGCTTTATATCCGATTGATCCAGCTCATCGTGCGGTTTATCCTCCTCATTAATAATTTCATATTCCACACGCACCGCTTCGTTGTCAATGCGCAGCAGATGCTTCACTTCCTTCTCAATTTCCGGCGTCTCCACATTCTTTTTTTTCAGTGTCTTGCGAAATCTTCGCTTGCGTACATTTTTACAAGGTGGAGTTATGCCGTGAGGCCACAAATACTTCTTGTCCACCTTGTTGGGATCCTTTTTCTTGTTCTTGTTTGGTGACTCCTTCTCCGTCTCATCCTCCGGCTCCTCCTTGCATATCAAGATCTGGCAAATATCGGCCGATTTGTAGAAACTCTTGTTATCAATGGTTTTATAACTTTCCACCACTGTCGGCAAGTCAACAATTTTCGCATAGAGCAACTGATCATCCAAACGCACTTCTCCATAACGCAAATCCTGATCCAGCTGTATATTTAATCGATCCTTTATATTGCCAGCTTGTATGGATTCATGCACCACAGTGGCAAGGTGCTAAAAAGGAAGAGGGACAATAAATTAACAACTCTTTTCTCCAAGTGTAAACAAACGCGTCAAAGCCTACTTTGGGAAAACGCATTATGAATTGATTCTCCAGCTCAACGCCATCATCCCGGGGCTTGTGCTCAGCCTGCTTCTTCTTTTCAAACATTTCGCACTTGTTTATTAAATTATTTTATTGCAAAACTTTATAAATATTATCAACAAATTGTTTAGCAGCTCTGCCGAACCTGTTGTAGCACTGATTGTGGCGGTCGGGCGATTATTAGTTTCGATATATCATATCTGCAAAGTAGTGCTGTAAATCGCCAATCTTGCACATCTGGCAGCGCCAACAATTTTCACAAAAAGTACGCCTCTTAGGGTTGCCACACGTTTTGTACAATTATCAAGAAGAGCACAATTCAAATTTTTTTAAATTTGTAAATCAGCTGTGCAAAGAGCGCGCTTATAAGTAAAGCGATTAAGTTTTTTTTTGTTTTATTATGTGTCTTCTCAATATCACACTTCTGGCATGAATGCTTTTGGCTAATAGCCCATCATTCTAGGTGCCGCATTGTGCCTACGCAATAAGCCAAAATGGAGCTCAAAGGCCGTCAAGAGAATAACTTGTTTGCTTCTTTCATATGTATGTATGTATGTGTGTATTTAGTTATTTATAATAGGCAGACTTAAACAAATACATAATTAAAACAATAAACAGCTGTTGCGATCTGCAGTTGCTTATGTCAACAGTTTAAATTTAGCTTATCTAATCTTAGCTTAATCTCGTGCGCATCTGTACGTATCTCATTTAATACCCTGTGGATTGTAAACACCCAGAAAGGTGTTGCACTTGCGGCAGTAATGATTTCCAGTGCGGCAACTGTTCATGCAGTACGGCACAAAGCAGGCACAGAAACACCACCTGAAAAGAGCCATACTGTTAATTAAATTTTAAATGATTTACATATAAAACTCTTTTTCTAACTGACTAACTGACGGACCTATCATTATATGAATTCTGCAAGAAATACTAAGATTAAAGTTAAAAAAAGAATACAACATTTTAAACACAAAAACCTTAAACTCAAAAAAGATAGCATATAAGCTAAATTTATATATATTTTATAATCCTATTAATTTTGGATTTTCCTTATACAAGTTATTTATACTTATTTTTAAATAATGTTAAAAAAAAGAGTTCAATAAAGTACATAGCTGTTTGAATTTAGATGCTTTTAAACACGTTGTACTTCTCAAGGTTGTTGGCTTCTTTATTAGAATATTTTTGTAACTTGTTCAAATGGTTAAAAATCACGCGATTTTTGAGAAGGTATTGTTTTGTTCTTGGATATTTTTAATATTTCAATAGATTCCAATATTAAACATTTTCCTTATTGATCTTTTCTAGCTTTGTGTTACTAAGTTGTTGGATTTTCGAATATTTGACTTTCTCCCTAGTTTTAAATTTCGATTTTTTATAATTATTTAATATTTGATATAATTTTTAATTCAAAAGATTCTTACGTTACAAGTATTCTAGTTTTTTGTTCCAATTCTTTTTTTTTCACAGAATTTTTGGTATTCTTTGTATAAATTGTTAAAAATTGTATTATAGAATCGATATTTAGACTTACCCCACTAGGCAGATGAGGGCTGCAGCGAGGTGAGTTCGTGCATTTGGCGTGTGCGTCATTCGCGTCGTTTTCTGGACACCACACGCCGGACACAGAACGCGGCAGGGATTGGGGCCCAAATTTGATGGAGCTGCATTAAAGGTATTAGCCAAGTATTTGGCAATTGCTATGTAGACAAAATCAACAACACTCTACCTGCTGGCACAATTGTCGGTTCAAGTTGTTGTTGTTGGTGTATTGGTAACGGCTGTGCATTCACAATGATCACTGGAGCGGGGGGAGAAGCATCAGGTGTGTTGGCCTGATGGTGAGCTGCGATTGCCACATCATATGATGGCGGTGCTTCAATGGGTCCAGTTATTCCGGTTGCAGTCTGTTCTCTGATTAACGGTGTCGGCAGTGGAGCGCTCGGCGTTTGGAAATCCACTGGGGGATAAAGCATGGCACGCTTTTGATCCATGGCTCCAAAGTACGTAGTTCAGTATGAATCAGGGTCTATATACAACTAAAAAAAACAAAAAGAAAGAGCTTTGTTTGCTTGGCTAATTCGCAAGTTGCTCTAAGCTGCTGCAGTAGCTCAATTATCTTGCTCTCCCTCTCAATAGATATATACATATATATATCTCTCTTTTTTTACTATCTCCGTCGTCGTCTGTCACGTTTCACTTTCAACACGCGACTGAAGTCGAGTTCTACACCGAATAACCAAATGAGCTGCCAGTTTTGAGAGAGACTAAGAGAGAGAGAGAGAGCTTAAAAGCTTGATTCAAAACTTTGGCAATCTTTTGCGGTAATTGCAAAACTTACAAGAAACACGAAATTTTGATATTTACTAAGTACTATGTATTTGAACAATTTATCTAAGGTATACAAACGCTTTAACTCTACATAAAGCATATATCTACAGTTGAGTTTAGCTATAGTGATCTTTTGTATTGTAGCTCTTATTGCTTATATAAACATTTTTCAATTGTTGTATTATCTGCTTTGAAATTCGGTTCCCATTTTATGTAAAGAAAATTTTACTTCTTATTTAGGAAACATTTTTGATAGAATATAAATATTAAAATACTTTTTTTTAATAATACCAACAAAAGACAGAAAAATTAAATCAAGTAAAGAAAATATATTTAAATTAATCGACATTAAATATAAAAATAAATCTAAAAAAATCAAAACGTATAAATTAACATTATCTTTTTTACTTTTGAATAAAATTTAAAACATGTTTTATTATTTGGGTATTGAATTATAAACATTGTAAATTTGAAATATAGAACAATAATAATATAGTAATGAGTAAACGAATTGTTTATATAATTTAAAAAAAGTGTTAGTATATTTTTGTAATACAATTTCTATAAAGTATTTTGATTTTTTAGTGTCAAGCGAATTTACCATAGCCAGGTTTCACTGTATTTGTCATAAACAGCATTTTTGTATATCTATCTACAACTATTTTTTGTATTTCATTGTCGTTAGAATTTTAGTTAAAGCTCCCTCAGATAAACGTACTTCCTTTGGTAGCCTCGATATGTGACTTTTAATTCAGAGTTATCTGCGACTTTATCTGCGGGCATATGTGCCCAGGTAACGATCACACATGCCACAGTAATGATTCGTGTTCATGCAACTGGAAATGCAGTAGGGCAGGCAGACACAGCAGTAGAGTCTAAAAAAGTTAACGATATCAGTATTATTATTATCACTATCAGTAATAGATTGATAAACAGTGTTGTCAGATTAGCTACAACTAAAAGCCTTGAATCTTGAAATCTAGATTAAATTTAAAAATACCTATTAATCCACTAATACTTATTACATTTAAGCCTAAGTTATTTTATGATTTCATTAATTTTAAAATTCTTAAAATCATTTTTTTTTTAAATCTAGCTTTTTTTCCTTGTAAGTGTAAAAAATGCCGACAACACTGTTGATTACTCACTGAAAAAGGCAGAGCAACAGTGCAATTAGATGTGTCCGTGAATTGGGTTTATACATGACACGAGTGCGTGCATAATTATGACAATATGGACACTGTATATCCTGGGGTTCGGGACCGTAGGGAGTGCCCGGCACAATAATCACCGTGTGACCCGCTCCCGGTCCCGTTGTCACAGCGGGAGTTTCCGTTGCTCCCGGTCCCGTTGTCTGTGCGGGAATTGAGGTGGCCTGATCATAGCTGGGCGGTGCTGGTGTTGCATGCAACAAGTGCTGTTGCTCCGGCAACTCGTGCCCCTGTCCGGTCAACTCAATGGGCTGCTCCAATGGGGTTTTTGGGTATACGGGTTCCATTATCTGATTATGACTGTGTGCTATGACGAGTTCTGCACTTGAAATGGCCAAGAAAAGCAAGAAAAGCACGAAAAGCGAACAAGTACAACGAACAAGCGAACGCACCCAATTCTTTCTTATCAATAAAAGCCGTTTACGCAGTAAGCTTTGTGGTAGGTTTCTGCTTTTTCTCCCTTCTCCCTTCCTCACTCTCCTCTTTCTGCTGCCGATTGCTGAAAGCTTTTCAGCTGATTGTGTGATTATTTGTTTACCTTATGGTCAATAAATGTCTATATCTACAAAGTTTATCTGCATATTGTTTATATTTTTTGTAACGGTGTAGTCAACTCAACTTATCTCCTGCAAAGTATTTTTCAATGCAATTTTCTATATATCTATTAGTATATTTGTTGATAAATAACAGCAAATGGCAACACTGCGATCAGCACTGCTAAACTCACTTTGGCACTGTTAGAATGTTTTACTCTCTTTGGCACTGTTAGAATGTTATACTCTCTTTGGCACTGTTAAACTCTCCTTGTCACTGTTAAACTCAAATTGGCACTGCTAAGATAACAGAGCTATGCTAACCGACCACCCACGCAGCATATAAAAGGCGGCCGTGTCGCAGGAGGCAGGCAGTTAGTGTTCGGCGCTTGCAGCAGACGGATCATCGTGAAAGGGGCAAGAAGTGAAGTGAAGTGAAGAAGTCAAGTGAAGTGATTGGACAATCCACCAGAAGGAAGCTGTCCACTAAGAACCATTGTTAAGTTAAGTTAAAGAAGATAATTTAGTAATAAATGAAGAGACGTCTTGTTAGTCTTAAGGCTTGATCGAGAGTCCTCTCTCGGTTTTATTCAATTTTATATTTTGCTTATTACATACAATATTCTAAGTGAGCTCTGCCGCTAAGAGCGTCTGCAGAGAGAGAGAGAGAGTTGCAGTACATATGTGCCTATGTAGTTATGTAAATATACATATATATGTACGTGTATACATATATATGTAAGTGTATATACTCTCTTGCTGTGGAACTATTTTTTAATTTTTTTAATTTTTCGACTTTAAGCCCAATATCATTAAATTTTCCTTACCTACCGCTTGACATTTTTATTATTTATTTAGTTAATTTATTCGCTTTCTTTAAACAGTCTTACCCTGTGTTCTGTTAACTACCTGTTGCTGGTCTTCTTCTTCTTAACAACTGGACATTAGAACTAGAAATGTGAGCAATGCCAACTTATCGCAATCGTTTGAAGTCAAGAAGTGAATTGAAGTGAAGTGATTGGAACCTACTTATCCACCAGAAGGAAGCTGTCCACTAAGAACCATCCTCTCTTGCTGTGGAACTATTTTTTAATTTTTTAAAATTTTTGACTATAAGCCAAATATTATTAAAATTTCTTTACCCACCCCTTGACATTTTTTCAAAAACTTTGATCTCTCATAACTTTGTCAAAAATTGACCGATTTTCAAGCGGAATGTCATTTTGATCATAATTTGGCCTCTAAATTGATTCTGCATTTAAATTTTTATCATCTAGAAAATTTGATATATTTTCGATTCTAAGCCGTCTATCATCCAATTTTCCATACTTACCCCTTGACATTTTTTCAAAAACTTTGATCTCTCATAACTTTGTTAAAAATTGACCGATTTTCAAACGGAATGTCATTTTGATCATAATTTGGCCTCTAAATTGATTCTGCATTTAAATTTTTATCATCTAGAAAATTTGATATATTTTCGATTCTAAGCCGTCTATCATCCAATTTTCCATACTTACCCCTTGACATTTTTTCAAAAACTTTGATCTCTCATAACTTTGTCAAAAATTGACCGATTTTCAAGCGGAATGTCATTTTGATCATAATTTGGCCTCTAAATTGATTCTGCATTTAAATTTTTATCATCTAGAAAATTTGATATATTTTCGATTCTAAGCCGTCTATCATCCAATTTTCCATACTTACCCCTTGACATTTTTTCAAAAACTTTGATCTCTCATAACTTTGTCAAAAATTGACCGATTTTCAAGCGGAATGTCATTTTGATCATAATTTGGCCTCTAAATTGATTCTGCATTTAAATTTTTATCATCTAGAAAATTTGATATATTTTCGATTCTAAGCCGTCTATCATCCAATTTTCCATACTTACCCCTTGACATTTTTTCAAAAACTTTGATCTCTCATAACTTTGTTAAAAATTGACCGATTTTCAAACGGAATGTCATTTTGATCATAATTTGGCCTCTAAATTGATTCTGCATTTAAATTTTTATCATCTAGAAAATTTGATATATTTTCGATTCTAAGCCGTCTATCATCCAATTTTCCATACTTACCCCTTGACATTTTTTTAAAAACTTTGATCTCTCATAACTTTGTCAAAAATTGACCGATTTTCAAGCGGAATGTCATTTTGATCATAATTTGGCCTCTAAATTGACTCTGCATTTAAATTTTTATCATCTAGAAAATTTGATATGTTTTCGATTCTAAGCCGTCTATCATCCAATTTTCCATACTTACCCCTTGACATTTTTTCAAAAACTTTGATCTCTCATAACTTTGTCAAAAATTGACCGATTTTCAAGCGGAATGTCATTTTGATCATAATTTGGCCTCTAAATTGATTCTGCATTTAAATTTTTATCATCTAGAAAATTTGATATATTTTCGATTCTAAGCCGTCTATCATCCAATTTTCCATACTTACCCCTTGACATTTTTTCAAAAACTTTGATCTCTCATAACTTTGTCAAAAATTGACCGATTTTCAAGCGGAATGTCATTTTGATCATAATTTGGCCTCTAAATTGATTCTGCATTTAAATTTTTATCATCTAGAAAATTTGATATATTTTCGATTCTAAGCCGTCTATCATCCAATTTTCCATACTTACCCCTTGACATTTTTTCAAAAACTTTGTACTCTCATAACTTTGTCAAAAATTGACCGATTTTCAAGCGGAATGTCATTTTGTTCATGATTTGGCCAAATTGATTCTGCATTCAAATTGTAAACACTTAAAAAAAATTCATATTTTTCGACTATAAGCCAAAAATTATTAAAATTTCCTTACCCACCCCTTGACATTTTTTCAAAAACTTTGATCTCTCATAACTTTGTCAAAACTCAACCGATTTTCATGTGGAATGTCAATATAATCATGGTTTGACTTCATAAATATTCCTTATATCAAATTTAATTAATTTTGTTTAATAACAAAGTATATCTTTCAACAACTTTGAAGAAGTGTTTGCAGATTATTTTGGTAAATTGTTTATGTTTATTGATTTGAGCGTTAATCGCTGTTATAAACACCCACGAATTTGTTGCAATTGCCACAGAAATGATTTGCATTCATGCAGCTTGTGACACAGTAGGGCAAACAGGCGAAACACCAAAGCCTTTTTGGCCAAGTTTGCAGCATCAATGGAAAGATAAGATAACAGTTGTGAGATTAGAGTTGAACAGTTGATAACAGATAGCTGATAGCAGATAACAGATACACAGATCTTACCCCACAATGCATAACAAGGCGGCCATACAGTGAGTTCTCGAGCTGGGCGCATATTCAATACGCGTTAACTTTTGCACCTGACAGTGGGGGCAACTGATGAGGCAAGGATCTGGACCAACTGCAGGTGGAGGTTGCTCTGCAAGTATATTTAAATATTACAAAAATTATTCAAAATGTATAATAATATTAGAAAAAGAAATAAATTAGACTCATATTTAAATCTGTTATATTCTCGCAACACTTACGTTGTATGACTATTACTTGTGTTGCCGGCGGTATTGTGTGCACATGTGTTGCAACATTTGTTGCCTCCTCATAGCTCGGCGGCTTTGGCAACAATATATGTGAGTTTGGCAACAACTCTTGCACTTGCCTCATTTCGAATCTCCCAGTTTGTGGATCTTCCTGACACTGCCATGTTGAATGCATGCCAGGTTGAATGTTAGTGTTCAACGCCTTTTCCATGTTGAATTTATCCGCTCACAGGTCTGTTGATAACTAGCTTTTACTTCGGACTCACACTCTGTTCGCTTTCTATTCAAGCAACCATTATGTTAACAGCCATGTTGCAGCAGCGTTTCTGTTAAAGCTCTCCCAATGTTGCCAACGCTTAAAAATTTACTAAACACAACAATGTTGCCAACTGTCATGCTTCAGCAGCATTTCTGACAACGATCTATGATTCAATGTGAATGTTCTTAGCGTACGAAATTAAATAGTAATTCTTTTTTAATTAATCCGTTTATAATTCTGTTGATAAAATTTGTAATAATTCTCTTTAATTTATCCTCTTATAAGCCTGTTATAAATTCGTGCTCACTCTCTGTTTACTTTGTGCACAAGCAACATTGCTGACATGTTGCAGCAGCATTTCTAAATGTTGCCAACTTTTGTAGTTTCGTTATCTTTGTTCGCTGTATTTATTTGTAATGTCATGTGAATACTGTTAATCAGATTTATCTAAAATCTAAATTTACTTATAGTACATAAATTAATGCATTTTTTTAATCGGATTTATATAAGCAAGCAATAGTTCGAATGTTAATGACTTTAAACAAATTATTTAGACCAGAAAAAAAGAAGTAAGAACAAATAGTAAACTTAAAAGATTTAAAATGACTTGATATATAGGTATCTATGCATTTTTTACTCTGAGACAGATGAATATTGCATAGATTTAGGCGATCGTAACCTCCTTTATATTGATGCGATATTAATGCAATATTAAAGTATATAAACAAATATATTTAAAAGTTTGCAAATATTCGCATTAAGCTTTATTTTATGATTTAACAGTTGTGCAAATAAAAGTAGCAATTTATTTATTATTTATTATTATTTTTTAAGTTTTTTATTCAATCAATTAATATTATTGATTAAGTCACAATTAATTTTTTGTCAATTTCGTAGGTGCCGATGAAGTAGTTGCAGAAGGAGCAGGTATGTGTGTATGTTTCATTGGAGTCCACCGTGTAGGGAATACACCAGCAGCAGATGACACTGCAACAGGAAAAGAAAAAAGACTCTACATATCGCCAGTGGAAATTACTCAACAATTTACCGCGTCTTGCTGCTGGGCTCATGAGTCACGGTGGTCAGGCGACGTCTGTGGCATAAGGGGCAAGTGGCCCTGACTGACAGTACACCCAAAATATTTTTGGGAATTTCCGCTAATAAAATGCACACATATTTATACTTTTGTTAACTTGTTATAATATTATATTAACTACTAACGTTGCACTAAGATTTCATCTTCTTGATCGTTATTTAGACGTGAATAAGTCCCCGTTCGATTTCTTAGATGTCGCGGAGACGCCTCCTCTCTATGTGGATACAAATTTGATTCCGATTGCATTGCTTACACTCAACTCTTGCTTTTTTCCAAATTATTGATCTTCTTGCCACTTTGTTTCCAACTTTCAGGTTGACTTCTTCTCCATTCGCAGGTCGATCTCATACTGTAAGTTTCCAGTTAATCCCGCTTAATTGATGCTATCGTCATATACTCGAATATTCACAAATGCTGATAAAAAATTTCTGTATATGCAAATATGGGTGCTAATATGGTGGTCGTTTTGTGACTCGACTCAATATTTGAGAGTATTTTAAAATCATTCATTAGTAAATGCAAATTTTTCAACTTATTTCTATTAATGTTATTTGTACTTTATTTTATTTATTTTATTTATTTATTTATTTATGCACGACTAAAAAGCAGTCGGCAAGGAACAAAAAAATCATATAAAGAATTAAATTAAAGATTAAAAAATAAAGATAAAATTAATATTAAAATTAAATATAAATATAAACTGTAAATAAAGATTTAAATTAGAATTTTAGCAGCTTGAATGTTTAGATTCCAGGAAGAACACATTAATCTTATGGTTTAAGTAGTTTTAAGATCGACTGACAAGGAATCTTATTAAAAGAATGCTTTTTTTCTTAGAAATTATCATAATAACTTGACTTGTTTTTATCATATATTTGGCTGCTCAGTTTTCAGTTCTTAAAGGTGCCGATGAAGGCATGGCAGGCGGGACAGGAATGTATGACACTTTCACTGGGGATCAAATAGTAGGGAATGCAACCAGAGATGCCACTGCAACAAGAGAAGATAAGAGAAGTTTCTATTTTTGTTGTTTTTATTTTTATTTTATTTTTAGCTTACCCCACGAGGGAAGTGATCAATGCCAACAAATAAGTTGTGGTCCTGCGCCCATGAATCACAAAGTAGGGAATGCAGCCACTTATAATGCCACTGCAACCAGAGAAAATAATAGAAAACTTTTAAATCGGCAGCTTCAATTTTCTGAGTTGTTAACTCACCCAAATAGAGAAATACCCAAGGCCATTAAGTGAGTCTTTTTGGTGTGCTTATATTTAACATTGGTTTGATGACGCGTGTCGCATGTGCGACAAGTGGCTATGACCGACCTAGGACCCAGGATGTTATTTTCAATTCGATCTGTGAATATATATTGTAATATGATGGGCATTTTGTGACTAGAATTAATTGATATGGGATGGAACTGATGGAAAAAGTGAATAAAACTAAATACAACTCTATTTGATTTCTTTGCTAGCTTTTCGTTGTGATTTCCAGAAACTTACTACGCCAAAGTTCTCCTACGTCTACTCCTCTTCCTCCTCCTCCTCCTCCTCCTCCTCCTCCTCCTCCTCCTCCTCCTCCTCCACGTCTTAAGTGTGGGTTGTGGCTGTTTAAAATGGGACGTGCGTATAACCGTTTCCGGACATATCTCGTTAGTGGCATATCTTCATCAAATCCCCATCGTGATGCCATTGCTCTCACCAAATGGTTGCTGTTGTTGTGATTGTTGTTGCAACTTGATTATCGAATTGAGGTCTTTCCTATTTGCAAAAAAAAAACAACAGTTAACAGTTACGAATTTTTTAGCCGGTCTTCTAATGCATTGCGCCTTTACTTTCTAAATTTTTTTGTTTTTAAGCTCGCTCAAGTGCTTGTGCGTCTCTTTGGCGCCACTTTTCAGCTAATTTAGCAGATTTTTATAACTTGTCACAATTTATTTATCACAAAGCAACACGTCTTATCGCTTACTATGCACTTTTTTCATGATTAAGTAAACAAAAAGAAGTTGATCACTGAAGTGATCAAGTGAACATGTTCCTTTCAAGTTGTTCATTCTTGATTAGTTGTTCCGTCTTGCTCATTTTTGCGCTTTTTGCTCGAGATTCGTTAGAGCATTTTGCGTTCTTGCTCAATTTTGCGTTTGTTTAATTTAAAAATTATATTATATTGATATTTACGATTTTCTTCATCTATAATCAATTACAAATTATAGCGAAAAATAGAAATTTGTAATACATTAAAGTAGACTTGTTAGATCGCATTAAATAAATATATTATTTAATAATAGGCTTAAAGGTATATTTTTTACTTTTATTTATCTCTTAAAAAGTTTAAAAATTAACAATTATCTTAATCATGTTTAAAAATATATATGTAATATAATTTAAATATTTTTTAGGTGCTTGAGTAATTCAATTTGGTGGAAAATATATTTTCGTGGTTTTAAAATGGTAAATTTAAAAAGAGTTGCCATCACAACTTTGATTATGTGACGATTAATTGCTTGATTTCTTTAATTCTTATTTTTTATAGATGCCGACGATTGCGCCACAGAAACGACAGGTGTGTTTGACATTTTGACAGGAATCACGATAGTAGGGAATGCACCAACAACAGATGCCACTGAAGAAGTAAGGAACTTTTACGCAGGCAGTTAAAAATTTACAGAGTTGTCAACTTACCCCAAAAGGCAAATGAGCAATGCCAACAAATGTGTCTTGGTGCTGGGCTGATGTTGCACGTTGGTCTGGTAACGTGTGTTGCAAGAGTCACAAGTGGCCATGCATGGTGTAGGACCCAAAATATTTTGCATATTTATCTGACCTATAAATATATGTATATACATATATATATACTTTTATTGTTATTAACCTCTTAAAATATATTATTAACTAACGTGGCATAGAGATTCTTTGTCTTATATGTTGCTGGTTGACATATGAAGTTGGCACATCGGTTTCTTCTTGTGGATATATGTATGATTTTGAATCCATTGCTGACAATAAACGCTTGTTTCTTCTCTCTTTTAAACGGAGTTCTTCTCTATTTGCAATCCAAAATAATACTGAGGAACAATTCCCGCTTAACCGATCCTGACCTCATACATAAATATACTTATGTACATATAGTTGCTGACAAACAATTCTGGGAATACGAATATGGGTGTCACTATGGTGGTCATTTTGTGACGCAAATTACATTTTGAAATATTACAATTTTATTATGATTATTATTATTGATTATTGATTTGTTCCACAAAAATTACATGAGTGATCCAGATCCCACATATTATATATATTATATATATATAAAATAAGTAAAAGGGTATATTGTGTTCGTTAATAAAGTTATTATTTTAATACGATCACCTAAAAGTATGCAGTAGTTTTTATTAGGTGGTAATTTCTTTTAGGTACTTTTATATATATTGAAATAAGTAACGGGTATACTATGGTCGGGATCTGGACTATAGTATTTTCCACTTGCTTAAATTTTTTTAAGAGAGAAAATATTTATTATATGCTTATAAGATTTCTTTAAGTTTGTCTGAAAAAAAAAATGTAATGAAACGAGAACTTTATTTGACTTGTATAAAACTGAAAAAGTTGATTAATATTTGGTTTGTTCAGCTTTCAGTTTATATAGATGCCGATGAAGGCGCCACAGGCAGGACAGGAATGTGTGACACTTTCACTGCGGTTTGTGTAGTAAGGAATGCAGCAACTACAGATGGCACTGCAACAAGAGAAGAGAAGATAGGAGAAGAGAAGAGAAAAGAAGAGTATCTTCTAATTTGCTCAGTTGTTAGCTTACCCAACGATGTAAATGATCAATGCCAACAAATGAGTTATGGTTCCTGGCTCAAGATTCAGATAGTAGGGAATGGAAAAGCTAAAGATGCAGCTGGAACAAGAGAAAAGAAGTGAGAAGAGAGAAGAGAAGAAAGACGAGTTGTTTACTTACCTCAATAGACAGATTCCCAAGGCCATTAAATGCGTCTTTTTAGTGTGTTTATATTTGACTTTGGTCTGAAAACGCGTATCACATGAGCGACAAGTGGCTATGACCGACCTAGGACCCAATATGTTATTATCTCTCTGTCCTGTAAATATTTATTTACTTGTACTTTCGTTAAGTTTAATCATCAGTTGATGCCATTAACTAACTTCGCCAAAGGTGAGATGACATCGTCGGTACAATTGGAAATGCGGCTGACATTTCAGGGTATTGTAGACTTCGAATACGTTTTATCCGCTTACTCGATTCCATTACTGACACTCAACAGTTTTACTATTTTACTTTTACTGATGGAGGTCTTTTCTATATGCAACCCAACACGGAACTGAGAAGTAAATACCGCTTAACCGATCCTGTCGTTAAATATACATACATAAACTTAATTACAGATGCTGATAAGCCCTTCTGAATTTACACATATGAGTGTTATATGCTGGTCAATTTGTGGCTTGAATTAAGTTTTTGTGATACTTGATCAGGGCGCATTCACCAGGAAACATGCTCCCTGATCAAATATCACAAAAACTTTTTGCTACTGATACTTCCTGGTGAACGCTTTGATACATTTGTCTTCCAACACATGATAATCGAATTATCGATAGTAAAAATTATGAACAACGGAGATAGGAAATTAAATTAAAGCGATCTAATAAATAATAAAAAAATAATAGGGGAAAACATTTTTAAGTACATAAAATTTTGATGCAAAATCAATTTTCAGGCCAAATAAAGACCAAAATTATATTCTTCATTAAAATCGGTTAAGTATTGGCAAAGTTATGACGATTTTAAGTTTTTAAAAAAATTTTAAATTTTCAAAAATTAACATGAAGGGAACATTTTAAATGATAAAAAAAAATTTTAGTCAAGTTTTCGCTTTAAAAACAGAGTTATATAAGACAGTTTATGTCCCAGTTTTGCAGGAGATATTAACTTCTGAAAAAAATATAAATCTACATTGATAAAAAATATTGATTCGTTATTTGGAGACAGCACTCTTTATTTATAATTTTATTAAGAACACTTATTGTTGTACTTTTTCATATATAATATATAAATTTTAGAGAGCATTTATTTTGAACAGTGCAGTCGAGATCGAGCTAATGAATTAACGCTCGTAGGTGCCAATATAGTTGTGGCACTCGGGGCAAGTGTGCTCGACATTCCGTGCACAATCCGTGCAGTACAAACACGCAGCACAGGGCCAAAAACTGCAACAGTTTACACACAATTAATACGCTTTAATTTACACCTGAATAGAGTATTACTTACACAAAGATACAGAGAAGCAAAGCTATCAGATGTGTCCTCGTTGATGCCTTTCCCTCCGTGCTTGTCCACACCTCCAGGTGGCAAGTGGGGCAAGTCACTAGACACGACTCGGGACCGACGATTACCGACATGTTGCAACTATATTGCGACTATTCCCCGAACTGAACTCAGCTTCAACTCAACTCGACTCTTTATATAACATAAAGTGGCATAAGTGCCCGCACTTAAAATCTAAATACTGTGGTTAATTTCTTAAGATAAAATTATTTAAATAGTTCTTATCAATTACAAAAAAAGCTGTGGGACGAAAGCGATTAATAATCAAAAATATGTTACGCATTATGCAATGCAACCAGAAGAAATGATTAAGTAATACAATTTTTTTTTTAAATTTAAATTACTGTGATTCAAAGTTAATTTAGCTTGGGTGTTTTATTCAGAACCGATTACTTACTTACTGTGAGTGACTAGATTTCAAAGACTATAAGAGATACAGATACCAAACTTTTACCCACATCAAAGTTATTAATAAAGTTATTATTTTAATACACTCGCCTGAAAGTATGCAGTAGTTTTTGTTATTATGTAGTGATTTCTTTACAGTTCTTTTATATATATTAAAATAAGTAAAATTGAGGGGCAAGTTTCCATTACCGGCATATATTTAAATTTTTATTATGTTCTCAAGATTTTTTGATTTGCTCAGCTATTAGTTTTTAAAGATGCCAATGTAGGCGCCACAGGCAGGACAGGAATGTATGACACTTTGACTCGAGTTCAAAAAGTAGGGAATGCACCAGCCACAGCTGCCACTGCAACAAGAAAAGTAAAGAGAAGATTCTTATTAATATTTTTCAATTTTTCGATTTGTACACTTACCCCACAAGGGAAATTATTAAAGCCAACAAATGAGTTTTTTTGCTGGGTAAATGATACAGAAAGTAGGGAATGCCAAAGCTACAGATGCCAATGCAACCAAAAATAAAGAATAGAGAATTTTCATATAGGCAACTTCAGTTTTTTTTAACTGTTAACTTACCCAAATAGAGTAATTCCCAAGGCCATTAAGTGAGTCTTTGTGCTGTGTTTATATTTCACTTTGGTCTGATGACGTGTGTCACATGATCGACAAGTGGCTATGACCGACTTAGGACCCAAGATGTTATTTTCAATTCGATCTGGGAATATACATTCGTTCATCTTAACTCTAATCACCTGTTGTGTTCAATTCGATGTCACAGACTCACTTCGCCAAGGAATATAAGTTTCTCCCTCCACAAATTGGAGCATGGGATGCGCACGTAAAATCTTCACTTTGTCGAATGCGCTCAGCTTCTCTTGGTCCGATTCCGATTCCGTATCTGTTGCCTCTTCTTCTGACTCCGATGCCATTATGGCTGACATTTAATTGTTGTTTTTACTTATCTGTTTCTGGTCTTGCCAATTTGTTTCCGTCTATCTGATCGAGATCTTCTCCATTTGCAGTCCGACACAAAACTGACTGCGTTCAACAAATGCCGGCTTTATGAAACCTGTCAGTTTTAAAAATTTTAAAAAACAAAATTGGTAGAGATCTTTCTAAACCGGAGATCTTTCTATCGGTCAGATGAAAACCAACTCTTGGTATGACAAACATTGTTGTTTCTTATGATCTCTCAGCTAAATTCTTTGTTGATAAAACTTTAGAAAACGTTGTGTAAACACTAATAAAAAACCTTAAACTTTGATTAGAATTGAATTTGTTTTGTTTTTTTTTTTAGTGATTCAATGAGATTTGCCAAAAGCCCGTTTTTTCGCAACTGTTCGCTCTAATCAAATTTATTTGATTGAAAAAATAAAAAATAGGATGTTTTCTATTTGTATTTATAAATTGAAATATAATTCCATGTTTTTTACTAATAAAATATCATAACACTCGGGCAAAAATAATATCGCAGATAAGCCCCATTTTTAAGATTCTATTTTTTTAATTTTTGCAACAAATTTTTATTTGAACACAATAATAATGTAGTCGCAGTCGATTGTTGAAATTCTTCGAAGAGCTTATCAACAATAATTGAATTGGTATGGTCCCTTTCAATTTAAAGCAGATTCACGAAATTTTTATTTTCGCACATCTAAACACCATCTATAAAAATAACCCTAAGTAAGAGTCCCGAGTCCATTCAAATGTGCTGACGTCACTTACAAAAACATAACGAAAAGTGCCAAAAAAAAAAGTCACTATGAGCTCATTCTCTTTTAACATTCCCTTTTTTTTTGCGTCTATATCAATATTTTCAATAGTTGGCGCACAGCATAAATTCCAAAGTAAAAAAAACTGAAAACTAACACTCAAATGAAAATTAAAAAATAACTAAAATTATTCAATTCAAATCAATCAAATGTGGAAATAAAAAAATATACAAACAAAACTTGCAGAAATTGAAAAAAGCATCTGGTCTCAATTAAATTTCGAGTACATTTAAGTCAGCTGAAATTGTAATTCGATTTCTATTTAGCGTGCTTGTCAAATAAAATAAATAAAATATGCAAAATATGTATTGTTATTTGCACTTCCATAAAACGTGTTTGGATTTCTTTATGTATTGCTGTTTGAAGTGACAACAGTTCAAGGTTTTGAAAACAAATTATTACTTGTAGAATATGGAATAAAAATTACATTTTTTTTTTGTTTTTCGTGTATTGTTTAATTTGCGCTTTATTTTATTGAATAAAAGGTAAGTGTGCAAATTTGAATATGTTTTACATAGACATTATTTTGAATTTTTTTGGTTTAATTCGGGAGTTTAAATATTTATTAAATTGATTCCAGGTCTTGTGGCAAGAAATCGAGTTAAATGAGCACTTTAATAAGAATTTGCCACAACAACACGCGTTGAACTTTAACATTTGATAATTAGACGATTAAATTTTGTTTAATTTTGTTCGTTTATCTCAATTTTGATAGGTGCCGACAAAGGCGCCGCAGGCGGGGCAAGTGTGTGTGGCACTTTGACAGGAGTCCACGCAGTAGGGAATGCAGCAGCAACAGATGCCACTAAAAACAAGAGAGTGTGAGAGAGAGAGAGAGATAGGGAGAGAGAGAGAGGGAGAGAGAGAGGGAAAGAGAAGAGATAATTTTTGTATATTTACTGTTGACTGTAGACTGTAGAAATTTCGCCGAGTTGACAACTTACCCCACGAGGCAAATGAGTAAAGCAAACAAATGTGTCTTGGTGCTGGGCTCATGATTCACGTTCGTCTGTTGCCTTGTGTGGCACGAGGGGCAAGTGACCGTTACTGGCATACGCCCCAAGTTATTATTTTGAATTGGTGCTGCAAATATACACATATAAATATATAGAAAAAATATATTTGCAATTTTGTTAACTTGTTTAACACTTGTTGAAACTAACGTTGCACATAGACATTTGGTTGTTGCACGGTGATAACGGATGCCTGAGGCGCATTCTCTGCCGGAATCATCGCTGGAGCATTATAGGCGCCATATTGTGGAGGGGCATCATTGACATTTGGATACATACTTGATTTGGAATCCATTGCTGACACTCAACTGTTGCTTTTACTAAACACTTGTTGTTGCTGTTGCTGTTGTTGTTGCTGTTGTTGCTGTCTTCCGGATAAAGGTCTTTTCCGCTTGCGACCCGAAACGATACTGAAAGCGCCTAAAAAATTACGCCTTGTCGATGCCTGTCGTCATATGTATTTGGTAGTTATATATACATATATATATAAATGTCTGCTGATATACATTTCTGTATCCATTGAGTATACAACACACCCAAGTGACTCTATGTGTGTATGTGTGTGTGTGTGTGTGTGTGTGTGTGTGCTGATATACGTCTGTTAATATGTTCGCCATTTTGTGACTCCAATTAATGTTTGAGCGTAAGCAGCATAAAAATTACTCTCAATTTTTTTCCTATTGCAAAAATTTGGTATGGACAACAAGGCTAGATTACAAAAAGCTTCAAAAAAAATAAAACAAAATCACACTATAAATTTTTTTATTTTTTAGAAAGAAAAACGTTTTTACTTAATTTAGAACTGATATTTCTTAAATAACACTTGTTAGGGTATACATATTAGACATTTTTCTAACGATATTCAAGCAAAGGCAAATTTCTATCTGGCAAAAAAAAATCCTATTAATAATTTCCTAGATAAGCCCGAACGGAAACTGTTTTAATCTGTATATAATAAAAAATCCCCAATGCATCTCAATTTAATATGATTCACTTTTTCTAAGCACAATTAAAAAGATTTTATAGTATTAACATTTAAATAAAAATGATTATAACAAAAAATAACAAGTTATTTCTTTTGCACAGGGTATTAACGTATTTTTATATAAATTTTAAATCAAGAGCTTACTAAAGTATTCCAAATGATTCATTTTTCTTTTGCAATTTTTTTTTGTGTTAAATCATATATTTTTAAACAATGAAATGTTTTTCATTGTTTACAGTGTAATTAGATTGAACAACATTATTGAACTCAAAACAAACAAAAAAAAGATGAGTAAATTTTAAGATAAGCCCGTTTGAACGATTGTAAACAAAAAAAAAACAAGAGTTGTTTAATATCAATAAAATGAATCATTAAAAAATATTCACTTTTCTTTATTAACCCCTCTTAGAATAATTGTGCAGAGTGTAGCTATTTATGTGAACAGCGCTGTAAGGAAACGTGATAAAATATTGTTAACAATTCGCACATATTTTAAATAGTTTTCTTGTAATTTTTTCTGCTAATTAAACTGAAAATAAATTTAGAGATAATCCAAATGGTTTTAGATACTGCAGTATAAATATTTTAGTGAAATCAATTAACTAAAAACCTTGCTCTGGAGAATAAGAAACTTAGATAGGAATAAAAAGGAATAGTTACGCTGCTTAAGATCTGTGTCCATATTGAAAATAAAAACGAAGCCAGTCAAGTGTAAATAGTATTTGTATTCAAAAGACTACATTATGTATACGCAGTTATTCAAATTAAGTATACGCACATTAAAACTAATGTTGCTACCCCATTTTTGATCCTATAACTATGAGGCAATGTACAGTGGACCCCAGCTATAGATATACCATTTATTTTTTATAAACCAAGAAACTTTTAGAACAACTCACAGTTGAGTACACTCAACTGTAGCTTTTTATTTGTATTTTTATTATTGAAATGCATTACAATTTCTTTAGAAACATTAAAGTAATTACATGCGGTTAACAATAATGGAATAATCGAATAATAATTAATTTTAGTGAGGTATATAAGACACGACGTGTACAACGGGAAAAGGCAGTGAGGTGCAGTGAAGCCTCCGGGTGTGTGAACCCAAATAACCCAAATAAAAGTTGCACTTTTTAACGCTCGTAAGTGCCCAAAAAGGCCCTGCAGGAGGGACAATAATGCTCGGTGTTTCGGGCACAGTCCGTGCAGTACAAAGCACAAGCGCAGGGGACGCAGCTGCAATTGAAAATAGAGAAATTAATAGTTAAAAACGGGAAGAGATTGTTTGGAGAGAACAGATAAAAAACATACTCGAATAAGTGAGAAAATTGTCAGATTTGCAATTTTGAAATGTGGTTACATGGAAACAGAATATGCTTTTTTTATCCATTGATTTTATAGAAATTAGTTTGGACTCTCATGAAATAGTTGTAAAATACTAATTATTAAACTTTTATATATTAATTTTTTTATGTAAAATTTGCAATTAAAAGTTATTTTTCCAAATCGTTAGTAAAAGTTAATATTAAATTTGCATGCCAATAAATTTAAAAAAACAATTTTTAAACATACAGTAATACAAATTTAATAATTTGTAAAATTTAGATTTTTTTAATTTCTGTTAAAAAGTTTAAACATAAAAATTAGTTTGTTTAATTAAATTCTAAAAGATTTAACATATATGTTTTGTTAGATATGATAATATAAAATAATTATTCTAAGTATGAATTTTCTTGTAGAAATCAAGAAAGTGAATTGTTAATTTAATTTGTAAAATTTTTAAATGTATAATCGTTGAGTTGCTTACGCGAGCAGGCACAAAAGCAGGGCCAAAAGATGAGTTTTGGTTGATGCTTTTGACTCCGTGCTGGTTCGCACCTGTTGCCGGCAGTGGGGACAGACCATAGAGGTGGATTCGGGGCCTACGGGTGTGGACATTTTACCTGTGATATGTAATTGAGATTGAGAAATTGTGATATGGTTAAAATTATCGATTGACCTTGGAATACGAATGCGCGTGGAGTTTGCATGTCGATTAGGCATATAATCAGTGCAATGTCATCTGAAAAGTGTAGTGTTATTTTTTAGTTTCAACCCTTTTGCATGTCGCAATTGCTAATTGTATTCCTGATGAACACACATTGGGATTGTGGAGTCAGATACTGAGTGGAGTGTGTCGTTAATTGCTTGGCATGTGGCACGTAAATTAAATTCTATAATTTCAGTAGTTCTGTCAATTTTTATAAGCAACTCTGACATCATCCATCCAAATGTTCTCAACATTTTGGACGCTCCCGTCTGTCAGTCGATTGTAGTGGTGAGTTAAAGTGTTTATCATTTGCCACATGCCACATGCCGCATTCCATGCTGCCTAGCGATGATGTCATTAATTTCCAACAAATGTCCATCCGAAATCTTAACGCACCCCAGAAATACTTACTATATTTATAAACAAACAAACAAACATGATAACTACTTGGAACTTGGAAATAGGGCTATCTCTATCTCTATGCAGGGTGTGTTTATAAAAATCTAGGCGCCTCTTTCTCTCCCTTCTCACCTTTTTCCCCCTTTCGGACATTACGAACTTATTGTCTGCTTTTGGGCGTTGTCTTTATTCAAATACGTGAATCTAGATAATTAACGTTACTTCGCTTAATTGGGTGAGTTATTGGCGACAACTGACCTAAATATTAATATAAATAGAAATACAGTAGTCCCCAGATAAGTTACCCAATTGTTAATGTAAGTAATCAGCGTGAAATTATATATCTGACAGTATTTATACTCGTTTTTTTATATCTTGAGCTTTAAAACTAAAAATTTCATGTAATTTAATCTTATTTATATTTATATAAAAATGTTATTTTAATGGACGTAAATTAAGTAAATATTTCTTGAAATATATAATTATTTATTAAAAGATCAACGATTGATAATTTGTTATATATTCAGAACTGTTCCGGTTTGCTCTTGATATTTGATAACATTTGAAAAACAAATTTAAAACTAATCGTTTTTTACCAAGTTCAACCAATCTAAATAAAATGCAATACCTACAATTTTGCCAAAACGAAATTTTGCCAAAACGAAATTAGAACGGGTTATTTATTTGCCGAAACTAAAAACCTGGACAGACCTGAATATTAAAATATATACAGTATATATAAAAAGATCTATAAAAAGATTCTATACATTAGTTTGAAAAACATTTTTATT
The DNA here is from genome assembly GCA_035045575.1 of Drosophila falleni. Classification (NCBI taxonomy): domain Eukaryota; kingdom Metazoa; phylum Arthropoda; class Insecta; order Diptera; family Drosophilidae; genus Drosophila; species Drosophila falleni. Next base: position 13,249,182 of record JAWNOV010000011.1, read on the forward strand.
AAATATAGAACTTTCGATAAAAAACAGCAGTTTACCGAGTTTATTGGAGAAAGTCTTCTGCGTGTTCAAAAATTTATTCTACAATATTTCAGACAACAGAAGTAATAATAAAAACACAGAATATCCCGCCACTTTGTAAAAATTAGTCAACGAAAAGTACTATAATAATTTTTTTTTGTATTGTTTAAATAACTTTTTTGAAATTAACTATCTATAAAAGGGCGGATATTGTAGACTTGAACTATATATATATATTTTTTTTAGCTAAATTTAAAATTGTTGTATTTTTTCAACGCCAAGCTTTCATTCGTATCAATGTTCACAGCACTTTTTTAAATAAACTTATATACGTATGAAACTATAAATATGATAATATTTGCAATCAACTCACGAGAAGATTTCTAATTCTTATATCCAAAGAAAACGACACGACTTGTTGCTCGTTGTGTTAACGAATGTGTTGTGAATTTCGATTCAGCAAACCAGGAAGTCAAACACTGCCAACATACACGAGTTTACTTCATTTGATGCTAGGCACACACATTGGTTCCATGTCTATTTGCAGCGATAACATTAAAATCTTATGTTAATATTTTATTTAAGTAATATAAAATATATTAAAAGCTTTTACAGAAAATAGTTTGAATTAGTTGCACAAAGGAAAGTAGAATTTTTTTATTAAACATCAAATAAAGTTACAATTTAAGCAATAAGATTCAGGCTCTAATTATGAACTTGTGATCACTGTGCAAAGTTTATGAAATTCGCATTAGCAACACAAACAATTAATGCCACATGGTGCGAATGCTTAGCAACAATGTTGCTAACATGTTGCTAAGCTGTTGATTCTTGGCGACAATTTTTAAAAGGCACATAAGGGTGCGTCATGTTTTTAATCGATCCACTTTATTATACAGCTATCATAGAATCGATCGAGAATAAAAGGTTTTAGTATGAAAAACTATTTTGTTTTATTTTAATATATTTTAACTAAACTTTAAGAATGGGCATTTAATTTGGTCTTATACTTTCTGACTTCATTTGTATCAAATTGGTAATTTATATACACTATATTTAGCTATCAAAGGATCGATTGATCATTTTTTAATTGTTTATTGTTACATTACTAATATTATAACAATTAATAAGAACTGTTGGAGATTGTTAAGAAATGCAATTGCAAGCAATGCCATTTAATATTTTCATTTTACGAATACATAGAAAATGTAATAGAACAGATAATATGGTATATGTATTTTAGTAGTTACATATGATATGATATTGTAATATGGTATTTGTTTATTTGAACTGCTGACGATGTGATTTATAGCGAATCGTTGCTCACTTCAAAAGAACCTTGAAACTTGGTATCCGTTTTCAACTTTAGTTTATGTTATCGCTTCGAAGTCGAGAGAAATATTTCGACAATGTTAATCTGTATGCTGTGTGTGTGTGTATATGTATGTGATTTTGGAAGTGTTATTTGTTTATGCAGCTACTCGGGTTCTCGGGAATGTCATTTAGAAGCTGCCCAGGCAGGCATTGCAATTGGGGCAGAACTGACTGGTCTTGTAGCAGCAATTGCAGCAACAGGGCAAACAAACGCACGGCCAGCAGCTATTGAAGTGGAGAGTGGAAAATGGAGAGAAAGAGAGAGAAGAATAACATTAGTAATGCTTATTATACATATATACAATGTGAACAGTGTAGCCGAATGAAGAACCGGCAAAAGTTGCTAGATCCAACTTCCAACTGTCATAACTTGATCAAAACTGAATAGAATTTCAAACGGAATGTCGTTTTGATCATTATTTGGCATTTTAATTCATTCTGCATTTAAATTTTATTTAATTCTTAAAAAAAATATTTTTCTCTAAATTCTACTATAAATTAATTTCGAAATTGATACTGTATAATGTGTTAAGTCAGGCAATCTGATTGCTTACAGTTGTGTACACTTACAGGAAGAGGCAGAGCAGCGCTGCCAGCAGATAGGTCTTTCCAGTTGCATGATGCTTGACGGTCAGTTTGACGCGGGCGCGACACTGGGGGCAGGTCATTCCCGGCCCTCCTTGACCTTGACTCTCAATGATGATCGTGTTCTGGTGCACAACATTTACTGGTTCAACGGTCGGACATTGTGGATAAACGGGAGGGGGAGCTGTATGGATCAGTTCGGTGGGTGGCGCGGTCGCAGCAGCATTCCAAGTTCCATGATCCTGTGGAGAGTACGCCGGCGGCTGAGGGGGAAGTTTGCTGTATTCCATGCCTGAAAGACAAAATTGATATACAGTTAGGAGTGAGAGTGTTTTGACAAAATTAAAAAATGTACACAATATCTTTTTGTAGACATTTTTATATTGTAGTTATTTATATTTATGAATATTTATTTATTTATTTTTATAACTATGTAAATATTTATGCAATATTTCTTGTGAAAACATATTTTTGAGGATATGTTTATATTGTAATAATTTATTATTATTATTATTATTTAGAAATATGTTGTTTTATATTATGTTGTTTTTAAAAAAGTTAAGAAACCTATCTTAAATATTTCCAATAGCAAAAAACTTTTTTGACCCACTGTATACACAATGAACACAAGCACGTTTTGTTTTATTCAGGGAAAGTCCCGTTTTCTATGGGCAATTGTCCACACTTTTGAACTTGTTAATAGAAATAATTAATAGCATAAACACATTTATTTATAAATATAATATTTTGTACTTGTGTTTAGATAATTTCAGCAGTCTTTGTTGAATTTCTATTTTCAGAGCTCACGAAACGAGGCAAGCAACAACTTCTTTCAAGAACACAAGTGAACTGAGGAGTTTGCAAAGAAATTGTGCGAAAAGAGGAAGAGCAGCTGTTTGTTAAGCTCTTTGCTGCACGTGAGTGCGAGCGGGATAACAAGATGCGCAATCTGCTTAGCCATATCGCATGGACAAAGCAAACGAAGATAGGGACAATTGCGAATTGCAAGCAAAAGCGAAAATGCCAAAAAAGCAGATAACAATTTATACTTTTTGTTGGAAATGTATGCGTTAGTTTATTATACTTATAAAAAATAAATATTAAGTTTACAATTTATTGTGAATTGTATTTACAAACATCACATTATCGCAAATGCAATATCTAATCAGCTGAAACAGTTGAGCGGAGACACAAACCAATTGAGAATTGGCTGAAAAGTGCAAAAATTCGTTAAATTCAAATACAGTTTATTTTTCATGCTAAAATTTTTAAGTTTTTTATTTTTTTAATTAAAAGGAGTGTTAAATGAAATTTAAATTTATTTATTTATTAATTTTCGAACTTAAGAAATATATTTTCATTCAATAATAATAAAACATAGCTTAAAATGTAGTGGGTCAAAGAAACTGTGGGCCACTGTTAACAGCCTGCGAGTTACCAAACACTGTAACTCTACATAACAGTGAAGCGTAGCCACAAACCCATTTGGAGTTGGCTAAAGGTCCGTTAAATTCAAAATAATATATCAGGCGAGTTATTTTTTAACTTTATAAGTAAATTCCCAATTTAATAACATTGATACTAAAAGTATATTAAATAAAGCGTTTAAACTGTTTTCGTTTCTTACTTATCAGTTTATAATGCTCGTAACTTAAAAGGCTTTAAGTTCAGTTAAAGTTGTTGATTGATGACTGGATTAATCCCTGCGGCTGCCAACAAATGCGTTACAGACGGGACAATAATGATTGGCCGATTTGCAGGAATCCATGCAATAAGGAATACATACACAGGGCCAGCAGCTAAAATAAAAATAAATAACAATAGATTAGATTAATAGGGGTAATCGACAAGTGCGATTAAATATATACATATAGGTGTGTGTGTGAGTCAGATTGCCAACTTAAATAGCATTGGTTATCATTGTCAAATATATGTACATACATTTCTAGATATCAATGATTGACGAGTTTTTTTTAGATAGTGATGTTTGGCAATGAAAGTTGGTAGTAACTTGGCAACTGACTCAATGATATTTCCAGTTAGGATAGGATATTTTTCTTGAGAAAATATAATTAGCAATTTAATTTTATTGTTCTCTAGAAATTATCATTAGCAATAAAATATTATTTCATAAAAAAAATAGGTTTGGCTCGGAAATAAGTTACATTTTTATATATATATTTTTGAACATACCCAATTAGACAGAGTCCCAATGCGATGAGATGAGTTCGTCCTGAGGGCGTGGTCTGCACAGTGGTTAGCACGTCGTTTTGACAGGAAGGACAACGCACAAGAGTCGGATCCCTTCCAACTGGAATTGGTTGATGGTGTAGTGTACTTGAGTTGATGATCACACAGGCGCCTGTTGTGGTTGCTGGCTGTGGTGGTTGTGGTATATAGGGTGGATATAGCGGTGGTTGGGTGGGTCCTCCCGGATACTGCTGATAGGTCTGTGCTGGTGTAAAATTACTGCTGGGCAACGGTTGCTCCGTATACGCTGGAGGCAATTGTTTCTCCTCTTGTTTTTCCATAGTCGATATCAAATTTTTCGGGAAGTATAACTGAACCGATCAAATTAATGCTTGTGGTTCAACTGAGTTCAATATGGTAACTAAAGTTCGATGATGCCAACACGTCAAGTTATAAAGCTATAATTACTTCAGCTGATATCAAGCTTGAGCTTATCTCTTATCAGCTTTGATAAGTCGGGAGTAACAATTGTCAAATGGGGATTTTTTTTATTAAGAAATACCAAATTTTATTGCAGTTTGTAGGAGTTATAAAATAACATACCTGTATATTTTTGTTTCATGAAATAAGATTGCATTTATTTACGATTCTATTGAAATCAGTTTACATATTATGTATATATCACATTGTTATATCTAGATTATTATCCCAGAAATAAAGCAACTTTGTTTATGCTCATATTTATTGTAGTTTATTTTCTATAGTATTTTTTTATAAGCAAAATCGGCACGTTTTCTACGAAGTTGTATTACATTTTTATTGAACTGCAATAGATTAGATTGTAAAGTTCTTAATGTTGTATTCTTTGTATCAAAATAAATGCTTTATAAATTTTTGTTAAGTTTACATTTTTATTATCATCAAGATCCGCTCATTTTTTGCAAACTGTTATCTCAGATTATAAAACATTTTTAATTGAACATCTCCTGGTAGTAAATAAGTATTTTAGAACTTAAATTTCCTGAAGCTGACAACATATAAAATATTCAAAAGTGTATATTAATAATGTAGAAATTATTCAGATTTCAGTTTTAAGTTTAAAATAATAACATGCAGCTATTAATAAATCATAGATTTTATCGTCTTTTTTAACAACACTTTATATTCAGAGAAATCAAGTCTATTTTCTTTCTAAGTTAGTTAGGAATATTTATTAATATATTAAATAAATTAAAAAATAAATATTAATTTTGAGGTTATGTTATCTTTTGGGATAGGTTGTAAAAAATAAAATTCCATTGTTTTGTGGTCGTTCGTTTGCTTTATTGTAATAGTTTGTAATTTGAAAATGTAAAGTTAATCGTTATAATAAAATTCGCACTAATAAGTTAATTGATTTGTTGAGAGAGTTTAGTTTAATTCTCGTAGGTGCCGATGTAACAACCGCAATTGGGACACGAGTGCTCGGCATTCTGACAAGAGTCCACACAATAGGGAACACACACACAGGGCCAGCAGCTGTTCGGGAGGGGAAAAGAGGCAAGTTAAAAATGTTGATTAAAAAATGTTTTTTTTTTGTTTGCTAGAAAAACTGTGTCAAGTGATTGTGAATGATTCATAAAGTAAGTAGACGAGTCTGTATTGTGAATCACTCATAAACTGTTCTTTAACTTACAGGAATAGGCAAAGGATCAAGGCCCAGCAATGAGTGCGTCCTGTGGGAGTTCTCTTCACATTGGTCAGGATTTCGGCATGACAGGATGGACACTGGACACGGGATGGTTCACTGCCAATGGGCACCACATTTGTGGTTGTCGTTGTCTGTATTATCACCTGGGGAGGCATACCTCCCGGTTGATAGGTCTGTGCTGGTGTATATCCTTGACTCATGATTATTATTCTTCCCAAAATCGAATTGCGACTTTTTGGTTCTGCTTTGATGCGTTGCTGTTTTTTTACTGAACAACCAATTCAGTTAACAGCTAGATATGGCAGCGCGTTATCTGACAAGGTGTGGCCATAACTGATAACGAAAACACATGCACTGAAACAAATTGGGGGCTCGCTTGTACCGATGAGCTTATCAAAAATTAAATTTTTATATTTTAAAATTTTATAGTTTTTATTCCAGATATTCGAATGGTCACATAAACTCCTCAAATTTAAGTTTTTATTCGAAAAAATAAATTAATTTATATTCTTAATTCTTTTCGTTTTTTTAATTTTGAAAGTAGCTTTTAAAGTAGCTTTGAAAACAGGTTGATAGTCTTTAAGAAACTCAATCTTTATATCACGATATTAATATAGTTTTTACAGCTTTTTTAAAATTCAAATGATATAAGGTTTTAGATTGTAAATTACATTTTAATATAAATTTTGTAATTAGTGAGTTTCTTGCAATATCTCATAGATCATCTCATGCTAAGAGATATCTTTATGAGCCAGATAACCATAATTTAATGTATGATTCAGTAAAAATAACATTACTTTTGGCTTAAATGCAATTAAGTGTAGACACTTTAAGAACTAAAACACACTTTTGCTATTAACATGACACTCTTGTATATACTAATCATTAATGATGAATCACTCTTTGAATTACTCTATAAAATACTGAATATTGCACTCATTATGGTATTTATGACTTACATTGATATAAAGCTGACTCACTTGATTCGAAATTTACTGATAAGCCTAGGAAAATCTAGGGAAAGCACACTTTTAAGTGGCTAAACGGTTAATATAAATACGCTGGTGCCGCAATTATCTAGACAGATCTCAAAATAAAAATGTTTATTCGTGTATTCGACATGTATAATTATCTAATTATTATCAAATTGTAAACAAGTAAATTGGTAATTAGTAGATAGTTATAATCTTTTTTATATATATTTATTTAATAGTCAATTGATTTGTTTTAAAAATACCATAGTCAACAGTGGTTAATCTGTCTCAACAGACGCTGGTTCCTAATGTGGATTCTTGTGATAATAACTGCAATTACTAGATATTTACTATAGCTATTCTATGAAAATTCTCCAAATCCGAAACTGTAGTCTGAAAACACTTGACTCTGATATTCTTGAAAATGCAAAAAAGGTTCATTAGATACAACTTATTCTGAGAATTTTAATTAGCATACTATTGAAGATTACTCTGTTAATTAAGTAAACATCAAAATATAATTATGATAAATAAAAGTGAAAACAAGTTGATTTTGTTTGGTTGAATATTATCACAAGTTTCTAAAAAAGCCAGCTACTACTGTAATTAAAATTATAGAGTATATCATAATATTTAATACTACTGTATAGTTTAGGAATATGCCCTTATATGGAAACTACCCATATAAAAACTAAAAATACGTATACGTAATAATTTATTGTTGCATATATTTACAGTTCGTTTTTAGAGCGATTACTTAACAATCACAGTGTGACATAGAATTTTATAAAGCAGAATTAGTAACTAGTAGTCAGTACATATATATAGAATATATATGTATAGATATAGAAGTGAGTATTAGTTCTGGAAGGTGCCGATGTAGGCGTTACAACGGGGACAATAATGATCGGAATTCTGACAGGAATCCATGCAATAAGGCAGACAAACGCAGGGCCAGCTGTGGGAAATATAAATAAAGAGAGAAATATGGTTAATGATTGTAGTACGAATCATTTTATATACACAATTTTTGCTTTGTATTTTGACAATATTCTTAATACGTTATTTCAATGGAAATTTGTCATTGTGAGAGTTGAACGCAGTTGTTATTTCACCTTATCTGGCTCAACCCTACTGCCAGTTGAGATAACAATGCTAAGCACACATTCATATATATATATTTATATGTCTAAGGTATATATGTACTCGAATAAAACAATGTACTCTTAGACCTAAGACTCCGATAACTGATTGTTACGTTCTCTGAGCGACTGTCAGTTTTGTTCAGTGGCGTTTTGTGATTCATGAGTACTTACAACAACAGGCATATGATTAGAGCCCAGCAATGTGTGCGTCCAGATGGACTAGTGTTCACAGTAGTCACCACATCAGCTTGACACGAGGGGCATCGGATACGAGACGGTTCACTTCCCAGTCCTATACTGTGGGTTGCTGTCTGTATAATCACTGTTTGCTGTGGTGGCGGTGCATATGTCTGTGCCTGTTGCATCGGTGGATATAGCGGTGGTTGTGTTGGTCCTCCTGGATAACCCTGATAGTTCTGCGCCGGCGTATAGCCACCTTGTGGTGCTGCTGGCATCTCACTATACGGCGGAGGCTGCTTACTATCCATAATACTACTGCTTTTTTTAATTTGTGCTCGCTTCACTGAACTACACCACTCGGTGTTTGTCGATCAACTAAACTAACTGAGAGTTGCCATTAGTGTCTCAACCTCAGTCAAAATATCGTTTCAGTCTGTGCACTTAGAAAAATGATTGGTCTAACATTAAGAGTTCGACTAAAAACACTAGTATGAAAAATGTCTAATTTTTATTTTGACAAAAAAAATAAAACGTAACAAAGAAACATAATTTCTTAAATTAAAATTAGTTACCCAATACATACTTTTAATTATACAAAATATTACGGCGATATTAAATACTTATTTATATAAGAAACCTGTTAGTAAAAAATTTTATAAGAAAGTCAGTTTCTTAATAATAAGGACAAATGTAGAATTTTATCCCTACATTTAGAAAAAGTGTCTGATAATGTTTTTGAGATAATTTTTTTTCCTAGTTAATAGAAAAACATCTTTAAGGTTAGAAATTATTTTCAGCTTTTTTTTCTAAGTGTGCCTTGCTCTCTTGCTTGCACTCATATCTTATCAACGGGTTTACGACAAAACAACTTTTAACAATTTGTGGGCTATTCGGAGCTTGGTTTTTTGGCAGTTTCGTTTCCGTTCGTCATTATTTTTGATGTACAATAAAACTATGTGTACAGTGTACATATACAAAAAGTTAACATACAGCGCTTATTTAAATAGCGATCTGTGCGGTTTCATTATAAACTAAAAACATGATTCACAAGTCTATGACGTCTGTTGATTCAATTGTTATGGCGATGTTGAAACTCGCTTGGTTAGGGGTCGATTGTTAGGCTGAGCTCTAGTTATTTCATCATAATAAATAAAAATGTATTAAATTACAATGCTTAATCATTGGATTTTTTGCCCATTAAATTACTAGTTGTTCAGATAAACTACTACACGGTAGTCCAAAGTACGTAAAAGTCTATCTATTTATTTAAGTCTATGCAAATATAGTATAGCTGTATATGACAGTACTTCCGATGCCCTCTACACAATAAACAATGGCTTATCGCATAACTTCTGTGTTTGCTATGCCATTATTATAAAATTTTGAGTATATGTAATGCAGATGCCAAATAACTATTGTAGCAAAAATAAAAACTGTATCTTTTAAAATAGGTTTCTTATTTCAATTTTAACATTTTAAAGATTAGCTTAAAAACTTAGATAAATAGCTAAATCGAATTCGAAGATATTGCTGAAAATTATCCGCGTACCAAAGACTTTCAATGTACAACTTAAATAGGATTATTTTTAATTTTTCCCATTTTAAAGATAAACTTGTCAAACATAAAAAAATAAAATAGGAAGTTAAATAAAAACGAATAATTCAAAAATATTTTCCCTTATTAATTAATTAAATGCGTCCATCATGCCCCTGTATATATCATTTGATGTAGGGTATATCTAACTATTTAATTACTTGTATACCTTTAAGCACGCTTTATTAAAATCTTTCTAATAATTGTCGCTTGAAAGAATTAACATAATTTTCTAATCACCCGCGCAAAAACTTTTCTTAATGTAAAGAGAGCTTTTAGTGTTAACAATTTAAGTAGTGAGGAGCTAACAGCGTATTTAGGGGCGAGTGAGCAGTGTTAACAGAGAGGAGCGTACAGAGAAATCTTAACAGAGTAAACAAATTGCAGTTAACAGTGGAAAGAATGATGGTTTAACAGGGAAGAATATAACAGCGGTCAATGAACTTGAGGACTAACAGTGCTGAGAGCTTTAATTTTGAACTACAGAGTTAACAGTGACTTTCCGTTACAGTAGAAAGCTTACTGCATTGACACCATTAACAGTAGAGTGACATTTACAGTGCAGTGATGAGTTATCGCGCAAATGGAGTTAACAGCTCAGCCATGAAAACAATGTTAAGCAAATATGCTTACGGATAACAGATCGAATGAAACAATGACAACAATAGCAACAGAAAAAATTGTAGAAAAAATAACGACAACTGGTTTTCAAAATACATACGAAGGCAGCCGCTTGACAAACATTTGGATAATGTTTTGCTTTCAATTGTACAATAACCTATATTAAAATTGGATAAAACTATAATAAGAAAAAGAGTTGCCATTAGTTGGTAGACATGAGCCGGCAATTAAGGTTCAGCATTCATGCGCCGCCGCCAGATAACGATGATTGTCAATCGGATCTGGTGGAGATCAATCTAAATGGAGGCTGCAGCCAAATAAAGCAACAATCGGCGCAGGCGCTGGATGAATTGTTGCAATCGCGAACATCGGCAACTCTGCCAATGCATCGCGGTTATCCGTACGGCTATGCGGATGCGGATAACGCGGATACGGATACAGAGTTTTATTTTTGCAAAAAATCAAATTCAACGGGTCAGCTGGCGGAAAAGGTGTCGCCACCGACGCCATCTGCCACAAACATCAGTTGCCTGCGGCAAATGTATTGCCCCGAGTGCCACGAGCGTCTTCACGAGCAGGGTGTGCGTCTGGAGCGTCTGTTGCAGCTGTGGTGAGTATGGGGATTCCCAAGTAATGATTTTGACAGTGAAAAAAATTCACATATTTTATTTGATAAAAAAAAAACAACTTTTTTCATTAAAAAAATTTACAAACTATTTTTTATATTTTCTGATGATAAAATTGATATTTTCAAAATTTTATAACTCTTTTTCTACTTTTGGTTGCAGCTGCTTTGCCTTGTTGCCCATTTATCCGTGTTGCATGCGACGCTCCAAAGACGATTGCAAGGTGATTTGTGGCAAGTGCGGTTATTTGCTGGGCGCCTGGAAGCGTCAATGAAGCGTTAGTTTTAAGTCATAATTTTAACATAATTTTAAATTATTTTGTTTTATTTGTTTTTTGTTTCGTTTTAAGCATCAATTGACCTTGTATTGCAAACCAAAAAAAAAACCAATTGTTTATTTTATTTTTATTTTAATTGAAGATGCGTACAGAGAGAGAAAAAGAGTGACAGAGAGAGAGAGAGCAGCGTCACTTGCACTGTGGCTCTCTCTATCACTCTCCACTCGATCTGCAACTCTCGCTCTCTCTCTTTCTCTCGCTCTGTTATTTGTATTGCTCTCTTTTAAGTGCTTTTTAAATTTCGTCTGTCTCAAATGCGTCCCAGTCGCAATGTTGGATGATTTGGAGCTAGACAACGGCTCGGCGGCCACAGCGACGCTCGAACTCGATGACGAGCTGGAGGAGAAGCCGCCACTTAAGCCTCAAATACGCTTCTATAGCGTAGGACCGAGCACCTATCGTGTTCAGTGTCCACTCTGCCGACAGATGGCCAGAACGGAGACGGTGCAAATGGCCGGTGCTTTGGGCCAACTCAGCTGTTTGTTGTCTGCCTTGTCCTGGTAGGTGGAATATTAGTCTTTTTTAATTTTAATTTTTGAAAACTATTATAGTTAAAAATTAAAATTTTGAATCTTTTTATTTAAATATTAACTTGCATTATTTTTATTTTGTTCATTTAAAATAATTTCAATCAAAAAAATTTAATAAATTAATAATTATGTATTTAATAAAATTTAATTTTAAATTTAAAACTCAATAATCTTGTACTGAAAATAATTCTAAAAAAATAATAATGTAGTTCAAAGTAATAAATTTTAAATTTTAAACCTAATAATCTCGTATACTTTCCTCGAACTAAAATTCTTTTAACCATTTAAAATTAAAAGTATATTGTTAAAAAAACTTTAAAAATCTTAAGTCAACTAATCTACACTCTTTCTCCCACTCTTTCTCCCACTCTTTCTGTCTCTTTTTTAGCTGTTTTCCCATCTTTGCACTGACCTGTGTCTATTCCTGCCTGCAGAGTCGTCTCAAGAGCAAACGCGTCTTCTGCAGCAGCTGTGGTGGCCACTTGGGTTTCCATTGGCGACCCATTTAATTATATTATTCTAATTCCATGATCCACAAAATTTGTTAAAGCTATTTTTAAATAAATCGCAATTCGCAGCTGTTGCCAATTTTCATAAGCACTTGAAATAACTTGAATATCTATCGACGGCTCGTGTTCTCGCACTCTCTGCTCTCAGATACAGATACAGATACATATGCAGACACAGATACAGATACATATGCAGATACTTACTTGCTTTTTTGGCATTTGCCTTGTCTGCTCTTTTGGTTACTTTTTATTTAGTTTTGTGGCGTCTGTCGTTGTCATCAAATGGCCAGCGTTGAGAGTCTGGACGGCAGCGCCTGCGATGATGACGGCATCATCTCCGAGGTGCCACAGGTGGGTCATCTGCCCACCGTGCCACTTGAGCTCGTGTGCCCCGCCTGCCACACGCTGCAAACGAGCAATGTGGAACTCGAGGCGGTCACGAATCTACAGAAGATTGTCTGCTCCCTGAATTGGCTGCTCTGCTGGTAGGTGCCCAATGTTATTATAATAATCTGTGATTTATCAATTTGAAAAAGATGAACTGTAGAATGCATTTGTTGTTAAAGGCTTATTAAAAAATTTAATAATATCTCTGATGTGTAGAACTAAATAAAAAAAAGTTATAAAGTAAATTTATGTAAACATCTATATTAAAAATCTTAGAACTATATATATTTTCGATTCTAAGCCGTCTATCATCCAATTTTCCATAGTTACCCCTTGACATTTTTTCAAAAACTTTGATCTCTCATAACTTCATCAAAAATCAACCGATTTTCAAGCGGAATGTCATTTTGATGATAATTTGGCCTCTAGATTGATTCTGCATTTAAATTTTTATCATCTAGAAAATTTGATATATTTTCGATTCTAAGCCGTCTATCATCCAATTTTTCATACTTACCCCTTGACATTTTTTCAAAAACTTTGATCTCTTATAACTTCGTCAAAAATTGACCGATTTTCAAGCGGAATGTCATTTTGATCATAATTTGGCCTCTAGATTGATTCTGCATCTAAATTTTTATCATCTAGAAAATTTGATATATTTTCGATTCTAAGCCGTCTATCATCCAATTTTCCATACTTACCCCTTGACATTTTTTCAAAAACTTTGATCTCTCATAACTTCGTCAAAATTTTACAGATTTTCAAGCGGAATGTCATTTTGATCATAATTTGGCCTCTAAATTGATTCTGCATTTAAATTTTTATCATCTAGAAAATTTGATATATTTTCGATACTAAGCCGTCTATCATCCAATTTTCCATACTTACCCCTTGACATTTTTTCAAAAACTTTGATCTCTCATAACTTCGTCAAAAATTGACCGATTTTCAAGCGGAATGCCATTTTGATCATAATTTGGCCTCTAGATTGATTCTGCATTTAAATTTTTATCATCTAGAAAATTTGATATATTTTCGATTCTAAGCCGTCTATCATCCAATTTTTCATACTTACCCCTTGACATTTTTTCAAAAACTTTGATCTCTTATAACTTCGTCAAAAATTGACCGATTTTCAAGCGGAATGTCATTTTGATCATAATTTGGCCTCTAGATTGATTCTGCATTTAAATTTTTATCATCTAGAAAATTTGATATATTTTCGATTCTAAGCCGTCTATCATCCAATTTTCCATACTTACCCCTTGACATTTTTTCAAAAACTTTGATCTCTCATAACTTCGTCAAAATTTTACAGATTTTCAAGCGGAATGTCATTTTGATCATAATTTGGCCTCTAAATTGATTCTGCATTTAAATTTTTATCATTTAGAAAATTTGATATATTTTCGATACTAAGCCGTCTATCATCCAATTTTCCATACTTACCCCTTGACATTTTTTCAAAAACTTTGATCTCTCATAACTTCGTCAAAAATTGACCGATTTTCAAGCGGAATGCCATTTTGATCATAATTTGGCCTCTAGATTGATTCTGCATTTAAATTTTTATCATCTAGAAAATTTGATATATTTTCGATTCTAAGCCGTCTATCATCCAATTTTTCATACTTACCCCTTGACATTTTTTCAAAAACTTTGATCTCTTATAACTTCGTCAAAAATTGACCGATTTTCAAGCGGAATGTCATTTTGATCATAATTTGGCCTCTAGATTGATTCTGCATTTAAATTTTTATCATCTAGAAAATTTGATATATTTTCGATTCTAAGCCGTCTATCATCCAATTTTTCATACTTACCCCTTGACATTTTTTCAAAGACTTTGATCTCTTATAACTTCGTCAAAAATTGACAGATTTTCAAGCGGAATATCATTTTGATCATAATTTGGCCTCCAAATTGATTCTGCATTTAAATTTTTATCATCTAGAAAATTTGATATATTTTCGATACTAAGCCGTCTATCATCCAATTTTCCATACATTTATTTATATCTATGCACTTTCCATTCCTCTTCAGCAATCCCATTCGCTGGAGTGGCAGGCATGATATCAATCACTATTGCAGCTCCTGTGGCTGCTTCATTGGGCGCCACATCTCGTTGAGTTGGTATAAACGCGCCTTGTTCCGCATTCAACGCTCCGAGGTGGAGGACAATGGACGCTGGCAACGCTTCCGCAAGGTGGAGAAGGAGCAGCTGGACGAGAGGAAACTCGGGAAACAACGTGCAGCCATCGAACAAAATTAGTTGCAATTAAACAATTGTAAATTGTTGTATAATAAATTGTTCTCAATTTAATCATAATAAAAGCATATATTTAAACAATGACATAATGCAGTTGATAATTTATTTGGAATTTGAAGACACAAATGATCTAATAATTTATTTGAATAAAAAGCTGGAGTCTGCTTATACAATAACCGTTATTTTTTGAGCTTTAAAGCTTGCTTAAAATGTTTGTACTTAATATTTTACGATTATTATTTAATAATAATAAATTGCCTAGTTAAATAATAAAACAAAGAATTCAATTATTGAATTTTGACCAATTTTAAAAATTATTAAATAAATATTACATTTGCATTAAAAGCTTTTTGTTACGTTTAAAACTTGACGGTAAAATATGCTTTAAGGCTCAGAACTATTTTAATACGATCTACGACAACAATTTAATCAAAAGTTTAGCAAGTTAAGATCGTCAACGCTCACTTAAATAATGATAAATAAATTAACTAGAGCCAAACTTTGACTGAAAAGCTTCAATATACTGCCAAGCTTTTCAGTTAAAGAGCGTCAAAGCTCGCTCATGGTCGTTATGACGTCACTAGCAATAAAAACGTGATAATAATACAAATTCTGATAGTAAACAAATTAAAACCGGGTGTCCCAGCTGACTATAGTATGTCAAATAATTATTTAGACAAAAACAAAAAATATAAAGATTTTTAGTTTCTCAAAGTAAACTGGTTTCTTGGTTTATTAAAATGTTTTTTATATACTTATTAATAGTTTCCTGTTTCAAAATAAAATACAAAAATAAAATTTAGAGCTTTATCTATTTAAAATAATGAAAAATAAATTTCAGAAATTTTGTTTCTATGTCAACTCAATTACTGGACATACTGTAAGTGTTATCTCAAACACTTGTACTCAACAAGTTTGTCGAGAGTACACTTTATAGATTAATTGAACAAATATTTTGGTTTCTAGCTGATGAAAGCTTTTGTTCAGTTTGCGTAAGAATTTTGTGCGAGGCGGTTATAATAATAGAGTTCCATTAAAATAGATAAAAAAATTTTACAAAATGTTTATAATAGTTTTACTGACAATATCGTTAATGTTGCTAGTGCAGTTTATAAGGCGGCATTACAGTTATTGGGAGCGCGAGGGCGTGGCCGTGGAAACAGCCAAGTTTCCATTTGGAGTGTTAGAAACAGTTGTGAAAAGGAAGCAGGGTTTTGGCCTGGCCCTAAGCGATGTCTATGAGAGACACGATACAAATATTGTGGGCATCTATATGATGAATAAGCCAACATTATTGGTAAGAGATGCCCAATTGGCCCGTCAACTGATGACCAGCGATTTCAATAGCTTTCACGATCGTGGTGTTTATGTGGATGAGAAATACGATCCATTGTCGGCACATTTATTTAATCTTCAAGGCGCCTCTTGGCGAAATCTACGCAATAAACTAACACCCTCATTTTCCTCGGGAAAAATCAAGGGTATGTTTGGCACCATCGATGATGTGGGTGAAAAACTAGTGCAACATTTGCTGGGAGTTATTGAAAAATCGCCCAATGATCAAATCGAAATAAAGGAGAAACTTACCACTTATGCTATCGATATTATCGGTTCGGTAATCTTTGGTCTGGATATCGATAGCTTTTCCAATCCAAACAATGAATTTCGTGCTATCAGTGATTTGCTGCAAACTCAGGGAGGATTTCTACAGAAAGTTCACAACCTGTCGTCAATTACATTCCCACCGTAAGTAACATTAATTCATAGAGTATGAAATTTGCTTGTGCGTCTGGATGGCGCTGGCATTGTATGTATTTTGTTATTGTTTCTTACAATATGTTTCTGATCAATCTTTTCTTTGCTCAACAGTCTTGCCAAGCTCATGAATCGTCTTGGCTTTGAGCAACAAGTATTGCTCAAACTTCGGGAAATTCTACGGCACACGATCGAGTTTCGGGAGAAGCATAATGTTGTACGAAAGGATCTGTTGCAGTTGCTCATTCGTCTGCGTAATTCGGGAAAGATTGGCGACGATGACGATGAGAATTGGGACATTGAATCGGTGCAGGAGGAGTTCAAGGCCATGTCCATTGATAAGATTGTCGCCCAGGCATTTGTTTTTTATATTGCCGGCTCGGAAACCACAGCTGCCGCCGCAGCCTTTACTCTCTATGAGCTGGCCATGTATCCAGAATTGTTGAAGGAAGTACGAGACGAGTTGGATGCAGTAATGGAAAGACATCAGCTCAAACGAGGCGATAAATTCACCTATGAGGCAGTGCAGGATCTGAAGATCTTGGATCAATGCATTTTGGGTAAATTTCTTAAGAACTTACCGAGCTATTCTCTAGCAACTTTTTCTTACAGAAACTATACGCAAATATCCGAGTTTACCTTTCCTGAATCGTGAGTGTACTCAGGATTTCTTGTTGCCGGACAAAAGCTATACTATTAAGAAGGGTACTCCCATTTTGATCTCACTCTTTGGCATTCACCGTGATCCGAACTACTTCCCCAATCCCGAGGATTATGATCCACATCGATATGATGCCGATAACATGAACTATGATCCGGCGGCTTTAATGCCTTTTGGCGAAGGTCCTAGACACTGCATAGGTAAGTGGATTATCTTTATATATAAAGATGTTTGACCTGTACATTCATTCACTCACTCATTCATTCACTCACTCATTAAATAAGAATATTAATTATTTATTTATTTATTCGTTTATTTGTAGCAATGCGCATGGGAAAAGTGAACTCCAAGGTAGCTGTGGCCAAAATTTTGGCCAACTTTGATCTGATTGAGGCACCGCGAAAGGAACTTAAATTTCGATTTGATCCTGCTCCTGTTTTATTCCCAGAAGGAGGTCTAAATGTGCGACTCAGGAAGCGAATAAGCAAATAATTTAAATTTATACTACTTTGGAAAAAAAATTGATTATCTAGAGAGTTTTTTATAC
Source organism: Drosophila falleni (assembly GCA_035045575.1). Classification (NCBI taxonomy): domain Eukaryota; kingdom Metazoa; phylum Arthropoda; class Insecta; order Diptera; family Drosophilidae; genus Drosophila; species Drosophila falleni. The sequence continues at coordinate 13,267,177 of JAWNOV010000011.1, forward strand.
GAAAATGTTTTTAATTTTATACCATCACAGCTGTTTGTTTATTTTTAAAAAATAAATTTTATGCATTTATTATGTAAGATATTTCCGGTATTTTCAAATAGAAAAAATCGCATAGTCATTTTAAAAATATTTATTAAATTTGGTGAATTTAAATATGTGAAAAGCTTTTTATAATTAGTAAACATCAAAAATTTCTATCAATTTTATTTTCGTAGTTAATCTAATTTTTTGGCGTAAAAAACTATTATTCTTTAATAAGGTGTAAACCAAAGTAGCTTGGTAGATTCTTTATTATATGATATCTTATTTTTCAGCTACAAAGAAAAATGTACTGCATGCAAATTTCCTACAAGATCTAAATTCCCGAAAAGTGGTACTTGAAATTAATTAATAATATGAAATATTTCGCTACAGTAAACTGTAAATACTTGTATGAATAAATTGCAAATTCCTTAAATTTAAAAATCTTTCTGTCAGTCCAAGTGGTTGTGGTTCTCTCGCTGCTATTTCGACATCTGTGACGTTTTGATGTTTCACATTTGTTAAGTAAATAAACAATAAGCAATTTGTTTGTTGCTCCGCTGTTGATTCGAAATTCGTATTCAGATACAGATTCGGGTTCTGTTTCTGGTTCTGCTTGGCAGGTCACATACATAAAAAAATACAGCTCCAGTTGTTGTGGATGATGTTGATGATGCCGATGACATCATAGAATGCTATGCGTACAGAATAGAGAAAATATTGCGCATACGCCCAGTGTGCTCGCTCTCTGTTCTCAGTTAGCTGTTCTCACTCAACTCAGTTGCTCTGTCTTGTGGCTTTGATGCTGTTCAGTTACAATGGAAACGCAGACGCTGCAGATCAAATTGGTGCCGGCACAGACAGCGGAGGAGCGTGCTCGGAATATTATAGCCAATGTGATTGTGGAGGGAAATCATGCCTCCCTGGTGCCCTATATCGATGATCATGAGCCCATCGAGAAGGTAACCCTGCTCAGCCAGTCGGATGCAGCTGCTCCTCCATCGGCGCCACGTTTGAGATACTATACACCTGGTCCCTCCACCTACAAGCTCCTCTGTCCGCTGTGCCGCGAGAGAAGCGAGGCGGCTGTGATGCGTGCTGCAGGTTGCAAGGATGCCAGCTGCTGTCTCAGTCTGCTTTCCTGGTGAGGATCACTCAAAAACTCACTCTTTAACTATTTACTAAATATTTAAATATTTTTTTAAAGAACAAACTTATTTTTTTGAATAATAAAAATAAAAAATTTACAGGCCACTTTTATAGGATTTCCTAAAATTTTTAAATTGTTTTTTTGCTTTATCAGACTTAAATTCCTTACTGAAAAAATATCAGAAGTAAAATTAGCACAGGTTAAAGATTTTTATTTTCGATAAATCTTGCCGAGAGTTGAACAATTTTGTTTCTCACAGCAAATTCTTACTTCAAAAAATATATAATATGTATATTCATATTTCATATTATAATATATATATAAGATTGTATTTTTGTTATTTTTCTCCCAAAGTTGTCTTGTTTTATAACAAACAAATTGTTAGCTAATATTCTTGATTGTTAAAAACCAGTTGATTATTTTGTAATTCTTTGAGAGCTTTATTTATATTTTTTTCCAACACAAATGAATATTCAGAATGTTTAATCAAATTTGAAAAGCAATTTTGATGCAAATAATGTTGATATTCGTATACTACACACTACTATATTATTTAAAATTTATATTTTTTTATAATAATAATTTTCTGTATATTATATTTCTTGCCTTTACAGCATTTTTCCCATTTTCTGGATCTGTTGCATCTGCACCTGGTTTGGCTGCAACCGCGAATGGATCTCCAAGGGAGTTTACTGTAGTCACTGTGGTGGCAAAGTTGGCATCCAAAACAAGTCCGATTAACTCAAATTTTATAACTATAAGCTCCAAAAATGCACTTGTTTTATATTATTTTTTCCTTAATTTTATTATGCATCTAACTGAATTAAACAATCGTCAAAAAATATTATAGTTATTTATTGAAAAATACAAAGTTATATTTTCATTTTTACTGTGGGAATCCAGAGCAAGTGCGATTAGGTCAATTAATTATTAGTGCTATAAATGCCAGAAATACTTTAGTTATTTTATTCTATTACGCATCTAACTCAATTAAAGACGCACGCCAAATCAACAAAAGTCTCTCTCGATCTCTCACTCTCACTTGCTCTCTCCCACTCATTCTCTTTCTCTCTCTGCTGGATTGTCTCTCTTTCTGCTATACAAACCGGTTGCCACTTGGCTTTAAATAAATTTCGCTTTCAGTTTGGCCCCAACAATTAAAACGATCACGACGATGGCGACGCCTGAAGAGGATCAGCAAACATCAATTGCCAAATTACAGGAAGCAAAAAAGGAGCAAAATATTTATCAAAATTTTGCGACACCTTTAGCTGGCACATTTCTCAACCTGCCACATGAGGCGGTGGTATTGAAATGCCCCTCCTGTGGCAACAAGGCAGAGAGCGTCGTACAAAATGATCTCAAGTGGTGGGCAACGGAAATAAATCGCATTGTTGGCTGTCTCTTTGTGTAGGTTTATTAGAGTTGGTGCAACTAACACACTTTTGAATCACTTATTTGAATTCCTTTACAGCTCGTTTTGCTGCTGCTGCTGCTTCAACTATATTATACCCTGTAAGCAAACTGATCGCAGTCACTATTGTGGCAACTGCGGCTGTTACTTTGGACGCGCCATGAAGCGACGTGCACCACTCAAGATCAAGTAAATGCTTCCCAGCATTATAAATCTATGTTCTCTCTCTCTCACAATATTTTTCAAATATTTCATACGCTGAAAATAAACAAATTGAATGCAAAAATACAAGATGAAAAATTTTAATACTCTTTCAGGCAAGTCAGTTGAAAAAAAAAAAGTTAATAAAATTTATAATTAATAAAAATAATTAAAAAGATATTTTTTATTTAAACAGGAAAAAACTTCTAATATTGATACAAAAATGTAAAAATCTCGTTTTCTTTTACATAAGAAATAATTATTATGATGTAATATGGAAATTTTTTTATTTATTATTTAAAAAATATTAAAAATTGCTGATCTTGGAGCGTTACATTTTTTATCATAAACTTGAAATACTCTCTTGAAGAGCATTAAAATAGAACTGTTCTCACCTTTTTTTTTATGGCATCGATCTCTCGCTCTCCAGTTGCGTAGCTTGTTTAGTCTTCATTGGCACGCGCTCGAAAGCAGACGAATCTGCGTCTGTCTGTCTCTCATTTGATCATTGATATCGTAGATATACACTAGTCAACATGGCAGAGGAACACTCTCCTGCAGCGCTCTACTTTGCCGTCGGTCCTCAGGCCCGTGAGATCACCTGTCCCTACTGCAAGGTGTTGGCCAAGACGCGAGTTGTTCGCTCCTGGCTGCGTTGTTGCACGAAGCGGCATCATTGCGGCGCCTGTGGCGAGTATCTCGGTGTCTATAGACGCCCCCAGCTATAAGGACAACATCGAAACATGTCTAGAAATTAATAAATTATTAATAAAAATTCTAAAAATTTATGAGAACTGTGGAAATTAATGTGTGTGTTTAAATTACTTGCGGGATCAATCAGTGAGAGCAGAGGAGATTGCGAGAGACGATTTTCAATTATTTATTATTGATTTTTTAATTGTAAAATTTTGGCACTTTAAGCGAAAATTGTTAAATTTTATTTTGTTTAACAATAACTCTCAATTATATTACCTTACAATTATGTATTTGAAATCTACAATTTTGCGTTCGAATTGAGACATTAAAAAAGTATAAAAGCGATATTTTAATGAGTTTTTGAGCAATTTTTATGTGACAGATAATTAAGTGCGTTGTTAAATACGATTTAACTAGTTAAAAAAAAACTTTAGAAATATTGAAAATAATTTATGATTTAATTAATGAAATAATTTAAAAGACATTATGCACTTTTAGCATATGGAAATCATATAAATACGTATGTACATTGTACATATTCAATTAAACATACAAAGAATATTACTATAATAAATTTAAAAATAAATAATAAATTTATGGCATTGTAAAATAAAAAGAGTCTACAATATAAATTAACAAATAAAGAATATGGCATCATAAAATAAAAATAATATTGATTTTAAATGTAAAAACATTTATTTAGATTTAAAAATGTATATATATATATTATTAAGTACATATGCAAAGTTAATAGATCTTTTTAAAAAATGCAATATTATTTTTGAAAATTTTGAACTATATATATTAATATATAGGCAATGTTAGAGAAGAGGGAGAACGATGTTTAGAATGAGTTAAGAGAGGAAGAACAGTTCTGAATGCTCCCAAAAAAAAGTCTTGCTCAGAAATCTTACACTCTGTATATATATATATATTTTCGATCTACTCTCTCTCTCTCTCTCTCTCTCTGTCTCTGTCTACTCTCCCTTAGCAGTCTATGCTCTTACTGCGTCTTCTCATCCCACTTAATATGCCCGTTATTATTATTTTTGCTAGCTGATCTCTACTCTCTCTCTCTCTCTCTTTCTCTCTCTCTCTCTCTCTCTCTCTCGTTCTGCTCTTGTGATCACTCTCAGTTTCTTGCTGACTTTGTCTGTTTGGGCGTGTTTTAGCTTTCAGTTCCTCGTCGTCTGTCAGAGTGTGCACAACATGGCCATCGATGAGCCGCAAGTGATTGCGATAAGCATCTCGAATAATAAGCCGCAGGTGGGTTATCTGCAACCACAGTCCACCATGGTCAATTGTCCCGCCTGTGAGCACTTTGAGTGGAGTGTGGTGCAATTGGAAGCTGTCACCTGTCTGCAACGATTTCTCAGCCTCACAAAATTGTGGTAAATTTGCCATTACTGATTAAATGAACTCCCTTAATCCTCAACTGAATTTGCAGCAAGAAGTGGCAGGGACGTGTGGACACTAATCATTATTGTGGACATTGTGGTTGCTTTATTGGACGACATGTTCCCATTAGTTGCTATGAACGTTGTCTATCCCGGTCAGCTCGTCAACAGGCAGCTGTGGATGATATGACACTAAAGAAGAAGCCCAAGGATTGCGCTGTGCGTGCACAGAAATCCAGAGAACGTATTCTGGCCAAACGAGCAGAGAAGAGAGAGAAAGAAGAGAGGAAACGAGCGCAACAAAGTGAGACTGTGGTGCTGACTGTGGAAACCAAGCAACAATGAAAAGGGGAAGCACATGTAAAGTGGTTGCTGCATTTGCTAAGCCAGCAACAATAAAAAGTGGTTGCTGCATTTGCTAAGCAAGCTTTATTAGCGAAAGCTTTAAGCGGCTCATAATTTAAATATATGTACACTGAGCAAAAACTAATATAATAATTTTCAAAAGTCTCCTCTGTTTAAAAATAGCCATAATTTTTTAGATTTGTACAAATAATATATAAATATTGTTTGAAATAGCATTTTATTAACATGAAATAAACAAAAATATTTATTTTAAATACGTTTGTGGTCCAGTCTTCTCAAAATTTTATAGCATAATCAAAACAATTTGTAACAAGCTCTTTTATTGTGGATTCAATGGCAAATTGGCTAAAGCAAAACAAAGGCAATACTCTCACACTATAAACAAAAAAGGGCCCTTTTTTTTTGAGTGTATACAAGTATTTAAATGATTTATTTGGCTAACAGCTGTTCAACTTTCGCTCCTTAATGTGGCACAAATTCACGATTGGGTCGAATGCAATTGTTTTCACGATCGTAGATACCTAAGAAACTCTTGCAATTGGCACAGTGCAAATATTCACGATTGTCGGCCGAGTTTAAACATGGCAAAAAGCAAAATGGCCAACAATTTGCGACACAGGCAGCCGAGCAACCGGTGCTCGAATAGAACTCGGAGCTGCTCTTCAATAAAGGACGACGATTGCAGCCACAACTGGGACAATAAATGCAGCCATCGGTGGGCATCCAACGTTCAATGGAACTGCGATAATACTGACGTTTATTTATGTCCTTGGAGTCGTTTATCTTCGGCTCCTGCCAATTCTCTTGAACTCTTGGACTCGCACTTTTAGAAGGTTGACTGCCGCTTTGATGTTTATGCTTGGCGAGATCTAAAGAGGGAAGAATTTAGAAGGAGTTTCTCTAAAATAAACAAGTGAGAAAAGCTATAGCCGAGATCCCTACGTTATAAAATATATGTAAAAGTACTTTAAAGAATTTACTACCAAAAAAAAACTACTGCATACTTTTAGGTGATTGTATTGAAATAATAACTTGATTAATAACTTTGGTTAGCTATTACTCCCGTTCTATTTGTTCGATCTTGCTGCGATTAAATGAGATTATAAATAATATTAATAGATACCGAAATCCTTACGTTATAAAATATATTTAAAAGTACTTTAAAGAATTTACTATCTAATAAAAACTATTGCATACTTTTAGGTGATTGTTTTGAAATAATAACTTTTTTAATAACTTTGGTTAGCTATTACTTCCTTTCTATTTGTTCGATCTTGCTGCTCTTAAATGAGATTATAGATAATATTAATAGATAACGAAATCCATACGTTATAAAATATATTACAAAGTACTTTAAAGAATTTACTATCTAATAAAATCTATTGCATATATCTTTTTAGTAACGGGTTCAATAAATATTTGAAAACTCACAACGCTCTGCTTCATCTGCCATTTCCGCCTCGGACATGCCTGTCATTCTGCTTATCTCCGATAGACGCTCCTCACTAATTCCATGCTCCGCCGCCAGTTTGTGCAGATTTCTCACTTTATCACTGGCATTCTCAATGATCTCCGGATGATGAGTCTGCACATGACGCACCAAGCATCCAGTATCATAACGAGAGCACTTGATGGTCTTAAGACACTTTAAACATCGCAAATACTGCACATCATTCGCTTGTTTGGACATAATTAAATAGCGATATCTTATAAAGATATCTGATTTACTCTCTTTTCAAAATAAACGCTCAATTTATGGTTTGTAGTATTAATATTGTTGTAGTGCCTTGTGTTTAAGAAGCCTAAAATTTATAGAGCTCAGTAGATTCGACAGAAAATGCTCAAATTACTTGAAAGAAAGATTATAAACAACTTAAATAACTACCAATATATATTTGTCCGGAAAAGCCCAAATTTGCTTAAAAAACATAGAGATCTGTCGTGAAAATTGTTTTCTTTGACAGTTGAAAAGCAGGAAAGGACCAATCTGTGAGTATAGTTAAGATATCTAAGAAATAAAGCGATTAATTCGAATTTTATTAATTTTGTAATGCACAATGAATCTGTCGCAGCTATGTTGTGTGAAAATTTCAGCCTTCTGGGTCGTACGGTTTTGATTTTGGAAAACTGTTTGTATGATTAATTCTTTTTGATTAATTCTTATCTTAAGTCCTCAAATATCAATCATTAAATTTTGCCTAGTAATTTGGGATATGACAAATATAAAATCTACAGTCGATAAATAATATATATCTTGAAAAACTTGTTTTCGGGCGATATAACCATATACTGTGAAAAAATAAAGATATCCCGATATTTAATTACAAAGTTCGCTTTTCTTAATTCTAAAAACTATTCTTCTGAAATTATCATAATATAATATAATATATAATATAATATAATATAATATAATATAATATAATATAATCATAATTAACATAAGTATTGATAATTTAAATTATTTCTTTTCAAAGTATGTAAAGAATGCACTCAGCTCTCTGGCTTATTAAGTAAGGACTTAAGGCTTGATAAATATTTAATCTCTTGTCTAAAATTTGTTGATTTGTAAAATACAAATGTTTCCTTTAAGCGAAGACGGAAACGATTCATTCAAAGACCTGCAAGTCACCCGGTCTAAGTATTTAAATTTGTATTTGAATATGGTAAGAAGATACTCTCACTCGAGTATATATGTATAGTATGTGCTTGGGTGTGTGTATTCATAATGCGATGGGAAGCGTCTAAATTTTATTGTCTGTCATGTCCCCAAGCAGCTTCATTCACGTGTCCTGGCAACAAATAAAGCCTGTCCCGCAATCCACATATGTTCCATGCATATTGAACAGGGGATTGGTAACAGGAAAAGCGGAAAAGCGGAAACGTCAAGTTACTCAAGTTGGGAGAACATTTTCTTTATACATATTTCTACATTTCTACATCTTGTTTTATTTTTTTTTTTTGCCTCGTCAAAATTGATTTTTTACTGCATTTGAGACAGAATGAGGTTGTGTCAGTTTTGGGTTTGCGTGGCTTTCACTTTTACTTTGACTTTGGCACGATTCGCAACGCTTGTGATTACGTACGTTACTCATACGCAATGTGGTACGCTTAAAAAACTAAGTAAAAAAGCCAAGGCGTCTGCATTTCTTGACGTACTTCACGTAATTGCTGCCTTTGTCTGTGTTGTCATTAGAGTTGCGAAGCATTATCGGTTTCACACTCCTGCCCAATTAAATAGGTCAAATTTTAAAATTTTCTTTTTTTTTTTACAATTTATTTATAGTTATGCTTACATATACAATTCTCGTACATTTATTAGGCTAATATAAAAATACAGTTTTCAACTTGTGTGTGTGTGTTTACAATTTGTTCTTCAGTTTTGGCTTTGGAAGCGTTTTGCTCTTAACACTGACATTACAATTACAATTCGCTGACTTGAAAAAATGTTAACATGATTTTTTATAACTATCTCCCCCATATGCACATCTATCCACAAATATATGTATATATATATATTTTTATGGTTGAAAATAAAACTAAGATTAACGAGGAACCCACTTTTCTGTTATTTCCTGCATTTGCAGCACAAAATCAAACGAGTTGCATTCATGTATGACAAATAGGAAATGCGTTTTTTCATTTATTTTTTTGTATATAGTTTTTTCTTTTTCTATTTCAGCAAATCTCTCTTGGTGGCTGCTTTTGTTGTTTTTCGATTTTCTAGGTGCTTTGCTTATATAATTAAGTTGTAGTTGGACCTTAGCTGTGCTGTAAGTTTATCAAACGATTTATAGTTTCTTTTTTTTGTTTATTTTAGAAAAATAAAATGGTTTTCTTTAGCTTATAAAATTGGACTATGGCCGAGCTTTTTGCATTCACAATGTTTTACACTCAGCTTATTTACAACTTGTAATATTTACGGGCTGAAATTTGGCCAGTTTTCTATCTCCCCCCAAAACCCCTCATATTTTCCTCGAATTTTTAATCTACTTTTACACACTTTGAGGCACATTCAGTTTTGAATCATTTTATAAATTTATAAAGTTGAAAATGAAATGAAAACTCGCACAAACATTTTACTTGCTTTCGAAAAACTAATTGTAAAAAAATTAAAAATTGATTTACATGCGCGTCTAACTGGCGCCCAACGAAGTTTCCCCGCTGCATACCCTGGAAATTTTTTCTGCTTTTTAAACTCCCTCAAGTTGTTTGCATTTATCACTAGTTTTTTTTTTCTTTTGTATTTGTTAGCAACAATATGTTTGGAATGTCGCCATGTGCTGTCTCTGTCTCTCTGTCCCTGTCTCTGCTTGGGCGCCCTCTCTCTCTCCCTCTCTTTCCCCCCTTAAAGCGTATGCTGTTTGGCGGCCTCGCCGCTTTTGGCCGCCGCTTCGAGTCGGGCACGTGGGCGCCTTTTGGTCTGCAGCGAATAGAGGCGACCGCTGCGTGCACGCATCTGGGGTTCATCCTCTCTCTCTCTGCCCCCCGCGCCACCTTGACCTCCTCCACTGAAATTAAAAATGTAGTAGGATTCGTTAGCTGTAGTGCGAATAAAATTAGAAACTAGGTAGTTTTAATTCGGCACGCCGAAGATTTAATATTCTCCAGAAATTTGTTTGTTATTTAAAATGTTTTATTTTTTACCACAGTTTTTGAACTTAGAGGTCCGCTAAAATTAATATTAAATCATTAATTTTAATTTAGAAAATAAAAAATAAAACTTAACTACAATTTGTATTATGGTTATATGTATCTTTTGAGGACATAGGATGAATTTTTTAGGTTTTGGAAATACTCCAAATAATAAAATAGATTTTTACATAAAATTTTTATTTTAAATTTATTTTTAATTTTTATTACAAAAATTGAGCAGTATTTTTAATTAAAGAATTTAAACTAAGAGTTTTTAATACATTTTTAATAAAAATTTAAATTTAATTATTATTTCGAAATTTGATCGAAAAAGAGAGTTGAAATAAATTGTAATAACTAAAATAATTATTATTTGCGGGTATTTTATTTTTTTTCTTAACAATTAATTTATTATTAAATAAAAACTAATTTTATTCAGTACTTTGATGTGTTACACATTTCATGAAAAAAACATAACTTCATATTATAGAATATAATTATAATTAGAGTATAAATATAGAGATACTCACTTGAGCTCCAGCTTGGCCAGACGCTGCTTGATTTTGGCCTGGCTGGCCGTGTACTCGGCCAAAAGGCGCGCGAGTCGCATGTTGAGGTTCTCCACGGACACCTCCAGTTTCTCAATGCCACCCTCAATGCTATCATGCACGCGCTGCGAATCTGCAAAATGTGTAGAAAGCACAAAAGTAGATGAAATTGATGCGGAAGTGTCGTTAGTGCTGCCGGAAGTGGCCTGAATTGAGATTGATGCACACAGGAGGAAAATGTGGTACTCAATTTAAGTGCGAATGTCCTCAAATTAAGTTTTTGCGATAATTAAGTCTCTTACTTTATAAACAAATGAGGTAATTGCCGAAAATTGGCGTAAAAGTTCTTCGAACAAGTAAAAATAATTTAATATTAAGAAATAAAATAAATTATAAGAATTAAGTCTCTTACTTTATAAACAAATGAGGTAATTGCCGAAATTTGGCATAAAAGTTCTTCGAACAAGTAAAAATAATTTGATATTAAGAAATAAAATAAATTATAAGAAGAAAAATCCATTAATTAGTAAGATTTAATAAAACTGAGAGATCTTATATAAAGATATTAATTATAATAATCTGTTAGTTATTGTTTCAGTAAAATTTCAAGTACACTGAGAAAAAACTAATGGTTCTTTTCGCTTTCGTTTTTCACTGGTAAATTCTTAGATTAAAAAAAAAATTCATTTTTTATTTAGATTTTTGGACTTCTTTACAAAGAGTTTTTATACACTAAAAAACCAAATACTTCAGTGTACTGTTTGAAATAGGTTTTAAAAACTAATATTCTTTATATTAGAAACTGGTCTTTTCTGTTTACTTTTTGTACTAGGTATAAAGTTTGAAAATTTGACCTAATTTACATAGTTTTAACTTAGTAAAAAAGTTTGAAAAGTAGAATTTTTGGTAGGAATTACTCGATTATTTCGCTGTGTGTAGAAACTGAGCTTACCCGCAAAAATCTGCTCGTCGAGCAGTCCGTCCTTGCGGAGCAGCTGGCAACCGCGTTGTGTGAGCGTGGAACGCGCCTCGGGATAATCGGAGAGGGTCTCCCACAGATCCCGCTTGGCCAGACAGAAGAGATCCGAGTAGCCGAGGGAGCGCACATTGGCAGTACGTCGATTTCCCGTGCGATTGCCGGCAATTTCCAGCACTGAAACCTCACCGAAAACCGAGCCGGCGCCGAGGGTGGCCAAGACGGTGATGCCATCATCCCCCACGACAGACAACTTGCCCCGCTTCACAATGTACATCTCCTTGCCGACGTCGCCCTTGCGGCAAATGTAATCACCAGGGCTGAACACTTGCAGCTTTAGCTTTAATACCAGGGCCTCGAGCAGACCCGGTTCCGTATCATGAAAGATGCGCACCTGCTTCAACGTATCCATATGCACCTGAATGGCAATCTCCGCCTTCAACTTGTCCGGCAAGGCGGCCAGCACACGCTCCTCATCCAGGGCGCCACTCTGGGACCAGGTGTACGCAAACCAGCGAATCACCCGGGCCTCCAACTCGTGACCCACTCGCCGGAAGGCCATGTACTGCTTGACGCCATCCATGCGATTCTGGAACTCCACGCGGGCCACATTCATGTTCGAAATCATCGAGCCAATGTTACCTTAAGAGAGGGGATTTAAAATAGATGCAATTTATAAATATAAATAAAATAAATCCCATAGGAATTATCTTTATTTAATCATAATGTAAGAAGTTAAGCAAATTATTAGCTAAAATACAAATTCAATTTAATATATCTTATTATAAATTTGCATTAACGAAATTGAAAATTTAATAAAATAGAAAAGATATATAAAAAATAATTTAAAATTTGTATGTAAAATAAAAACTAAAATAAAATTTGAAATGACCTTTATAAAAAAAATGCAAGGAGTTAAAAACAAATTATTTTTTATTGATAAAAATAAAAAAATGTTACTTTGAAAATACACCTCTTTCTTAACTCAAACTATTTTAAATTTAAAACTTTAAACAGATTTAAATAGGACATCTATTTAAAAATAAAAGCAGCAATTCAATTATATTTAAATATATTTTTTTTAGAAAAAAATGAGTCTAATTTATTTATTTTTTGACAAAAATATTTTCTTATTTTTATATGAAATACTCTTATCATTATGGTTCATGGAAGTAAACGAAAGGGGTAAGGTGAGGAATTGGCCAACTTTGTTGGCGACTCGTTTTAATTTCGACAGCCATTTCCTGTCGCTGGAACTGGAGATGGAGCTGCTGCCACTCGTGAGTCGTAAATTCTTCAAGGGCCCATGCGGCGTATGCGTAACGTATGTCACAAAAGGCGACTAATGGCGGCACTTCCGGTGCACAGACGCGGACAGAGAGAGACAGAGAGAGAGAGAGAGAGAAAGAGTGAGAGACAGAAAGACAGACTGACGAACTTTGCATTCATCATTGTAAGTAAATTTGTTTGCCCAGATGTCAGAGCAGCTTCTTCCTCCCCCTCCTTCCCCATTCTGGCCCACACGGTAATGGCGGCGATAAGAAGGACGACAAAAATGATAAAAAGGCACGTTTGCCAAAAAGCGAAGCGAATGTGAATGTGAAGGCGTCGACAGCAACAAATCAACCCCACATACAAAACAACTACAATGACAACAAAACAACAATAAAGCACACAAGTAAGCGAGTGTGCTCGACTTTGATATACCTAAAGCATAATATATATTATTAAGTAAAGTAAATCAAAATAGAAAATATATTTTAAGTCGATAATTTAAAAATGTAACTCGGAGTTTATATTTGTTGATCAAGACTATAAATCTTAAAAATTTATTCCAGTTTTTAAGTTGAAGACAATTATAAAAAAAAAAAATTAAATTTTAAATTTTTTAAAAAATAGCACAAATATTTTACAATAAATTGTATTCTAAAAAAATGTACGAAAATTTAAATTTTCTAGTTTAAGCATTTTGTGTACAATTTGCAGGGTATACCAAAAAAAAAGGAAATAAGAAAACAAAACAAAGTAGAAAGTAATGAATAATGTGGGTCGACATGGAGAACATGTACAATGTACAATATATAGATGGACTCGGGTCGGAAAAATAGACAAAGATACGGATAGGATAGGGGAAGAGGGAGAGGGAGGGGGTAGACAGTACGTGAACGTGCGTGGGGCTGTAAATTAATACCCATTGATGTCACAGATGTCACTCTGCAACCAATTAAACGATCAGACGAAATATTTGCGTAAACAATGCGGACCCCAAAAAGCAAACAAGCGAGACCCAAAAAGAGTAATAAGAAATGGGGCAAAAGGGAGTCAAAAGAAAGGGACAAATTGGCATAGGGGATGGGAGAATGGAGTTGGGAGATTGGAGACTCACCCACAATGGTGGCAAAAATGAGAACGCCGGCGAGAAAGTCGGCAACCACAAATAGATATTCCACATCATTCTCTGGCGTCGGCGTCTCGCCAATTGTCGTCAATGTCAGCGTGGACCAATAGAAGCTATAGATATATTGACGTTGCAACGTATTGTTGCGCGTTCCATTTAAATTGTAGACCCACGAATCGGAGCTGAAACCAATCTCATAGCTAATGGCAAAATACATGCAGGCATTCCAATGGATCAGCACCAGAATTGCCAGCACCACTTTGCAGATACGAAAGGCATTCGGATATCCAGTTGCAGTCTCCGTTCGATCGAACCATTCCCACAGACGTGGCAGACGCAACAGGCGATTCAGACGGACAATCACCGGACACGGCAGATATAAACTGGAGCAGGTCTCCGGTGGCCACCAGATGTAGGCCAGATCCGTGGGCAGCATCGACAGCACGTCCAGATACCAGCCCTTGGTGTGGAAATAATGACGGCGCAACCGAAATGCATCTCGCACCAACAGACCCTGGTCCAAGAAACCTACAAAGAAGTGCAGAAACAAAGGGTAACATTACACTGCGAAAAAATAAGATCACAAATCTCGGCTCAGTACCAAATTCAAACGTATATGTGTAGCTAAAATTTATTTAAATTGCAATTCGAATTAATCTGCTTATATTATATTAATTTTAAATTTAAATTCAAAATAAGTAAATGAAAATATACTGCATTTTAAGATTTAACTAATTTAACTATTTTTTTATCTTATTTATTTTTTGTCTTATTTATATATATTGAATTTTTATTTTCTTGTTATAAGCTGAAATAAAAACTGTTTTAATTCAAAAACTTTTTAAAATACAAGTTTTTTAATTTGTTTAAAATTTTTGACATTTTTTTAAATTCTACCTATATTTCAAATTTTTTTTGTCAAATTAAGTTAATATTTAACTGACTCAAAGTTACATAAGAATGTAAAATAAATTAATTACTTATTTATTTAGATTTAATTTAAATTAAATGTAATTTAAAAAAAATATCTTATATTGGAAAACATTCAAATAGTTGCCAAAAAACAAAATAACTAGATTTTAAATTAAACTAATTTGGGGAAATATTATTTTAACTGCTTATCACTTTAATTAAATTATTTAAAAATAATCTTCCACTTTAAAATATGATTTTTGACTTATATTAATTGAATGAAGTATATACTCTGTACCACATATTATTTTTTAACAGTGTAGTTTTCGTTGTTCTTTTAGTTATTGTTATGCTTGGTGCATGCCACATACGAGTCCCACATACCACATACCACATACCAAATGCCACATGCAGCAAGACATTTCACAGTTCGCGACGCTTCTGTTGTTTATACTTTGCTGTATTAAAAAGGCATCACAATGCACAACTAAAACTTTGATGCCCTTCCCTATTTCCCTATTTCCCCCACCTGACTGTGTAATCCCCTAAGCCGAGTTTACAGAATTGCGTGGGATTTGTGTAGGAAATTGTTTCAACTGCAGCTGCCGAGTCGTTAATAGTTAATAACTTTGATTATCTTTGCAATTTTGTTACGTTTATAGAATTATTTATTATTTTATTTTTATCCAAGCAGTAAAAATTCTTTGAAAATCAGTTTAATCTTCATTTAAATAAAACGGAAATAAAATTCTTACTAGGTATTAAAGATTATTACAGATTACAGCAATATTCCGGCTATATTTAGAGCCAGCTGAGTGCAAAAATTATTAATAAATTAATTAATTTCACTTTACGCCTTGTGCAATTTTAAGAAGTCTCTGGATAAGCTTTGTTTTATTTCTGGAATCAATTCTTAATAATAAGTTGGATAATACAAAAGATTTTTTTTCTAGAATCCAATGAATACTTTATAAAATCACTTAACAAAAATAGGAAACTGGTGCACTCAATTATCTCCAAGCATTTTAAACTTAGAGATAAACTTAATATATAAAAAAGAGAGTAAAATCTCTTTTTAAACTATTGAGTGTCTTTGATATAAAATGAGATTTTTGCAAGTAAAATTATGTCTTCGTATTTTTTATTTATTAGGCTTAAACATAACTATTAATATTGCACTGTATTCATACTCTGTATTATCTTGTCCTCAACAAGAGTAAAATATTGAAATAACGAAATTTGCTTTATTAAATTAAAATATTATTCTTGAAACTATATTTCTTTGCTTATTACTTATTTCTGTGATTTATAAAAAGAATTATTTTTATTTTTATTACAGAATTATGTCTTGTATAGATTTCTTCTTTTAATACTTTATATTTCATAATTTATAACTACAATTAATTTCTCTATTTTGTTGCCCTCTGCTGTCTTTGACAACTTTTATTACCAAGTAGATACGTTGTAATCAAGAGTATTTCAAAGCGTTTCCATCTCAAATGTCAAGGCTGGCTTATTCCTGCATTTGGCAACTCAGAAACCACACACATTCGCACGCACACACACACACACACACACTAACACACACCCTCGCACACACATATGGCACTGTGGCATGCTTATTATATAGAGCAAATAGCTTTACCATTGTCTCTGGCAGCTTAGTTAGGCCAAAAGTCTTGAATCTCATTTGCATAAGCAACATCCTCTCGCTCTGTCTTTCTCTCTCTCTCTCTCTCTCTCTCTCTCTCTCTCTCTTTCACTCTCCTTCTCTTTCCCCCGCACCTGTACAGTTGTCACTGTGTTGCAACTTACCCTCATGCATGTGCACCAGCGTATCCAGTAGATAGATGAAATCGCATAGATAATCCAGGGTATACCAAACAGCGGGTGCATTCTTGTTAATCTCCCAGAAAACGGAGCGACCCACCACGAAGATGATGTTGTAGAGCACCGCCAAAGATACCACAGCGAGCCACTGTTATAAAATTAATAAATATTAGACAAGGCAAAAATCCATACACTCGGAAAAAAACTACGTTCACATGAGAATTAAGACTTTGTTTTAAAAAAAAAATTAGATATAGATAGAATGTTTAATTATATAAAAATTATATTTAATTTAATTAAAAATTTAGACAAAATTAAGTTTTAATAATAAAACTTCGTAAAATTAAGAAATTCTTACTTTTTTAATGGGATGATTTTTAGTTGTAGTATTTCGAAAATATTTATATGAAACTAACCCGTTTTAGTTCGGTTTTTTATTTAAAAAGAAAACTATTTACAATAAAAAAAATGTTAGAGTTAGAAATGATTTTATACTTTTCAAAAATAATAACCATAGAGTATAACACTTTATGAAATTTCAGAGCAGAGAAAGTCAGGCATTTGAAGAAATTTATTTTTCAATAAAAACGGAATACCAAAGAAAGAAAAACAAAGTTAAGATTCTGCTACTCAGTATAATATAGAATTTGTTTCTTTGAGTGTACCTACCCTGTAATGGGATTGCAGTGTTGGGTCAACGGAGAGACGGTTGCAAAGGACGCTTGTGCCACGTATTTCGCTTGATAATGCCGCATCATCCATGCCTGGAGATTTGCCAATCTTATCCGTGTTGGTTGTGTTGGAGAACTTCTCGAGGAACCAATCGGGTGGCTTGGCCCGATTCCGTTTCGTTAGACGTTGTCGCAATGCCTGAAGCGTTCTACTCAATGCCGAAGGTTTGCTCCTTTTATTGGGCTCCTGCAAGTATAAAAAAAAGAGAAGACAAAAGTTACAAGAAGTCCTGAATCAACTCCATGGGAAATGTGCCACACAAATGTGGCACGCGCTCTAATTGAATCGTTTTAATGCTCCTCCTGCCACTGTATACTGTACAGTGAACACTGTCTCTGCTCAGAGGTTAACCGCATTAAAACTTGGTCAGCATTCTGCGAGTTTTCCGATTAAGTTTGTTACGAGTCTATGTGTACTTCTGCAGTTGCAGTGAGGCCACTTGGAGAGTGTTGAGTTGTAAGGGAAACTATAATAGGTACACATGACGCAGCCACTTTTAAAGCACAGTGGTTCACATTGAATTTGTCTCGCTATAAATATTTTGTATATTGGAACTTAAATATAAATGCAGAATCAATTTGGAGGCCAAACCATCATCAAAATGACATTCCGCTTGAAAATCGGTTGATTTTTGATGAAGTTATGAGAGATCAAAGTTTTTGAAAAAATGTCAAGGGGTAAGTATGGAAAATTGAATGTTATAAGGCTTAGAATTGAAAAATTATCAAATTTTCTAGATTATAAAAATTTAAATGCAAAATCAATTTGGAGGCCAAGTTATCATCAAAATGACATTCCGCTTGAAAATCGGTTGATTTTTGATAAAGATATGAGAGATCAAAATTTTTGAAAAAATGTCAAGGGGTAAGTATGGAAAATTGGATGATAGACGGCTTAAAATCGAAAATATATTAAATTTTCTAGATGATAAAAATTTAAATGTAGAATCAATTTGGAGGCCAAATTATGAACAAAATGACATTCCGCTTGAAAATCGGTTGATTTTTGATGAAGTTATGAGAGATCAAAGTTTTTGAAAAAATGTCAAGGGGTAAGTATGGAAAATTGAATGTTATAAGGCTTATTTATGAAAAAATATCAAATTTTCTAGATGATAAAAATTTAAATGCAGAATCAATTTGGAGGCCAAGTTATCATCAAAATGACATTCCGCTTGAAAATCGGTTGATTTTTGATGAAGTTATGAGAGATCAAAGTTTTTGAAAAAATGTCAAGGGTATGGATGGAAAATTATATGATAGATGGCTTAGAATCGAAAATAAAAGCAATTTTTCTAGATGATAAAAAATTTAAATGCAGAATCAATTAAGAGGCCAAATCATGAACAAAATGACATTCCGCTTAAAAAACGGTTAATTTTTGATGAAGTTATGAGAGATCAAAGTTTTTGAAAAAATGTTAAGGGTATGGATGGTTTAGAATCGAAAATAAAAGCAAATTTTCTAGATGATAAAAAATTTAAATGCAGAATCAATTAATAGGTAAAAATCTCAGCTTGCTTCACACTGTGCACTGTGGGGTTAAAAGGAGCGCACATTTAATTTTTGTGGCAAGTTAGTTTCAGCGTTTGTTCCCGGAGATTCAATGAACTACACAACATAGATACACAAACACATATGGGGATATATAAATATATATGTATCTGTAGCAAGTTTATGGTTAACACACGCACACATACACACACACACAAACACACACACACACACGTGATGCTTTTTCCGCGGTCTCAGTGTGCACATCCTGAGATTAGGGGCGTGTGTGCTTGACAGTCCAATAAACGCGTATCACTCGCTGCCAGCGGTTAATCCATTAAGCCATCTATGTAACTGTGTGTGTGTGTGTGTGTGTGTGTGTATCTATGTGTAAGACAGTTGTTATGAACTTGACTCAATATGACGCATTATTGTGGCCCTTTTGGGAATAATGCTAATGTTAATGCAATGCAATATTTTCCTGCTGCGCCCAAAGTCAAGTTTGATGAAGGTCACACACACACACACACACACACACACACACACACTTGTCATATTATTTGTTATTTATTTATGTGCTTTACCGTATCATTTTGCTGTTGTTGTTGTCCCGCTATGGCTGCTATATCCAAAGATTGCACCATGGCTTTGACTTTGAAATGTCGCATGCAAAAGAGCAACGTAATGTTGTCTGTCTCACTCTCTCTATCTCTCTGTCTCAGTCTACTTTAATTGCACCTACAATATAATGAAAATGTTGTTGTTGATAACCGTTAGCTTTCGCAGCTGCGCATGCGCGTCGACGTCGAGTTGCCCGTTAACACTGAAAATGCGTTGCGCGCTTTTTGCAATTGCCATTGAAGGTGTCGTTGGCAGCGACGCCAGCAGCGACTGCAGCAGCGACAGCAGCAGCAGCAGCATCGACGTCCAAGTCACGAACTGAACACGACAGCAGTGTTGCCATTTTAGCGAATTTATAGCTAGACTTTAAGATTTTGTTATTTTCAAAGGCTAACAAAATTTAAACAGACGTTTTTAGCTAGATTACGACTTAAAAAAAATTAATTTGACTACTTTCTATTTATTTCCAGATAATATAAATATGCCTTAAAATTTCCCTGTAGTAAATAAATATTAAATTAAATATCGGAATATTGTTTTTAAAGAAAATACTTTGTTGCGCATAAACTCAGTTAATTTAACTAAAAAATGTTTAAAAAATGCTGAATTAGGGCAACGATTTAAGATTAAGAAAAGTTACTGGAAATCTACAAATATTTTAAATGTTAAATCTTTTTTTTATAAGATTAAAATAAGAATTTGTATTTTAATTCCAAGCTACGTTTCTTAAATTATTATTAAACAGCACTAAACATTTATTTTCAACTATTTCTAGCTACTTGTATTGAAAATTAGCTATTTTAGCCCTTGAATTTCTGGCAACACTGTGCGTATACACAATGACCAAATGTAGCTAAATGTTGCTGCTGTTGTTGTTTTTAATGTTGCTGCTGTCGTGGTTGTTGCTGTTGTTATTGCTGCTGCTGCTGTTGTCAATTCAAAATGTTGTTTTATGGCCATTGTTGTTGCTGTATTTTGCAATTTTCTTAATTTGCATGTTGTCGTCGTCGTCGTCGTCGTTTAATTAATTAACCTGCAAAGTCTCAAGTGACTTTGGTCCTTCATTGTCAGCAACCAGAGGACAAAAGCCGTATAGTTGTTGTTATTGTTGTTGGCTTTGCAGTTGATGTTGTTGTTATTGTTGTTATTGTTGTGGGTGTGGAGTGGATTCTTTGGTCATTGATGGCAATTTGACAAGATTGATGACACTTTCCGTTGAACTCGCCAGCGTTCTGTAAACGCTTTTTAATTGTTCTTTCGGCCATCGTTTAATTAATTAAGCTGAAAGCTGTCTCAGGAGAGAGACAAGTGAACGATAGTTCGCTGTTATCGATAACTAAACACTTGTGCGTGCGATATGTTGCATATTAATTAATTGCATTGACAGGCAACTTGCAACCAGTTGCAATTGTTGTTGTTGATGGATAACCAGCAATGTTAATAAACATGTTGTTCAAATGATCATGATGATGATGATGTTTATGATGATAATGATGAGCTCATCGTTGGCAGCAACGGTTTATTATTTTGCAAGGTTGCAGCCAAAAAAAAAACTTGTAAAAATGCTATAGTCGCCTAACCGACTTAGAGATACCCGGTAATCAATTTATTAATTTCACTCTCATAATTTCATAAGTTTATAGTAAATAAATTGTTGCATGTATTTAGGCTGATTTCAACTTAAAACAGCCTTTCAAGCGTTAGTTTTTTAACGATCTTGATGCTATTAAGGTGAGTGTATAGAAAATGTTAAAAGATAATGTTTATGACAGAATGAAATTTTATATAGCTCTGAATCAGGTGGATAAAATATTTAAAAAAATAGGAACAGCAACTATCAAAACTATTTACATTTAAATATAAATTTTTAACTTTGATTTAGTTTTAATTTTTTTGAGTTAAAACATTTAATTTTGTCACTGCGTATTAGTTAAAAATAACTTTATTTTTTTCTTTAGAAATTAATATTTTTATAGTCAAAACAAGAAGTAAACAATTAATATGATTATTATTTAAGTGACACTCAATTGCAATGAATACATAATAACCCTTTCATCCTTAAAGCAACGGGTATATTAAACTGATTTGAATTCGCAGCTCTTGTACTTGAAAATGAAATCGAAAACTTCCCTGGCAACCGCTTCTCTTCCTCTCTACACACCTTCTCCTCTCTCTCTTTATCTCTCTCTTTCTGTCTCTGTCTCTCTCTAGTATTATCACTGCCACTGACACTCGGCCAGTTTGCCTGATTGGCATTCAGTGCGTTGCGGCGTGAGGTGCACAATAAATTTCCATAATTGCCCGGCGTCCGTTAGGTGTTGACACAGGTGGCAATTGGTGGATGGCAGAGAGGGGAGCGTGGTTTGAGAGGGGAGGTTGTGCTAAGCAAATCAAGCGCCGCTTTTGAATTTAATGGCATGCGTGTGCTTTATGCTCAAATAAAATTACTTTAAGCGACTCTAAAGTCTCTCTCTCTCTCTACACACCCCACCCTATCAAAGGTCTTTTAAGTAATGACCAATGGGTCAGAAATTGAAATGCCTGGCAAGCTGTGAGCCCAATAAAAATAAATATGAGAAGGCCAACAAAGCACGTGGCACTGATTGGAGTCTTAAACGTTGAATGGAAATTGGCTTTAGCCAAATGACCAAACATAATAGAAACTGAGTGTGTGTAAATGTATCTGTATCTGTTATTTCCGTTTTAGACATGAACAAACCCAAAAGATTGAAAGTCAAGTGTTAAACAGAGAGATTTACTATTTCTTTTATGTGTTAAAGTACACTCTGTAATAGAGGTTCATATCCACCTACAATGATTGTTGTATTCAGTATTAAACCGATACTTGAATCGACTTGTCTTGTCATGTAATTTCCTAATTTCCGGTGAACCTAGAAATTTCCTTAGAAAAGGAAGCTGTTGCTTAAGATTTCATTTTATCAATTGAAAGTAAATTACTTAAATAAAAAATTAAAAGCTTTAAAGAAGTTGCTTAAAAGTAAATTAAGTAATTTATTTGGCTTATTTAAAGCATAAGCAGTTTGACCTTGGTCTAAAGCACATTAAAAATTAAAAGATATTGAAAATATTTTACTTAGGTTTAGCACATTGAATCTTAAGATTTAAATGATATTTTATTTAATGTTTACTGAAAGCCCATGGATGCTAGTAGTATGAGTAAAAAAGCTTCAAAGTTCATAAAAAAAGCTTTAGATTTTGATTTGTTTTAGAAATATAAGCAAAGTTAATTTATTAATAATAGTTTGAAATATTATTCATTTGATAAGCTCTTTTAAAACATGTTCTACAACAGTATCAAAAGCTTCGAAAGCACATTAAAGCTTTTAACTGGAATAACAGCATAATTTACTGTAGCTACCACAGTTTCGTAAGCACATTAGAGTTTTGAACTAGAATTGAAGCTTAAAGAGTAACACTTCAAATATTTAGTTTAAAAAAAAAGCTTCGAAAGCACCTTTAAGCTTCAAAATACAACTATTGCTAATTGGAAAGGGCTGATTAATTTAAAATCAGCATTAATAAATTAAAGTCTATTAAATCGACAACAGTTTTGAAAGCACCTTAAAGCTTAAACTGTAGTAAAAATTGTCTAAAAGCTGAAATTTTAACTACTGTTTACGCGCTCTAACAAGTTGTCAGTCAGCATTATTACTCAAAGAACTTGAATGGAAAGCAACAGCATAGTTAAACAGCTTTAATTTAAAGCCTCGTCACAGTGCTGTTGGCAAGTTTGTTCCCCTGTTCCAAAACCACAATCATGAGAATGCTGGTTTGTTGGTCTAATTAGCACTCAAAAACCACTCCGAGTAATAACCCCATTTTGATATAATTCACAGCTGTTGTTGTGTGATTGTGATAAGCACTTTTAGCCTTTTATTTTTTTTATTTTTTATTTTTTGACCATTTGTAGCACTTGCACTTTTGTTTGAAATTCAAGCTAAATGTTATTTATTTGTTATGGATATCACAGTGTTTTTATCAGCAACAATTCGTATTCCTTGTTATTTCGATGTTATTTGTGATGATTGTGGTATTGAGATTTTGTTTGGCTAAAACAACTGAAAGTCGCGACGTGGGAAATTATGCAAATGTGGCGCAGATTGGATGACGATGACCATAAAACAACAAAACGCTTAACGACAACGACAACGACAACAGATAAACAACAACAGACATTGCTTATTTTAATACCCTGTCTAATTTCAACCCAAGAACAAACCCAAAACTAAACCAAACTAGTGTCCAATGTGTTATACTAAAATGAACCCTCATCAAATTGAAATCCAGTTCCTGACATTCTTTGCTTTGTTCTTGTTTTGTTATCTCTGGCGTTGGCTTAATCTTTAGGCCCAGTTAGCTTTGTTTACACACGAATTTTGATAGAGCTAAACACGGCGAGTTCCTTTAAAAGTTACTTTTTGTTTAACAAAAAACTCCTTTTTTTAGCTTATGTATTTTTTGCTGCCGTTGGCGAACGCGTTTTTTGCACAACTGAAATTTGTATAAAATTGACTAAGCGCACAAAACAAAGCAAAAAAAAAAAAACCCCGAAGTGTCCCGTCGATGAGTCCTTTATTTGTTTGTTTGCTCGAGTGTCCTGCTGGCAGCTCAAATTGCACAGAAACAATAAGCAAAACAGACAGCCGAATGCCAATATCGAAAGGCCAACAAATAGCTAAAAGCTAAAGGTAAGGCAGGCAAATAGGGCTCATTAATCGGTTTAATGGCCAACAGAACTTGACCAACTTGACGACTGTTCAACTCTCTCATACTCTATCTCTTTCACTCTCTTTTTCCTCTTATATTCTTTGTCAAAGTTTTAACAACTTTAAATTATCTACAAGCACTTTAATAAGTTAACTATAAATAAGATACATTAAACACAAAAAGTTAGTTTAGATATCAAAATTATTTGACTTTAAAATGTTGAATATTTATCAACTATAAAAATCTTTGGTGTTAAGCTAAAAAATAAATTTAAAATTTATATAAAATATATTTAGTTTGAATAAAATTTGAAAAACTATTGCGAATATTAAAAATAATTATGATTTAACGCAAGCTATTTTTTGCGTTTTTAAATTGAGCTTGAAAAATATATATGAACTCAATATTTTAACCAAATTTTAAATATTTCGTACAAATCCTTACTTTTAAATGCTCATGAGTTTAGTGAATAAAAAAATTATATGAAAAATTAAAACGTTAGATTTTAATCAATTCTTATTAAAATTTAAAGGCTTAAAAATTTTTATATTTCTTGACAATATTTTTTTTAATTATATTTGTAAAATTCCGAAAGTGATTTCCCAAATTTTTACCCACACAACCCATTTTTTTGTGCAGTGTAGTTATGTTTCTATCTATACGTGATGGGGAGGTTCTATTGTTGCCTGTGGTTTGGCTCTGTTGCGGTTTTGATGGCCAACAAACAGACAACACACCTCAAAAGCATTACAACAACTCGGCCAATATTTGGACGTCGTTATGCGGGCCAACAAAATGGGGGAAGGGTGTAAGATGGAAGGGGAAAGAGGGTCAGTTTAGTGACTGTGGCGGAAGGTGAGGGTAACTGGGAACTGAGCGTTTTCCATTTGTATTTATTTCATTGCGTTTTCGCCTCTTCTCCTGACATTTATGAAATGGCATTGAAAATGTTTCAGTTTCTTTTTCCCTGTCTGTTTCTGTGTCTGTTTCTGTTTCTGTGGTTGCTTTTCCTTCACTTTCACTTCACTTTGGACTTTGGACTCGACTCTTTGGCTCAATGCTCTTATCTATCAAATTGGTTGTCGGCCAAGTTACTTACAAGTCTGCTCTTTCCTCTCAATCGCCCCTCGCACCCTCTGAATGACCAACAAACAGCAGCTGGCGAGTGTCCTTCCTTCACTTACTTATTTATAGCTCGAGGGTCAAATTAAGTTCTAAACAGACTTTTATATCTCTACTTTACTTTTTACTTTTTTTATTCATTTTATTATTATCAAGAAGAAAAGGCCCAAAATAATGTAATTATTACAAGGTTGCAACAGATATGGGCACCTACACGGAAAGTTCCTTCAAATACGTATCAAACTTCTTCTCAGAAATACAAAATATTATTTTACTATACACATTAGAAAGTGAGGTTATTTAGTGTAAATTTGCTATTAACTCGACCATTGAGTGGGGTTTTTTTTTTGACCAAATTTGTTAAACTATTATTTTAGTAAAATTAAAAATATTTTCTTAGTATAAAAATCATATATTTAATTTTGAGCTTTTTGGTGGAGGTTTAAAGTTAAGGTTGAAAAAGTAACCAATTTAAATTTTTATTAATTTATTTTATGCTAAAAAATTTAGTACTTTTTTTTATATATTATTTTTTAATAATAAATTTAATTTGCCAGAAACTTAATGTAGAATCAAATTTCATTGGCATTATTTAATAATCTTCTTATTTAAATTTATGGGACTTAATTATAAGGTTAACATAAATTAAAGTTTGAAGTTAAGGTTAAAATTTGAAAAGTAAAAAAAGTTTTTTTTGTATCAAAGAGAAATTTCCTATTATTGTATTGTTATTTTCTTTTCTAATTTCTAATATTTCTTCAATTAATTAACTTTGTGTGGCAATAAAAATAGTTTTTAAAGAGTTTTTGGGTGATTTTTTATAAATACTGCAATTTTTAAAAATATATATAAATTTTCATTTAAAAATAATTATAAAATATATATTTCATTAAACTCCCTTAGAGTACAATATCTTCGACTTTTTGTTTCACTCAGATTATTTATTTTTTTGAAAGTAATTTGACACGTGCTAATAAAAATTGCTGCGGGCACAAAAATGGCAGTCAGCAGAAAAAGGAAGAGGGGAAGAAGTGGAGAGGGGAAGAATGGAGCAGGAAGCATGAAACTTGGAGCATGGAAGCGTCGGACAACGCGTCGGCTACGTGACAATAGAGGAAGTAATTAAAACGCGATTTACGGCAAGGTCAAGTTTATGAAGGTCCGAAGTTCATTTGCATCTACAGCCATACGGTTCATTGTGGCAAAGAAGGAAATGTGTAAATAAGGAGTGCGAAATGTGTGGCAAATATATATATATATATACATTTATGTATATGAGCCCGCAGCATAAACTGTGCTATTGTTTCATTGTTGTTATTGTTGTCATTTTGTATTGTCGATGGCGTCAATCAATTAGCGCAATTACTTAATTACAGCCCACATAATTGAATGGCTCTGGCGGCCTCGAGTTATGGCCAGGCCAAAACGAATTATTTAATTTCATGAAATTCATTTAATTTATGCAACAAATAGGCAAAAGTGTCTGCATTTAATGCTCATATCTTTAGCTATTTATCTTTGTGCAGACTCGTATTAAATTACGCATACGCCGTGTGATTTATGTGCGTTAAATGATAAAGAAAATAGGTATCGATACCTACTTGTATCAGTTTTCTGCCATTCTCCAGATAGTTAACATCGCTGGCACGTTGCTGTTTTTGCTGTTGTTGTTGTTGTTGTTGCTTTTCAGCTGGAGCAATTGCCTCTTCCGGACTATTTTTACCATCATCATTATCATCAAGATGATCATTAGCTGCCGCCTGCTGCCTTACAACATCATCATCATCATCATCATCAAAGTCCTCATCATCATCGTCTAGTTCGATGCGATGATTTCGACGCTGCCAGCTGCGTGGATAATGCAATTGATGCTCCTCCGGATCGGATAACATCGTCGTCTGGTTGGCAATTAAATGCTTGCGGGGAAGACAAACTCCCTCCGTGGAACTCATGGAAGTCGTTGGCTGGAAGGGCGCATATAAACCGCCACTGATCTCCAGCTCCTCGTGTGGCATTGGCAACTGTTGAGCCGCTGTTGTGTTGCAACTGGAACTCGAGCTGCTGCCCCCAAAGGGCAACGGCGCCGAGGCAGCGGCGCCAGCAAAGCGCGTGGTGCGGTACATGGGACGGGAAAGGCTAAGTAAAATACAAAATACAGATAAAACAGATTTTAGCTGAATATAATGAGTACAACATTTATTTCTTCATTTATTTATTAATACAAAAATAACCAGATATTCAAAATTAATTTTTAAGAATGTTCTACAAGTCTCTAGCAAGCCAAAAGCAAATTTCGGTATTTAGCTTTCAAATATAACTCAAAATATCCAAGCTTTGATAAATAAATTACACATTAATTTGTAAAATATATCAAATAAGTTTATTTGTATTTTTATTTATTTAATATTTACTCTCTGTATTTGTTAAATTTTAAAATTTGAGTAAAATTGAATTAAGGAATAAAATGCTTTATGAAACTTTATGAGTGAATTTATGGTGATAGAATTATAATTTAATTTAATAATTTTATTTAATGCTTTTAATTTAAAAGGCATACAAGAACTTTAAAAAAATATATTGTATTTAATTATTATTCAGATCTTAAAAAAAATATTTCAACCAATTTAGACCATCTGTTAATTTATAAAAATTATTATGTAATTAACAAGTGGCAGCTTGTGTTTGTGAATTTGAGTATAAATTTTTGAATATTAAAAAATTAACATTTTATTAAAACAACATTTTGCTCGGTATTACACCTTAAGGAAATTTTCTGGCTAAACATATTAATTTTTAGACCCCGTACTTAAAAAAAGTACAGGGGTCTATTGGGTTTGTTTTACCGAATATGTGCGTAACAGGCAGAAGGAGGCGTGGCAGACCCCATAAAGTATATATATTCTTGATCAGCATCAATAGCCGAGTCGATATAGCAATGTCCGTCTGTCTGTCCGTCTGTCCGTCTGTCTGTCTGTATGAACACCTAGATCTCAGAGACTATAAGAGCTAGAGACACCAAACTTGGTATGTAGGTTCCTCTATACTGCAGGCAGATCAAGTTTGTTTCAAAATTCGGCCACGCCCCCTATATCGCCCACAAATTGGAAAAAAAAATTTCATATCCAAATTATAAGAGCAATTTAAAAGCTAGTGACACCAAATTTAGTATGTAGATTCCTGTATACTGCAGGCACGTTAAGTTTGTTTCTTTTTTAAATCGGACCACTATATCATATAGCGCCCATAGGAACAATCGGTCGAAAATCAAGTTCTAGTATGAAAAACTTTTTTGTTGTATGAGATATCGTAACCAAACTTATAGAATATGCATTTAAGTTAGTTTTGTAAATCCTTACCAAAGTTGGTTCAAATCGGACTACTATAACATATAGCTGTCATAGGACCGATCGGTCGAAAATCAAGTCTTAGTATGAAAAACTTTTTTGTTTTTTGAGATATCGTAACCAAACGTATAGAATGTACATAAAACATGGTCTTATACATCCTGTCCAAAGTTGGTTCAAATCGGACGACTATAACATATAGCTGTCATAGGACCGCCCGGGCAAAAATCGACTCTTAATATGAAAAACTTTTTTGTTTAATGAGATGTTGTAACCAAACTAAAACAAAAAGCATTCAACTTAGTTATATATATTCTGTCCGAAGTTGGTTCAAATTGGACCACTATATCATATAGCCGTCATAGGACCGATCGGGTGAAAGTCAAGTCTTAGCATGAAAAACTTTTTTGTTTTCGGGTGAAAATCAAGTATGAATTTTTAGCAGTCTTAGCTTTTGACATAGTAAGTACGGGGTCTCCGACAGTCGAGAATGCTCGACTGTAGCTCCGTCCGACTAGTTTATATTATATTTAGTTCATTACTTACTAAATTGAACTTAGGTGAATTGAAAATTTATTTATTTATTTATAACTGATAAGAAATATGCTATAAATAATAAAGTTTTTTAGATATGAAAATTAAAATCTCTGATTTTTGCGCAGCTCATATAAATTATTACTTCTATTTGTTTTCACAAAAATCAATCTGTAGAAATTAGTAAGACACAATTGATGTACAATTGAGACGTACTTGTAACCGTATTTG
This sequence comes from Drosophila falleni, assembly GCA_035045575.1. Taxonomy (NCBI): domain Eukaryota; kingdom Metazoa; phylum Arthropoda; class Insecta; order Diptera; family Drosophilidae; genus Drosophila; species Drosophila falleni. The sequence goes on from JAWNOV010000011.1 coordinate 13,296,523, forward strand.
GGGGATTCGGTTTCGGGGCGGCGTCTGTTCGACATCATTGTGTTGACCCGATCTCCGCGGGCGGCAGCCATCATATAGGTCCACATTGCGGGGCATAAACTGCCTGCTACGCTGAGCACATGACGCAAGCGGAATTGGTGGTTGTTGTTGTTGTTGTTGTTGCTGTTGTTTTAGTCGTAGCAAGTTAATCTTCCCACAAGAAGAAGCTGCAAGAAAGTAAAAGAGAAAAGGTTTCGCATTAATGTCTCAACTTAAATTTAAGCCTCGAGTCACTTGAGGGCAATTGCGGCTTCAAACGAAACGGCTTGTGGGGCAGTCATAAACGCCAGTTGTTAGTTCTCCATAAAACTGTTGAGTATTGCCCACTTGGGCGATGGGCGATGGGCGTGGCAGGCACTAAAGGCGTAATTAAGCAATTAAAACGGCTCATGAGCTCTACAAACTGAACGAACTGAACTGAACTGAGCGCCTGAAGGTATGCAACACAAATTGCACAGCGTGTCCCTGTGTCTCCCGGTGTCCCCCTGTGTCTCCCTGTGTCTCCCTGTGTCCCCCTGTGTCCCCCTGTGTCCCCCTGTGTCTCCCTGTGTCCATTGCAGCATCGCAATGGCCATAAAATCAGCATAGAACACAAACTTACTTTTATAGCTATTTGCTGTGATTCGCTGTGAATCGACTTTCTTTTATCAGCAATAAATTAAAAAAAAAAATTAATAAAACTCGAACTCAAGCGCAGCTGTTTTTAAGTTTGAGAACTGCAGCAGCTTCAAACTGAATTAACTAAGTTTTATAATTTTCGTTTTTTTATATATAGCGACTTTCATAACTAATTAAATCATATACATTTATTTTTATATTTTTTTGTGAACTGCATCAGCTTTAATGTAGATTTAATGAAATGTATAATTTTATATTCTTTTTTAAATTTAAATTCTTATCCTTTTAAATCAATTATATATTTTGTTCTTCAATACTTTCTAAAATAAATGATTACCATCTTTTAAAGTTCAACATTCGAAATATGGTTATTCAAAATATTTTGATTAGTTTATTAAACAAAGACTTGCATATTTTTTAAACAAAAATAGCTTTTGTTATTTATTATTTAAAACATTTTTGTGCTATGATTTAAATCTCTGTTGATGCCTGTCTTTTTTTGACGCTTAATAAATAATTAAATAAATCACAGCAGACAGTTTAAAAATGCGATTGAGGTTGACTTAAAAGTCACTTTAAAATTCAAATAATAATTTGCAAACACTGCAAACATTTCTAGGTCACTTGTTAGTTTAGAGCACCCAAAAATGTTTATTTATTCATAAGAAATTTAAGTAAAATTTGTACACATGTTAAGTTAAAGTAGAGGCAAGTTCATGACCCCCCCAAAGACTATTCGTGTATAAATAATGTTCTTTAATATGCCACAAGCAGCATAGACACAAACTAATGAGGCGCAAATGATAAATACAAGCTGCCAGCAAAGCAAAAAAATATATAATAAAATAGATATAAATGCAGACAAACATAAGTACGCCAGGATAAGCAGCTAAAAGGGAGAAGACAGTGAAAATACCAAGAAAATGTCCAGCTGCAAATGTGAGTCACCAAAAAATAAAAAAAGAAAATCACACAAATTGAGACAAAAATGCAAATTGTGAATTGCAGATAATCAGAATTAAAACGTGCACAAAAATTAAGTGCTATGCGAATTTTCTTTATGTAATTTCCAGTTCGAAAGGCAGCTGAAAATGGCAAGAAAAACAGGAGCTGCAAGTTAGCCAAGTTATCCTTTGTGTTCCTTCTTTTTTTCATTTTTTTTTTTTTTTTTTTTTGCCTTTGTCTGGCATTTTACTGTCGCGTGATTTTATGTCATAGATTATATTTTCCACTTTCCACTTGTCTTACATGTTTCTGCTCCATTGTAGCATTCAATTTAAAGTGCAATTTGGTTTACCCAAAAAAAGGAATAATAAAATAAAAATAGATAAAGCGCCTTTTGCCGCAGCATTCGAATTTCTTCTAGTATTTCTGCAGTTTTGATGAGTCAGTGGCCAAAGTCTTTGACCGCATAACAACAAAAAATAAATAAAATCGAAAAATGGAATGAGAAAATCCAAAAAAAAAAAAAAATAAGAATGCAGAAAGACAAAAAGACAGAGAGCAGGTTTATTGTGTGTGTAGGCGTGGGCGTGAGTAGGCGTGGCAGGGCACTCTGACATTCAAATGGGGGGCAAGGACTATGCACAGTGGTAAGAACCTCTAAAAATTCAATTTTAATTTTACATTTCGAATGTCGATGATGATTATTTTACTAATCTTTTCAAAAGGCAATACTTCAAGCATTTTTGTACTTTTACAGCCAATGATTTTTCTTTTTACAATTACATAAATGGATCTTAAAAATGTAAATTTAAAAAATTATATACCTTCAAACAAATTCTTTGATTTACACTGACTTTATGAAAAAATGGATAGTGATGGAAAAAAAATTTAATTTTTCAATTTTGATGCAGAATTAAAATAGAGATCGTATCATGATAAAATTGACAATCCGGAAGGAAATCGGCTAAGATTTGACAAAGTTATGACATTTTGAAGTTTGTCAAAAAATGTCAAATAGTATGTGAAAAAATGAAAGTGAAGAACAAAAAACTTAGCTTTTCAATTTTGATACAGAATCAAAATTAAGGCGAAATAATGATAAAATTTACATTTTGTAAGGAAATCGGTGAAGATTTGACAAAGTTATGACTGTTTAAAGTATTTGAAATAACGTTTAGGGAAAAATTTGTGGAAAAATGGATTAAGATGGAAAGAAAACTGTAATTTTTCAAAAATGACACTAAATTAAATTAGAGTAGAGTGGTGGATTTTTCAGGAAAATTAATTTAAGTAACTAACTAATTTATATAAAAGTAATAAATAGATTATTAATTAAGAACAGATATTCTAGCTTTTGTGCCCACTGCGCTCTGTAAAGACATCGATGGCATCGATTTTTAGCTATAAAATCAAAGTAAATCCATTTATCAACTTCAGCTGCAAACATTTTCGTGCAGATAACAGCAGCAACTTGACTTTGATAAAATGTGCCACATTGCAAGCAACAAACACTTGACCAAGTTTTAAAGGCCAAGCTGGCAAAGTAGCTGGAAGCCATTAAGTACTCATATCACACACAGCTTAAGACAAACAAATTTCCTCTTTCTACATATTTGTATATATTTATTCTTTATGACCAACTACTAACACTAATCAAAGTGACTATAAAGACGCTGCTGGGCCAAAATCGTATCAAATTGTGGCAATTAACGCCTGGGAAAAGCAACAACAACAACCACAACACTAAAGGACTTCAAAATATTATAAGGATACGAATTTAGCTTCAGTTCATTTCAGTTCTCTGCTGTTCTATTCAATTCTGGCCAAATCGTTTGACTCAACTTGGAATTGCTAACGAGCTATAAATGCTGTGTATGTGTGTATGAGTATATGTGTGTGTGTGTGTGTGTGTGTGTGTGTGTGTGGTGTAAATGTGTGTGCCTCATTTGTAATGATTAAGTGGCGCTGCGAGTCGAGCTTGTGGTGTTTATGGCCCAAAGGAATCGTTTACACACATTTCACTTGTGCGGGATTATGAGAGTAGATAAACTGAAAGATAAGTATAAAAAAAGAACTCTCACTCTCTTGCATTCCACTTCTCACTTAATTTTGCCTTTTTCAATTGCAGACTTAAATAAATAAACAGTTGTATGAAATGTAAACGTAAATAGAATTCGAATTCAATTGATTTGCTCAAATCAAAAATTAAGTATTATTATACACATAATATTATTATTATTAGTATTATTATGGCACAAATACGGTTGACAAAGTGACTGGGCCGCTTAAAAGGCACTTGATGACGCGCAATGCCATATCACGTATACGCCATGTGTGCGCCACATGAAATTCTCAATCAAAACATAAAAAAACAAAAAAAAAACATTCGCCTGTCGCTAGCAAACGCTTTTAAGAAGCAGAAATTTTAGCGACAAGGAGTAGCAAAGATAAAGGACATGGAGCAGGAGGAAACAGGATGTACAGGAATGAAGCATAAAATATGCTAATGTCAATTATTTTGTGCGTAATTTGCTTTCATGCTTTCGAGCACTCATCAAAATTCGTGTACTTATGACTCTTCCTTTATTGTTCAGCATCCCTATGTTCCCTATTGTTACACCTTAAAAAAAAAAATAAATACTTGGAAATTTTATTTATAATTATACTCTTATATATTTTAATCTGTGATTTATCGACAATTATGAATCAAGTCCATCTTAATTACAACATAAATATAAATAAAATCAAGAAAAAAGTCTTTGTTTCTGAATAAGACAACTTTCACAAAAATACATAAAATACAATCAACGAGTTCTTTTTAAATTCAAATAAAATATTTTAAATTAGTTATTAGAGTATTATTTGTCTAGACAATAATATTCTTTTATAAAAACTATGAATTATTGAGTATAACAGCTGTTTTTTATCTTAATTTATAAAAAGGACTTAGCCTACTGTTATTTAAAACTTTAAATGATAAAAGACAATTAAAATCTTCAAATTTAAAATTTAAAATTAATGTATAAAATATTTAAAATAATAACTGAAAAGGTTAAACAAATGATCTATTTATCTGTATTATTATAATTTAAATACGCTTTATATAATCAAGACAAAATGTTGAAATATTTTAATAAAATATTCAACTTTTAATAGTGAATTTAATTCTAAATTAGATTTTTAAATAAAATGGTGTAAAATTTAATTTCAAACATAAAATTTGCTTGAAATGTTTATTTTAACTGACTTACGTACATTAAAATAGAAATATTTTAATAAAATCAATTTTTTTTCTGCACTTATTTTTGCTCTGATTTTTTTTTTAGCGTGCATAAATATGAATATGAATATGAATATTCATTATTCGCGCTAATAATTTCATGAGCTGCTTCAATCGACATAGAAACCACTCTGTTGACTTATCTAATCTGTATTTTATATACAAGTACGAGTACTTGCTGTATCTTGCTCCCTTTCGATACCACCTGAAACTGACTACCCCTACTGTGGGGTAAGGTGTACTGACTTCAATTAACATTCGTGCACGTAAACGCAATAACGCAAATGGATTTGGGGTTTTGGTTTAATAAAATGTGATATTTATGGAGTTTATTCGCTCGCAGATAGTGAATGTCAATTAATATGGTATACCAAGTTAGATATTAAATATTATACTATATATATATATATATATTTTCGATATGCGTATAGGTGTAGATAGTTAACAATTACGAGTGTCTGCTGCATATGGCTGAATTGTTACTGAGAATGGCATTCAAATCACGCTCTTTACGCCTCGCTGACTCTTTGTTAAAGGACACTTGAATGCCTTTCGCCTGTTGCAGCCTACAGAAAGAGACAGCGACAGCGACAGCGACAGCAACTTGCCACATGCCACAGGATGCGGCAGATTTACCTTTGCCGTTTCCTATTTGAGTTGTTCGTTGTTGTTAATCCGGCAACTGTCAGACGGCGTCGTAATCCTATTAGATGTGTCTGTTTCTTTCTTTTTATTTATCTTTTTCTTTTTTTCTTTTTTATTATTTATATTTTCTTTGTATTCAGTAAATTTTCACGTTTTTACACTTGTGCGCGCTTTGCAATTATTTAAATGCGTGCAGTAATTTCAAATGAAATTTGAATATTAAACTGTATGCGGCGCATATTTTATTTTTATTTTATACACTCACACACACACACACACATACACGTACACTCACGCATTAAAAAACGGCGTTGATTTTTGCACTTTTATTGTAGAAAAATTCAAATGTTGCTGCTTCCACACAAAACGCGCGCCATATAAAACCAAAATGGCGTAAACTCGTAAGGATAACTCGCACGTATAACAGAGTGAGAGAGAGCGCGTGAGAGAGAGCGAGATTTCAAAGCGCGCCGTTCGTACGTTCGCTTGCCTGGCTAGCGGCGCAATGAGCGCCCACAGGGAGAACACAGCACACAGAACCCACAAGGCAAATGCAAATCGCAAGCAGCGACGCCAGCTGCGACAGCGACAGCGACGTCAGCAGCCGAGCAGAGCCGATAACGAGACGCTTGGGAGAGCAATTTACTTATGCGTGCTTTTTTCATTCATGACTTGGAGCTTTTCTTTAACTGACGAAGCTTTTAACCTGTTGCTTTGTCTTTATATGTATTTTCTTTTTGTTGGGATGCTGTCGTTTGCTGCCAGTGTTGCCACACTTTTGTGCAGTCTGTTGCCAGGCGTTTTTGGGGGATCACAAATGACAACATAAATTAATTAAATTGCTGTTTAAATGTGTTCTGTTTTTTTTTTTTTGTACCGCTTGCGGCTGGTTTATTAACCCGCCTAGCGGCGACACATTGACAAATTACGAAAATCAATTGGAAATGCCAAAATAAAGTACACAACAGATAGAGAAGTTTGCCGGCAATTGATTAATGTTTGTCGACAGACATGTCTAGATGCTGTCCCAGACAGCCGTTGCTTTTGTGCTTGATTAAGTTTAATTTAAAAATTATTTGAAATATATTAATATTTATCAGAGATATTAAAAAGGGTTTTGAGTTTTTTAAAAATCAACCTCAAAATAAACAGCTGGTTGAAAATTTATGATTTAGGAGGCAGTTAAAGCTAAAGCTTTAATCAAACATTAAAATTATTATTAAATAACATTTTTTCAATAAGTGGTAAGAGATTTTTTTTAAATTTTCTATTTTAAATTTTTAAAATACAATTTTTTCATAAGGAAAATTGAAAAGCAACTATTTACTAATTTACTAATAAAATTCAACAATTTTAGATAACTTTAAAAATTTCTTAAATACAATCAGCAATAGAGCTACAATTTTTTTTACTTAAATTCTATGATACCTCTACTTTTACTACAACTACCTCTGAGTTCGAATTTATCTATTCGATGATCATTACTTTTAGTGCTAATGTTTTGTGTTTATGGTCTTCAATTGCTGTGTGCTACGTGTGTGATTATATTTATGTGTGTGTGTGACGATTATTGCTTTCTCGTCTTCATATTTTGGGTAGCCCACAAAGACAGTGAATGTTAAGCCAAAACGCTCATATGTTCATTGTACCAGAGTTCAATAGTTCACGACAAAAGTTCAGTAACCAAAGCCAGAAGTCAATGCCAACAAGTGGTTAGTTACACTCTGCCAGTCACGAACGGACAGACGCCAGCTGACAGACGGACAGACAGACGGATAGTCTGTTTCTTGTTTCGAGTGTACGTGCCACAAAAAAAAAACAAGGAGGCAACGAAATCTGTTTGGTGGCAGCTGCAAGCTGTGCATAAATTTAATTTCTACGACGCGCCTAAAAGCATGCAATATAAATGAGAACTTCACAATTGCGACTCTTTTGTATATATATGTATATATATTTGTGAGTGTGCATTAGTGTGTGTGTGTTTGAGTTACAATGGCTTTTGCATTCACAATTTCAGTAATTTGTTATTCAAACACATTTCGAATCGATTATACGCTTGGCATGCTCCCTCCAATCGAGCAAATATGTTGATTGACTTTTGTCAAGGCTTATGCTATTGTCTGTGTGTGTGTGTGTGTGTGTGTGTGTCAGCTTTTGTGCTGTGCCGTGTAAAATGGCAAATTTGCTTGTGTGTGCGTGCACGCATGTCTAAAATGCCAAAGCAAATATAAATGAGGAAGCGCGATCTGCCTTTCCCTTCCAATTCACTCCCTTTTTCACTGCTCCTTTCACCCTGAACAAAGTCATGAAACTTTCCCGTGCGTATGTGTAATGCCTGACTGCCTTTATGAGCCTGTGTGTGTGTGTGTGTGTGTGCGCGTGTTTGTGTGTTTGTTGTGTGTGATAACGCAGAACGAAACCTTTGCTGCTCATTGAAAAGCTCATTATCACACTTTAACACACACTCACACATACGCATGTGTACAGTCTGTCAAATAATAGATTTGACAATATAAAAAATACAAATATTTTAATTTTAAATCAAATATTATCTAGTCAATAAGAATATTAATTTTTTTAAATTTTTAAATGCGAATTCAAATTTAAAATTTGAAGAACAATTTGTATTTTTCTAAGATAAAATAAGTATAGAACATGTTGAGATCTTTTTTAATAACTTTATTAAATATTCTTTACTGTCATAAAAATGTTTTTCTTGATTCAGTATATATCGATCACCTAAAAAAATACAAAAGACTTAGTTAAAAAACCCTTTTTATTTACTTTTTAAATTTTTTTTCTTATTTTATAATAATTGCTTATGTTTTTTAAGGACAAGGAGCATGTTTTAAAATAATAAACATATATGAGAATTAACTGCTTTGTCAATACAATTACTTGACACACTGTACGTGTTGTGTTGTGTTGTGTTGTATGCTTTAAGGCACTCCCCCAAGGTTAAATATTTGTCATATGTATGCTAAAAAAAAAAAAAATGCCATTAAACTGGGTTAAGGTTCAGCTGGCCACAATAAACAACAGACAGATAGAGAGACAAACACACAGGCAGACAGACAGAGAGGGAGACAGTTGTGGCAAGGTCTCAATGTCAAGCTACCTTCGCAGCTGTGCGGCCAAAGTCAAGTCAGGGACCAACTTGTTGAATTGAATTGATTGCCGCATTGAAATTTAATTGCAATTGCAATTGCTCAGTTCGCAGTTTGGAATGCTAAGATGCAAGGACATTAATTAACAGGCAGCTGAGGCAACTGCAGCTGATGCCCCACTGAAGTGGCTCTGATTGCGATTTCGATTGCAACTGGCAACAGGCGCCGTCATTCAACTGTGACTAAACGGCCTGCATATTAATTAGTTGCAAGCGGTGGAAAAGGGGAAGAAATTAGGGGCTGCAATTGCGCCATGCGAATATGCAAATTTTTGGCGTATGGCAGATGCTTTATCTTATACCATGAATATAAACTGCAGTTGCTGCAACACGCAGCACTGACAGTTATTCCATAAATACACACACACACACACACACACACACACACATAATAAGACTCGCAGTGTGTGAAATATGATTCTCTTCCACTTTCTCTCTCTCTCTCTCACTCTCTCTCTCTCTCTCTCTCTCTCTCTTTCTTTCCCACTCCCCCTCTTTTTGCTTCCTTCTCTTGCCATTTGTTGTGCGCTGCCGAAAGGTTAAAGTTAAGCTTGACAAATGTGCTGCAATGGGGCGTATACTTGATATTGACATCCTTGGCACTACATTTGTCATGGCTCAGCTAACAACAAATTCCCATAATTGCTGCTACTGCCAACTAAATCAGCTTAAACCACAGCAATACCAATTACGCCCAACTAATTGATTCCGCCATTCTTAACGAAATTCAATTGAATGCAATTTGGAAGCCATTAGAATAAGTATTATTATTAATTAAAATTTAAATACTAAAAGATTATTTATATAATGCAAAAAAATTCTAGTTAAATAATAAATATTAATTAACAATTTATAATTTCAATCACATTTTATTACTTAAAAATTTATTTCTATAAAACTTAGCCTTTGTTATTTCCGGTGGAGAATTTTGTTAACATATTTTTAAAATAATTACCTGGCTTAGCTTTTCTATATGCGCCGGTTGACTAACATTATTCCTAATGTTAAATAATTTAAATAAAATTAAATTTGATAAGCATACAAAAATTATTTTCATTAAAAAAAAATGTTGTTACCGATAGAAATATATTATTCAGAAACATTAAAATATTGTATTTTTCATTTAATTTTATTGTTTTTAATCTTATTACTACGATATGACATTGCATATTTTTTATTTCTGGCTTATATCCGGCTGAGATTTCTTATTTGGAAGCGTGTTAACTATTTCTCTGACTAACATTATTTGAAATGTTAATTAACATAAATTAAATGAAATACGCTTAACATGCATAATTTAAATGTAATAAATAAAGTTGTCGATAAGACACGTTTTACATATAAAATACATATATATGTAGCTGTGACTTGAGAAGTGCAAAACTGACTGATGCTGACTCATCAATTGGATCAAACAAAGATACTATCGTGTGTTTGCCTACATGCATATATATATATATATATATGTATATGTTTAAGCATACATATATACAGTCATCACAAGAGTTAATCGTACACTTGTAATTTGATATTATTTATCTTCAAAAATACATATTATAAAAAAATATCTTCCCCTAGGTTAAGAAATATTTGCAAAACAAATTCTAATAAAAGAAATTGGAAAATCATATATTTATTTTTAATTTTATGTTTTTGCATCACCGTAACCACAAATTACAACTTGGGCTTGCTTAAGCAGGATCGTATGAATAACTTAGACTGAAAAATGCAATTAATTTCAGTCCGAAGCTCTGATAAGGGCACAATCTGTTGTGCCGTTTCAGCAAAGCTATATTTAAATTTAGACCCCGATAAAAATTTTAAGAACTCTTACCATATCGTTATGATGTATGTAAGTATGACCTCGCATTAACTCAAGTGGTGCATGAAAAAAAAAAGAAAAGCAAACCAAATGAAGTTAGAAATTTAATAAATTTTAAAAATATAAAAAATTATAAATTAAATAAATAGAAATTAAATTTTTAAGTAAATATTTCTAAATATAAATTGTATAAGAAAAGAAATATAGTAAATAAAATAATTAGAAAAGGTTGAAACTAAGTATACGAATCGTTTTTAATTTCTTTTCGATTTCCATGCTATGATTCTGGTGTATTAACCTAAACTACGAAAACTGACCTATAATAGTAAGTTAATTAAATTAAAACAATGTACAAATAAATGTTGGTCTGACTGTAAGTATACACTCGGATGTGTAGTCATAATGGAAACCCCCTCAGTCGGTACTTTATCTCAAAGTTTCGTTTCTTTGGGCTCTCGATCGGAATGGAAAGCGGTCGACAGAGTGTTTCGGTTTGAGTTTCAGTCGCAGTTCAAAGATGGATGAGGAACCGCACGCACATGAGAGGTTGGTCGCCAAGACGAGGCGACCATCTGGAAACAGTTCCAGTGGAAGTGAAGGCAATCTGACTGGAAGCTCCTCGCAAATTCCAGTGTTGAGTAGGGAAGAAATTCCAGGCAACACATCAAGGAGACAAACTGGAAGCAGTTTCAATGGAAGCAGCGGCAACCTTACTGGAACTGACTCGCAAATTCCAGTACAGAACAATCAAGAAATTCCAGACTCAGTGGAAACCACTCAGAATTCAAGCGCTTCAGCGAGATGCTTTCTGTTGGAACCCATGATATTGATACTGCTCTTTGCATACAATTTCTCATGTAAGATAAGAAACTCAAGTTCATGTATGAATATGAAATCTATATGTATATATTTACTTATGTATTTCAGCTACCATATTAAAATTCCAAATAACTTACCAAAGCTGCACTGTCGGATTTGGTTATCCAGATGAGGTCTGCAAACTTTTGGGCACCAAGAATCCTTCAAATGAAACCAAGAGAATTGATAAAGAAGTGCAACCCTATGCAGCTCAGGTTACACTGGTCATCAAACTAGTGGAATGCATCATTCCAGCATTTACCGGTTTGTTCGTCGGCGCCTGGGCGGATCGCTATGGAAGAAAGCCGCTTTTGATGATCTCCTTTTTGGGTAAGCTTAAAGCTCCTTTTGTGGATTGCTATGTAAATTTAAAAACACTCAGAACTTTGTCGAAGCTCTGGGACGTAAATATATCGACTGGTAGTATTCTTAGATTCATAGTCTGACCAACTTTCAACTGTTATAACTTTGTCAAAACTCAATCGATCTTCAAGCCGAATGTCATTTTGATCATAGTTTAGCCTCTTAATTGATTCTGCATTTAAATTTTTATCATCTAGAAAATTTTATATATTTTCGATACTAAGCCGTCTATCATCCAATTTTCCATACTTACCCCTTGACATTTTTTCAAAAACTTTGATCTTTCATAACTTTGTCAAAAATTGACCGATTTTTAAGCGGAATGTCATTTTGATCATAATTTGGCCTCGAAATTGACTCTGCATTTAAATTTTTATCATCTAGAAAATTTAATATATTTTCGATACTAAGCCGTCTATCATCCAATTTTCCATACTTACCCCTTGACATTTTTTCAAAAACTTTGATCTTTCATAACTTTGTCAAAAATTGACCGATTTTTAAGCGGAATGCCATTTTGATCATAGTTTGGCCTCATAATTAATTCTGCATTTAAATTTTTATCATCAAGAAAATTTGATATATTTTCGATTCTAAGCTGTCTATCATCCAATTTTCCATACTTGACATTTTTTCAAAAACTTTGATCTTTCATAACTTTGTCAAAAATTGATCGATTTTCAAGCGAAATGTCATTTTGATCATAGTTTGGCCTCTTAATTGATTCAGCATTTATTGGGAGCGGGGCCTGGGAGCGGGGCCTGGGAGCGGGGCCTGGGAGCGGGGCCTGGGAGAGGGACTGGGAGAGGGACTGGGAGAGGGACTGTGAGAGGGACTGGGAGAGGGACTGGGAGAGGGACTGGGAGAGGAACTGGGAGTAATATTAATAGTAGTATAGTAGTAAAATATTTCAAATTAATTCCAAATTGATTCCGCATTTAAACTTTTTACCAATTAATTGAATACGCGATTGATAATTTCCCTACAGGCTATGGACTGCAGTACCTGCTTTCGGCTCTTATTGCTTATATAACAATGCAGACCGGTGGCCAGGTGAGTCCGTGGTATTATATACTGACTATAATTCCACTCTCGTTGGCCGGAAGTAGCGTAACATATTCCGTGGCTGCTTTGTGCTATATTGGCGATGTCTCCACTGGCAAGCTCAGATCCTACAGGTGAGTAATCAATCAAAATATATACGATATAATGAATGATATATTATAACTATAATTTTTTGTAACTTCTAGAATGATTGCCTATGAATTGTGCATCTATGTGGGATTAATGCTGGGCAGCTTTGCCTCCGGTTATGTTTATGAGGCAACTAATGCCTACATTATCTTTGTCATCTCTGCGGGATCTATATTTTTTGCTCTCTTCACCATGGCTATTTTCCTTCCCGAGAGTCTCCGCACTCGACCAACGAATGTGACAGCCCGTCCAGAATTTATGCTCAAAGATTTGTGGCGCACTTGCACAAAGAGACGTGAATTCACCGATCGCTCCATACTCATAATGCTGATGTTTGTGCTGTTGTTAACGGCTTTTGCGACGGGTTGGTAAATCTATGGAACACTTTAAGCCTTGACTAATTAATTTGCTATTATTCCAGAGGGCAGCAGTTACGTTTTCTACTGGTTTATGCGCACCAAGTTCAATTGGACAGTACTTGAATTCACCAGCTATGAGACGGTCAGCATATTTGTGCCAGCTGTGGCAGGCTCTGGAGGCATGCTCTTTCTCTGGTCCCTGCGGCAGGTAAACGTATATATATATATCATATAAATACCAGAAAAATAAAATAAAACATGGTTTCAAGTTACAAATTATCCGCTTTCAACTAAAAAGATTTTTCCACATTCTTAAGACTTCTTTTCTGTTAATAAAAATAAATGTGAATTTGTAATCTTTACAATTAACATTTTTAGTAAAGAAAGATAGTGTAAGAATAGTGAAATATGTACATAAACATCGTTGTAGAAAAATTGATAAACATAAAGTTAACTTTTCACAATACAAATATTTATTTTCTTAATTTAGTTGAATATAAAGAAAAAAAAATTCTGAAAGAAATGATATGAACAGATGATACAGTAAATTAAAATTAGGTAGTTCGATCTACACCAAATTGTATCAGAAAACCTTAAAACAATCAAAAATTTACTTAACTTTTTATGCGGATAAAAAATTATAAAATATTTATTAAGTGTATGTTTAATTAACTTAAAAATATAATTATTATAAATATCATTAATTTTAAACTAAAATATACAGATAATAACATACTAGAGATTTAAATTTCTTAATTTTGTTATTTATAAAATAGTTTATACATTGGAAATTATAATAAAGTGTGCACAAATAATGCTTTAATTCCATTTCCAATTTACATTTCTAGTGTACGAATTCATCGATGATTTGGTTGGCTTTAATCTCGCTAGTGAGTCATTTATCCAGCAGTTTGATGAAAGCATTTGCCATTGTGGATTGGCAGATCTATGTGGCTATTGGATTCGGTCTATTCAAGTCTCTGGTGAATCCCATGTGTCGCACCATGATAACCAACCTGTTGCCATCCGATGAGCGTGGTTCGTTTTGGCATTAGTAATAAACTGAAATTGTTTGTTAACATGTTTTGTATTTTAGGTAAGGTCTTTGCCATGATCAGTGTGCTGGTGACTCTGTTGCCCTTTGGCTCCACCTCATTGTATGCTCTCATCTATACGCTGACCATAAACAATAGTCCCAGTCTTTTTAATATGATCAGCGCCGATGTGTATGGAGTTGCACTTTTTCTATTGCTGTACGTAACCTATTTGACTATTATTTATATTAATGTTCATTAATTTTTTCGACTTTTTTCTGCTTTTTTTTAGAATTGTTTTTAAGAAAAAATGTGAAAATCCTGAGCACTACGATCCGGTATTTAAGTGAGATAATTAAACATATTGTAATTGAAAAATAGCATATAAGTATTATTACAAACCAAAAAAAAAAAAGTACAACAAATTTTGCCAGTCATTCGAAAATTCGCACGTTGATTATACAAAATTTACCTGAACCACAGAGATTGTGCCTATTTACATAAAATAAAGCAATGTGTTAACTTTAGATATCCATCTAATTACTACGGGGGATTTTGTTGACAATTCCTGAGAGCCATAAACAATGAAACGACTTAACAAATAATTGTTTATGTGTTGCTTTACAGACGCTTTCTATACTCATTTGATTATATTTGGAATTCGATTAAATTGTTTTATTTGTTTATATGGGTTAACATAGCTATATATGCAAAGATTGGTGCTAATTTCTGAACAATGGCGTGTGCGCGGTCACGTGGCCATATTATCAATATCAAATAAATAATAAACATATTAAAATATAAGAAAAAAAGAAACAAAATTCAACCATATGATTGGTGTTAACTTCGTGCTAAATTTATTGCTAATTTTGTTTGCTAATTTGAAGTTTTTTTTTAAGATGCCAAATTTGTTAATTGCATTGACTTAATATTGATTTATTGACTTTAAATAATAAACTTTTGGGTGAATAATATACACATGATTGTATTCAAGTAAACGAAACTTTTCATAAGTAAAATAAAATCTATTTACCCTTATAATAAATTTTTATGTATATTAATTTAGTGCGATAAATGATTAATTGAAGATAACAATGTATAAAAATGTTTGTATTAAAATAAACAAAACCATTCAGTATACCCTTATATTTCATTTTTAATAATGAGTTCGTAAATATAAATTCATAATTTCAATATTTTATTCAACAAAGTAATTAAAATCATCAAATATTGAAATTGTTAGTATCAAATTAAATTGAGAGTAGACCCACTCTCCCTTTCTCTTTCTGTCTCGCTTCACCCCTTTTCTTTGTCTATCTCCCCCTCATTCTCACACTCTCTAAATGCTGCATTGAGAACATTAGCAATGCAATAACAATAACATGAGCGATAAAACAACAAACAGAAACTGAGGCTTGAGAAGACTTTGTATACCTGCTGTATAAAAAGGGGAACAGCGGGGGGAAGTGGCGACAGGTGGGGATCGGGGAGAGGGTTGACTGAAACTTATTTAAGCCCGCAACGCAACGAAAACTGATTTAAACGAATTGAAAACGTTGCCGCTGCCATTTCCGTTGACTTTGGAGCTGTTAATAAAACGCGACTCGAAATAAACGGGAATGGAATTTACAGAGTATCATCTGATATACTAATACTTTGTATATAATATATTTAGTACCTATATACGATGGACTTTTGATGAACAAGTGTTGTGGTTGCACATTACTGTTGTTTTTTGTCGCCAACAGATTTTGCGAATCGTACTTTAATTGTGAATAACTGTCGCAGTCGGTGTAAAAATAGCTAAACGCGTGTGTTTCAAGTAGTCTGTGAAGTTAGTGTAAATATAAAATCTAAATAATATTATATAATACACATAGCAAGATAAACAATTGATTATATCAAAATATTACGTATACGTAATGTGTTTTGAACCGTGAAGTGCAGCATGTGTTTATAATAACTAAAATAATTGGCATTGATTTACGTATAATGTAACTACCTGATTTGAATAGTGATTAGTAATAATTAAATTGCCGAAATAATTTTGAAATTATTGAACTTGAACCTTGACAAGAAGTCACATTAAAAATAAATCAAACTGAATAAAATCATATAAAAATACTACGTTTATAAATTAAATAATTGCCAACTGTCAGCTGTCAGCTGACTTGTTGACCAAAAACATAAACAAATAGTAAAACAGTCCAAATGGTCGAGAAGGTCGCACACGCCTTCAGTCTGCAGCGACTTAAAACTTTGCAATGGAATCGCATTTTCCACATGTTCTACATCGAACCGGTTGTGTTTATGCTGCTCTTCTCGCTAACCTTGTCCAGTGAGTGTAACTCATACTGATTTTGTTCAAAATCGGATACAATTTTTGAACTATTTTGCAGATACAATTATGAGAAATCAAGTGATTTATCAAACATGCACTGTGATTTTTCATTACAATGTCAGCGATTGCAAATTGTTGGATGATAAAAATGCCAGCGCCGAAATAAAGGTTTTTCGAATTATATAGATTATAAAATTTGAAGTATTGTTAATTTTTGTTTAATATTTTAGGCCATTGAAACGGAACTGCAGCCCTATGTGGCAAATCTATTTCTATCTCGCACTCTACTTGAGAGTATTGTGCCTGCTTTTTGTGGTTTGTTTATTGGATCTTGGTCGGATCATTATGGACGCAAACCGTTGCTGGTTGTATCAATGATAGGTAAGAAATTTCTATATATATATTCCCAAACACCTTTTCAATGTTTAACGGCCTTCAGTATGACCCAAAAAGTAAACTAAATAATTTTATTCGGATCGAATAATAAACTCACGAATTATTTAATATATAAATAAAGTACAGGGTGTCAGCCAGTCGAGTATGCTGATTCTTACAATTTCTTAGTAAGTGAATTGTTAAGTGAATTTTCTTTGTGGCTTTAATATGAATTAAAGACTGAAATTGAAACAATAAATTTTATTTATTCATAAAAACAAATTGTTTTGTTAATCCCTCAGTGAAATATGTAAATGACTTTAAATTTAAATTTAGTATATATTTTTATATATCATTAACTTTAACTGCAGGCTTTGCTGCCTCATTTCTGGTCACTGCCACCATTTGTGAGTTGTCCACTTATTATGTGATCAATCCCTGGTGGTATATTGTGGCTGCAGTGCCTCATTCGCTGCTCGGTGGCAATTGTGTGTTCTCCGTTGCCGCCTTATGCTTTATATCGGATATAACAGACACCAAGACACGTCCCTATCGGTGAGTAAAAGAATTTGAATAATAATCAATAATTAGTAATTTTTAAATATTATTTACAGAATGATCTTTATGGAATCCTTGTTCTTTATTGGCTTAACTAGTGGCTCATTGTTGTCCAGTTTTGTGTATGCCGCCACAAATGCAGCAATTACCATTGGCATCTCCGGTTGTATTACCACAATGGGCACACTCTTTGTCATCTTCTGTGTGCCAGAGAGTCTGCACATAAGGCAGGAACAGGAGGCAAAGGATGCCAAGGACTTAAAGGATGCCAAGGGGGAAAAGGAAGAAAAGGGAGAGAAGGGAGAAAAGGAAATGCCCATCACAGCTGCTGATTTACAATTGGAATGCGTTGCCATCGACTGTCCGCCACATTTGATGAACAACGATGATGCCGAGTCAATGAAAAAGAAGCCACCATGTCAACTGCCCACACCTGCCACGCCCGCCATGACCATCGAAGAGGATCTGTTGGCCAAATATGTCGAAAGATTGCCAAAAGTATTGGCCCAAGCCAAAGCCCAAGAGCAGGAGGCGTGCAAAAACAAACCGGATGAAAAACGAGCCGGATTATTCAGTTTTGTGCACATACGCGATATGGTTAGCACCTGTACCAAGAGACGGGAGAATCATGCACGTGCAATTATTTGGCTGGTCACATGTGCCATGTGTCTGTCCATCTTTGTTTTCGGTGAGTTTCCCGCAAAGAATTATGAATTTAAACAAAGATGATCCACAGTGTACTAAACTGAACTAATCTTTCGACGGATCGTTCCAAAGGCAGCTATAGGATATAGTGGACCGATATTAACCAAATTTTATCAAAATATATAAGACCAACTTATAAACATATTCTGTCGAATTGGTTGCGATAACTCCAAAAACAAAAAAAATTTCGTACTAAAACTGGATTTTTGACTAATCGTTCCTAAGGCAGCTATTGGATATAGTGGACCGATTTAAACCAAATTTGGTAAAAATATTTAAAATCAAACTCTATACATATTCTGTCGAATTGGTTGTGACAACTCTTAAAACAAAAAAGTTTTTCGTACTAAAACTGGATTTTTGACGAATCGTTCCTAAGGCGGCAATAGGATATAGTTGGCCGACTTAAACCAAATTTGATCAGAATATATAAGATCAACTTATAAACATATTCTGTTGAATTGGTTGCGATAACTCCAAAAACAAAAAAAATTTTCGTACTAAAACTGGATTTTTGAACGATCGTTTCTATGACAGCTATAGGATAAAGTAGACCGATTTAAACCAAATTTGATCAGAATATATAAGATCAACTTATAAACATATTCTGTCGAATTGGTTGTGATAACTCTTAAAACAAAAAAGTTTTTCGTAGTAAAACTGAATTTTTGAACGATCGTTTCTATGACAGCTATATGGTATAGTGATTCGATTCGAAAATAAAATCACAAACATGATCTAAATATGGTAACTTAATACCTACATACCAAGTTTAAAGTCTCTAGCTCTTATAATCTCTGAGATCTCTTAGCTTAATATTTAAAAGTAAAGAATTATAAT
Organism: Drosophila falleni; assembly: GCA_035045575.1. Taxonomy (NCBI): domain Eukaryota; kingdom Metazoa; phylum Arthropoda; class Insecta; order Diptera; family Drosophilidae; genus Drosophila; species Drosophila falleni. Next base: position 13,315,665 of record JAWNOV010000011.1, read on the forward strand.
CCGTAAACTTTTCTCTCTCTCTCTCTGTAGATGGTGTCATGACTGTCATGTATCTGTTTGTGCGTGAAAAGTTCCACTGGTCCGTGCGGGATTATACTTTTTATGAAACTGTGGCTCATCTGGTGCCCATGATAGGTGCTCTCATTGGTTTCCTCATACTACGCAAGGTAAGTAGATTCTAGAGAATAACTTAAACTATTTTTTAAACTTCTGCTTTTTTGCAGATCTTCCGTCTCTCTGTGGTTACCTTGGCGCTGTTGGCCTTCTTCTCGGAGATAATTAATCATCTGGCCAGAGGTTTCGCCACACAGCCCTGGCATATGTATCTAGCCGTTATTTTGGGATTCTTCCGATCCATTGCCGGGCCCATGTGTCGCACCATAGTCTCAAACATAGTTCCCGCTTCGGATTTGGGTAAGTGTGATTAGAACTTCACAACTAATAAATTTATAATAAAATATATATAATTCTTCGGTTTTTTAAAATATATTTTTTACATCAGTAAAAATCATGATTTGTTGTCATAAAAAAAAATTATTTTTTTCCAGTTTTAATATATCTTTTCGATTAAATTTTTTAAAAAAGAAATTTATCAAGCAAAAAAAAATTACAATTTTATAGAAGAAAGAATTCAAAACATGGGAAAAGAATATTTTGTATAATATCAATAATAAGCTCGATTATAATGACAAAATTTCACTTTCTAGGAAAAATATTCTCAATTAAAAATGTACTCCAGTCGTTTGCTCCATTCGGTAAGTTCTCACTCTTAATTAACATTGCCTCTCTGCTAATTATCATTAATTGTTGTTAATTTTCTTATTTAGTCGCAGCTCCGCTTTACACGTTTATATACAAACGTACACTGTCCTACTATCCGGGTTTGTTCAATTTTGTCAGCTCGGGTCTATATATTTTATCATTTGTGTTTATCGGGTAAGTTTTATATACAGTCCACTTAAAAATCGCTGCTAATTACTTCAACATTTTTTTTAGCTGTGTGCTTCGCATTAAGTTTATGCATAAACAATACTATGCAAAGGTTTTAAAATAAGTTTGATTCATACATTGTGTAATGCGCCCTTTGTAGTTCTATTAGTTTAAATTTAATAATTATTTATGACTAATTTTATGTAAATGTGATGCGTTCAACGCGCTAGTTCTATAATAACTAATAAATATTACAAGTATTTCAATATATCATCATTTTATTTGGTGAATCATCATTTCTATTTATTACAGTTTATTTTAATTTAAAATAATTGACACACACAATTTATTGGTCTCAGCATATTAATATTTCTAATATTGTCAGTTATCAGCGGCAGTTACACTTTTGATACAATCACAATTACGAGTAAAATTACACAAATAATTACAAAACAAGGTTGTCTTCAACAAATACCATGGTAATATACTTTTACACACTTATATTATGATATATGATAAAATATGAATTACTTCATTCAAAACAGTGTCAAAATCATCACATCAACAAGTGGAGTTCATTAATTGTCTTTAAGTTAGATAGAATTTAACTATAGAATGCCAAGATTCACTATAAGGTTAGCTTCCAATCTGCTTATAGACGCTGGAGCTGCCCATAGACTTTTGTATGCCAAAGATGATGCTGTAATTTAAATACAATTTATTTAATATTCATTAAGTTACAGAGATTCATTATCATTGCAATACTCACGCCATCATAATGTAACAGATGAATGCAGCGCCGGCACTAATAAAATTAAATGCGCCCGGATATGTGGCGACAGTCGCCTTATAAACAGCCGTATAAAGTGGAGCAGCTTCCAGTGGAGACACCATTTCCATAGATGTGGTCAGAGCAAAGATTTTACCTATTTATGATAAATGAGTTTAGAAGAGGGAATAAATTTATATAGAAATCAGACAAGAAAGTCAATTTATGCATTTATAAATATTGCATATCACTTTTAAAATAATATAAATATTGATTAACAAAAAATAAAGGTATCTTTGGCATTCCGAAGTTTATGTCTTAAAGAGTTTAAAAATTTGTTTCATATCATAAAATACGATAAATGTATTGTGTTAGAGAATTAGTCAATTAATTTGGATTAATAACTTAAATATACATTTGTTATAAATTAAGTGGACTTTAAAAACGGTCCTCGATTGTTGCGTAAATATTTAACTAACTAAATAAAATAATTATTTAATGCTCACAAATCCTTAGAGGTAACAGGAGCTTGATTAAAAAATCAATCAGTATTCCCAGCTATTATCTACCTAAAGGGATCTGTTTAACACTTTAAATATTTTCGGAGAGGGATAAAAAGAGTCCCACCAACAGATATTTTTTCTTGTTGCAACTCACCAACATCTGTGGCAGGTGCCACATGGGAGAGAATGGCCCGACACATGGGTCCCAGGACGCCACGCATCATGCCCAGCGACATGCCGAGATACATTTCCCACCAATGTGTAGCGGTGGCACGCACCGTGCTCTCCAGGACACAGGCGGCAAGTGAGAGTAGAGCCATGCTGATGATGGAGACCTTTAAGAGGCGACGCAACACAATCATGCCTGCAACACTGCCCACAATTTGGATGACAATACGTGCGGCATTAAATTGACTGATGTCCTTGATGGTCCAATCGAACTGTTCCCGCATGAAGAGCACATTCACCGTGTTCTCACCCTCCATGTTGAAGATCGTAATGGTTAAGGCCACCATTGTCAGCCAGATAATGGCACGATCATAATTGGCACGTGGCAGGAAACAGGTGCGCACCAGATCCTTGACGAGACTAAAGCGAAAGAATTCGCGAACCCGAGAGCCTCGATGAATATTCTCGGAAGACAAACTCTCCGGCACCAGGAAATAAACGTAGAACAGCGCCATCATCATCAATGCGCCAGCAATGCCAAAGAGCGTAACGGAACCAGTTGCCGCATAAATATAACCACTTGCCACATTGCCCACCATCATGCCGGTGCACAGTGAAGCCTCATTAAGCACCATGCTAAAAATACATATATGTTTCATTACAATTCCACTCGATTCTACTCTCAATTGCATCAACTAACCGCAGTGCACGTTTGCGTTCCTTGGCCACGTCCGAGATGTAGCAATAGATGCCGGTGATTAAGGCACAGGTGCCACCGCTTAAGATGGACGGCACAGACGGCAGCAAATACCACCAGGGACTGATGTTCTTGAACGTCGTTATCTCAGCTATGGCAATCAGTACCGTTGAACTTGCCACATAGCCTAGAAAGAAAACAAATTTTCAATATTTTTGTAAGAAAATAGGTTTATCATATACAATACAAAGATATACAGATTGTTATATCTTATAGCTGATACGTTTTTTAAACTAGTTCTTACCCAAAAATATTTTATTTTAGAAAAATTATACTTATAAGTTTGCCAAATTTTACTATTTCCATTTTTAATTCTCAAATTTTTATTTTCTTGTTAAGTTTTTTTTTTTTAGTTTAAGTATTTATCTATATCTAACTTACGAGTTTTCAAACCTTGTGTTTCTAATTAATTTTCCTTAATATTCTGTATATTCGCATAGGGAATTTAAAATACAATTTAGTTTAGATTAAAGGCATTTAGCTTACCTGTAAACACCGTTAGCAGGACCGGTCGTCGACCAAACTTATCCGACCATGGTCCAATGAAGAGGCTTACGAATGCGGGAATTATACTCTCCAGTAGAGAAATTGCCATTGTTATATTGGCCGAATATTCCTGTACTTTGACTTCTAGTTTCTGTAAATCGCATTTTATTGTTAATTAATAATTTTTGTCAAAGAGTGGAACAACTGTTTTGGTTTGTTATTATTATTTTAGGCATGTTCACACAATGAATCATCAATGTTCATTAAGTACTTGTAAACTTGAAATTCCCTTGATCGATATTTGTGATAAGTTCATTAGTCATAAAAATATTTGCATTGCTTTTCGGACTGATAAGAAAAGCGCGTACAATGGAAGTGTGCTACTTTTAAATTATACTACACGGCCCCCCAATGTTTGATTATTCTTATCTACCAACTAAGACAATAGTTAATTAAATACGTAGTTTTGCTGCTTTGATTAGAAGTACTACTTAAGTTTAATCGCTTACAAAAATTTAATTACATATTCAAATAAGTACAGTAAGCCAGGTAATAATTGTACTAGGAAATAAATTCACAAAGTCTTCATATCTTTGTCTCAGAACAATAAGCAAGCAAAATATACCCAATAGATAGAATTGTATTTTGCAAAATTAAATACTGTAAGTCAAGTTCGTTTTTTGACTGAGAAATCTTTTGAGATTTTTTCCTATTAATTTGCAAAATATTCAAGCCTAAAGGATCCTGGATTCGTTTTTAATTTGTTCTAAAACAGTGGTGTCCAAAGTAGACTACAACATCCTTATTTCCATCACAATTGCTTCAAAAATTTATTTTATACCCTACTACAAATAAAATAATGTAAGCCTAGAATTTATTAATACAAAAAAATTTCACATATCTTTTCTTAAAATAAAAAGATAATTTAACCAAATGTTAAACTTGCTCCAAGAGCCTACCTTATGGTAATAAAATCAGTGGAAAAGTCTAGAAAAAGAAATGCTAAAATCACCATGAATAAAACATGTGATTTTAATACTTTATCAAAAGAATTACATGACACACTGTAGCTGGAGGAATAGTAAGATAAGTTTGAATTTAGTTCAGAATTCAAATTTGATATGAATGAAAAGCGTTTGGCATTATGAACGCCCTTCGCAGTGATTAAACATCATATATATAATACTAAAACATGCACACTAAACTGAAGTGTGACTATATAGTATATAACTGTATAATTATACTCACTTTTGTAGCTTCCGAGCCACGATCGTTGCCCAGCAACGGTTCACAGTCTGTCTCATTGTAGTGCATGACACTGACGCAGGTCTGATACAGTATTTGATTTTGTAATACCGCCCCTAAAAAATTGGATATTAATAATATAATGATTAAATAATTTAATAATAATTAATTGTTAGTCACCGATTAAACTGCGGGCCATGAATATAAGGAAAACTGCAGGCTCCAGTATGAACCACTTCGCAGCGCCTAAACCCGATTCGTTATCTTCCAAAGGAGCCTCGACATCCGAGACCGTGTCGGCGGCATCAAGTAGGCATGGTCCATCCTCCTGTGTCTCGATCTCCGTACGGTCTTGATCCGATCGCCTCAGCAATGTCATCGTTATCGTTTTTTAAATATTAGAACAGTTTGACAAAGAAACTAGCAACTCATTATGCGTTGTATATAACTCAACAAATCGACAAACGATTCTAATTCTTTTTATCGCATAGTCTGTGCGCGTCGAGCTCAACACAGTCACTAAAAACAAAAATTTCACGCTCTCTTTATAGAATTTATAACGCTGACGCGCTTACTTTTTATATGCACTGTATGTGTGTGTGTGTGAGTGTGTGCGTGCCTGTGTTACTGCAATTTAGCTTAATAATACTTGTGCACTGTATTGTGTTTACTTGTTAGTTAATAACATTTTGCTCACCAGGGCACATTAACTTTTTAGCGCTTTTTTATTAAACTTTCTAAACATGAAAGCTTTGCAACGCAGCAACAGCTGTTTTTGTTTACCATGCCATTTTGAGCCCAACATTGCTCTCTCTCTCTCTCTCTCACTGTTGCGTTAACATATGTTAATTAACATTTATGTTAGCCAGTAAATTGAGTGCCACTGTTTACTTCATTTATTGCTTAATTTTTCCACTCAATCCACAGTTGTTTTATCAAAATGTTTTTTTTTTTTTTGTTTTTTAATTATTATCATTAATGTTTGCCAAGATTGAATTTAAATTAAATCCAAATTTATGCAATTGAGCAACTGCTGCTTTGCTTACCATGCCATTTGGAGTACAACATTGCTGTCTGTATGTTAATTTACATTCTTGTTAAAGAGTTAGAATCATTTTTAATTTTTCATAATTCATGCATCGCTTGTTTTTCACCCTTTTTATAGTATTTTATTTTTAAAATGGATATTGTTCGCAAAGAATCAACTAAAATTAAATACAAAAATTTACACGAAAGCAACAGCTGTTTTTGTTTGTGACTATGTTAGTTTACATGTATTGTATTATTGATTTTGAATTCTTTATTATTGATGTGTACGTTATCTTTTATTTAAAATTTTAAAACTGTTTATGTTTACAAAAATTAAACTAGAAGTAAACTTTTAGAAACGTCGGCGCTCGCGCTCAGTGCGTGAGTCTCGCTCCCGATTCTCATAGCGACTACCACGATCTCGCTCCCGCTCCCGTTCCTTTTCCCGCTCACGCTCTCGATCACGCTCTCTGTCACCATGTCGCTCACGTTCCCGTTCCCTTTCACGATCCCGTTCCCGATCACGTCGATCGCGTTCCCGTTCCTGTCGATTTTCATTGCGTCCAGATTGCCGTCGATCGTGATCATCATTATAGTTATTGCTGTGATTTTGTGTGTCCCTGTTGCGCACTCGATTCCGCTGTCTGTCGTACTCCTCCAGATCATCATAGTAATCCCTGGAGCGTGCATTACCACTGGCTGCAGTGCGTCGATCTCTGTCCCGCTCTCGACTACGCGACTTGGATTTGGAGCGTCCGCGTCGTGGTCTTCTCACTGCTCCCGTTGAGTTGTTCTTCTGGCGATTGGAGTCCAGGTCTTCCGCATCCTTAGCTTCATCTTCGCTGGGCACCTCATCGTCCAGATCTTCGTCCAGCACCGACACTTTCGGCTCCAGCTCGTTGTTCTCCTCCAGAATGGCGCGTTTTTGTATGCGCGGTAAAATGATATCGCACACGCGATCATTGCGCAACAATTCATCTATATACTCATCCATATAGACGATCTCGAACTGTCCGGCCCGATTTTGGCGACGCAGCTTGCGATTGTCTATATAGAGCGGTTCCAGATATTTATAGCAATCGATGGCAGCCCCAGTAAGTCTCAAATAGAATGCTCCCAAGGCCCGCACATACTTGAACTCCTCGTTCTTGATGAACTCCACCACAATGTCCTTCTCCGGCTGAATCTGCAGCATCTTCAATGTGAGACACAGAAATTGTGTCGGTCGAATATTTCCGCCGTAGACGCCGCCGACAAAACGCAGCTCCATCGCCTTGTCCACGAGCAGCTCGGCGGTGAGGGCGAAGCACTGTTCCTTCCAGTATTTCGAGTCATAGATGCGAGAGCGAATGATCTTCTCAATCAGATATTGCGGATTTGTTCCATGCACGTTTTTTGCCTCTTTCACTGTGCGATTTGCCATTTTTTATGTTTTGTTTTTAATTCGGCATTTGGTCAAAGAACAACTCTGTGTTTGGCAATCAGTGCAGGGCTGGCGAGACATTAATCGCACGCCAGGGCTGCATATATATCGCTTGTTTTTATACACCCTGCAGGGCTGACAATCAATGCTGTTAACTTTTTGAAGGAAAAATAGCTGTTTCTGGCTGAAAAGAATCCGAAAAATAGCTCAATGCAAAATGGCAGCTCTGAACCCAAAAACAGTGTGGTAGCCTTAAATACAACAATAAATGCCGATAGTTTGAACGTCGGGTAGCCTTTTCTTAATAAAATTGCGAACAAAAGGCAACGCGATCGCAATTTAAAAATTCAATTTTTTAATTTCAAAATTGTAACTAAATTTTAATTTAATTCACCCTATTATGCAGTAGTTTTTATTAGATAGTTATTTCTATAAGGTACTTTTAATTAATAGAAATAAATAACGGGATTTTGACTATAGCCTTTCCGATTAGTTTTTTTTTAATTTTCCCATCCTGTTAAAAAATAAATAGAACTATATCAAATATTTTTACTATCAATCATTTTATGTATTTTTCTTAATTTTAAGCTACAATGTTTAAAATTTTTGCAGAATTTGGTCACTTTTTTGTTATTGTTTTTTTTTTTGAGTCAAATTATAATTATAACTTATTTTTTCGAGGAGTGACAAACTTCAAGCCTTCATTAAAATCAGCAGCTTAATTTTATCTAACTTCAAACTTTACATTTTTTTTAAAATTCGTCATTTATTGCTAGAATCAGTTCACATTTACATTGTGTGAATAATAAAACAACCCCAACTTCGATTATAGAAAGAAGATTATAAAAATTGTATTCAAGTCGGTAGCGGCACTTAAATTTGAAATTAATTCTGCTTTAATTCCGAATATTGTACCGGTTTATAACTTAATAATAAAGATTTTGAAGAATATGTCGAGTTATTAATTTCGAGTGAATATATGTGGCTTTAGATTTTTCCCAATATTGTTTGCACACATTCATATATAGCACCCCTATAAATTTGGATATATGGTATTTGTACACATATGTTATGTATATCCACATATATACATATAAGTATATATATATACGCCAATCACAATTGGAAACTTGAAATTAGCTCAAATTTATTGTTATGTTGCTTAAGGTAAAGACGTTGTTCCAGATTCAAATCCCTTTGGGAATTGGCACATGGCTCGCAAATACCAAATTATTTAATCGGTGGTGAGAATACCCTTTTTTTTTTTTTTGGGTATTTGGGTATATTTTACACACTATATTAAATTATATAAAAACTAAATTGAATAAGTACGAAAGTAAAAAGTTTTGAATATACCTTTTAGTCTTAGTCTGTTAATGCTATAAACTATCTGAAGATAACAATTTCTAGAAACATTAAGGAGTGATGTATTGCAGATATATTTTAGGGTATTTTGACTATCGGCTATTGGACTTTTCTTAATAAAAAGTAATATTTTCATATTAGAAGTGAGCTGATCCAAAGTCTCAGTTTCGATTTTATTTGTCAACCACGAAGTCGTAATTAATGCTCAAATATTTAAAATGTGGATAAAAACACTTACAATTTTCTGGATTTACTTGTATTTTGCAATAGAAAATGTGAATGCTGGTGAAATAATTTTAAAATTAAGTCCCCGAATTATTTGTGAATCCATTCTGGAATCGGCATGTCAAGAATATAAAATAATACCAAAATGTACTTCTCATTTAAATGGCACTACTTTGCACTTCTCTTGCGTGTGGAATTATAAATATAAATATTGTGAAATGTTAAAATATGATCGAGAATGTGTTTTTCCTTTATTTGAGGGACATTTGGAGTTGGATCAAGAAGAGAAGACAATTTTCCACTGCTTAGCAGATCTACAAACAGTTCCAGTTAAAACTCAAACACTTCAATGCAACATGAACGAGAATGACTTTCAAAGGCGAATCTTCAAAAAATGCAATAAAACAGACGTATCTACAATTATTATTGATGTGTTTCCCAAGAATTATGAATACAGTGAACATCTTAATTTTCTATCATCGAATTTTCGCAACGTTAAGTACATTACGTGGCGTCAGTGCGATTATTGTTTGCCTTTTTATCAGTTTATACGAAAGTTTAAATACCTCAACACACTTCAATTGGAATTTTGCTCAAAGTTATTGGCATGCGAAGATTTTCATCTTACTAATCTAACTCAGATTAAAGAAATGCGTATATATTTAAGAATGTTTGGAAGAGCATACATCAATCAAAAACTTCTGAGAGGAGTGGACAATTTAAAGATATTTGAATTGATGACAAATAATAAAAATGAAGTTGAAGTTTCGCCACAATTGTTTCGAGGATTGACGAATTTAACTACGTTAAAATTTTTTAACGCCAACATCACAAAACTCACCAAGGATCATTTTCAAGATTTAGTTAATTTAAAGAATTTGACGATAAAATTCGGACCGATCAATAGTTTTGACTGGCTAAAGTAAGTTCATAAATAGTAATTAAGGAATATTAGATTACATTATAATGGTTCAATTCGATCTATTTCAGTTCCTCAATAATACAAGATAATTTAACACTCTTGAAATTAGATTCTTATGTACAGCTTCCAGAAAGCAATATGACTGCATTAATTTGCAATTATACAGATAAATGCCTGTTAAATGTTGATAAACATAAGAAACCATGTCCCAAGGGTTGCAGTTGCTTTCTTTCATTTCCAAATAATGAATTTGTGATAGATTGTAATAATTTAGAGAAGATTCCAGAGCTGCCTATTCCAATAACTGGAATTCCATACCATTTCTTTAGTTACAATAATTTAAAGCAATTGCCGAACACAACTTTATATGGTTATTCAAATATACAACACCTTTATCTATTTAACAACAATCTGACAAGTATAACAGTTGAACAATTGCCACCCAATTTAACCTATTTGGATTTAAGGAACAACAATCTTCAATTTCTTGACCACAAAGTAATCAAATTTCTCTCAGAGCGAGCAGGAAAATTGAAAATTAGCCTATCGGGAAATCCGTGGATATGTAATTGCGATGCCATTGATATGTTGAACTTCTTCACCAATATGTCTAATAATATTACTGATCGGGATAAAATAAGATTCAATGGAAGTCCGTTAATACATTCGATGAATTGGTATAAAGCAGATTTATGGAAACATAAAAAACCATGTAACGAGGGTTTCGAATGCGATCTTCGCCTTTCTGATAATGAATATGTAATAGATTGTGATAAACGTATGAAGAAGATTCCAGAGCTGCCTATTCCAATAACTGGAATTCCATCCCTTTACTTTCGTAACAATAATTTAAAGCAATTGCCGAACACAACTTTATATGGTTATTCAAATATACAACACCTTTATCTATTTAACAACAATCTGACAAGTATAACAGTTGAACAATTGCCACCCAATTTAACCTATTTGGATTTAAGGAACAACAATCTTCAATTTCTTGACCACAAAGTAATCAAATTTCTCTCAGAGCGAGCAGGAAAATTAGAAATGAGGCTATCGGAAAATCCCTGGATATGTAATTGCGATGCCATCGATATGTTGGACTTCATCATCAATTTTTCGAATAATATTACTGATCGGGATAAAATAAGGTGCAATGGAAACCCTTTTATACATTCGATGATTCAGTATAAAGCAGATACTTGTAAATCAAACTCACTATATTATATTCTTGGATCGCTTCTTGTACTAACTGTCGTGATTATCATACTTTTGTGTATCAAGAAAACAATATTAATGTGGCTTTATGAGCGGAATCTTTGTTTCAAGTGGATTTCCAGGCCGGAACCCAAAGAAGACACTGTCCTAAAAATTGATGCATTTCTTGCATTTTGCCATGTTGATGTGGATCTGATAAAGGAGTATTTGGATAATCTGGAGAAAGGACCTCGCGAGTACAGACTCTGCTTCTATCAACGGGACTGGCAGATAGGCGCATCCATTCCAGACTGCATTTTGCAATCGATTAAAGATTCCAGAAGAATCATCATCTTGCTGACCAACAACTTTGTCAGTTCCCCTTGGGGTGTCTTTGAATTCCGATCGGCCATTAGGGCCACTTCGATGGACCCGAACAAGCGACTGCTTGTCATAATGTATCCAGATGTTAACTTGGATAATCTAGAGCCCGAGCTGAAGCGGTACTTGACGTACAACACGTATCTGAGGCGAGATGATCCCCAATTCTGGAGGAAGCTGATATTTGCGATGCCCCATAAAGAGGTCCGATCTGGACAACCGGAACTAACTGAACGTCCAGCAATTGGGGAAATCCAACTATAAATATCTACGATTGGTAAATATAAATAGTTACTTTAATACTATAATGTTGCTAATTATTTGAATTTATTATACTTTCAGAGCACTCTGGCCATCTGCGTCTATCACAATGGGACCTTTCTACAATTGCAACATTATATCAACATCAAGCTTACAGAACATAATGAAAGAAATCTATTAATTATAACGTAAAATCAATTTTTGCTATCAAAAATAATTTTTCTCAACTAAAATAACAATATTTTTAAGTTCACATTTGTAATAAATTCTAAATCTTTAATATCATTTATAAAAACCTTATATTTCACAATAGTTTTTGTTTAAATAATGCGCACTTTTCCCACAGTTGTTATCGGTATTTTTGAAAGCCCGAATTGCCATTTTGGTTTTTAGCTATTTTACATCGCAATTTCAGCTACTTTTCCGATGCTCTCCAGCCAAAACCAGATATTTTTTCCTCAAAAAAGTTGGCAGCACTAGTGCTCAACCCGATTGTTGATTGGTTGCAAACGATACTTTTTCGATAACACGATGACGCACTCTCGGCAGACAAAACACCAGACATCGCTGTGAAAAAAAAAACGCAATTAGTAAAACTTTAAATTATTATAATTCGCGGAAAGAGAGAGAACGTGAAGCGTAAAAGCAAATAAAAACAAAATGAGTTTCTTTGGCAAAATGTTTGGTGGCAAAAAAGAGGTGGCGCCGACGACGGGAGAGGCGATACAAAAGTTGCGAGAAACGGAAAATATGCTGATAAAGAAACAAGAATTTCTCGAGTCCAAAATTGAAGAGGAGTTAAATACAGCACGAAAGAATGCATCCAAAAACAAAAGAGGTATGTGGTGAGTTTGTCTGTCTATCTGTCTGTCTGTTAGTCTGTCCACTAACATCACTATCAAGTCCGGAGGGCTGATTGAAAAATTATGACTCATTTCTTCTGTTGCTTTGTTATTGTTTTTGTTGGCCTAAAATAAATAGATAGAAAAAAATATAAACTCCTTGCTAGAGATAAAAGACATCCAGTAAATATATGATATGTATGTATATTTCTTCGCCTTTCTTACGCCTTACCATCACGGATCTTTCGGAACACGCTACAACATAATCGTATAATAAGAACGTAATATAAACAATTCATTACAATCTTTAAATCTTGCAAAAATATCATAGCACAAACTATCATTTAAACTTATAATTTAATTTTAATCTATCGACATCTTATGTAAGCAATCAATTGTTAAACTTTGTTAAACTAAAACTTATGATTTATTTAATTTTATAGAGTTTTTACTTCAGTCCATTATCTTATAAATAAATATATGAATAATCTTAATTGAATTGTCAGTAATACTTAATAAAATAAAAGCGATACATATTAGTAAATTTATTATTTAATCAACAAATTTAAACATGAAATTTGTAATATCAATTCTAAAACTTTTTGATTTCCAATTTATGATTTATTTAATTTATTTTAAAATTTAAATTTAAACTAACAATTTAAACCTTTTTTTAAATTCATATTTATGATTAATTTTATAAGGTTATGAATTTTTAGTTCGCTTGTACGAGTTCACAATTAAGCGAACAATCATAATAGAATTGACGAAACAAGAAAATTTGTCATTAATCATTTTTCAAAAAATTATTCCGAAATCTAATTTTAAACTTGTTATTTAGTTTATAAGAAACTTTAATATTTTTAATCTTTTTTTAATCAAGGTTAAAATTGAAACTAATGTTTTATACACTTTTTTTTATTTTTTTCTGTAAATAAATTATCTTACTTGAATTGGACGATAAAACAAAATTCGTCATTAAATTTGAAAAACTCAGCGTAATCTATTTTGAATATATATTTCAAATTCTAATTTTTTATACGAATGCTCAACAGTAAATTTTTTATCTAATTTAAAATTTAAATTTATGATTTTTTCAATTTGTTTAGAATAAATAAATCATTGAATTTGCCGATATAATAAAGTCCGACATTCAATCTTCAAAAATCAAAGCGTAATCTTTTTTCAAACGTATACTTTAATTTTAAATTTTACAAATGAAACTTAAACTGTCAATTTTTTATCTTATTTAAAATTAAAATTTATGGTTTTTTTAAATTTTTTTTGGAATAAATAAACAATCATTGTTGAATTGGGCGAGATAACAAAATTAGTGATCACATTTTCGAATCGTTTTGTTTACTTTAATTTAATCGGAATGAAAATTTGCTGATTTTGTGGCATCTTTTTTCAGTGGCTTTGCAAGCTTTAAAAAAGAAGAAGCGACTGGAGAAGCAGCTGCAACAAATCGATGGCACACTCTCCACAATTGAGATGCAACGTGAGGCTTTGGAGAGCGCCAATACGAACACTGCCGTCTTGACCACAATGAAGAATGCAGCCGATGCACTGAAACATGCTCATCAACACATGTGAGTTAACAGCTACCCTACCTATATATATATATATATATATCTGATAAATACTTATCAATCACTTTATAGGGATGTGGACAAGGTGCATGACATGATGGATGACATTGCCGAGCAACAAGATGTGGCAAAGGAAATTTCCGATGCCATTTCGAATCCGGTTGCCTTTGGCGCCGATCTTGATGATGAGGATCTAGAGCGGGAACTCGATGAACTGGAGCAGGAGAACTTTGATAAGGAAATTATTGGTATACCGGAGCCAACGCCAACGTTGCCAGAGGCACCTTCCGAAGATTTGCCCGAAAAGGCCAAGGAAAAGAAAAAGGCGCCACCTGCAACAACAGCTGCCATGGCAGATGATGGTGAATACTCTACAATTTATACACTATCATTTCCCATATACCTTGAGTAATTTATTGTCTCTCTTTTCAGATGATCCAGATGTCAAGCAATTGCTGCAGTGGGCCAATTAAAAATAAGCCTTTTGAAATCTCCCCCCCATTTGTTGGTTTGCAAGTTTTAATCCAACAGTTTCTTTTGTTGCAAATGAATATTCGGTATATTAATTAAGAGCAAATTCAAGTTGGCATAAATTCAATTTTGCAAATTATCATGCATATTATATAAAAATAATGTGATTTTATAAATAATAAAATAGTGAGGCCACACACAACGTCACACACTCCAAATAAAAAAAAAAAACAGTACACAAAACACTACAATTAATGCAACATTATAAACATTCTATTTTTTTATAAATATGTTACGCGCTTTATTTGAAATTTAGTTGAAACTTTGAAAACGCAACGAAAAAGTTTATTTTAAATAAATTAAATACGTGGAAATATGCGAACATTTTTTTGTTGCAGACCGAAAAACTGAAGATTTATTAAAGGAAGCCAGAAAAGTTAGCGATAGTTTTGATACTCTTAGGGAAAAGTCCCTTTCAAAATAAAAGTTTTAAAATGTTTTGTAGAACATAAAAATATTGGTTTTAAATGATATTAATTTCTGATGTTAAATTTATATTTGAAAATCATAGAACATTAAATTAATTTTCTTCTTCAATTTTAACAATAAATTATAAATGCAATTACCAAAGTATCAAAAAAATAGATATGTAAATATTGTTGATATTTTTGTAGGTGCATTTATATTATATAAAAATATATTAGACTATGATTTTTTAAGCAGGGAATAAAACTGGAACCGATAACCAAAACTAACATTTTCATTTTTAGTACCGGAACTGAAACCGTAACCGAATAAAAATTCTCTGTTAAGAACCCGGTATTCAGTTTGTGCCGGTACGGTTGTGGTAAAGTTGCTAGGTCAAAAAGTTGGCCAACTTCAATCTGTCATAGCTTGATCAAAACTTAACCGATTTTCAAGTGGAATGTCATTTTGATCATGAATTGCCAATTCTAAATACATTCTGCATTCAAATTCGTTTATAAATTCGTTCAATAAAGCTTTTTTTTGCGCTAGTTCTGTTTATTTCGATGTTATATTTATTATAAAACGACATCTTAAAATTTTAAAATGTTTCAAAATTGATTTTCTGATACCGGAACTAAAAGAAAAAAACTGAAATAGAACCTTTTACAGAAACAGTTAGTTCGGGCCGTACCGTAACAGAAACCGTAACCTATATTTTTTTCGGTTTGATTCCCTGTTTTTTAGTAAATATAAATATTTAATTATCAGCTATTAATTTTTGTAATGAGCCGTTAAAGTACTGCTTAATAATTTGATGTAAGAAAACATTAACAAATAATTTTAATTTGATATTTATATTTTTTCATATCTTAATCAATTAATTAAACTAGGTGACAAAATTTATATACCCGCTTTATAGGGTATACAAATGAGATTATCGACACAAAGCGAGTCTCCACTGTGTTGGTTAAGGGGTGAGGATGGAGGAGGGGGTGGGGGACGGAAGTTGTCTCAGCAGCGAAGCGTCGCGTCGCACAGTGGGACTTTTGATTGAGTTTCGGGCACCCGATGCGACATGCATAACAATTAATTAGTCGGGTGTATTGTGTGCGTGTTACATTTGGTTGCTTGGTCGGACCGACAGACAGACAGCGGGAAGATTGAGTAATTTAAGCAATGATTACAACAAAATACAAGAGTGGAAAACCGAAAACAGATTGCAAATCCGTTGGACAGTGTCCATTTATTTTATTTTATTTTATTTGTTTGTTGACTTTGTCATCATGCAGTTTGGCCGAATTTATTCAAATCAGTTGAATTTCGTGTGAGGAAGCGTGAGGTGCTTTTTTTTAGCCAGTGTAAAGCCGAAAATCGGAGTGGACAACAATTAACTTAAATCGCAGCAGTTGCAATGGGCAAATACGTTTTAATTGCAGTCGCTTTAGTGGTAAGTGTGCAATTAACGCACCATTTACCATCCACAATTCACTTTTTAAAATTCGGAATTAGTTACCTGTGATCCACCATCCACAACACATCGGACAC
Source organism: Drosophila falleni (assembly GCA_035045575.1). NCBI lineage: Eukaryota > Metazoa > Arthropoda > Insecta > Diptera > Drosophilidae > Drosophila > Drosophila falleni. The sequence goes on from JAWNOV010000011.1 coordinate 13,332,244, forward strand.
TATCCACCTTCTAGGGTCCACCATTTACCACCCACAATTCGTGAGCAGTGATCCACATTTCCACTGTCTAAACCCCAAAATTAGTTAACTGTGGCTAATCACATTTTCAACTTCCACATTCCACATTTTACAACCTACAAATAGTAGTTGACAGTGATTCACCATCCACAATCCACTGCTAGTCTCGATTCCAAACAATCCACAGTTAATTAACAGTAATCTACCATCCACAAACCATCTGATACTATACACATTTTACAATTCTCAATTTGTTAACAGTGATCCACTATCCCCCACCCGCTATTTACATTTCCAACTTCCACAATACACCTTTTAGAATCCACAACATACAATCCACTCAAGTTCCACATTAACATTCCCTTTATTTTTAGTGTCTGCAGCTGCCGACGTTGCAAGCGACGCTTTACGAGGCCTTTGACTTTTCCAACGTTGACTTGGTGAATTTTGAATACTTTAAGAATCTGGCATCTCAGGATCCACGCACCGCAGCTCAAGCGAATCCACTGCTGGAACACTTTCAGAAAAAGAAAGCCGTTTTGGATTATCTAGAGCGTTTGTTCTTCGGCAATTCTCCTTTCCAGCAACCTAGCGAAATTCCCTTCGATCCACATTTTGGACGCGCCTGGCGGCCAACATATGAACGAAAATTTGGAAAGCGTGGCGAGCGTTTAATTGCGGCACTAGGCTCTGGTGGCGCCGCCATTCGAGAGGTTTTGGTACCACAAATTCGATACCATCGATATTACAAGCCTAGTTAAATAATTTAACAATATTACAATATTTATAATAAAGTGGAGTTTGTGTATTTATCGAATAAACTTAAGTACTACACTCGGCGTTTTTGGGTGGAAATGTAGAGCACATTGTTGCCGCGTATAAATGCATCGCCATATTTGTTTTTCAGCTGTCCATTAACATATTCTTCCGTCTGATCCAGCGCGATATTCATATAACCATCCAAACAGGCCAAAACACCTATAAAAATAAAGTTAAACTGTCAACAAAATTGTATTTGTTTTATTGCCGGCAAACTTACAGTAGAGTAAGTAAATTTGTTGACAAAGAAACAAGTTCACATATTTGAGTTATATTTTTAATTATAATTAAATTAAATGAAAATTTTTTTTTATTATTATAAGTAGCTTAAATGTCAAGTTAAACTTTTATGCTCTAGCCAAATCAAATATGTGAATTTATTTCTTTGTCACATAAGTTTTTAGACTCACTGTTTTGCTTACCTCGATAATCCACGCCGTTATTTAGCTTTACGGCAACTGGACGGCCGTGTATTTGATTGATAAACTGTGACAGCGCTTCCTTGCGTGACATTTTATATATTAGTATTAATTACTTATGTTTAATTTGCAGCTAAAATTGTAAAAACTGCAACAAATGCTTTGCGTCTGACTGCTCTGCTTCTTCCTCTTCTTTTACTTTGCCAACTGCCATTCACAATTAGCACAAGCACGCACGCAGAAAAACAACATGGCAACTGCAGCGCCATCTGTCGACATTTATTAGTAATAAACGTGCCGCTTGGCGCGCATTTTTTTTATTTGAAAAATGCATTCGGCTATAAAATATTTGTAATTAGTATTATTTGATATAGGTAACTAGTAATTTAACTTAAAAATAGCACTGGCCACTTTGTTCATTTTACCCAGGTCAACATAAAATACATAAATTAAAAAACATAATTTAAATAATATGTAAGCTAATGATGATTAATGTATGCCTTCCAGGGGAGTGTAGGTTTTGTATTGATATAATTCAGGTCCGCCATAGCCATAAAGCAATTTTCCCTTGCCATTTTCATCATAGTATGGATAACGATATTTGGGTCTGTTTAAGAAATAACATTTTAGTATAGTAAGATGCGAGATATTTATTCAAAAATAAAAAAACCTTACCTCTCAAAATATTGGAAATTGGGTGCTTTTGGCTGAACTGTGCTTGATGTGTGTGCGACAAATGCAACAATTAGCAGAATGAGCTGAAAAAATAAATTTAAAAAAAGTTATATAAGAAAAACTAAAAAAAGTAAAGATATGAATTAGTTTTTGAAAAGCTTAAAAATTATATATTGTATGCACAAAAATATAAACAAAGTTCAAACAATTGTTATATGTAATGAAGTTGTTTTTAATTTAAAAAAAAAATTATTTATGTATAGAAAACCAAAATAAAATCGGCTCATTAGTTTAGTGTGTCAAAATTAAAATAAGCATTCAAATAAATGCACAACTTGAAGTCTTGCAAAAGTTTAAGCCAAGGAAAAGCAACAGCAACAATTACAACAACAACAACAACAACGGCTATTGCCATCGTTATGCAAGAGCAACAACAACAGTAATTACCACAACAAGTGCTTTGCTTATAGATTATGACACATTTGGTTGACTCTTAAGCTGCTCAACTAACAGCAAAGAGAGTGAGCAAGCGAGAGAGAGCGAGAGAGCGCGGATGAGCAAGAGAGCGCGTGAAGCGGAAAAGCTGCTGTGATCAAAGATCAATGCAAAATTGGGCAACGAGTACAATTTCAAGGTCTCCCAAAGAGAGCAAACAGAAAAAAAGACAAACAAACAAACGAACACAAAGAGTTTACAAATTTGGCACGACATCATTTTAAAATGTGTCGATAAGTCGAACAGACAGACAGACAGAGAGAGAGAATTTAAAGAGAACTCCCGTCATTGATAATTCCAGTCACGCCGTTGGACACTTTTCTTTTTGGTGCGACTTTCGCGCCACACGGAAATTGTGTCAGCGTGCGACTTTTGCTTTGGCCATGTTAATTGAGCGGGTCAACAAAAAGCGTCAAGTGAAATGCACAATTTTTAATTATTTTCAAACTTACGTTTAACAGCAGCGCATTCCAATTGGCCATGGCTTCTCACAATTAAACAGTAACGTTTGATTTTCAAATTCTAATAATTGTTAATATTTATAATCATATATATATGTATATATACAATACACGCAGCCGCTTTGTTGTTCACCGCACGCGTTTTGTTTGGTCACTGAATTCCAGCTAAGCCAAGCAGCTGCCGAAGAGCGCAAAAGCTGCATGTGAAAGCTTCGTCGCTCTTGGAGAGCGCAGCATGTAAGCTGGGCTTGACTTGCAGCATAACTAACAGCTGTTGTGCCAGAATTATGTTACACTTAACAGCACGCTAAAAGAAAGTGAAAGTCCTGTCGGTTAAGCAACAGCTGTGCTGTTAAAGCAACATTAACATTTATTTAACAGCGCTTCCTGACTCAACTGCCGGTCAGTTTTTAATGCCGGAAATTTTGAAAATTGCTGTTGTGGAATTTTTTGTTGCTGTTAGCAAACTGACGTGAGTCAAAGCACGTAGCTCTAAGCGCTGAAGAGAGCGTGAGAGAGAGGGAGAGAGAGAGAGAGCGGGAGAGTGGGAGAGTGGGAGTCTAAAAGCAGCTGTTGAAACTTGCGTTACAGCGCAAAAATAAATCGGAATTGAGGCCAAATTACTAAAGTGGATGATAGCTGTTGTTGTGGATGCCGTTGATGTTGTTGTTGCTGTTGTGGATGTCTTTGCTTTTCTGGTTTCGCCTCAAGTGCTTGATGATGATGTTGTGGATGTTGATGATGACGATGACGATGATGATCAAATACATTATGTAACTTCTGCAACAATAATACGCCCAACCAGTTTTTTTTTCTTTTCTTCGTGCTGTTGCCCTCTCTTTCTTTTCTCTTCTCTTTAACTTGTGCCATTTTCAATGGATCGTCTTGCACACTTACTTTACGGCCCGGCTTAAATACTCATAAATCGTATTTGATACGTTTTTGTTAAGAGTCACAGGTGGCAGCAACCTTTTGGTAACTAATGTGCACTTAGTTCCGTCTGTGGTTAACACAATTTTGGCATTGTCATTAAAGTATGACATTAAAATAATACGTATACGCAAATAACACTGGACAACAAATTTGCATTTTGTTAACTTTTATCAAATATACTTTTTCTTATAAGATAATAAACTGAAAACATATTTCTATTTTTTTTAAACATTTTATAAAAAATAGCTTGAAATATTTTTTTTTTTCTGAAAACTTTTATAAAAAAGAACTAAGAACATTTTTCTCAGAGGTTTTATAAAAAATTATTAAATTCATATATTTTACTAAACTTTTTCCGGAGACAAGCTTGTCGTTTTTTCTTTACTCAAAAGTGACACAACTGATCTTAAAAATATTTAGACTTTTTGAAATAAACATGCATGTTCCGTTTTGCACTTTTTAATGTATAGCATTTATATAGCATAAAAATAATCGTTTTCAATTTATCGTGAATTTATTTATATTAGTTTATGAACTTAAACAAATATAAATTTAATTTAAATATCTTAATTAAACTTAAAGATATTAACATCTCTAAAATCTTTCTAAAAGAAAAAATCGGAATATTTTTGAATCCTTCATACACAGTTTTGAATTTGACTCCATACATTTAGAAATATACATATTTTTTTTAGCTAAATTTTTTTAAACTTTTTTTGGTCTAAGAAATTTTAAAAAAGTTTTAGCTTAAACATCTTATTTTTGTATACAAAAAAAGTTTTCTAGGCCTTGTTTTTTTAGTCGTTGATTTAGATAAATAAATGTTAATGAAATAAAAAAACAGTTATGGTCTTTTTGCTCATTTTTAATGAGCACAGGTAAAAATATTTGTTTTAATGTAATAATGTGACTGTTATTTAGTGTAATAAGTAAGTGATGCACAGTGTATAATGTGTGTGCACTTGAAGAGTGAAGAAGACCGCAAGGTCGAAAGCTTAAACCTCGAGTTCAATGCGGCTAAAATTATTGTGAATGGCTTTAATCTAATTTGGGCCAAATTGTTAAAACGCTTGCAACACTTTCAATCTGATAATCTATTAAGGTCTTTTGTTGAATGCTGATATTCAATATTTCCTCAACTGCAACTTTAGCTCTCTTTATCTCTCTCTCTCTCTCTCTCTCTCTCTCTCTCTCTCTCTCCCCCTTTCTCTTTCTCAATCTCTTTCTATCCATCTCTCTTCTCTGCGTGTTTGTTATTCGCATAGTTTTGTAACTTCTCAGTGTTTGTTTTGTTTGCTAAACAAGAAGTACGAGTATTTCTTTTATGTTTCTTTCATATATGTATTTCTTTATTTTATTTTTTTTTTTAAATATTTCTTTTCTGTTTTTTTTTCTGCTGTTGGCGCTTGGCTGCGTTTTATGCAACGTCGCGATTTGAGTTTAGTGATCAATGGTCCAGTGACTTGTGCGGGTTGCGGGCTCTAAAAAAATACAGAAAAAACAACAACAACTACAACATTAACCACAAGAAGAAGAAAAAGAAGTGTTAAAAATGTTGCAGCTGAGATTCGTGTTTTTGTTTATCGTAAGTGTGAAAGTTCAAGTAATTTGCAACAAAAACATAGAAAAATAGGTATCTAAAATGGTTTTTTAGTGTATGCACTACAATGAATATTTAACCCATGAGTCAATGAAAATCAAAAAGTCAGCGAAAGAGTTGAGCAATAGCTGAAAATAAGTTTTAAAGTGGTTGAAAAATACAGCAGATATTTAAAGAATTAAATAAAACATGCCGTATAAATAATATTTAAATATTAAAGACAAAATTACTTTAAATTTGTTATCACTATTGATTGAAATTAATGAAAATCAACAGAAATTAATGCAAAATCAGAAATAATTAATTACCATGTATTAAATAATGTTATTAGGATGTTATAAATTTCTCAATATAAAGGCTAATTAAAACATTTAATAACAATAAAAAGTAACAAGAAAGAGTAGACAACAATAGAACGGCAGAATTAAAGGTTTTAGAGCAATAAAAATATTTTCTTTAAATTACTTTTACGTATATTTAAGTAAGTAACGGGTATCCTATGGTCGGGATCTCGACTATAGACTATCCGACTAGTATTTTTTTTAAATATTTGGCCGACATATTAATTATGTTGCATACTTTTAGGATCCGATGCTATTGACGCATCTAAAAGTATGCTAAACTATTGAATAGATTAGAAAAAAGCAAATTAAAAACATTTAAATCAAATTATCTTTCTCACTTTCTGTTGTAGTGCACCTTTCTGCTATTTGGCAGCCAAATAACAGATGGATTTATAATCCGTCTAATAACAGAAACACTGCAAAATAATGTGGCAGGTGAGCCTGTGACTCATGAGCGCACAAATTGGGATTTTGATCCGGAGGCGGCAAAGAGAGCACGTGCCATATACTACGAGGTGAGAACGAAAAGTTGTGGCAGTAAAAATAATAAGACATATTGTAAAATAAAAATATATAGTAATTAATTTTTCTTAATTTATATTTAATAAATTATTGTAACTTACAGAAAAATGGCTTTCGTTCCGAGAAATTCATAGAGCGCCTGGGAATCGGACTCGATGGACAACATGAGCAGCGTCGTCTGGAGCAGCAGGAACGGGATGTGGGACGTCTGAATGGGGAGCACTTTATCAACTATCCAGCTTAGTTTCAACATATTCTTATAAAGGGTTGGGCAGGATAAATTCTAGTTGCATATCTAGCGCATTGTCATCATTTTAATTTGCTGCGATTAATTGTCATTAATGTGCTTCACAAGGATTTGCATAATTTGCCAACGTTACACATATGTACGATATTCATGCCAGGCTTATTGTTAATGGCACTTGAGTCGAAAAGGGATATAGAGAGTGGTAAAAGGGGAAAGGGGAAAGGGGAAAAAAGGGGAAAAGCTACATGTTGTTGTGGTTTTAATAAACGTTATTAGCGACTGCCAACTGCAACGGCAAATTGCGGCAATTACATTTCGCCAAAGCGAATGCAAAAGCAGCTACTTTCATAATTTCATAATGCTGCGCATAATTGAAGCCAATTTTCCAGCCAACTGTCAGGCTTTCTCTCTCTCTCTCTCTCTCTCTCTCTCCCTCTATCTTCTTCTCTCTTCTGCTGTTTCTCTTTCTGCCATCAAAAGCTTGACAGCGCCGATAAGTAGGCTACAATAAAATGTACACAATTTGCAGGTGATTTTAATGCATTCCGAATTTCGCTTGCATTTAAAATTTCGCTGGCATTTTTATCAGCACATATTATTAAAATTGATTCAAGATAAAATGTTAAATTAATAACTTATATTATATCGCAGTAATATATCAATTTAAATTAATTTATACTCTTTTCACTATTGCAGACATTTTTTTTTTAACGTTTTGATTGATTAGAAATATAGTCGAAATATAGGTGATATCAAAAAGGTATATATATTTTTAGAGATTTAATAAAGTTTATAATTTATTGAATTGAATATTAAATTAATTTTTATATTGGTAAAAATGCCAAAAGCTTTTTTGAATAAATTTATTAATGGTATGTAATATTTATATTTCGAATTTATATATTTCCAGAAATTAGATTTCTGACATCTTGGATATTTTCAGAATAAATTGTTAATTTTATAAAATATAAAAAATATAAAATATATAAAAAATATATATGAAAATATAAAGTATATCAATATTACATAATTTTGCTTAAATTTATAAATTAAATTAATTCAACTGACTTTAGGTCACTAATGTTAAGGTTCAATTCAATTTCCAGAAATCTCTAGAGTTTTTTTAATGCATTTTTATTCACTTTAAAAATTAATCTGGTTTAACTAAATTATTATTTCATTTTGTAAAATCTCTCAACAATTTTTTCGACATTTGAAAGCAATAATTGTTTTCAGAAAGTCCAACAATTTCTTTTAGGATAAGTATATTTATTTATTTAACTTGACTTCTTGGCACTACAAGAATAGTTTATAAAATTATTTTGCTAGTCACGACTTAGTGACTTAAAAAATACATATTTCCAAAAAATTAATTTGAATTTTGTTTGGTTGTTTTAAAAGCAATTATTAACAAAATCTATATAAATCTCATTGTTTCAGAAATGCAGTTGAAATGAAAAATGGGAACAGGTCGAAAAAAGACAGAATTAACTCAACAATGGGCAATGAGAAGCTGCAAACGGAAATTAACTGCCGTGCATGCTGACAAACTGCATCAAATAAATGAAATTACGCACAATTTGGCAATGGATTGAGAGGGATAAAAAAGGTAAAAAAGGGGGAGAACGGATGGTGAGCGGAAATGCATAAATTACCAGTGAAAATGAGGCATAATATGACAGGAGGAAAAGTGGATCAGAAATGGCAAAGTATGCATAAAAACCATAAAATTGTTTAATAAATTGTTAATAATACATTGTAAACAATTTGGCCAATAAAGCCGTGAGAATTATGGGAAGCATAAACAGTTGTTGTTGTTTGCAGTTTATGACACTAATTGAATACACGACAAGAAATCAAACAGGCAAACAGATAATAGATAATAGCTAATAGATAACAGATAAGACAACTCAATAATATACTACGAGTATTTTATTAAAGTCAAATATGTGTAATACAATCATAATGATATGGAGAACTGAGAACTGGGAATTGCTAATGATCAGTCTTATCAACAGCAACAGCAACAGCAACATCAAATAAAATATTTAATAAAAAGGAGAAAAAAATAGAAAATGAATTGAATTGATGTTGAGCTATCACAAATTCATTGGGCTTATCAACATTGGGCTTCAATCAATTGGCCCGTTGTTGGGTATTAACTTTCATTCTCTGCCGATTTCATTCTGACATCAATTGCTGTGAAAGCGGATTATTTGTTGTCATAAAAAAATGAAACAGCACAAATTTATTGTATACAACCCATTTTCGGAGGAATGGGGCGAATGTGGAACTGGGAATTTCCAATTTGAAATGCGTATGTGATGGAATTAATGCTCTGATATCATTAGCTAGTTAAACTTACATTTGAATTGAGTAATGTGCTTCATTATGCCACAATTAAATTTCATTTTTTTTTTTTAATTTATTCAGATAATTTAAACAGGCATTTTTCAGTTTCGTTTTCTACTGAGATACACAAAAACTGGTAGATATACCCAAAGCCCATTAAAAAAATCTTTCTTAAAACGCTGGAAAATAAACACCTTAACCAAAAAAAAAGAGTATAATAATGCTAGTAAACTAAAGAAAAAATATTATAGTCAAAAAAAAAAAATATATTAACACGTCAACAATTGAAATAAAAAATTCAAGTTTAACTATTTTTTTAAAATTAAGGTTAAGATTAAAATTAAGATAACTAAAAGTGACCACATAATGAATAAAATTATAAAAAAATCTCTTTCAAAACTAATTTTTCGTCATACAAATTGATATTCCGCTTAGAAATCGGTTAAGATTTATTAAAGTTATGGCAGTTTGAAATTTGGGAGAAGTGACAAGGAGAACGTATGGAAAAAAATAGACAGTGATGGAAGAAAAATTCAATTTCAATTCCAATTTTTATGCAAAATAAAAACATAGGTAAAATAATGAAAAAATTTATATTCCGGAAGGAAATCGGTTAGGATTTAACAAAGTAATGACAGTTTGAATTTTGAAAAAATGCCACGGTAAGAGGAACTTACAATGGTACATTACTTAGTGTGTTTCATACAAACGCCTGTTTCCTCAATGACTGCGGAATGTTCCTCAACTTTTCCTCGACGTCTGGTTCTGCTGGGGAAGCTTGCCTGTATTCGCTTTTTGTATGCTTGGTTCCGTGCATTCATCGATCGTTGATTTCCTATGTTCGGTGCTATAACAAAAACAAAACGTACTCCCGAGCATTAAGTTGAGCATTCCTGCTAAAAGAGCTAAGAAAACATTGTTATTAACATTTTTAAAATAAAACAAATTGATATACAGTACAAATGTTTTTAATATTAAACTTTGCTTTTCGTTAAAGGAAACTATTGTGAATATTTAAGTATTTATAAACTTGTAACCTTAAAGATTTAGAATTAATTAAAAATGTGAACTTAAAAATATTGTCATTTAAATTGAGAAAAATTATTTTTGATAGCAAAAATAGATTTTACGTTATAATTTATAGTTTTCTTTCATTATGTTCTGTAAACTTGATGTTGATATAATGTTGCAATTGTAGGAAAGTCCCATTGTGATGGACGCAGAGTGCCAGTGTGCTCTGAAAGTATAATAAATTCAAATAATTAGCAACATTATAGTATTAAAATAACTGTTTATATTTACCAATCATAGATATTTAAGGTTGGATTTCCCCAATTGCTGGACGTTCAGTTAGTTCAGGTTGTCCAGATCGGACTTCTTTATGGGGCATCGCAAATATCAGCTTCCTCCAGAATTGGGGATCATCTCGCCTCAGATACGTGTTGTACGTCAAGTACCGCTTCAGCTCGGGCTCTAGATTATCCAAGTTAACATCTGGATACATTATGACAAGCAGTCGCTTGTTCGGGTCCATCGAAGTGGCCCTAATGGCCGATCGGAATTCAAAGACACCCCAAGGGGAACTGACAAAGTTGTTGGTCAGCAAGATGATGATTCTCCTGGAATCTTTAATCGATTGCAAAATGCAGTCTGGAATGGATGCGCCTATCTGCCAGTCCCGTTGATAGAAGCAGAGTCTGTACTCGCGAGGTCCTTTCTCCAGATTATCCAAATACTCCTTTATCAGATCCACATCAACATGGCAAAATGCAAGAAATGCATCAATTTTTAGGACAGTGTCTTCTTTGGGTTCCGGGCGGGAAATCCACTTGAAACAAAGATTCCGCTCATAAAGCCACATTAATATTGTTTTCTTGATACACAAAAGTATGATAATCACGACAGTTAGTACAAGAAGGGATCCAAGAATATAATATAGTGAGTTTGATTTACAAATATTTGCATTATACTGAATCATCGAATGTATAAAAGGGTTTCCATTGCATTTCATTTCATCGCTATCAATAATATTATTAGACATATTGGTGATGAAGTCCAACATTTCGATGGTATCGCAATTACATATCCACGGATTTCCCGATAGCCTCATTTTCAATTTTCCTGCTCGCTCTGAGAGAAATTTGATTACTTTGTGGTCAAGAAATTGAAGATTGTTGTTCCTTAAATCCAAGCGAGTTAAATTGGGTGGCAATTGTTCAACTGTTATACTTGTCAGATTGTTATCAGACAGATAAAGGTGTTTAATATTTGAATAACCATATAAAGTTGAGTTCGGCAATTGCATTAAGTTATTGTTACGAAAGTAAAGGGATGGAATTCCAGGTTTTGGAATTGGCAGCTCTGGAATCTTCTCTAAATTATTACAATCTATCACAAATTCATTATTTGGAAATGAAAGAAAGCAACTGCAACCCTTGGGACATGGTTTCCTATGTTTATCAACATTTAACAGGCATGCATTTGTATAATTGCAAATTAATGCAGTCATATTGCTTTCTGGAAACTGTACATTAGAATCAAATTTCATGAGTGTTAAATTATCTTGTATTATTGAGGAACTGAAATAGATCGAAATGAATCATTAAAATGTAATTTAATATTCCTTAATTACTATTTATGAACTTACTTTAGCCAGTCAAAACCATTAATCGGTCCTCCTATTATCGTCAGATTCCTTAAATTGACTAAATCTTGAAAATGATCCTTGGTGAGTTTTGTGATGTTGGCGTTAAAAAATCTTAACGTAGTTAAATTCGTTAATCCTCGAAACAATTTTGGCGAAACTTCAACTTCATCTTCATTATTTGGCATAAACAATTCAAATATCTTTAAATTGTCCATTCCTCTCAGAAGTGTTTGATTGATGTATGTGGTTCTTGCTTCCAGTCTTAAAAGTATACGCACTTCTTTAATCTGAGTTAGATTAGTAAGATGAAAATCTTCGCATGCCAATAACTTTGAGCAAAATTCCAATTGAAGTGTGTTGAGGTATTTAAACTTTCGTATAAACTGATAAAAAGGCAAACAATAATCGCACTGAGACCACGTAATGCGCTTAACGTTGGGGAAATTCGATGATAGAAAATTAAGATGTTTACTGTATTCATAAGTCTTGGGAAAGTCATCAATAATAATTGTAGATACGTCTGTCTTATTGCATTTTTTGAAGATTCGCCTTTGAAAGTCATCCTCGTTCATGTTGCATTGAAGTGTTTGAGTTTTAACTGGAACTGTTTGTAGATCTGCTAAGCAGCGGAAAATTGTCATCTCTTCTTGATCCAATTCCAAATGTCCCTCCATTGCAGGAGTAACACATTCTCGATCATATTTTAACATATCACAATATTCAGTTTTCCATTCCTTGACACAAGAGAAGTGCAAAGTATTGCTTTTTAACTGAGATTTACATTTCCAATATTTAATATATTCCGTTATTTGACATGCCGATTCCAGAATGGATTTACATATAATTCGGGGACTTGAATTTAAAGTTAATTCACCAGCATTCACTTTTTCTATTGCAAAATACAAGTAAATCCACAAAATTGTAAGTGTTTTTATCCACATTTTAAATATTTGAGCATTAATTACGACTGCGTGGTTGCCAAATAAAATTGAAACTGAGAAGCGTTTGGAATTCAAACTTTGGATCAGCTCACTTCTAATATGAAAATATTACTTTTATTAAGAAAAGTCCAATAGCCGATAGTCAACATACCCTAAAATATATTTGCAATACATCACTCCTTAATGTTTCTAGAAATTGTTATCTTCAGATAGTTTATAGCATTAACAGACTAAGACTAAAAGGTATATTCAAAACTTTTTACTTTCGTACTTATTCAATTTAGTTTTTATATAATTTAATATAGTGTGTAAAATATACCCAAATACCCAAAAAAAAGGGTATTCTCACATGCCACCAATTAAATAATTTGGTATTTGAGAGCCATGTGCCAATTCCCAAAGGGATTTTAATCTGGAACAACGTCTTAAGCTTAAGCAACATAACAATAAATTTGCGCTAATTTCAAGTTTCCAATTGTGATTGGCGTATATATATATACTTATATGTATATATGTGAATATAAAGAGCATATGTGTACAAATACCATATATGCAAATTTATAGGGCTGCTATATAATATATGTATGTGTGCACACAATATCGGGAAGAATCGAAAGCCACGAAATGAATAACTCGACAAATTTTTATTAATAAGCTAATATGCGTGATAAACCGGCAGAATATTTGGAATTACAGCAAATTCAATTGTAAATAGAAATTATACTATTGTTTTCATTTCAGTTTGTAAAATCATTTATTAATTCGGGCTTGTTTTATTATTCACACGATAAATGTAAACTGAGTTTGAAAGGAAACTTAAAAATCGATATTAGATAAAAACAAGTAGGCGGTTACAGTCGAGCACGCTCGACAGTAGGATACCCTGAGCCCAGGTCCTCTACACTTAGCTTGAATTTCGAGCAATTGTTCCTAAGGCAGCTGTATAATATAGTAGACCGATTTTAACCAAATTTGGTCAGGATGTAAAATAACACCCCAGATGCACACTCTGTCTGTTTGGTTGTGGTATCTTAACAAACAAAAAACTTTTCCATACTAAAACTTCATTTTTGATGTACAGTTCCTATGGCAGCTATATGATATAGTTAACCGATTCTAACAAAATTTGGTCAAGATGTATAATACCAGCCCAGATGCATATTCTATCAGTTTGGTTCTGATTTCTCAACAAACAAGAAACTTTTCCATACTAAAACTTCATTTTCGATGTACCGTTCCTATGGCAGCTATATGATATAGTGCACCGATCCAAAAATTAAAACAAACTTGATCTGCCTATGGTATCCAGGAACCTACATACCAAGTTTGAAGTCTCTAGCTTTTATGGTTTCTGAGATCGACGCGTTCAAACAGACGGACGGACGGACGGACGGACGGACGGACGGACGGACGGACGGACAGACAGACGGACATGGCTCAATCGACTCGGCTGTTGATCCTGATCAAGAATATATATAGTTTTGGGGGTCTGCCACGCCCCCTTCTGCCTGTTACATACATTCTGCCAAACACATAATACCCTTTTTTGCCCATTTTTAATGGGCTCAGGGTATAAAAAGGTGCCGACATTAATTAAGATTTTAGGTTCATTACAACTCCGGGATAAGATTTAAATAATTTGACTTAAAAAAAAAATATAGAAAATTTGATAAAATTCTAAAAATTCTTCAAAATTAAGAAAAATTCAACAATTGTGAATATTTGGAAATTCCAAGAGCAAGCTCGTCGAAAAGGCAGCAACAAAATACATTCAGATTAAAAGCGCGTCGATCGCGCAACAACAAAGCCTCTGAGAATGAGAGCGGAAAGCAAAAACAAAATCATTGATATCGTTGTAGGTCAGTTTGCTGGCGTGAGCAACGACCAATAGAAAGAAGAGAGACCCTGCAGAACTAAGATTCCCTATCCCAACGTTTCCTTGATGATGTTGTCAATTGTTGACGTTTTATTGCTAGAGTTGTAATAATTCTGCCAGCATCAACTTACTGCTGCTTTTTTGCATTATATAATTGAAATCAATTTGTATATTATTAAACAATAAATTTTAAGTCAGTTCGGGGGTCCGGGCTCGAATTCCACTAGAACAGTATTAAAAAAAAAACAAAAATTGAATACAACTTAAATTAAAAAAAAAAACAAAGTAAAATAAGTCATAAAAATCAAATAAAATAATAACAAGTAAGCGGTTACAGTCGAGCACGCTCGACAGTAGGATACCCTGAGCCCAGGTACTCTTCAATAAAAGTTTATTTTCGACCAATTGTTCCTATGGCAGCTATATGATATATAAAGCCGATTTGAACCAAATCTGGTCAGAATGTACAAAACTAACATTAATGCATATTCTATTAGTTTGGTTAAGATATCTCAAAAAACAAAAAACTTTTTCGTACTAAAACTTCATTTTCGATGCATCGTTCCTATGGCAGCTATGTGATATAGTTATCCGATTTCAACCAAATTTGGTCAGGATGTATAATACCAGCTCCGAAACATAATCTATCAGTTTGGTTCTGATATCTCAACAAACGCAAAACTTTTTCATACTAAAACTTCATTTTCGATGCATCGTTCCTATGGCAGCTATATGATATAGTGGTCCAATCCAAAAATAAAAACAAACTTGATCTGCGTATGGTATCCAGGAACCTACTAACCAAGTTTGAAGTCTCTAGCTTTTATAGTTTCTGAGATCGACGCGTTCAAACAGACGGACAGACGGACAGACAGACGGACATGGCTCAATCGACTCGGCTGTTGATCCTGATCAAGAATATATATACTTTGTGGGGTCTGCCACGCCTCCTTCTGCCTGTTACATACATCCTGCCAAACGCATTATACCCTTTTTGCCCATTTTTAATGGGCTCAGGGTATAAAAATAATTACCAAAAAAATAAAACATAAATACATTTCAAATAATTATTTTTTAAGTTCAGTGCCTGGGAATTTATTGGCAGAGTTCCCTGAGGAGTCACCAACGTGTCTTGTTAGGAACACGTTGAGAAATGTATAGGGAAGTTTCCTCATTCCCCCCTTTTAAGAAATTCGTAATGTTAAATTCCTCAATCGTTTTCATCCAAACGGCTCAATGTTTCCTCAATGATTAGGGTATGCTCCTCAACTGTTCCTCAATATTTCTTTGAGGTCTGGCTCTGCTGGGTAGTGAAAGTTACATACGAATTGCTTAATGTGTTTTATTATGCGACAATAAAAATTTAGTTTTTTTTTAAAATTATTTTTAGATAATTTAAACAAGTGTTTTCAATTTCGTTTTCAACTGAGATTCACACCAAAACTAGTGTAACTGGTATTTAATTAATTTTTGGATCTTTAAACAAAATCGAAATATAATAAAAATTATTTGAATTAAATACTTATAAATTTAGAAAATATATTTATTAAAAAAAAAAAAATATTTATTAACACGTTTAAAATAAAAATCTATAGTGAAAAAAAGTAAAGGGAAAAATATATGAACTTAGGAGCTTTCGGGAAAAAATGAAGTTTTTGTTTTTGTATATAAGGGTTCGTTTTTTTTTTCGTTTCTTAACACAATTATAAATTTTTTTGGAAAAGTGATTTAATTAAAAAAAAAAATGGCCAAGCTTAAATACATAAGTTTTCGTTGTGATATAGTAACGAAAACAAAACGCGGAACAGATAACCTGTTGTTCTGTGAAATAATATTGTAATGTGATATGTTTATAGTTATTTTTGTATGATTTGCATATGAATGGATTATGTGTATAAATAAATTCCCTGGCTAGACATTGCATTAGGCCACGTTCTAATGCAAAATAAATAATGGCTCTAATGTCAAAGCAACGACAATAAAATACCGCGTTCCTAATTCCCTCCCAACCATTTATTGTCCAGTTTTGCAAATCACTTAAAATAAACCCACAATATGAAATATGAAAGGGAAGAGTGTAGGGGAAAGGGAAAGGTAGAGTATTGGCATTATGCAAGTGCCTATTAAAAGCATTCTCAGCATTTTGTTGCACCGACTGCTGAGATTGGCGCAAGTCAGGAAAGAAGAGGCTCAGGGGTACAAAGTTGAATTTCTTAATGCATTTCCGCAGCGCAATTGAAGTCAAACTCGAGCCAAGGATTCACTGCAGGCGACGGCTAATGTACAACAACAACAACAACAACAACAAGTTGCCACAATAAATGTCAGACTTGGTGCTGCATGTGGCATGCAACTAAAAAGGCAACTTGAGTTGGGAAACAACAATAACAACAACAATAAAAAACAACTCCAGATCCCGATCAAAGAATACCCGTAACTTATTTCAACATATATTAAAGAACTTTATTGAAATAACAACCTAGCAAAAACTACTGCATACTTTTGGGTGCATATATTGCCTTAATTTTTAATAACTTTGGTTAGCTATTATTTTCGTTGTAATTGTCCGATCTTGCTGCTGTTAAGTGAGATATTAGATAATATTAATAGATATCGTTAATTACCATAAAAAAACGTATTATCTTAAAAAATAAGATCTCAAATGGACAGACAGGCATAGCTATATCTACTGGGCTGTTGATGCTGATCAAGAACATATGTACTTTATAGGTTCGGAGTTGCCTCCTTCTACCTGTTACACATACATTCCAACAAACACAATATACCCTTTTACTCATTTTTTTAGTAACGGGTATAATAAGGCAAAAATCAACGTTGGCCTTTTTCACATTTTTGCATTAGCTCTGCGCATAAAATGTAATTTATAAAATGTAATATAATATCAACAGCATAAACACACACACAAACAGACACACACACACCACACACACACACACACACACACCACACACACACCACACACACACACACACAGTTGGCACACAAACAATGCCATAAACATAGCCATAATGTCAACTGGCTTTTGTCCTTGTGGCTGATGCCGGCGACCTGCTGCTCTTACTTACCCCTCACCCCTCTATCCACCATCCCCCAACCTACCCCTCATCTCCGCAGCCCATCCCTTGTACTATCTTCTTCCCTTTATCCACCTCAAGCTACTTCTGTTCGCAGCATTTATTTTATTTCATTAAAATGAGCTAAAATTCAATTCGCTGTCTCTTTCTTTCATTTCTGCCATCTCTTTCGCTCGCTGCGGGCGCACATCCTTGTGCCTGTTTATTCTGCATCATGATTTGAGGATAATTACAATCCTTGCAGTCCAATTTTAATTCTATCATTGCGCCCGCATCTGTCACTGACATTTAAGTAGTTGAGTTTTTTCTTTGTTTAATTTTTATTCTTATTCATTTTGTATTATGATTCAAGTTTCAGTCAGCTACTCATCTCATACAGTTACTCAAGTAATTGTTTTGCTAATATTACAAATTTACATATTTTGTTGTGTAAAATAAAGAATACATTTTCTTTTATTATTACATATGTTGTATTTTATTTTGTCAAAAAATTATTTGACAAGAAATCACATATTTTATTTTTCTAAAAATCTATTGCATTGTTTTTTTGAAAAATTTGAAAACCAAATTTATACGATCTCTTATAACTTTATCAAAAAGTAACCGCTTTTCAAGCGGACTGTTATTTTATTTATGATTTGGCCTCGAAATTGATTCTGCATTTATATTTTTGTCATCTAGAAAATTTGAAAAGTTTTCGATTCTAAACCATTTATTATCCAATTTTCCATACTTACCCCTTGACATTTTTTCAAAAACTTTGATCTCTCATAACTTTATCAAAATTTAACCGATTTTCAAGCGGAATGTCATTTTGATCATAATTTGGCCTCGAAATTGACTCTTCATTTAAATTTTTATCATCTAGAAAATTTGATATATTTTCGATACTAAGCCGTCTATCATCCAATTTTCCATACTTACCCCTTAACATTTTTTCAAAAACTTTGATCTCTCATAACTTCATCAAAAATTAACCGATTTTCAAGCGGAATGTCATTTTGTTTATGATTTGGCCTCTAAATTGATTCTGCATTTAAATTTTTATCATCTAGAAAATTTGATATATCTTCGATTTTTATCAAATTTTCCATACTAACCCCTTAACATTTTTTCAAAAACTTTGATCTCTCATAACTTCATCAAAAATCAAACGATTTTCAAGCAGAATGTCATTTTGTTCATGATTTGGCCTCTAAATTGATTCTGCATTTAAATTTTTATCATCTAGAAAATTTGATATATCTTCGATTTTTATCAAATTTTCCATACTTACCCCTTAACATTTTTTCAAAAACTTCGATCTCTTATAACTTCATGAAAAATTAACCGGTTTTTAAACGGAATACCTTTTTGATCATAATTTGGCCTCTAAATTAATGCTGCATTTAAATTATTTAAAAAAAAATTTTTTTTTTTTTTTTTAAATTTGATATTTTTTCGTTTCTAAGCAATACTTGACATTTTTTCGAATACTTTGTCCTCTCATGACTTTATTATAACTAAACCGATTTTCAAGCGGAATACCATTTTAATCATGATTTGGCATTTTGCATTTAAATTTTGTTTTGTTACAGAATTTCAAATTAATCGAAAATCAGCATGTTTATTTTAAAATTTTCCTTACCAAACGCTTAAATTTTATGAAATTTTATAAATAAAATATTTAATTTCTCATTAAATACTTAACTATGTTAAGATAATAATGATATTATTTCAATTATTTTTTATAATTCTTCTTACAATTTCAGATGATTGCATAATTCCCAAGTTGTTCTGACATTATTGTCCATAGGTTAAGTTTTGATATCTTTGCATTGATTTGACTTCCGATTTTGCATAGCACAAGTGAAATGAATATAATCGTGATATCCTTAACAAAATTTAAATTCGCATTTATTACCATCTTCGGTTGTGTTTGTCTTTCTCACTTTATTTAGCTATCCCCTTCTGACTAACTGCTGCAAATTATAGTCATCATTTGAAAAGTCATTGCAACATTTCCGTATCTCTTTCCTCTCATTTCACTTTGCCTGCTTTGCACTCGAATTCACTTGATTACAAAGTAATTTATTGGAAAAACAGGCGACCAAGCAAAGAGACAGATGGAGAAAGGAAGAGAAAAGGGAGGCGAGAGAGTAAAAGAAAGAGAGAGACTCGTCTGGCTCTTCAGCTTATCCGCTGTGCATACGAAATGCGGCAAATCCCAAAAATCAACAAACAAATGAAAAGAAAATTCAATAAAATACGTTAGGGCAAGAAGAAGAGCGCAATCTCTTGCCAAAGTAGCATGTATAAAGTGGGGAAAAAAAAGAAAAAGAAGGCGAAGAAGCAGTTAAAGAAAAAATAGAAGAAAACTTGAGGCGCAAACTAATTACAACTCTGCCTGAAACTGCGACTTCCAAGTGGGCGTGTTGCGTATACGCCCCGTTTATCCAAAGTGTTGCCACTTTTATTCTATTGCCACATCTTTTTTTTACACGCTGCGTAAGGCGCATTTAATTGCGTATGCAATGCGTGTCCTTTTCAAAGCAAATGCGGAAACTCCCACACAGATTTTACACAGCAAAAAGTAATTTATTTTTTTAAATAATTAATTGCTAAATTAAAACTCTATGCGATTGAAATGGGACCTAATTATAATTTAAATTGCCAAATAAATTATATTTAAAAAAATTAAATTAACTTAATCTAAAATTTATGCCTATTAATTATTTAAATGTGCAACCAAAAAATAAAATTATTTCTAAATTCATTTTTTTAATTCAGTAATTATTTATAAAGGCATGCCGAATACATAAGGGTTAAATTGAGATTATATGCAAATTTAATTTGATTGATTCTGCATTAAAATATCATAATAAACTTTAAATATTTTATATACATAGTTATATTTCTTTGAATGGTTATAAAAATATTAGCTGAAAGCGTATCGAAAATTAAGTATTATATTTTGCAGTATTTAAAAAAAAAATGACGCCAGAATCTTAATTTTTTTTCAGTGTAGCTCCTTTTTGCTCTGTTTTTCCTCCCACGTCGGGGCATTTATCATCAGCTCCTGCTTTTCTACTCTCTAAATAGAACTCGAATAAAATTAATTATTTTGTCAGTTGATATGGCAACGCTGCCCCCCACATTTCACATTTCTTTTTATGCTGTTAACTTATATATTTTTTTTTGTTGTTGGTATTTGTGGCACCCGCAAAAGCCGCAGCCACAAGGCCGCCACCTGCCAAGCCAAAATTGGCATGTTGTGTCAATATAGACGACAGACCGAAAGGCGGATGCCAGACGATGACATCCATTGAGCAACCAAGCAGCCAAGAGGGGTGACTCTAAGCCCAACTGCAGCCAGCACAGATATAAACCAAGAATAAAAAAGGAGCAGAAAAAAAGGATAAAAAAAAGAGGAGGAAAATATCCAACGTTGCCTGCGGTCATGTTATTTTTTGTCATTTCAACGTTTTGGTTTGTGGATGGATATGTCAACCGGGAAGGACTTTGACTCTAACTCTGAATTTTATTCTGACTTTGACTGCCCACACACACTTTGAGCAACGCCTTTGAAAAGGACACTTACTTAACCCGCCCGTGAGGGGGAAATATTTCGAGAAGCTCTGTGAATAACAAGGGAAACTTTCCTATAATTTGATACATCAATTTGTTATTAGATATGCATCTTCTCTTCACTTGAGTTTGAATATATAAATAAAAAGGGGATTTTTTTAATAAAAAATTTGATTTTATTTTTATTTATCTAACAAGTTGACATTAGAAAACACATTGTTGACTATTTGGCAAGTTAAAAATTAAAAATGGCTATTAAAATATTTTTTTATGCCTAAAAGAAAATTTAATATAATTCAAAAAAATAGGGAATTTTGATCAAAATATGAGATCAATTTTTAGTGATTTAAAAGCAACACAGAATAATTCTTTTAATTAAGACATAAGACAATTAATTTGTGCGCTAAAAAGTATGCTATGAAAATTATCTACCTGTAATGTAGAACACAAATTTTTATTTTTGCTCTAAACTTTAAAGATTAATCATCACTTCTGATGAATCACTTGCTATGAGGTGATTAAAAAGCTGCAGTCCACGCTGGTGACGAAAGCAGTTTGCTAACAAAAAGAAAAGCACGTATTCGTTTTACATAGAAAACCTTAATTACGACTCCAAAGCGATTGGTAATAAAATCAAAACAAACAGTGCTTGCCACCCTAAAGATAAGAGCTGCACACATTGATATGCATATGTGCATGAATGGGAGAGTGTGTGTGGGTGTGTGTGTGTGTGTGTGTGTGTGCGTGTGTGTGTGTGCGTGGGTTGCCAATGGCACAACAAACCAACCACAGTTTTCCAAACAATTACAGACAAATTGCGTTGAAATGAAATTTTGCAAACGTTACGCTGTTCGATTTTTTGCCATTTGCTTGTCAAATTTTTATGACTATTTTTTTGGACACAAAAAACCCGAAAAAAAAGATGTTTCATTACAATTGCGCAGCAGTGTGCAGCGTAGAGAGTGAGAAATAAAAAGCGACGCACAAAAGTATGCAACGCAAAATTGCGGCGCTGCTAAATGCAGAACAAAGCAAAAGCGACAGTCAAATAAAAAAGCGTAGAGAACAACAAAAAAAAATAAAAAGGAAGAGCGACAACTGCAGCAGACAAAGATTAAATGAACGCTAAACTGCCAAGAAAATAAAAAAAATGAAAACGTTACAGAGAGAACAGACAGAGACACTCACACACACACGCATATATGTACACTTAACACAAAAATTAGTAGGATCTTTTAAAAATAAGCCTTTGTGTTAAAATTCCTAATTATCAAAAATATTTTGTATAATTAATAATATATAATTTGTGAACTTTGGAAAAACTATTTTATTTCATTTAAAACTGGTAATTTTCTAACTATCAAGAATATTTTTCTAAAATTAGAAACAATACCCTTATATTTTTTTTGGCCCAGTACCTTAGAAAATATTTTTGTGTTTTAAATAATAGTTTTTGAATATAAATATGTCTACGAAAAAGAGAGATACATTTCAGAAAACGAACACATTCTCAAGACTATAATTTCTAATTATATTTAAATAAAAAATTTCCGATTTGTAATTTAAAATACTGTTCGCATAGTTTTCTCTGAGTGTATGGGTCGCATGTGTGGATGCTGTCTTGCATATGTGCTAATCTCTGACGTTGATTTTTTGTTGCAGCTTTTAGGCGCAAACGTTTATTGCATTTAGTTTTCATTTTCGTGGCTGGAGAGAGGGCCACAAACTCAAACAGACCCAAAAAACTGAAAAACAGCTAAACGAGAAATTGCACTTGCTGTTGGTTTGAGCTCAAATGAAGAGAGTTGAGGGAGTTGTGGGTTGTGAGGGATGCATTGCATAAATGAATAAAAATGCCGACTTATTTGCACATGCTGAAAATTTAAGCGGTTTTAAACGCAATTGTTATAAATAAACACAACAAAAAAGTAACAAATTTCATTTCTGCAACGTTTTTGTTTGAGTTAAATTGTGTGCAAGTTTATCATCTTTTTGCTTTTTATTTTATTATTTTGTGGCATTTTTTGTTCTTTGTTTTTTTTTTTGTTTTTGTGGCGCAAATAAGGAAATTTACAGCACTTGTGCAAACTCACACACACACACACACACACTCGCACACTCGCACACACACACACATGTACATATGCACAGACAGACGCAATTGAATGCAATTTTGCATGGTATATTAAAAATTTTTTTTGCTTTTGCCAAGTTTTTTCTTTGCTTCAGCTCATTTTTTTACGCTTATTTTTTTTTATTTTTTGGGTTGCCAATTGTGTGTTACATTTCCTGCTTGTGAGGAAGGGGTAAAGAGAGTGTGGGTGAAATTGGGTGTGGCTATATACTTGCTAAGTGTCTGTGGTGCACTTTTTATTTTATTATGCGCACATTATGCTGCACAGCAACAATAACAATGAAAACCGTTTTTAATGAAATTTTTGAACAAGTTTTCCGAATGCAAAAATTCACATGTGAGTGTTTGTGTGTGTGTATGGGTGTGTATGATTTGCAATAAGAGCTGAAAACAAAACGTTTATGATGAGTCCTCATCAACAGAAATTCATTTGGCACTTTTGGCCATGTGTGTGTGTGAATTGATTTCTCAATTGTCCAGTTGCCAGTCTGGCAATCTGGCAATCTGGCAATCTGGCAATACTGACACTCAACTACTATGCTATATAATTTTCACAGAAAATTTCTTATGCTCTAGTGAGATGGAGTGAGAGAAAGAAAGAGGCTTTTTTTTCCTGAGGCACGCTTCACACGCGGGCCACAAAAGGTGTGTGATTACAATTGTTGTTTGTTCGCCAGGAGGCGTGCCACGCCCACACACACACGCACACACACACACACACACATGCACAGAGAGAAAGAAAGAGACTCTCATATGTGAAAAGAACGCCATCAAAGGGCAAAAGGGCAAAAGGGCGAGTCTCAAGCGCCTTATTGTCCTGTTTGTTTGTTTGGCTACACTTTTGCATATTTCTCAAGTCCTTTTGTTACTGCTGGCTACCAAAAAACAAAACAAAAAAAAAATAACAAAAACCGGTAGCCATTTGGCCATTTGACCATTTGAGCATTTTGACCATTGTTCGGGTGCACAATTTTTATGTAATTCAAGTGCACAACAATGGCACAGGTAATTTCCTTGAATTCCTTTCACATGCTCAGTCTGTCTGTCTCACATGTGCCGACAGGACACGTTAGTCCTGACTCCTGTTTTGGACCACAAAGCTGGCCAATCTGGCCATAATTACCAAGAACTATTTGTCGGCAAGGCTTTCAACTGAGCAACAACAACAATAACAACAATAACAACAATAACAACTAACAGCTCATGTGGCCTATTTAGCGCTTATCTTGACCAGAATCCGTCCAACTGCATTCATATGTGTTTTAATTTGACCATCAAGAGGTGTCAATTTGCAGCATATGGGAATATGGGAATTTGCTACCAAATGAGCAGTAGCCAAATCTGAGTATCTCTTTTCTCTCAATTGTATCTTGATCTTGCTAGTGTGTCAAACTGTACAACATCCGCTCTATACTTCATCCTTTTGTCTGCAAATATTCCCTATTAAATAAAGATATCGATTATTATAATTTTTTTTTTTAAATTTATTGTTGAGATGTATATATATTTTTCAATTTGTCATATCATTTAATTATCTATAAATAAATATACCATTTATATATTTTTATTGTAAATAGCCATAAATTTATTTTTTAGATATACTGTATTTAAACATAAGTTCATTATAAATTTCAATATTGTTTCATTTTTTGATTACATGTTTTTTACGTATGTGAATTTATTGCATAGCAACTTTATTTATATAAAAATTCATTAATTTAATTAAAAGTTTTAAAATAGAATCTCATTCATATATTTAATCGTAAAAAATCAGAAATAAGTGATTACTTAATCAATAGATTTTTTGGAATATTTTATACCAAATCCTTGGGGTATTTAGGTTTTGAAATAAAAAGATAGATCAATTACTTTTTTTTACATAATATTTGTATGATAAAATTCTTTTTAATAATTTTCTATATTGTATGATATTCCAACTTTATTAAAGTAGAAAGTTATATTTTTGTTATTTTATTTTAAAATGTTGTATATGTGACTATAATTTGGCTATATTTAATTGTAATTGAATATATTAAATTGAAAATAATATCTGTGTGTTTTAAATATAATTTTATTTATCCATTTTATTTTTACTATAATCATTTATTATTTTTTTAAATTTTGAAGTACTGGGTCCAAAAAAATAAATTTGTTAAAGAGATATGCAGTTTTAGGTATTTTTATTTTATTTGTAAAACTGCATATGTGTGTTTTTCAATTTACATATGAAAAGGTGTCAATTTGCAGCATTTGAGATGTGTTTACTCAGAAATAAGATGTGTGTCTAAATCTCGCTTCCTTTTAATTGTATCTTGATCTTGCAAGTGTGTCAAACGCGTCTCGTTGTCTGGTCGCTTCTAGCCAGGACTGGCTGTACCTTATCCGCTCTATAGACTCTATCCTTTTGACCCGCCTTTGGGCATAATAAGCGTTTCAATATTGTCAAACCGAAAGATGGCAAGACACAACTTGACTAGGATATTTATATGCGGTCTGTGGTAAGACTGGTCCCCCTTTCCGTTTTGGCCAACGGAAGCTTTCATTTAGTGTGTGTGTTCCTCCCCTCCCACAACCCTGAACCTTCCCCTGTCTGACCATTCCTGCTGTGCCTTGACTGAATATTAAATTATGAAACTAAATGTCAAACAAGCGCTTGGTTTCACTCAACTCACAGTTTCTAGCCAAGTCCTGCCTCTTGTGTTTGATTACGGCCACAAGCAGTAAAAGGATATTGAATAATTTCATCTCTCACTCTCTCTACACATCGCTTTCTCTCTCCCTCTCTCCCTTTCATCCTCTCACTCTCTTTTGGTTGCTGGCCAGGCCAACAACTGCTCCTTTATTGGTACATATTAAATTCTCCTGCCTATAAATGGCAGCTGCTTGGCCAAAACTATTTCTGATTAGCATTTGAAGTTGCCCCAATCTCTATACCTAAACATACATAAATACAGGGTGTTCGTGTATTAGATTAAAATTCAAAATATATATATTTTGGGAGTTTAAGTAATATTAAAATTATTTCTATATTGAATTAATTGTCATTTCTAATTTATATCTTTATCTCTATATCTAAACATACATAAATACAGGGTGTTCCTGTATAAGATTAAAATACATAATATATTTTGGGATTTTAAGTAGTATTTATTAAAAATAAAAGATATTTCTATATTGAATTAACTGTCATTTCTAATTTTCTCAGCTATGTTGTGTGAAAATTTCAGCTTTCTGGGTTTTACAGTTTTTGCCGCATAAAGATCAGTCAGTCAGTCAGGACAAAGAGTTTTACTAATATAGATAGATATAGATATATAATAGTACCATTAATTTGGATAATATTTTATTAGTTTTATTTTGAATATTTTACTGTAGTTTATTTTATTTTCTAAATTGCAACTTATCTTAGTCATTCATTGCTTAACTTTGTAATTAAGAAGTCAATTGCAAGTCTCATAACAATGTCAGCGACAGCTTCACATTTAACCCCTCAAAAGTCAAAGGCAAAAAATCAAAATTGAAAACCCCATGCGCCCTGTAATGAACCCTCTAAACTCCAGTAAAAGGAACAGCAACAACAACAACAACAACACCAGCAACAAACAACAACACCAGCAACAAACAACAACAACAACAACAATTGCAACACCAAGCGCCCAAGAAAGAAGCTCTGGGATTTCAACTCAACATCCGGCAGACAATAGAAGGCAGACATTAAGTAGACGAAAAGTTTTTAGTTGGATTATATTTTAGGGGAGGAGAAGTGGGGGGAGGGGAAGTGTACACACAGATACACCCCCACACACACACACACACACACTCGCACACTGTGAGTGAAATTCGTTTTATTACTTTGATATATTAGATTTAATGGTTAAGAAAAATGTTGCCAGCAGCAGCATCTCACACACACAGACACACACACGCAGAGAGAGAGAGAGAGAGAGACTTAGAAGTCACCCCCACCCCCCAGATAGACACCCTTAGCCATTGTTGTAGTGGGTGTTGTGGGTCGTCGTCGCAGTTAACCTTATTAAAAGGTGAACACAGTCATGGCACCAGAGAGAATTGCCACAATGTGTTTACACGCAGCTCAGCGGGTTGGAGAAGGGGTTGGAGTTGGGGGTAGGGGTTGGAGAAGGTGGCCAACACGATAATGACCTCGTTGCTCAGAGAGTGTGTGTGTGTGTGTGTGAGTGTGTGTGTGCACAACAACTGGCAACAACCAATGACAGCGCAACTAAAAAGCGCATGTCTTCAGAGAGAGCGAGATTTCACTCTGAAAGAGAGCAGGTTTGGGGTTGAGTTACAGACCCCCACGCAGCCCTCAGAGAGAGAGAGAGAGTGAGGGGTAAAATGAGGTTAGAGGGGGAGAGAAAGTGCTGCACATTGATGTGCTAATTTAGAAATTACATTGAAGTGCAGCCTTCAATGAGTTTGAGTTTGACTTTGATTCAATTTGTCATTTCACACTTGCGATAAATGGCTTTTGGGTTGCCATGCCACAAAAGTGGCAACTGAAGTGCTTCTAGCCAAGTTTGCAGATTTTTATGTGTAACTTGCTTAATAACTTATTAATTTTCTTGTTTATTTATTAATTTATTTAAAACTTTGAAAGGTCAACACATTAAATTTGTATATAATACAAGTTTTTGAATACTACTAATCATTAAATTAGAGATAAAAAATTGAAAACTTAAATTAATTATAATTATTTTGAATTGAATGTGTAGTCTAAAATAAACATATTTTTTGTGCTCACAATAAAGCAAAATTAAATTTTAATTTCGAATAGAAAATATTTTAATATATTAAAAATTTTAATTCAAATAAATCATTTTAAAATTAATATTAAAAATTTTAATTTGACTAAGTCCCTTTTTTTTAATTTTCAAGTATTACATAAATTTTATTACATTTTTTGTCAAAATATCTGTGCTTTGGTTATCAAACTAGATTTTGAAATAACGACCCCTATTCTTCAAAAAAAAAAATAAGAATACTTTTATTTGTGTAACTCATGAAATCAGTTAAAAATAACATAATTCATTTAATTTTTAATTTTAGTTTAATATTTAAAAATACGAAATCTAATTAAAAACTAGGACTTTATTTATACATTAACTTGAGTTATAAATAAAATTAAAATTTACCCATTTAAATATTTAAAAATACTTTATGTATCTTTTTCTATATTTAATGTAAACTTAAAACAGTGGTAATAATACAAATATTAATTTTAATTTTATAGGCGAAAATAAAATGAGATTGAGTTTAAAATGTACAATTTAAAATTGAGATAGATGATTTTAGCTCAATTAGCAGTCAAATTGATCAAGGTCTTGTTATCATTTTTGATAAGGGATAAAGACAAAGGATAATGGATAATGGTTAATAGTTTCTTGGCTAAATGCGTTGCATGATGCGGCATAAAAATAGATTAGGTCTAGATCAAAGATTAGGCTGGGTCGAAATGGGTCCAGGTAGGCGCTCACAGGGCCAGCAACAAAGTGCCTAAGGATCACATCAAATCTTCCAGTTGCCTCTCTCTCTCTTTCCCTCTCTCCCTCTCTCTCTCTCTCTCAATTCTACAGCTCTAAATTAAACGAATGTGCAATCGGATTTCTGAATGAAATCGCGTCCTATGAAAATATGATTAAGCGCCTCGGTTTATGCTAATCACGCACACGGCTTAAGCTCGTCCTTGCACAGTGTCCTTGCACAGTGTGCCTGCACAGTGTGTGAAGTGTGGCGTCACACATCTGGCAACTTAATGAGTTTGGTCAACGCTACTTGTTCACAGTTATCGGGAAAGTCCGCTTTATGAGCATGTATATCCTGCATTAGGTGCGTTAGGTGTCCTGCGAGGTGCCGCATTGTCCTGTTTTTGGCTTTGGCTTTCTTTACCTTTGTTTGGGTGCAGCTCACAATGGAATTGTGCAAGTTTCAACAAATTAATGATCGCGAACTGTAGCCGGCGTTTCAGCATACAATTTTACACAAAAGTGCCAGAGAAATATATTTCGAAAATGTTCATTGTGCGTTTTCTGGAATCACTCAAATCTGTGAGTATGCCACTTTTCGGCTGTTGTTCTTTGTTATTATGCAACCTGTTGTTGTTGCCATTGCCATTGTTAACATTGCATAAGGCCAAAGCTTGCCAGGAGCAGACTTGTTCTAAGCCAGGCTCACTGCAATCCCTGTAGGCTCCGAGGCGAGCAAAAAGGCTGAGACTCTGCTTAAACTAATGCCTAAGATTGAAATATTTTGTTAAATAACTAAAATTAAATATATATTTGTTAATACAACTATAATTAAAATTTTTAAATTAAATTTTATTTACTTTTTTATTTATTTACTTAATGCCAATTAAAAGCAGTATAAATTGAAATTAAATTTGAAAATTAATTCAAGCTAAGAATTAAAGTAAAATTTTAAATAACGTTAAATACAAATGGTTAACGTAAAAATAATGGTTTCCACAATATAATCATTAAAAAATTGTGTCAGTTTTTTTTATTTGTTTTTAAATATTTTTAATAAATTGTTAAAAAAAAATTTTTAATGTTATTTAATGATAAAAATACTTTTAGTTTGTACAGTAATATAAATTATTATAATGTAATATAAGTAAACAGATATATTGAAGTTAATTTGTATTTTAGACCTATTTTAAATATCATAAAACTATTTTCATATTTTAATATATTAGGTTAAGTAATATACAATTTCTTTTATATATTCTGTATGTACTTAGTTCAAATTTAAATATTAAAATTTTATTAAATTGTTAGTTTAAAGTTGTAATAAATATTTTTGTTTTTATCTGCACGGAATTAAATTTTATCCAATCTTTGTTAAATATATTTAATAAAAAATATATTTTAATATTTTTTTGACTATATTTATAATAAATAATTTCTTTTTTTTAAATATATTATTTTTTTTAAGTTCACGTTTTTTTTTAAATTGTTTTAATAGTTTTACTCTATTGAATATCTGATATTATAATATTAATATATTTGTTTGCTAAACAGCTCATTTATTTTAATTATTTAGGCAGAAATACTTGTTCATGTCGGTTTAACAATCCCCTGGCTTAAGTATAGGGATATATCTTCAGTTTAAATCCGCGGCAGATCGGTTTAATCAATGAATCCGTGTGCTCAGTTCAGTTGGATAAGTAAAGGGGATTGCTC
This sequence comes from Drosophila falleni, assembly GCA_035045575.1. Taxonomy (NCBI): domain Eukaryota; kingdom Metazoa; phylum Arthropoda; class Insecta; order Diptera; family Drosophilidae; genus Drosophila; species Drosophila falleni. The sequence continues at coordinate 13,362,588 of JAWNOV010000011.1, forward strand.
ATTGAGCATTTGGATTGTTCAATGAAAACTGGAATTCTGGGCTCAATTCTTGAACCGAGTAGATCATAAAATTTGTGGCCTCAAAGGTAGAAGACGGAGATAAAAAAACGGAAATCATAAATGTGTTATAAATGGCCGACAAGGTAGGATCCAGGTAGGAGATAAAACTGTTTTGTGATTTGTTGAAGCGTTGAGAGAGGGAGAGATTTAAATAGAGAGGGAGGGAGAGTGTAAAAGAGAGAGAAAGCTCTATTTTAATGACTGAAATTTATGAAATAAATAAAATTAATCAGCAAACATAGTTGTAGAAATAAGTAGACAGAGATGTGGACTTAAGCAAGAGAAAGAAAAAGTGAGAGAGATAAGAGAGAGAGAGAGAGAGAGCGCAAAAGTGTGCGAAAGAGAGCGCTAGAGTGAGAGAGAGACTACCTGCACACATACACACATACACACAGCACAAGCAACCCAAATGACTGAAGAAAACTACCCTTGTGCAAGCGAGATGGCAAATGGAGAGGCAGGATATGCGGCAAGGATAAGAGGCAACAACAACAACATTCGCCTCTCGCCTCGCCCATTTCACTTGCCTCACCAGGGAAAGAGCTGGGGAAAAAAAAGTAAAACGCCTCTCCGACGTATTTAATGCGAATGTCGAGCAGTTACCGAGCTCAGTCAGTCGGTGGTTGTTGATCGCAAACGAGCGTACGTGTCAATTTCCGAGTTGCAATTTATAGCCGTCAAATCTATAAGCCGTAAGCAAATAGAAATAACCAAAAATAGTAAACAATTTTGTGCGTGCGCGTTGCAGTTTTTCAAGTGTTTACAATCAATTTAAAAGCGCAGCTTTACAACAATAATTAAAATAAATTACACTTTATTATACGCTACCTGTCCACACATAATTAATAATTGATAGTGCTAACGGGTCATGCACATTGCCAACTTTTGCTTATAGTCAAGCTATACTTAAAAGTCAACTTGTTGTTGCTTAAATGATGATGAGCACAACGACAACAACACCACATGCAACAATAATGCCACCAGCCATGCGTCCAGTTCCAGTTCAGGAAAGTCCCGTCTCAAGACCCCGTGCCGTCTATAGCATCGATCAGATTCTCGGCAATCAGCATCAATCAAAACGCAGCGGTAAGTCAAAGTTTATTTATCATATGATCATTTAATCGGTGTCTTAATCCTCGAGAAAATTGCCGTCGGCTTTTTAAAATAAATTGAGCTGAAATTAAAGAATTGTAAATTGAGTAATTTGTGATTGAAATATTATCATTAGTTTAATATTATTTTATATCATTAGTTTAATATTATTTTACGAGTTTTATGAGCCCTTTTTCTATAAATCTGAAAAATACCTATAAAATGTAATATTATATAATATATTATAATAAACTTAGTTTCACAAAATCACATATAAAACTAGATATTTTTGATGTAAAATGCATAGAAAATAATTCCAAAGTTAAAAAGAGCAATAGAGATATAATATAACTAAACTAGACTTTTGTTTAATACCTTTTTTTAATTTAACTAAATATTTTTATTCTTCATCGATAAATAATGACTGCGATTTTTTTTTGGGGGGCTATATATAAAATGAGAGTTATTTTTAAATTTGATATTAAAATAGTACATTTTAAGTTAAAATATATTGCAGCTTTTTAACTGAAATTTTAAATCGACTTTGTATTTTTAATATGTAAATATTTTAATATTTGAATGCAAGAAACTCTTCAGAATTTGCTGCAGAATTTTATGTTGTATGCAAATTGTGCCAATATTTAAAATATTATTGGACCCGTAATATGTCAATACACTTGAATTTGGATGAAGAAAACTGTAGAGAATTTGTAGTAGATTTTTCTGCACTTCTAGTCATAAGAAAATATTTAGAAATCGAAAATCAAGTTTAATAAAGACTTTTAAAAACATACACATGAATTGAGCTAGACTTGATGCAATGCCGAAAACCACATCAAAGGTGCAGCTTCAACAACGTGGTGGCATGTGGCATGTGGCAAGAGGAAGTGTCTTCGTCATATGCAAATGAGAACGCAAACATGTCCATAGTTTTTGGAGTATCTACAGAAACTGTCCCTGCCACACTCTGTACTCCAATTCGCACTCCCTTTTCAGCCGCCTTTTCAGCAGTTGCCCAAAGGGGGCGTTGCGTTGTGTTGGGTATCATGTTGTGGGCGTGGCCGATGGCCCGCTGCGTGAACGCGTCCTTAATGCCCACCCAGAGCTAAAAAAACAGGACTCGAAGGAAATAAAGAATAATAAAATATATAAATAAAATATATATATCGGCAAAAGTAACTGCAGCAAATCAAAACATTATATGGATACGCGATACGTTATCCTGATGACAGCAGGATAATGAGACGCTTGGCATCATTAGACCCGTAATTAGATTGAGATTGACATTCATGGGGTAAATCGTTAGGCACCCATAAATATGCAACTGTTGGCTGTGTTGCCAAATTGTGACAGCGTGTGCACCGCAGGACATTTCAGCTGAAGGATACGCAATACGTAAGCAGCAATTTCATGCTCAATCGTATCCTGCGTAATTTGATGCTTTTGGAAATTACCTTTTTCGCCACAACAAGCGACTGCTGCAAATGTTACACACACAAAACGATAAGGATAACAACCAGGCAGGATCCTTGTTCTTGTCCTGACGATATCACGCTGTGAGCTGCACATTGTGAATATTATTAATTTGAGGTTCATTAAAATTTGATTACATGTTTAGCTGGAAAAAGTTGCTCACACACACACACACACACATACACACAAAGGGTGTGTGAAAAAACCTAAAGCTGAAATCCTTTTCAAATCCACAACAAAGGGTTGTTCAAATACTTATTATCGAGACTGTAGCTTTCTAAAAGCCGACTGCAATTTAAAGTTACAAATTTCTGCTGCTTATAATTTATTTGTTATTGATTGCCAAATCAAATTGCGTGGCACTTACACTCACACACACTCACACACACTCGCACACACACACACTCGCACACACACACACTCACATTTATTGAAAGTGCACTTGAAAGCTTAAAAACGTTTAAAAATGGGGGTTAGATGGCATTCAATCAGGATATTACTACTTCAGTTACAATTGAATGGATTTGATTTTTCGCAGCTGCCGAAACACTTTTTACTTTTAGCGCTACTTTATTTTTGATTTTGATTTTCATTTTCATTTTATTTCATACGATTTTTATTTGCAATTTTTTCTTTCTTTATTTTTACATTTTTATTTTACTTTTTGCTATTTTTGTTTGCAACTTTTTTCGCTCGTTTTGCAAACTTGAAAGCATTTAAAGTGTATTGAATGGCATGTTGACGTTTATATCAGTCTGGCTACATTTTTATATGTTTTATAGTAAATAATCCTGCAAGAATATTATTTTTTTCTGTACTGAATACTTGTTGTTTTAAATAAAAAAAATTTCTTTTTGTAATTTATTGGATAAGTAATTGCAATAAATAATATTTATAGTTTCAACAGATATATAAATAATTTCCATATTTTGTAAAAAAAATAAATCAATTGAAATCTCTAAGCAAATATGTAAATCATTAAAAGCAAAGATAAATCTGTGGCTCATTTAATAAACTTTACTTTAATTTATAGATACTCCCAATGAGGTGCTTATTACGCATTCGCATCACATTCATCATCTGCACGGCGGCAACAACAGTTTGCTGCAACATCAACAACACCAACAACAACAGCAACAACACCAGCAGCAACAACAACAGCAACATCAGCAACATCAGCAACAACTGCAACAACAACAACAACAACAAATGATTGCCAAACGTGAAGATTCACCCACGAATACAGAAAGTGGTCTGGATGTCGATAATGATGATGAACTCTCCTCAAGTCTGAATAATGGACATGATCTGGGGGATATGGAAAGACCTCGTAAAGTTCGTAGGTAAGTCGAATTGTTGGACAATCCGCTTAACAGATAAAATCGTATTAATCGCATTGTTAGAACACATTAAAAAACAACACTAAAATCTTACCCTCTCAATTGTATCTGACAGATCGCGCACAACTTTTACAACATTTCAATTGCATCAATTGGAGCGAGCATTTGAAAAGACACAATATCCGGATGTTTTCACAAGGGAGGATCTGGCAATGCGTTTGGATTTGAGTGAAGCACGCGTGCAGGTAATTTCTCAGACACAGATACAACCAGTAAAAGATACATTTGTAATCAGCAAGCAATTAAATTGTGTTAGGCCGTTGATTATGCAATTATTTGGGACTTAAGGCAGCAGGTGAGCGTGCAAAGTTAAGCGGCTTAAAATGCTGCAATATAAAAGCTATAAAATTTTCTCAGCTATGTTGTGCCCAAATATCATGCTTCTCAGCCTTACGGTTTGAGCTGCACAAATATCACTTAGTAAGTCAGGACAACTGGTTTTTGTTTTATATTTATATTTAAAAATATGTTTATTGTTGAAATTTAGTAGAATTTTCATATAAAAATTCAACAGCAAATGCAGCAAAATGCTAAAATTGCTTTAACAATCAAAGTACTTAATTTGTAAATAGTCTTTTAAACACTTTGAGTCCCGTTTGTATGCCAAAAGAAGGGACAACTATTTAGTGGGGGTTGTTATAGGGCATTAAGGGTGGCAAAAGGACATTAGATATTGTGATTTTCCAAATGATTAAATTGCCCGCTGTCAGAGGGGAATTCATAAAATACACGCTTAACATTTTGGTATTGGTGTTGGTATTTTTATTAACTCTCTACTTTCTGGGTAAACAATTAAAGTGGCTTTTGGGTGGTGCACAAATGCTTAACACACGACTACACATGTAATTGGGCGTCCTTTCGTCCCGTCGTCCTGTCGTCCTGTGATCCTTGCACAATTCGATTTCAGTTGAAATGCTTTCAAGCACTTGAGTTTCTTTCTATTTTTTTTTTTTTTGTTGATTGTTGACAGATACAGATACAAATACAATGACAACAAAATGTAAAACAACTTGACCTAAGCGCTCTTGCACTCACTGAGGGATTACGACTCATCCTGCTCGTCCTGCGTCCTGTATCCTCCCTTTTTGATACCCTGTCTTCCCTGCTCTTCATTCCCAATTGCCCGTTTCACGGTTCTCCGTATCCGTTGGCAGATTAAGCGTAATTGGTCATTGATTCACATACGTTATGTGCCATACACTCAGACTACTTCAATAGTAACAGATTTAGAGCGTTGCTTTTTTTTTATTTGGTGTATCTATCAGATACATTTTGTATCCGTCTCGCCAAAGGGGTTGATGAACGTGCAATTATTTTTGGATTTGCATGGAGCAAAAACAAACATCAACAACAACAACAACAAATCAAAAATTGAGCAGTTCGCCAAAAACAATTTAAACGAATTTCACTCGAAAAAAACTTTTTGTTATTGAAAATACTTGTTTATTTTTTAAGCTCATTTCGCCATAACAAATCAGTTTGATAACGCTTTTAAGCCTTTTTTTGCGAGTTGCTAAGCGAATTTCGCGTATTTTTGGAGAAAGAGTATCCCAAAGCAAAACTCTGTTTTGGAAGCTGTATTGAAATATTATATAATTGAATAATGTTTAAAATACGTCTGTGTGTTTTACAAATTTCTACCAACGCATAATCTAAGCAAATAGAATTGAATAAATAGAATAAAAAATTAGAAATATTTATACGAAGAATCTTTATAGTTTTGTCAAGTTTAATTCTAGTGCTCGATTCTCTTTAAATTAGTTAGATTATAATGTCTTTTAATTATAAAAATTATACGCTAAAGTTTTTTTTAAGCTTAATATAATGGTTCCAAATATGCTGTTGTAATTATAACAAATATATGATCTTCAAAAAATTTAATATTTCAAATACCTACAAGTTTTTAAAGATATGAGAATAATTGTTTAGCCCTGCTAAATTTTCCATCAGTCAAAAAATTAAGTTTATTATAAAAATTAATTTTATCTTATTTAGAGATTCGAATTCGAATGTTTTGAAATTTGAGCTGGATGTTGCAACAGTTTGTGGCAAGGCCTTTGTGTCATACAATTTGATCGCACATGTGTGATAAAATGTTGTGCGGATATCCGTAAATTCAACTTTTACGTTCCGGCCATGAATAAAAAATGGAGGAGGAAAATGATTTAAGTTGTTGGCCAAAGCCGTATTATAATTGCGCTACTAACAATTAAAATGCTCACAAAATCACAAGGGTTGCAATAGTCCGAAAGGGGGAGTGGTGAGAAGGGCGGAGGGCGGAGGGAGGCGTGGCACACACAGACATAGGACAATAATTGGCAGCAATTATAGCAAGGAAATCGTTGCTAATTTGCGACTCGCTCCGTTGCACGCATTGTTGTTGCAATGTGGAATTGAGGGGCATAATACAGGGTGTCTATAATTGCAGAACTCTTCTTTCTGCACTGCACAGTTGTCAAGTGATTTCAATTTACAAACAATTAATTTTCTTAATATATGAAGAAGCCAAAGAAGAAGACGAAGAAGAAGAAGACACACATACAAAGCACTTTGGCTCGTCAATTTTCCGGCCGAGTCTTCAGGACGGAAGTGCTTTGGCCGACGCCCACTTGGCCAGAGTTGCCACAGTTGTCAAACTGTTGTTGCAACAACCCCACAAGTGTCGAAAAATGCATAAGACACCACCAACCAGCAACAATTCAATTCAACTCTGCCTCACTCTGTGACAAATCAGAGTTGCACACTTCCGATTGGATGCCATTGTATTCTCTACGATTCCGATTTCGATTCCGACTCCAACTCCGACTTCAAGTTGATAGATTGACGACCTCAGAGTAGGGTGGGGCAATTAGTAAGGTCCTTAGAGCTGACTCCATTTGCATACGCAACTCAAGCGCACAATTTTAAACTCAATTCAAAACTCTAACTCATTCTCTTACTTTTCTTGATATTCTTCTTCTTCTTCCTTCTATTGCAGGTCTGGTTCCAGAATCGACGCGCCAAATGGCGTAAACGTGAGAAGTTTATGAATCAGGACAAGGCGGGTTATCTGCTGCCCGATCAAGGTGAGTTCAAGTCCAAGTTGTCCAAATTAGCCAATTACGTGTGCCACATAATTGAATTCATGTATGACATGCTGCGTCACAGTGGGCAAAATCAATCAAATCTAGCTTGTAAAAATTAATTAAATTCGAAAATAACAAACTGACTGACTTATTTTTTCGACAAAAATACTTATTTATCTGACTCAAAGTAGATTTGTAGGATCAGATATTTTAGTCTTTTGTTTGCTTTAGTTCGTTTATTTTAAAAATGAGATCACTGAACTTAAGATTTCAATTAAAAATCGAAATATTATGGTTTTGGAAATCGTTATCAGTGTTTATTAGAAAAAACAAAGCTAATTTTAGTTTCAAAAATTGCAATTAATTTTAGTATTCAATTTTTTTTTTTTTTGATAATTTATTAATTTGTGTGAGCATATGTAGATTTCAGAAAATTAATTTAATTTCAGATTCAAAAATTTGAGTTAATATTGCAGAGTGTTTTTTACTATAAAATGAGATAATTTAAATTAAATTTTCACATTAGAACAGTTAATATTTATCATTGAAGATTACAATTAATAACAATTTTCGAATTTAGAAATTTGTTATTATAACAAGTTAGATTTGCAATTTGTTCCACTGTGTGTGGCATTGAATCGAATCGAGTCGAAGTTGGAGTTGGAGTTGGTTTAATCAATAATTATGTGCTTTCTATTCACTTTCTAGGTCTGCCCGAATTTCCGCTCGGCATTCCCCTGCCTCCCCACGCACTTCCGGGACATCCGGCGGCATTGCCCGCGGAGTTTTGGCCGCCGCATTTTGCGTTGCATCAACACTTCAATCCGGCACTGTTGCCACAGCAATTGATGCCGCCGCACTACAAGTTGCCCAACTTTCATACGCTGCTCTCGCAGTACATGGGACTTAGTAATCTGAATGGCATCTTTGGCGCCGGCGCCGCAGCAGCAGCGGCCGCTGCCTCGGCTGGCTATCCGCAGAATCTGTCGCTGCATCCCTCGTCCGCCCAGGTGAGCCCGCCCTGCAGCAACAGCAGTCCACGCGAGAGTCCCAATTCTCTGGCTCCAGCTGCCGCACATCATTCTCTGGGAGTGGGAGTGGGTGTGGGAGTGGGAGGCGCCACCACATTGATCTCTGGCGATCTGACGCTCACCTCGACGGCAGCGCAGTCGCCGCGCAGCGCCAACGGCGGCAGCAGCAGCAACGCCTCCACGCCCGTCTCCGTGGTCACCAAGGGCGAAGACTGAAGCATCCCCGGGATTGTCCAACCTCAGAGTGGACACAATGTGATGATACAGTGGACAAGCAAAGCGATTGTGTATATATATATATATATATATCAAATTAAAATATATGTAGCCAAGTACAGTTAGTGTTGCAAGTATATTCATACGCATTGCAAATATATCATATATATTTAATAATTATCTAATAATTAAGTATAATTGTAATCTGTAAATGAAATACGACCTAAGTTAAGAAATAAATGATGTCTAAGAAAATGCAATGCTTTTTTAATGCTACTTGGGAGGACAATTGAAATCCTATATACAGGCAGGATATACAGAATATTGAATCTTAGGTTTTCATTTTAGTTTTAGCCAAATTTCCAGTTATAAAAAAATAATAATAATAAATAAATAAATAATAAATACCACCAAAAATAATAAATAAATAAAGTCTAAAAAAATGCAACGTTTTTATAATGGTACTTGGGAGGAGAAAATTTCATATATACAGAATATACAAATAATAGTTGATTTCCGATTTTCAACCTTGAAAAATAAAGAAATTTTTTTACTGATTATTCAAATAATTTAACGAGATTGAATAATTATAATAATGAGAACATTTAAAAAAATCAATAGTGCTTAATAGATTTTGGGAGCAAGCTTAGATTTTTACTTTCAATAAAAACTGAAGAACTTGTAAAATAAGACTCAATTCTCACTTCTGAATTTTCTTTAAAATTGACTACTGAATTCAGTTCAATAACCAGCTGGCATAAAATTATTTTTAAAGTAAATGGAAATAAAAGCGAAAAGAAAGTTGGAAAGAGGCATAAATTATTTCCTTATTAATCTAAATTATTTAATTAATTATGTTTTAATATTTAAATTTAATGTGAATACACAATGCATATATATATATATATATATTTAAAAGCTGTTGATAGACTCTGTTTGAACAGTGCAATAGAGACAGAAAAGATTCAGTTAATTTCTTTCAAGGATCAACATATTTCAAAGCTGCCTTTTGTGCCGACAAACAATTACAAATGAAGCGAGAAATTAACAATTCATGGAAAGTAACTCGTAATCTAAGGGAACTTCTCAGTTATTGTATGTTTATATGAGCTGTCGACCTTTTATTTGATTCTGGATGCACAACGAGTCAATGGGAATGATCTTCGGCATCAAAGTGAAGGTGAAGTGGTTTGAAGAGTCCCGAGGGGGAATTCGCCTCAATGCCTTCTCATTAAGTAATAGAGAAGTAAGAGAGAAGTTCAAATCGAATAATAATCTTGATATTATGTCAAAATTGCAAGGCTGAAATAAAATAAAAAGGAAATGTTGCACAACATGCAGCACACACTGTGCAGAGAAGTTGAAGTATAGAAAAGTGGAGGGGAATGAGGGGAATGGGAAGAAGAAGAGTCGGTAAGAAGAAATCGTATTGTGTGCCGCAGACAGCAGCGGAAACAGCAGCTCTGAAGGATGTAAGCCAAAGGATTTTGCACAATTTTCAAGTGCCTAGCGAAACGGTGCACAGTGGGAAAAAACAAATTCTTTTTTTTTCTTTTTTTTAAAGAATTTTGTCGATGTGTATAATTCTTAAAATGGTTATTGTTTTGATTTTTGTATTATTTTTTAATCAAATAAAATTTGAGTTACTTTTAACCTCACAGCTGCTTAAATATTGAGATTAAAATTAAAAAAAATATATTTAAAACATGCTTGAAGTATTTTAGAACGAAATTATAAAGAAAATTTAAATAAAACTTAAACATTCTAAAATATGAAGATTTGTCCCACTGTGCGGTGGTGCAAAAAGGACCTATGTACCTCGCTCGTCACATTATCGTTTCGTATCGTATCGTATCGTATCGCAAGGATCCGCCTTTTGTAGTCCTTGCTGTGTCCTGGCCGCATGCAGAGCTAAATGCTGTATTGATATCTCGTAATTTGTGCCATAATTACTTTTTAATAATTCCCGTTTACGCCACAGGACATCGCTTTATGTGTGTGTATGTGTGTGTGTGTGCGCAGCGACCTTAAATTTAATAATAATAAAAAATATACTCAGCTTCTGGGTAACAATTTGATTACACTTAACATTTGCCAACAGTTCGTGGATCAAAATTGAATTCCTTGCACAAATACGAAAACAACATAATCATCAACATCAACGACATCATTATGTTCATAATGTACAAATGCGCGACTTAACGGATTTGTCACTGAAAGTCGAGTAGCATATATACATATATATATATATATATATAGACATACATACATTCCCACTCCGATTTTCGCATAAAAGTCAGCGTTGTCAAAGGAGCTTTCATAAAACTCATATGGAAAAGCCTTTCGCGGGTGGGCAGCAAAAGACATCCAATCTGCCTAGATGAATGCTCTTCCCAGTTGGAGTATACAGGCTATTTAATACAGTATTAATATAGTAAATAAAACGGGTATTAACTGACACTTTTGCAAGTATTTTGGTATTTCTGAAAATTTTATAGTAATTTATTAGTCATTATAATTGATATTATCATTTTATAAGTCCACAATATTTTACCATATTCTGAAAATAGTCTACTTAAATTTAGTACTTTTATTTAGTAATTCCTGGGATACGTGTATTTTTATTCGTTACGTTTTCAATTTATCAGACAGCAGATATACTTTATTCTATAAGTTATTTTTATATTTTTGTCATTATTGTATCAATTTTTTTGATTGAAAATACTATAATTTATTTTTTAAAATTACGATTTTTGGGTTATTTTTTATTTATTAGTAAGTGTAATATTTTTAATATACCAAGTAGCAAATTTAATGTAGCAAAATAATTTATTATTAGTGGATCATTAGCTCCATGATGATTCTGAACATTTTTTAACAATTTTTCAGCCAATTATTATAGAATTCACGCATTGGAAAACATTTTGGCTTTATCTTATTATAACCAAAAAAAAAACGTTAAGATAATCGAAGAATTAAGTCCGATAAAATGTGTTTTAAAATAAAATTGTGATGGGTTTTTTTTACGCGTAATGCAGGCATAATTATATATATTTTACGTATCCAAAAAAATGTATAAATAGTTTTTAAGTATAATTTTAATAGATATTAAATGATTACAACTTCTTATCGAAGAGCATTCCGTAGTCGTTGTTATCCACACAAATTTCATCTTGTTTCTATTGACGAAAATTCAATAAGTTGAAGTAGATCTTTTATTTGTGCAAGTGTTTGGCCAAGCCCAATGGGGGAGGAGGAAGAAGGAGCAGGACTGAGGGATGTCCCGCCTCTTCCCTCCCCTGTCGAATGTCCTTGGGTGTGTGTGTGTGTGTGTGTGTGTGTGTGCAAGGAATTTCATTCAGTGTGCAAATGCAGCGCCACTCTGCGGGCTATAAATATATGAAATTTATCAAGTGGCTTTTTGAGTTTCGTATTTTGTGGCTCTATGAAATTGAGTGTCGAGTGCCACTGTATGTGTGTGTGTGTGTGTGTGTTTGTGTGTGTGTGTGTCTATCTGTGTGAGAGAGTATTTGCATTCAGCTCACCTTGTAAATGTATCTCAGACTGTGACTGTATGTGTGTCTGTGTGTGTGTGTGTGTGTGTATCTCAAACTTAATCAAGCACATTGCCATTTTTGCTTGCAGTTTTATGAACCTCTTCACAAGTTGCGAACAATGAAATGAAAATCAATTTTGGGCTCGACACTTGAATCTCGAGCGCATTAAAATGGCAACAGTTACAGTTACGCAAAACAACTCAAAGGGGGGGATTTTTTTTTTTTTTTGGGAGGGAGCACACTTGAAAGACTGCCAACATTTATATTTTTATATATATATATAACAAATTTTTTTTTTATGTGCATAACGAGCGCAACTGTTGACGACGACAGCAAAAATGTATCTGTATCTGCAGCTGAATACAGCGGTAATTAAACAAGTTAAATCCGCTCAACAGATGCTCAAGTCAGATTTCATTTCAACTGTTTTATCTGCCGTTTCGTCCTGTTTTCGTCCTGTCATCATTCTGTCAACGTCATCATCATGTTGCACTTAAAAAATTATTTAATTCATCAAAAAGTTGTCAGCAGAAAATAATTATGGCAGCTTGTCTCGCGGTTCTTACTGAAGATGTCGCCTAATGAGCGCCATTTTGCAATTTAGCGCCAAAGGACGAAGGACGAACGCTAATTACGGTAATTTGTGCCGACTTGAGAAACAATTTGCCGCATTTATCGCTGGAAAGTCTCAAGTGTCGCATGACATATTCATGATCGTTGAGCATTCGTTGATCGTCAACACACCGCAACATGCAATTGCAACAATTTCCGACAGGATACTTCTACTTTTACTCTCCTACTTCTACTCCTACTCCTTAAGCATCCTGGCGACAGTCGCACAACACGAAATGCGATACTTTTTGTGTCGATCGCTGCGATCATTTCAAAGAAAGCCGACAATTCTTTTAGCTGAGATTGAGACTTAAACTGAGACTATAAAAGAGACTTCGACTTATCCTTGCACAGTGGGCCGAATTAGCAGAGTTTTTTTCAAACTTTTAAATCTTCAAATTTAATTGATACCCTCGTTATTAATATAATTTTAAGTAATTACTAAATTGAAAAAGTATTTTTTTTATTAATCTAAAGATTACTATTTATAAAAAGTTTAATTTGTACAGTTTTAAATTTATTTAGAGTTATGATTTAACTTCAAAGTGTTTTTATTTTAGTTATTTGAAGACTCGAATTTAATAAATTTTTAATTTATACAGCTATTTTATGAAAAAAAATAACGATTATAGAATGATACATTCGGAATGTATTAAAATTATTGTATATTATGTGTATTAAAATTAAAAAAAATTTTTAAAAAAAAAATTTATAATCTAAATTACTTAACAAAAATTTCGCTAGTGTTTAGTTAAAAATAAATTGCTTTGTTAAAATGATACAATATATTTGTTTTTAATGTATAATTATTGTATAATCTTAATATAGTATTTTAAATTTTTTTCAATTATTCGAGTTTCACTAACTCAGCGCTTTTGCCCCACTGTGCGTAGTCGGCGAGAGAGAAAGTGAAATAAGGTGAAGTGAAGTTTTCGTTTCCTTTTTGTAGCTGACTTCAATGAGCTAAGCTGTGCCTTATTTATCGTTTCACAGATCCAAAGCAGCTGACTGATCCCAACTGATGTTTGTCCTTAAGTGATCGCTTAGAGTTCTTCTCCCTCTTCCTTGTTGTGATTAAAGAATGAGCAGTAGCCCCGTTGCTTTTGTTTACGATTTATGCCAAAATGGTTTCATGCCTCATTTCATTCGTTTTGCTAACGACTTCTCTGGTCAACTTCCAATGTCCAGGTAGCTACAGCTGCTCCCACAGCTTCTTCTCCTTACCTTTTCCCTTCCTTTTCCGCATGCTGCTGCTGTGCAATTGTGCAGTTAATTGTGTCTTCATTAGCCAATGGTCGCCTCTGGTGGTTCCCCGTTTCACAATAGACACTAGACACATTCTCGTATTACTCCCTAATTGACGACATTTTCTATTTTCTTTTCATTTCCTTTTGTATCCGCAGCCTGAAGAGATCACCTTAAATGATCACCCATAAGCATTAATATAGCTATTTTTGTTCTTTTTGATATTGATACTCTGGCGAAAAAACTAAAAGATGAAGAAGCTGCTTCATATATCAAAATAAAAGTAAGATGTAGAATTCGGAAGGAATTGTATTAAAAAATAGCTGATGATCGAAAATAACTTATTTTTGTATTTTTATATTTTAATGCAGAATCAATTAAGAGGCCAAATCATGATCAAAATTGCATTCCGCTTGAAAATCGATTAATTTTTGATGAAGTTATGAGAGATCAAAGTTTTTGAAAAAATGTTAAGGGGTAAGTATGGAAAATTTGATAAAAATCGAAGGTATATAAAATTTTCTAGATGATAAAAATTTAAATGCAGAATCAATTTAGAGGCCAAATAATGAACAAAGTGACATTCCGTTTCAAATTCGGTTGATTTTTGACAAAGTTAGAATATAAAGAAATCCAAGACCATTTATTAAGGATACAGTATAGTTACAATACAAGGTTTTAGTATGGAAATACCATCGCTTAACCCCTTAGAATACAACCATGTGTAGAAAAGCCATGATAAACTTGGGTTTGGGCCTGATTTGAATGTGAACGAGCCATGCTTATTTATAATGATAATAAATTAAATAAACAAACAAATATATCAACACACGCCAAAGTATTAAATAGAGCAAAAAATACTATTAAATTAAGTTAATCAAATGTATGCGCTGTGAAATTGAGCAGCTGTCTGTCCCAATGGATGGATGGAAGAATGAATGCATGAATGGATGGATGGATGGATGGATGGATTCATGGTTAGATATTTGGTATTCACCTTGCTGCGGGCATTCGACGAAAAATAAAAAAAAAAAACACAACACAACCACAGGCTCATAAATAATATTAATAAAAGGCAAATGCAACAACAACAAAGGACTCGAGTGCAGGGAAAGGAGAGGGGGGAACCATATGAGTGTATGGGTGTATGACTGTATGTGTGTGTGTGTGTGTGTGTGTGTGTGTGTGTGTGTCATTGCTGTTAAACTTTGTTTACATTTTGTTTATTAAACGACGCGGAAAACTAGTGAGAACACACACATGAGAGGAAAGGGCAGTTTAGGAGAGAAAAAGAGAGAGGGTGAGAGAGGGGAAGAGAGCGTGTTATAAACTATCAAGTCACACCTGACTGAGAATTTGCTACCCCTTTTGTTAGTTGCTGTGTTGTTTGGGGTGTTGGCCAAAAGCGCGTTGGCAATGAGAGAGTATTTGATTTTAATTAAATTTCCCGTAACTTTGTCACAAATTTGTGTTTGCACCCCTTTCCCCGTCCCCTTTTCTACCCCCTCCCCCACCCTCACCCTCTGCTACCCCTCTGGCAACCCTTTGCATAGCGTGTGAGCTGTTGTCGCTTTTAGTTTTGTTTGTTTTTATTATTACTATTTATTTTCCAACGAGTATTTTGGTAACAGTTTCCATGATTAATTTGCCAGGTGAAAAAAACGGCTCGACAGGTGTTGCTTATGACTTTACCTCGCTACCTTTTTGCTTTAGCCTTTTGTCTTTTCATTTTGATTTGGATTTTAGTAATCTTGCCCACTTAGACCCTATAGATCCACATTATATTGGTGCTTTAGACGTACACCTTCGGCTTGGCCCATTTCATTCCAGGATTCAGTTATGGAATTCAATTCCTGCAGCACCTGCGGTGACCTTGCCAGGTGAGTGCGTTCTGTGTGCAAATATATATCATATCAGGGATGAAAATTATTTAAAATAAAAGATATCAATAAACAAGTAACTTTTCAAAAAAAAATTTAAATTTATTAAGAGACTTTAATATTAAATTTATTATTTTAAATTTATTAAATGTAAGAAATATTATTAAGAGGTAATTATAAATATAAAAAATAATTTTTTCTTAATATTTTTTATGATTATAATATATTATACTATAAAAAAAATTTGAATTTTTATTTAAGTGGACGAAAAATCATCTAAGGGTTGAAAAGATATCAAAAAAAATTTTCCCCTAAATTATAATTATTTATAAATCAAATTAGCAGCTGAAAGAAAAATGGTTTTACATTTATATAAATGATTTCTCGTTTTAAGACATCAAATCTTGTATTTATTTCAAAAATAAAAATTTATAAAATAATAAAAATGTATCTTGTTAGAGGATACATTATCCAAAAACAGTGTAACTCAGATTTTCTATTTATTTTAAATATATATTTACAATCACTACCTTATAAAGACCTGGATTAAATGTAAATTTCTATAATACTTGCCCAGTTCATTGGATATATAATTGATGGTGGGACTCATGGGCCAATCGTCATTAGGTGTGAAGGGCATCTTGAGAAATCCAAAATCAAAAATTAATTTCTCGTCACGAAACGAACTGTTTAAATTTGTTTAGCCAAATGATGAATGTTAAGTTACAAAATGGCCTAGAAAACAAGGCCAACTCAATTCGATGTGTAGTAGTCAGGCTTTCAAGTCAATCTGAAATTCAGTTAGCTGATTTGGTCCAATTATTACGCCTGATTTAATAAACTGAATGAGACTCTTAACTTCGCTAAGTGGCAACTAATCGCTCTCACTCTCTCTCTCACTCTCTCTCTCTCTTTCTCTAGAGACAGGCAATTGTTATGCGAGCGCGAAAAAAGCACATCAAACAAAATTGATGACAATTCCAATTTTCTTCCCCCATTTTTTGTCTGCCTTCTTTTTTTGATTCTGTTGCTCCTCATTCACGCTAACAGCGGAAACCGGAAACGCGCCACAAATTGCAAAGTTTGAGCACTGTGAATGTAGCTTTCTTCTTCTTCATCATCATCTTTTTGTACTTATTGCTATTGTTGTTGTTGCTGCTGTCTTCATCTTTGGCAATTTAATTTTATTTTATTCAATTTTCTTTTTCTATTTTTTTTTTTCTTGATCTGCCGACAATTGTTGCTCTCTTGGAAATTGACAGCAATTTTCCTTTTTCACTTTTCACTTTTCGCATTTCCCATGATTATACGACGATTATAATAAATGCGAATTTCCTTGTCCATTTCCTTTGCTGTGGCGAACAATTTAGCATTTCTCTTTGCACTTCCAACAATATATATAAAAGGTCAGAGAAGTTTTATACAAGAAGGCGTGGCTAGTTACCTTCTAAGTGGGAGAGGGTAGCGTGGGGTATACACGGCCGTTGGGTGGGTAAGACTTTTTGCATAAAATGCATAGAACAAGTCTATAACAATAATTATAATAATAATTAATTTTATTATTTAAGTCTAAGTAAAACACTTTTTGTCTAAATATAACATTTAGGTACGTTACGTAGATATATATTTATTTATTCAGGCTTAACAATAATATTTTTTTTTAATTAAGTTAAGGTACGAACTTTAACTATTTAAATTTAAAATCTAAAATTTAAATTTTATATATTTTTAAAAAGAAAATAGTGAATATTTTCTATAGCTGTTTTTATCATATAATTTTCTTTTCATATGTTTTTTTTTTGATTTATAGAGTCAAAATAAATTTATTTTGAACATGGTCAAAATAATATTATAGCTAAAAATAATCATAGATTTATTGCATAGTGTGTAAGCACAAATATTAAATCTTGAAATTATACAATAAAAATTCAGTATTTTCAGGTTTAATAAATGCGTTTAAGGTATACGTTAGTCAATCACTGTTATTTATTTAATTCCTTATCGAGTTGTCGACTGTCAACACACATGAACTCATATTTCAATGAGTGAAGCCATTTTCTGAGCAGATTTTCTGCTTGGCTGCGGCATTTTTTGAAAGGTATGAAATGGTTTTTTTAACCAATGCAAATGTCAAACATGCTGCCATTACAATTGTCCTTGCAAGGACACAAGAATGGCAAAAAAAAGAAAGGAAAAACAACCGTAAAATTCAAGTGCGAAACACTTGAAAAAACACATACAGCAAGAATTAAGAGGGGGAGAGAGAGAGGAAGAGTGTGAAATGTATTTGGCATTTGTGAGAAATTAGCTGGCATTTACAGTTAAATCAGGCGCATAATTATTTTCCCATTTTCATTGCTGTGAAAATGTCTCTCAATTTTGCCAGGTATTAGGACGCATCATGTGTGTGTGTGTGTGTGTGTGTGTGTGAGGACAAAGGATAAAGGCCAAAGGATATAAGGTGGGATTTTGAGCTTGGGTTTTGCAATTGTCGCGTCGTCTCGTCTCTCGGCTTATTTAAATAACAAATAGCTGTTAAATAGACACATTATGAACACTAATTTGTGGGCAATTTTCCATTTATTCATTTTTATTTTTATTTTTGCGTTAAGACAAATGAGAGACTTAACACACACCAACACACACCTCGCACATACTCGAAACTGAAGTGTTCTTAAGTGTCATTTATTCAAACTACTCGCATTCAAGTGCCTAAAGAATTGGGCTCAAGTCTGAGCCAAAAGTTGGCCATAAGATGAATGTACACTGTTAAAAATACATTTGTATGTACTCTATGCATTTTTTGAAGAGCACTTTTAGACATTTTAAAAATTAAATTAACAGAAATAAAATATTTTAAATTTAAAATACAATTTAAAAATAAATTAATCAAATTATAATTTCTATTTATTAAATATTTATTAATAAATAAATTAATCAAACTATAATTTATATTTAAATTTAAAATTTAATAAAAAAAAACGGATAAAAATTTAAAAAATTTGCAAAATGCAGCCTAATTAGAACAATGTGTGTACACTGTTAAAAAAATGTTAGTAATTTCTTAATTTAAAAAAACAATTATAAAATTTTTTTTTTATTTAACATTCTTTGAAACCAAACAAATTTGCTTTAGAAAATAAAAAAAATAATTAAAAATTAAATTAATGTATTAAAACTAACTTTTAAAAATTTAATAAGACCAAAATCTTTTTTTTTTTGACTGGAAAATGTGAAGAATACATATAGAGTTTAGGACTGCTTGTCCTAAATGTATTATTTAACATACTAATATATTTTTGTTACACTTTTCTACTTGTATTTTGCTAGCAGTGCGTGTTCTTAAATGTTACCAACCTTCAAGTGTTAAAACCCATTTCATGGCTCAATTCGGTTTGGGTTTAAGGTTAAACAACCCCAAAATACTGAAGAACAAGTCGATTAGAGTCAATTAGCGCGCGATTATAATGGCATTTTCAATGACTGAATAATGCTCCTTCTCCCCCCTCTCGTATCGCCTTTTCCCCCCCTGTAGGCATTGCTTTAAAGTCATTGAAGAAATTTGCACATAAATTGCGTAAAGTGCAATTTTTTTTTTTGCAGCCCTAACACGTTTACCCAGCATGAAGTCCAGGACGAGAACATGGACAGAGGACAACGCACTGACTGCATGTGTGTGTGTAGGTTGTGCCACACACACATGCACACACACACACAGGCACACACACACACACACACTTAAATGGCAATCACCCCCGTTGAATGCACCCCTTTTTTATATAGACTCAAATATTCTCAGTTGAATGGATTTTATGTTCCTCTTCATGCCTATCGCCTTTTTATTTGGTCAGCGAACATTGTCAGCCCAATTTCACACAAAAAATGCAATCAAATGTGACGCATTTATTACGAGTATTCTTTCGCATATGAATATATATATTCGTACTCGTACTCATATTCCTTTTTTTGGGGAGTGGGCAACAAATTAAAATCAATCAAATTAAATCGCCTTGTTCAAACAATTTTCATTCTGTCTGCACTTTTTCTCAAAGTTCACATCCTGACATTTTTGCCCTCTTCCTGCAATATTCAATGCTATAATCCTTACATCAATTTTTGCAGTTTATTATTATAGCATTAGCTGTGAGCTGCATACTAGCTTTGGGTATGAGTGTTTTCAATTGTAAAGTCCTTATAAATACAAAATTGATGCGTTGAAATTTTGTCATTGATTATGAACAGCAAACTAGCTCTTTATAATTAGGGATGAATTTTAATATTAGATCTTAAGGTATTAAAACAGGCTCAATAACAAGCTGTATGCTATGTTTGGAAATTGGTTCGATTTTTATAATTTTCATTAATATAAATAAGGTTATTTATCAATTTTATTAAGATTTTAAGTATTATCTAATATGATAATTGCATTCGGTTCTCGAGTCTTTCTATAATACAAAGTAGAACTTTTATTTATTTTCACATCTTCACAAATATCTATCGCTAGTTATTTCTCAGATTAATTTAAGTGTTTCACTAAATTTGACATGTTTTTAAGCAACTTCTTAAAAGCTCTCACAAAGCTGCTTGTTTGATTTTCCAAAACTTTGAAAGTCTCAGGAGCACTTTTCATACGCTTGAATGAATTCAAGTTCGGGTTTTTCGTTGGCATCAATAATAATTGAAGTGAAAACAATGTGTGTGCGATGGTGTGTGTGTTGTATGTGTGTGTGTGTGTGTGTGTGTGTGTGTGAGTTTATGAGGCGGTCGCAAAGCTTCTTGAGGAACTTGCATTGTACTATACGTAATTGACCATATGGGACTTTCTGCATACATACATATTTATGAGTACTTGAAATCGTCATCTGAGTACTCGTATTTGTACTCTTTATTATGGATCAAATCAAATCGAATTTGTATGGAAATTAAAAACTGAAAATTGCATTATTTCGACGTGCTTATTCGCTTACTTTTTGTATTGTGTGCGTGTTTATTTTTGTTTTTGTGCAAATTGATTAGTGGGCCGATCCTTTTAGGGTTGCAGACGACTTGGACTTGAATTTGGTATATTTCTTGAATTTTTATTTTATTTTTTTTTTTTTTTTGGTGGGCTGGTTCTTTGCTTTTCGACATGGCTTTAGTTTTGACTTAAACTTGGGCATTGTTGTGCAGTGCTCTGTAAAGTGATTTGCTTGAGAAAAAGAAAATCGGAACGACAACTTCTGTGCTAGGTAATTTATTTATTCTTATATTTCATATTAAACTTATATTTAATTTATATCATATATAAAATTATTTTTCCCGACTGACTCACTGATCATTGCACAGTCCAAACCATAAGACGTAGAAGGCTGAAATTTTCACACAACATAGCTGACACAATTTTATCGTTTTGCGAAATTCGAATTGCAAGGGGCCAAACTTGAAGTCAAGTTATTAAATATAATTTACAATTTAACCAGTTAAAATATTATTATTTATTATTTGTTTTAATTAATTTGTTTTAATTAATTTTAATTAATTTAAAATTAAATCAGCGACTACTATTTTACCTTAACATTTAATATAAATTATATATAATTTAAACTTTAACGGAAATTTAGAAAAAATCGTCTTAAAGTCTCGGAATATTTAAAAATATTTAATTGATTCAACATTTGCTGAAAGGATTTGTGGCATGCAACAAGCAGTCATTCTTCTAGGCAACTTATTAGCCCACATCTTTGGCTCTCTGCCAAAATTCGCACCCATTAATTACCCATCGTCTGCAGTTCTCAGTTCTCAGTTCCCAGTTTACGGATCTTCAACCCCATCTGAATTTGGCGACCGCGAAAAATGCATTTCATTCATGAAGATCGAGTTCTAATTAAACGCCCCAACGAACCGCTGACTAATTGTCTGTCTTTCTGTCTGTCACTCTGTCTCTCTCCCTCTCTCTCTCTCTCTCTCTCTCTCTCTCTCTCTCTCTCTTACATTGGTTGCATCCACATTCGTTGTACAAGATTGATCATAATGCCAACCAAGGGGCAGCAGCTAATTTGTCTGCATTTCATTTGTTGCATGAGATTGGCGCTAATTTTGGGTAATCTGTTGGCCATAATTGACGTTGGCAGTGTCGTTTATATACCCTGCAATTTGTGTTAATAGAGTATATCGACAATTTAGTCAAAAGTTGTAATTAGATGTATGGAATTTGCGCTCTACAATTCTTTAATTTATTGTATATTATTAACATCGGTTTAGAGAGATACGATTGTGAATTTACAGGGTATATGTGATAGTTAAGAGTCAATAAGTATCATTACCAATTTTATTATAAGTGACTTAAAATATGTTTAGCTAAATATTCAAAATTTTATTATTTTAAGATGAATTTAAATATTAAATAATCTAAGATAAAATTTTAAAACAAATTTATTAGGGAACTATTTAAGTTAAATATTAGAAAGATATTATAAGATTCTTTGGCATAAGTGACAGTATGTTTATTTCAGTGGAGAGCTTTACAATTTTCATTTAATTATTTTATTTTATTAATTAGGAACCAAATTTCATAAATTTCATAAAGTTTATGTATATATATAATGTATATATATATAAAAAAATCTTTTGTTTTCAGTCTTAATTACAGAGTATATGTTCTAGTCAAAAAACTAAGTATATACAATTTTCTATACATTTAACGTATTTCTAATTTAAGAAAACCTTTAAAATTACTGTTATTTCAGAACTGTTTTAGCTAAAGTACTTACGTGTATTTTTTAGTAAAACATTATTCGCTTAAGAAAAATATATATAAATTTCCTAAATTTTTTTTTAATAACTTTTAAATCAATGCAAAGCTTCAAAACATATTACAGGGTATATTTCGCCGTCAATAAACCATAAGCCAATAATTTTCTTTAAAAAAAAATACATAGTGATTTGTCAAATGTCTTTGATCATCGCAAACTATTTGTTTTTTCTTCTCTTTTGGCCATGTTCTATGTTCTATGTTCTGCGATCTGCGATCTGCGTCATCGCCTATCGAGTTACTTCTTATAAACAAATGTTATGAGTATTTCTCTCTATGCTTTGGCTTTGGAATGCCTTAGCCGCCAGCTAAAAATATCTAAAAAGATTGAAATATTTTCGAATACACACGCTGAA
This sequence comes from Drosophila falleni, assembly GCA_035045575.1. Lineage (NCBI taxonomy): Eukaryota > Metazoa > Arthropoda > Insecta > Diptera > Drosophilidae > Drosophila > Drosophila falleni. The sequence goes on from JAWNOV010000011.1 coordinate 13,385,365, forward strand.
AAAAAAAGTATTTCAAAAATATTTTTGGCTAGGCAGCGGAAAAAGCTTTTGGGAAATATGAAACCGGGTCTGGCTGGAGCTAAAAGTGGGAGGAGCAAATAGAAAAAAGCTTTTGAGGTTGAGCTAAAAATATAAAATCCAAATCAAGGCAATCACTTAAAGAGTAGAAAACAGAGAAGCACAAGAAATATATGAAATCCTATAGCTGAAGAAAGAATCGATAGATCGCTTGATCGATAAATTTGTAGCCCCCAACAATTATTTGATGTACCCAAGTTGTTTTTTTCTAGAAAAGAATTAAATCTAAAAAATCGTTTTTATTTATAAATAATTATAAATTTTTTTTTTAATTAAAATTACATTTGATTTGATTATTTTACATTTCGTAACAATAGACCCCATAATACTATTGGAGATGTTATATACATATACAAAATAAGAGAGATGGCATTTCTTAATAAAATAATCAGACAATTAACATTTGGATGAAAACACGCAGATAGTTAGAAAAAAACAATTACAATGGGGTTTCGTTTTCATTTAAGATATATATAGATGTAGAGTGTTCAGTCAGTACAAAAAATAATCTGGAACCAAGGGATGACACATTTGGTTAAATGACATATAAAAGCATCTCAGATGTTATTAGATGTTGGTGTTGTTTGACCCGCAAACATAATAATATCGACAAAACAAGATTAAGAACCAGGGATGCAACAATATTATTATGCAGCAGGTGAGGGTGGAGGTGGAGGGGGTGTAAATGCTTAGAAGCACTTGCGGTGGACAATGCCAGGGCCGGACTCGTCGTATTCCTCCTTGGAGATCCACATCTGCTGGAAGGTAGACAGGGAAGCCAAGATGGAGCCACCGATCCATACGGAGTATTTGCGCTCTGGGGGAGCAATGATCTTGATCTTGATGGTGGATGGGGCCAGGGAGGTGATTTCCTTCTGCATACGATCGGCAATACCGGGGTACATGGTGGTACCACCGGACATGACAATGTTGGCATACAGATCCTTACGGATATCAACATCGCACTTCATGATGGAGTTGTAGACGGTCTCGTGGATACCGCACGATTCCATACCCAAGAACGAGGGCTGGAACAGAGACTCGGGGCAACGGAAACGCTCATTGCCGATGGTGATGACCTGTCCGTCGGGAAGTTCATAGGACTTCTCCAGGGAGGTGGAGGCGGCAGCGGTGGCCATCTCCTGCTCAAAGTCCAAAGCAACATAGCACAGCTTCTCCTTGATGTCACGCACGATCTCACGCTCAGCGGTGGTGGTGAAAGAGTAACCACGCTCGGTCAAGATCTTCATCAGGTAGTCGGTCAAATCGCGACCGGCCAAATCCAGACGGAGGATGGCATGGGGCAGAGCATAACCCTCATAGATGGGGACGGTGTGGGAGACACCATCACCGGAATCCAAAACAATACCGGTGGTACGGCCGGAGGCGTACAGGGAGAGCACAGCCTGGATGGCCACATACATGGCGGGCGAGTTGAAGGTCTCAAACATGATTTGGGTCATCTTCTCACGGTTAGCCTTGGGGTTCAATGGGGCCTCGGTCAACAGAACGGGGTGCTCCTCGGGGGCAACGCGCAGCTCGTTGTAGAAGGTGTGATGCCAGATCTTCTCCATATCATCCCAGTTGGTGATGATACCGTGCTCAATTGGGTACTTCAGGGTGAGGATACCTCTCTTGGATTGGGCCTCATCACCGACATACGAGTCCTTCTGTCCCATACCGACCATCACACCCTGGTGGCGTGGACGACCGACAATGGATGGGAAGACGGCACGGGGTGCGTCATCACCGGCGAAACCGGCCTTGCACATGCCGGAGCCTGCATGATCGAGAACAAACCGAAAATACGCTCGTTAGAAAACAAAAATCGAGAATTTTTAAAACTGTCCTATCAAAAACCTAACAGAAAATGGAAAAATCGATGTGAAAATCCCACAGATCACACAAAAAATGTGAAAAGTGATATAAATTTTACTTTCTATAGCGATAATATCTATAGAAATGAGTTAAAAAATCTCAAAATCTGTCTGAAAAACTACGATACTTCATAAAAAATGAAGAACTTTATTAGAAAATCTCACATATTGAATATATCTAGAGAAATGTCTCGAAGATCTGTCTGAAAAGCTATCATCACATAAAATTGGGATATTAAATTGAAAAATCTCACAGATCACACAAAATAGGTAAAAAGTGATAGAAATTAGCTAATTGCAGTGATAATATCTAGACAAATGTCTCATATGAGATCAAAGATCTCGAGAACTGGGAAAACGTAAAAGAAAGTGAATTAAAATTGGGAAAATCTCAGAAATTACAAAAAATATGTAAAAACTGATAGAAAATTTGCAGATTTCTGTGGAAAATTGGCCAATGTAAGGGAAATATCACAATTCTTTTAGGGAATATGTAGAATATCCTGCAGCTTGTTGATTTTGTTCAAAAGTTAATCGAAATTTCCAAAGAAATTAAATTGATATTGAAATTATTTCGAAATTTCTAGAGTCACTTGCGAGCACTGTCACTGAATATCCTTGCAATATATAATCCACATTTTGTATTTGATTTCTATTTGAAAGAATAATCCATTTCGTTGGCTGATCTTTTGATGTTAACTGATATTTTTTTCTGTACTGTTTTTTATTTTTATTTTTTTGTTGGTATACGCACCATTGTCAACGACCAAAGCAGCAACCTCATCGTCACACATTTTGTATGGGTTTTTGTTTTAATTTACGGTACCACGGGTGAATTTAAATTAAGAATTACGGCAATGTGTACGCTTTGGAACACAACTGACTGACTAAAGTATGACCGCGTTGGTACTCGGATTTTATACCAGAGCTGAACCGGCCGATTTTTCTTGGCGTCCAAGAAAATTGAACAGCGCTGCGGTAGCTGCTGCTTCTTCCCCCTTCTCCTGCTGCTCCCTATTCTAGAAGCAGCTACAGCATCCACAGCATTAGCAGCAAACAACAACAAGCTAGAGCTAAAGATACAGATACAGCTACAGCTACAGCTACAGCTACAGCTACAGATACAGCTACAGCTACAGATACATGGATATCTGCCCACCTTCGTGCTGCGCTGTATGGCGCCTAAAAATAGATCCTTAGCATAGGGGGGCCGCCTTTTGGACAATGCTTCGTTTGCCTTCGTTTGCAGCAGGCGAGAACGAGAACGAGAGCGAGAGCGAAAGAGAGCAAGCAAGCGAGCGAGCGAGCGAGCGTATACAGTTCGGCCTGATCAAGCGTGCTGTTCGGCAATCGGTTTTGCTTGCTCATGCTCATGTTCGTGCGAACGAAACGAACGAAACGATAACATTTGCGTAGCGAGTCCAAAAGTGCCGTATAAGGCAAGGCTGCTGCTCCAGCGATCTCTCACTCACGCCAACGCCAACGCCTCTCTCACTCTCTGAACAGATCGCTCTCTTTGCTGCTGACTGCGCTGCCTGCGCGGGTGTGCGTGAGAGCAAATTGAATACACACACATAGCATGCACACATTTTGTTGGTATTTTACTTGATTTTTTTCAACTGTTCGTTTTGCTTTTTAGGTCGTGGGGGGATTTCGAACATTAATTTCGTTTTGCCTCGTTCCCATTTACCGCTCCACCCCCCCACTCTCTACAATATCTACTTAATTTTGTTCTTTTCATAACTTTCGTGTTTTTCGTATGTCGTAATAAATTCATTTTCTATTTTCGATATTTCCCTCAATTCTCATTTTCTCATTTTCTCATTTTTGGCGCGCACGTTTGCACCTTCAATGAAATTCCACTGTTCGCACTTCTATTTTTGGTCATATTTCCCATTGCTCTCATTATACAAATTGCCCACGCCCTCACTTTATTTGCCTGCCTTCTTTGCTCTTTCTCCCCTTTCTTCTCTCTCACTTTCGGAACATTGTAATGAGCATAATTTAAATGGAAATTTGTTTATTTACAATTGTGAATTGTATGCAACTCCTTTGCACTTTTCTAGCAACTCGCTTGGGGGGTAACACTGCCTTTCCAGGGTATCCATTTAAATTAGGTTTATATTTTATTTTTAGCAGCAGCTAAGTGGGGCATGTTTACGTTTTATGGCATAGTCTCTGAACCAAAGAGAAAAAACTTCCAACAACATACTGTATAACACCCATACACAAACATATCTGCATACTATATAGATACTATATACCAGATTTATATATATATACGCATGTATGTCTAGTAAATATGTTGTTTTGCTCCAACTAAAAATGAAAAGATTTATGTCGCAAATAGGACAGCGAGGCCATATGATTTTATTGCCGCAATGCGAGCATACTTTTCAGTGGCTCTATAAAGGTACATATAACTAATCAGTTAAACATAAATGTATCTAGTTTTTCACTGCATATATACATATATTTTAGTTGAAAAGGCTTAGGACCAGACAGCCAATAGATATGACTAATATATGCATATTATCATTTTCATTTTCATTTTAATTCGCCAAAATATCTATTCAGTTAATAAGTATATTTAGCTTGTCGCCTTGCTATATTTAACCTGGGATAGTAACAGACCAGAATCTCAGTCTGCTGCTTCTTTCCCCATTTCCCTTTTTGATAGCCAAATTCATGGATTTAAGAAGCAGCACAACGAATTGCATATACCCTCTTCATTTTATTTATATATTTTTAATAATTTTAATAAACTGATTGCAATCAATTTACATATACTATATTATAATTCGTATTCATTATAAAATGTTTTTGGTATTTTTGTTTACTTGAAAATATAATTTAAATAAAATTTTTTCGCTCCAAAATTTGTTTCTGCAATATTTATTGAAAATCACTTATATCTCAATATGCTGAAAAAGATTTTAGGCTTCGCGGGAACTGTTCCAGCAGTTCAAGATAATTTTTGATTTCTTTTTATAGTTTTTTTTATGCATTTCAAAAATTGATTCGATTGTTCACTTTCAATTAATATTATTATATCGTTAACTGCCAAATTACAAATTATATTTCTACGAATGATCCATTAATATCTACTTAGCATATGGTCTATTTTCATATATTCCTTTTTTCATAGCTGACTTTTTTTAAATAAAAATTTATTTATATATCTTTATTATATTTGGGAGTGATCTCTGTGGGAACTTCTTTTATTCCTGTTGCCAGCTGACTTAATTATATTCCTATTTAAACCTACTTATAACATCGCAACTATAGGGTTATGTTATGATATCAAAGCGTCCCACCATCGAAATTGAAATGTTTTTCCAAATGAGCAATCAAAACTCGCGCCATAATCGCAATCAAATCGCATCAGGCCAAAGGACAAACAATGGCCCGAGGTCACAGGTCAGAGGAGAGATTGCCTTGAGGCTGAAACAAAAATCTAAGCTAGAATGTCAATGGCAAATACATAGATTGTATAAATGGTTAAATCAAAATCAAAATTTAATAAAACCCAGTCAATTGTACAGTGGGGCGTCGCTGTCAACGCCGTCAAAGAGCCAAAGTGAGAGAGAGAGAGAGAGAGAGAGAGAGAGAGAGAGACTAAGTATCGGCTTTTGGCCAAGGAATTTTAATAATGAGCACGTATCCTGGCAGCACTGTTGTTTTAGTGCACGTGCACCAATTGCCAACACTAAAGGGATTCATTTGTGAATTATCCAATGCCAATGCTGCTCCCACAAAATACCCGTATTCGAACCCGAACCCGAATCCCGCACCACGTTCCTAAGTAAACAACGAGTCTGGGCATTTTTACCCAGCACTCAAAAGTGTAACAAGACTTATGAGTTTGTGTACATTTTTATTTTTGTCTGTTGTCTTGTATGAACATCTAGATTTCAAAAACTGTCAATTCATAATTTCCTCAATTTAAAATGCTCACAACTTTATCGAAACTCAACCGATTTTAAAGTGGAATGTCATTTTTATCATGATTTTGCCTCTAAATCGATTCTGCATTTAAATTTTTATCTTTTAGAAAATTTGATATATCTTCGATTTTTATCAAATTTTCCATACTTACATTTGACATTTTTTCAAAAACTTTGATCTCTCATAACTTCATCAAAAACTAACCGTTTTTTAAGCGGAATGTCATTTTGGTCATAATTTGGCCTCTAAATTGATTCTGCATTTAAATTTTTATAATCTAGAAAATTTGATATATCTTCGATTTTTATCAAATTTTCCATACTTACCCCTTGACATTTTTTCAAAAACTTTGATCTCTCATAACTTCATCAAAAATTAACCGATTTTCAAGCGGAATGTCATTTTGTTTATGATTTTGCCTCTAAATTCATTCTGCATTTAAATTTTTATAATCTAGAAAATTTGATATATCTTCGATTTTTATCAAATTTTCCATACTTACCCCTTGATATTTTTCAAAAACTTTGATCTTTCATAGCTTTATTAAAAATTAACCGATTTTCATATATTTTTTTATTTATTTAATATTTTTTTTTTTCGTTGCGTACATACGATTGCTGGGTATTCAGCAGTCGAGCAGCTCGATTGTAGCTCATTGACTTGTTTTGCCTGGGAATGGGAATCAACGAGAACAAATTGCAATTGAGCCTGTAACGGTGACATTGGCGGCTGGTGGGTGACAAAGTGGTCGCCACATCACACAGACAGAGTGAGGGTGGCAAGAGGGGGAGGGGAAGGGGGAGAGAATAAGGGGAAGGAATGAGGAATGAGGGAAAAGAGACGCTGCGCATTTGACAGCTCAAGCGAAATGCACACAGACGCCCAAAGCCAAGGCAACAAGCCGTTACATGACTGTGGCTGCCACATGATGAGGCATGATAATCATGATGATGTTGCTGCCACTGCTGTGTGTGTGTGTGTGTGTGTGTGCGTGTGGGAGTGAAGCAACCCTTAAGCCTTCAAACTGTAACAACTTCAACTGAATTTGCGGCATTTTTATTAAGTTGCCAATTTGGCAGTTCATCAAAGTGACCAGAAACTATCCCTTGAATTAATTGTAAATTAGTTTGCCAGTTTATTGGATTTATGTCTCCCTACTCTACACTTTTCCCCCCTTTTCACTATGCACACATTTGTAAACATGCGTGTGAAACAAACAATGCATTGAATTGATTTGAATTGAATTGTATTCAATTGAATTGAACGGGAGTGGAGTGCAAAAGGGTTTTAGCCACAATTTCCCCTTTTGTGGCTAATTGAGCTAATCGCCATTGTCATCAATGGATTGTCAATGATTTACTTAGCGCATTTTGTGGTCCTCTTCAGCTGACCAGAGTCCAGCAGAGCAGCTGCATTCTCAGCTGCAACGTGCAACGTGCCACATGCTACACTGAGAGAAATATTGCATTGCAATTTTAATATATACATTTGAGCTGGTTTGAAGTTAAATAAATATTAGACAATGAAAGTTAGTGAACTCTAATTAAAAATTTAATATAAATTAAAACAACATCATATTATTTATACAATTCCAAATTCAATATTAAATTCGAAGACTTAAATCATATAATCTTAAATTCATATATATTAATATTTATTGTATACAATATACATATTCTAGCACACTTGAAAATTCAGAAATAACTAATGAGAAATAACAATAAAGAATATTGGAATTCAATATTTTAAGCGAATATTTAAATAGGCTACACAAATCTTTGATTTACAATCTCTAGTTGATGATTTTAATAATTATTTTATAAATATTTTCACATATAGTGCAAAGAAATAGTCCCAAGTAAAATAAAAAATTTTGTATTAATATAATGAAACATCTAATTGAACACATTTTTATTAACTTTGTGAATTTATGAAATAAAAAAGATTAAAAGTTAAATAACATATATTTCATATTAATTATATATGTATATAAGTCTTTTTCTCTTTGTTTGTTTCAATTTCATATTAACTGTGATATTTTAATACGTTTTGTTTAATTAAATCAAAGTGTGTTTATATTAAATTGTATTACGTTGTCTATTTTAATAATGAAATATTAGTGTATATATTTTAAATATGCATTATTTCTCTGAGTGTAGTTGCAACTGCAACTGACTGTTGTTTATCATAAAATGCACCACTTGGCAGCTAATTTGAGGCACCGCCTGTGGCATGTGGGGGGAAATAGGAAGTAAATCAGGTCAACCAGGCGCATAAACACCCGTTCCAGCAGTTAAATTTGTATTTGAATCTGAATCTGAATCTGATGCGGCATCCCAATCAGAATCAGAATCGTATGCCGTATCCAAATTAGAATGTAGAATTTAGAAAATTGAGTGCATGCACTGCCTCTGGAGATGGGGTTTATTTTTAGTGGGTTACATAGATACACACACACACACACACACACACACACACACAAAGGAAAATAGAGCTAAAGACAGAAAGAGAGAGAAGTTGCATAAACATATTCCGGAGCAGATAATTTGAGTTGGCATGGAATATTTTAGTTTGGAGAAAAGGCAAAAGAATCTAATTGTGTTTCAATATTCTCAGCTAGTTGCTAAAATAATAATAATAAAATACTCAGATACACATAAATTTATATATCGCATTTCAAATCTCAACAATGCCATTTTCAATCATTTTCTATCATTTTCAATCATTTTCCAACTCATACTAATTGAGCTTTCCAAAGACAAATATTTAGTCATAAATGGATTCACGTGCTGCCCGCAATAATTTCAACCCAAAGCAGACAAGTGGCCATATCCAAAAAGTATAAGCAAAGTCAGTGAATACATTCATACACATATTATTCATGAATATAGCTGTATCCATATATTTATCTAGATGTCAAAATGCGACAAAAATACATTCGGATATGCGCTACAATTCGCATAGTCTACAAATGCCGCACTGTACATACGTCTCCAGATCGAACAAATTAGATTCAAGAACAGAAAACTAAATACGAAATAGAGAACTGAACAGATATAGAGAAGAAACATAGAAAATATTAGAGAAGAGCAACGGCAATATGTTGAAATATTTCTATGGCAAATAAGCAGTATACACACGTAGTATTCTACAGATTAGAGTGGGCCTAATATTTTCGAATATTATTAAATTTTGTATTTAATACTTGAGTAAATAATTGGAATGATTCAAATATATTAAGAATATAACGTTCTTTCATTAAATATAATAATTTTTAAATTAACTTATTAATTATTTGATTAAAAATTTTAAAAGAATACATTTTTCAATAATATCCGATCATAAATTTATGTATTTATTACTTGGGTAAATATAAAAGGCTTACAATTTTTTAAAAATGTTAGATTTTCTACTAAATATATATATTTGTCCTGATTGATTGACTAATCTTTATGCAGCCAAAGCAGTAAGGCATAGGAGGTTGAACTTTTGACACAACATAGATGAGAAATATACTATCTATTATTAAAATATTGTTTATTTGTTATTGAGTAAATAAAATAAATTTAAAATAAAGATTTTATAATATAAATTAATATTTGAATACATAGCTTACAATTTTTAATAATATCATATCATATAATTTAATTCAATGCAATTTACTAATGAATGTATTTGTATTTAGCAAGCTGTTAATTATAAAGACAAGCATGATTAAAATTTAACCGAAAATAAACACAAAAGCTAACAGAAATTTAAAATATAGTTTTGGTTCAACCTAAATCTGAAAATCAGCATATGCTCTCTATAAGCAATCGGAATAAATGACGCGGACATTTATGGTGCGCAGCAAAAGTAGAATTTTTCAGTTAGATATATTTGTATATAGACGATAGATATATCCACAAAATGCTGTTCGATAATTTGTTGTGTTTGTGTGTTTGTTTTTGGCGCTGGTTTCATTTCGTGCTGAACATTTTTATTTTTAACATTGTTATTTTATATATACAAAAAAGCAAGCGCATAGTAGAAAAGAACAACAACAAAATAGAAGCAGAAAGAAATGTGAAGAAGAAGAATGAGAAAAAAAGAATTATGAAAAGAAATACCGCCAACGCTTTCATCATCGACCAAACGGTCGAGATCAGCTGTATGTCATCAATATGCGATATATCTTGTGGGTAGCAAAATTAAATACTTAGGATTCAATTGTGGATGTATTGTATGTACAATGTAGTTTGTACATTTGTGTGTAATTTGTAATGGAATATACAGTAAGACAAGAAAGTTTTATGACAATTTTTAGCTTATTAAAATAAACGGGTTAAGCTAGCTAGATAAAAAAAAAAAATTTTAAAAAATATGGTTTCTTTTTTTAATTTGAAATAAGATCAATATTAAATAAGATAAGAGGTATAGATTGGTCTAAGAACTGTAGAGGGGAATAATAAAATAAGAAGTAAAATTAAAATCCTTAAAAAGAATATTCTTTTTAATGAGTTATGCGTAATTTTTTTTGATTGTGTCAAACCACTTTCTTGACTTAGTGTAAGCATGTAGTTTAACATTTGGCTAGCTGAATCGGAAGTTCTATGTTTGTGGGCAGCTGCTTAATCTCCCCTCTTCTTCCCCCTTCCCTTCGCACTGCTTTCGGCGCTTCCGCTGAACGAGTCTCCAATAAGCGCCATCCAATGGACTCGGTGGTTTTTGACAATTTCTATTTATAGACAGATACAAAGAGAGCGGGCGTAAGAGAGAGTTATTGCATTGTGGAACACTTGTCACTTGTCTGTTCTCTCTCTCTCTCTCTTTAGTCTATGTCTGCGAGCAAAAGCTTGCAAATGATTCAGGAACTTGAATTCGTCATTCGCTCTTTCAAGTTCAATTCACTTGGACTTTGATTTGCACTTGGCATCCACTTGGCATCCACTTGGCTTCTACTGCACTTTGAATACTGCACTTATTTTTGGTCCACAGCGCAAAAGTAAGTGTGCAAGCGAGAGGGTGATATATAGATCTCTCTCTGCACACATGTGTTTTTCTTAAATCTGTTTGATCTTGAGGGAGACTGTATTATTTTCGCCTTATATGGTGTTTGGCACCTACTTTGTTTTCGTTTTATTCACCCTTTATTTCTGAATTTTCTTTATCACTCAATCAGCGTGCAGCTAATAATAAAATGCACATTAATTGCCTGCATTTCCCCTTTTAGTTTCAGTTTTTCATTTACAGTTAACACAGCTGGGAAATTGAATGCTCGACATTGCCTTTATAATTGATAAATGCATACAATGAAAGCTCACATGCAGTTGGCAGTTAAAAAGCTTGCAGCTCAATAAGCTTTTCAAATCTTAGCCACTTGCACTGCTTGCTGCAACTGTAAGCAGTGTGCCAAATGGAAACAATAATATAAAGCAGCGAAATTTGTGTTGCTGTTCTTAAAAATTGTAATAAAATCAGCTATAAATGCTTTTTATTTAATTTAATTTTTCAATTTTATATACACAATTTTATTGCGCATACAGCTCGTTAAAATGTGTTGAACTGCTTGCATGTTGTCCTAAAGCAGTGACCGTGTAAACTGCTTGCCAAACATTTTTAATGCTTTAACGACTCATAGATGGCGCCACTGACGTGTTTCATTTCTTATTATTACTTTAAATTATTCTTTATGGTTATTATAAGTGTATTATAAAATAAAAAATACATTTCATGGAAAAAAAATAAATATTTAAATTTTAAAAATTTTACACACATTACAGGTTTTTAACCTTGCATTATTTAATGCATTTCCATTTAAAACTGTAATTTTCCCAAGCATTAATTAAGTGTCTCAAATGGATTGCAGTGTTGCAATTGCCTCACAATACAAATAAAACCTAAATTCACCCTTACCATGCCACTGTCCCTATATCTATAACTATAACTATAACTATACCTTGTCCTATTTCGATTTCGATTCCTATTCATTTCCCCTGGCAATTTACGCTAGTAATTTACCCCATCCGCTGTTGAAACTATTTACAGTCAGTTAAGTAAGTGTGTTGATCAATTCAAAAGTATTTGCCTATTTCTAATTTTTTCAAAATTGAATTTTCTTTAAATTTGTATATATGGTTCTAAAAACAAACAAAAAATATTATCATGGAATTGAAATTTTTTCAAAAATTAAAAAAAATGTGAATTAATATTATTTGAAAATACTATCTTGACCAACTTTTGTCAAAATAATAGCTTGATATTCTGTAAATGCATTTGAAAGATATTTCTAAAACCTTATTTTAGTTTTCTTTATTTTTTTAATAAAAATTAATATGATCCATTCGGCTTAGCTAATTATTTTTAATTGAAATGCTTACATGTTACTCGTTTGTCGCATTACTTACTTGACATACTGTAAGTGCATTTGAATGAGAGATTTTTTAAGATTTTGTGCGTGTGATAAGCATTGGGTATAATTGCCTGCAATTATCATTGTGCATATGTGAGAGAGAGAGAGAGAGAGAGAGAGAGACATACATACAAGCGAGACTGTGCCGAGGTCGTTGTTATTGTAACAGTGTGTGTGTGGTCAGCAGGGGGTGGGGGTGGGGGTAGGGTTGGTCAGCGTGCTTACATTTTAATTGCCTGCGGCGTTAATCAATTATAATTTATTCATTATTTTATTAGATTCGACTACCGCAAGTGCGGTGCAAATACGTGTACTTATTCTTACCTTTAACTGAGACAACAACTTCTTATTCCACCCCCTTCCATCCCCCTTGCTCTACCTGTCAATTATGTGTCATTATGCACCTTTGTTTGCTGTGCATTTAGTCCCTTTTAATTGCATTTAATTGCTGCTTGTCACTTATTTCAATTTGTCTCTCTTTGCATTTCCTTTCTCTCTCTCTCTCTCTCTCTCTTTCCGTCTCCCTCTCTCTTGAGTCCTTGCTTATTAAATCTTTGATTATTAATTGAGTCATTAATGAGCTTCAAACTGAAGATTAACAACACTGATAAAGTTTTGATTGAGCTAATTGCAAGATTGAGTTTGGCTCATTATTCAATCACATATTTGATCGCTCAACTAATACATTATAATACAAAAAATAATGTAGAATCATACCTCCAACTCAGGTCGAATATTGATTCTACTTTATGAAAAACTAACTTCAAACTCTCATCAATTCATCAAAAATTATCCGATTTTCAAGCGGAATGTCATTTTGTTTATGATTTTGCCTCGAAATTCATTCTGCATTTAAATTTTTATTATCTAGAAAATTTTATATATTTTCGATTTTTATCAAATTTTCCATACTCACCCCTTGACATTTATCCAAAAACTTTGATCTCTCATAACTTTATCAAAAATCAACCGATTTTTATGCGGAATATCATTCTGATACAGGTTAGGCCTCGAAATTCAATCTGCATTCAAATTTAATTATTTTTGTTACAAAATTCCCTAAATTAGTGCTGTGCCTTGTAGTGCAGTGTGTAGTCTGAACGGCACATTACTGGAAGACACACACACACTCACACTCACACATACACACACACTCACACATGCACGTACATGCTTGCACACATTCCATTAATGGAATTCGCAAACCAATCCCACTAATCGCATTACATTAACAGACTGCAATCGATTGTTTTTGGTAATGGAAAATGGATTCTGCTAATTTTTGTGGTCATCAAAATTCCAATTTGAATTTAACGCCAGTTGGCAAAAACGTTAATTTCCCCTCCACCCACAAAAATGCAAAACGTGAATAATTTCAAAATCGATGTGAGCTAAAACTTGTTTATTTATTTAGTGCTAATATGCATTGGGTTAAGTTTCAGATGTAGGATTTTTTATGGAGATACAAATAAGTCTAAAATCTATTTTACAGGCGTGTTCCAATTTACGCTTTCGCTACAATTCAAACAAGTTGTTGAACATTTTTTGGAAAATTAGAGAAAGTAAATTGAAATACGAAACATGCTTAATTTATAGTTTCTTTTGAGCGTTTAGGAAACTTGGAACACGCCTGTATATTTTATTTTTGTTTCTGTTTTTTTTTTTTTGAGATTGAAAACTCTTGTTTCACTGGTTTCTCGACTATACAAATTAAAGATTACAACGGTAAATTCGCTAAACTAAAAACACATACGATTAATTGAGAACGATAATATTACTTAGGGGATTTTGATTTGTGGAATGTGTGTGTGTGTGTTGTGGAATGTATGTGTATGTGGGCTTAACTAAGGCTAACAGTTTGTGGATTGCATGTGGATGGTAAGGTTAAGGGTAAAGCTAAACCATGGAGACTAGACCCTTGTTGAGATTATCGAGATGTTCCTTCGCCTTGATTCGCAGCGTTGCAATCGAATTGCTGCGCATGTCCACCGAGGGGGCGGGGGCGGGGCCGGTAACGGTAACGGTACCAGTGCTGTGGGGGGGCGGGGGACTCTCTCTGCCAACGTCGAGCAGCTCGCGCTCTCGCTCCTCTCCGCGCTCGTTGCGCTCTTCGGCATCTTCGCTGTTATCCCGAAGATCGCCATTGGAATCGGCATTGGAAATGCTGAGGTTCTGCGGTGACATGCACACATCGGGTCCGCTGCATTCCAGCGACGACGACGAAGACGACGTCGTCGAGCAAGCAGTCGACTGCGTCGTTGATGTCGGCGTCGCAGTCGCAGTCGCAGTCGGCAGCGAAGCGAGCGTGACAACGTGATGCGGCGACAGCGAATTCGCGTGCGGCGACATTCGCGACAGATGCGGCGACAGATGCGATAACGGCACCGCATGATGATGTCCATGTCCGTGTGTGTGTGCGTGTCCATGTGTGTGTGCGTGTCCATGCGTGTGCGCGTGTGTGTGTGGATGCGCTGACAGCGACGGGGGTGGGGGTGGTCCGCTCGTTGGCGGCGCAAGTTGCCCACTGTGCGGTCCGTGCGGCGGCGGCGGCGGTGGCGCCACCGGTCCATGGTGATGCCCCATGGCGGCCAGGCTGCTCATGGTCAGGTTGCCAGGTGCCAGACTCAGCGGCGGCGTCAGATAGCTCGGATAAACGCCCTGTGGATGCGACAGGAAACCTGCAAGAAAAACGAAGCAGTTACAGTGGGTGTGGCAAGTGATATTTTGAATGAAATTTTAATGTATCTATACTGACACTGATCTATAAAAATAAATATAACAAATATTTTTATATTGGAAAATATGAAGTTCTTTGTATAAAAACTAAGAAACTATAAAATCAGTCGGGAACTACAAAAAAATGTATAAAATCAGTGATTATGAAACCACTTTTTTTATTTTTTCTCTAAAACCGCAGTTTTAAAATAAATTCAACGCATTTCTCATTTTATTTTGGGTTCATAAAACTCGGAATATCTATTTTAACTCAAACATAACTTTTCTAAATATCGATAAATTATCGATATCTCCCAACTGAAACCCATCCCTAGTTGTCCCACACTCTCTTACCTGGCAGCGCGCTCAGCAGCGGCGGCGAGAGCCAAGGATCCACAGGGAGACCGGAAGCTCCGCATCCCAAGCGATGTGGAAGCTGTGTGAAATGCGTCAGTCCCAAGCGGAGACTCTCCGATTTCTCCTGGCGACGCCACTTGGCGCGTCTATTCTGGAACCAGACCTGGAAGTGGAAAGAGATGGTGAAAGAGGATAACATAGAGATAAAGAGAGATAAAGGCAAGTGTCAGTTAATTATAAGCGGGAGCAATTAAACACAGCACTGGCGAATTTAGGCAACACAAGGAAAACGCGTTAATTGAAACAGGCAAGCAGACAAGAAAAAGAAGAAGAAGAAGATGCAGAACAACAACAGTAATAATAATAATAATAATATTAACAACAACAACAGCGCTAAGGTCATCAAAAATAATTGCAAAACTGAATGAGCCTAAATGCAAGAGTGAAAAGAGATAGAGAGAGAGAGAGAGGAAGAGCAAGCTACAAAGTTAAACAAAAAAACAAAATGGCCGTCACACTCAAATTGTTAATGAAAACAGACGCACACAAAAGCTAGAGCGAGATGGACAGCTTAAGAGAACGCACAAAGCAGCGACTGAGGCAGCGGCAGAGGCAGCGACTGAGGCAGCAGCAGAAGAAGCAGCCAAAAGCATACAGACAGTTGGACAAACAAAATGGCGTAAGAGCAAAAGCAACAACACCAACGAGACCAACAACAACTACAACGATTGACGTGGCCCAAAATGCTGTGGAAATAAAATTCAATTAATTTGCCCGTAGCTCTAATTAGAATTATCGTGTGTCTAACTGTCTGTCTCGCAGTGTCTGTGTGTATGTGTGTGTGTTAAGAGCTTTTGAGCAGCTCTGCCAACCAGCGCGCAGTTAAAGCGTCTGTCTAATTAGTGGCAAACGCAAAAGAGAGAGCGAGAGAGCAAATGCAAAGAGAGAGCAACCGTATAAGAGTGAGCGAGCAAGCGAGCGTGTTAAAGAGACTGCTTGTGGATGGTGAGTGTGGGACGTGGAACTGTGGGAGTGTGGAATGTGGGTGGCATATTTTGGATTTCCGTTTGCCGTCGTCGTCGTCGTTGCCGCCGGCGTCGCTGCTGCTGCGCTCAAAGTAATTAAATGAAATTTGCGCAAATTAATAAGAAATTATTTTTGATGGAAATTTCATTATCATAATGTTGTTGTTGTTGTTGTCGTTGCTTTGCTTGCTTTGAGTCTGTGTGAGATTGTGTGTGTGTGTGTTTGTGTGGATGTTGTTATTGTTTTTGTTGTTGTTGCGGCTGTTTAATTAAACATAATGGCGCGTTAAATTATTTTCGTTGTCAATTTGTCGCTCAGGCAGAAACTGATTTGCATTACAAATTTGCCGAGCGTGCAGCGATACACTGAGAGAAATGGGACGTAAAGCTAATATTACAGTTATTTCCGTTATCTAGTAATATTATCTATTATCCCACTGAATCGCATCAAGATCGGACAAGTAGATCGGCAGTAATAGCTAACCAAAGTTATTTATATTGTTATTATTTCAATACAATCTCCTAAAAGTATGCTGTATTTTTTGTAATCAGTAATTTTTGTAGAGTACTTTAATATATATTGAAGTATATAACGGGTATTCTGGTCGGGATCTCAACTATAGCCTTGTTTCATTTAAATTCCGATCGAAATACTTGACTTTTATTTTAAGCTTAACATGATATCAATTTTGTGATATTTTAAGTAAGAAATACTCGACTTTTTCGCTCTGTGTAGTTATAGCTATCTCTCTCCCACCCAGCACCTACCAACTTCCCTCCTCTTGCCACCCACTTTTGTAGTGTAGTGTCGTTGATTGGCAAAACAGAAAGTGAAAATTTTCTCTGTTGTGCTTTTCCATGAGCAAATCAACTTTGGCAACTAATTAAGGCTAATAAGTAGTTGAGGCTGCTGGGTAATTGCTTATATTTAACTATATCTGTGTGTGTGTGTGTGTGTGTGTGCTGCATACAACAGTTAATGAACAGTTAAAATAACGTTTAAGCGTGACTAATTAACATTTTATTGCACTACCAAAAGCATGCATTATTGTTATTAAATAATTGCGATTAAGTTAATTATCCTTCCATTAATTGTTCTATTAAACGGCAAGGTTTCATTAATATAATATGAAAATAATTTTAATTTAAATAAAAGAATAAATATTAATTTTTCCAAATTACGTTTTTACAATGATAAATTTAAAATAGAGTCTATAAAACTCAATTGACAATTTGTAGTTCATTAAAAACTAATAAAAGATTAAAGTAACTCAGAAAACTAAAAAAATATAATATATATTTAAACAAAAATTCATTATATAAATAAAAGTGTATTTGTAATAAAATTATATTGCCTAATAAATACTAATAGCAAAAGAAAGCAATAAAAAAAGTTTTCCCAATAAATTATAACAAATAATAAATAAGAAAACAAGTATATGAGTGTAAAATAGACTTTTTTAACTGAAGCTAAATAACTCGACTATCTATCGAACCGTCTAAATGCCGTGCACATTGTGACAGTAACTTTTGACTGTTTAGTGAGTTGGCTAACTGTAAAATGAATCTATAGTTCAATTAGCATAGATGAGTGACAGTAATAACAAAGCTCAAGGAGCCAAAAACTCAACGTCAAAGTCTAATTTCCTGTCGCTCAAATCAGTACGAAGAAAATAAATTAAAGTTAGCAGCTTTAGGCCACATTTGCACACACACAGACAGACAGACACACACACACACACACACATATATACATATACAGAGACAGGGAGAGTTTCAAATGTTAAATGAATATTGACATTTGGCTGTGGGGAAAAGAGTAGGGAATAGGCAGGAGGGGAAGGGGTAGGGGAAGGGGAAAGGGGCAGAGGGAGGCCACTCAAAAGCCAAGTTTGTTGTAGTTGTTGTATTTGTTGTTGTTGCTGCCGTTCGCCGACTGTTATAATTTGAGTTTGTGCTTCTTCATTTTAATTAAATCATCAAAATCAATTTTGTAATTTCCATTCATGGTGCGTCATAAGCCCCAAAAAAGCGAGAGAGCGAGAGAGCGAGAGAGAGAGAGAGAGAGAGAGAGCGTGACAGCAACAGCAGCAGCATGAAAGAGACAGCTAGAGAGGGAGAAAGAGAGAGGGAAGTTTTATTGATGGCTGAAACGCCCAACATCATCGACATCATCATCATCATTATTATTATTATCAGCAATGTGATGATGAAGTGCTGGCAAATTGTCTGCTTTCATCTTTGGCTGTTGCTTCCCCCCACCCCTTAACCATCCCCTCCCTCTCCCACAAGCTTCTCTCCCCCAACTGGCAATAAACTCAATTTTCCACCCCATAGACACAAATACAAACACACACACACACACACACACACACACACACACACACACACACACACATGCAGCCCCATTTCAGCCATTTTCAATTTTGCAACATTTTGTGTTGCCCGCCCATCATCATTATCATCATCATCATCATCATTGTCATCATCATTATCATTATTGCCGCTGGCATTTGGCATTCATGTGGCGCCGGAGTTTTCCCAGAGCACGCGCCAGGCCACAAGCATCCCCATCCCCCATCCCCCATCACTTCCCCACCCCCACCCCATCCCCATCACTTGCCCCATCCCCCAGTCAACCACTTTTCAACTTTAATCTTTTTCATAAACTTCACATTGGCAGCAAACAATTTACGTTCCGAAAAATGGTTGACATTCCCCCTTTTATCCATAAACTTAAATGGCGTTGAGCATCATCCCCCAACAACAACAATAACAAAAGTGACAAAACTACAAGTGAGCTGCTCGACTGTTAAATGCCCAGTACCAATAATTTTAATATTAAAAGAAATATTTACAAACGGCAAAGATATATTAATTTAAAAAATAAAAACTAAACAATAAAAATAAACGAAAATATTATAAAGTAAAATAAAAATGTAATAAGCAAAAATAAGTTTTAAATAAATATTAAAAGAAATATTTAAAAACGTCATCAAAAGATTATAATTTAAGAAATACAAAAAGGAAAAAATATTGAACATATATATTTCAAATATTCAAAATTGATTTTTAAATTAAAATAACAAAAATAAGGGTAAAAAAATTATTAAATATATCATAATATATCATATCATAACGAACTAAAATTTGATAATTCTAAAATAAATGTCAAGTAAATGCTAGAAAAAATACTTAAATGTTTAATTAAAACTTCGTTTTTAAAATTATTAGAATAAATATATTATTAAAATAATAAATCTTTAAAAATACTACAACAAATATCCTATTAAAATTTTAGATCTTTCAAAATACTAGATAAAATATCTTATTTAAATTCTTAAATCTTAAATATCTACTTCGTTTATTAACCGTTTGAGATGACAAACATTGTCACAAACTCATAGCTCTGTGTAAGCTTGAACTACTCGGCTAGCGAGAAGAAGAAGAAGAGGAAGAAGCAGCAGAAGAACAACCCCATGGGCAACCGTTATTCTCATCGTCTTCTTTAATTTTGTTCGCAGCAAAGTTTTGCCGTTTTATTGGAAAACTTCAGCCGCAAAGTGTCGTCGCCCAAAAAGCATACAAGGCGTATACGCAATTTGGCTTGTACTCGCTCTCTCGCTCTCTCTCTCTCTCTCACTCTCTCTTGCTCTCGCTCTCGCTCTAGCGTGCGTATGTGTGTGTGTGTGTGTGTGTGTGTGTGTGTGCTATGGCACAAATTGCTTTTCGAATGTTTTTGACAGTTTGCAAATTGGAAAATTGACTTTTAACACACAAGAGCTCAGCAGCTTAATAAAACTGTTTGCAACTTGAACTACGCAAAGAGCGAGAGCGAAAGAGAGCAACAGAGATGGCAAGAAACACTCAGAGAATTTATAATTTTCTTGTATTATATAAAAAATACAACATAATATTAAAATTATCACACTATAATAAAGATAACTTTTCTTCTAGTAAGAAAAAAAATACTATATGTAATTATTTTAAATCATGTTTTTCTAAAATATAAAATATTTTAAGAATTATCAGTTTTTTAAGACTTTTCACGGTTAAAATTTGTAATTTTAAGATATGTTTCCTTATAATTTAAGAACCGAATTTATATTGATTTTTTAGGACTTTTTAATTAATTAATTTTTTTTCTAAATTTTTTAAGGGAATTTTTAGAGTACGATTTTTTGTTGAGTGTATGTAGAGAAAGAGGACACAACATCTTGTCATTATAACGGTCATTGTTGAGCTACTTCCATACATATTCATTGGCATACTTCCGTCTCCATCAACGGCTCCAGCTCCCAGCAAAGTTTTTGTGGCTAACAAATTGGAAAAAGTTTTGTGCCATTTGGCTAACTAGCTTTGGCCTTTGGGCCCGGCCAATTGCCGTTTATCGTGAACTATGAAATCTAAACTCAAAATATAACGTATGATTATATCAACGTATTTCCATTTTGAATCGCATGTCATGCAATTCAATCAATTTGATTGAAGTTGCACTCTTTCAACTCGTTGCGATAAGAAATTAATTGCATGGAAAAATAGTTGAAATCGGGTTTGGGTTTGGGCTCGGAAATGTGGACTCTATAATTAGAGCCTGGCTGGGAGACAACCCGTTGCGTTCAAGGATATTGATAGCGGCGCCTAAGCTAATGTCCTGGCAAATGCATCTGCATGGGTATAATTTTATATATATATATATTTTTTTTTTAATTTTTATATTTTCCCTTTGCTCGTGTGCAAGCTTTAATTCAATTAAAAAACTGCCAGTGCCGGAGAATCGCAGCCCTTCCCTAACCCGAAAGGCAACCCTAATTATATGGCGGGCAGACAGACATCAGTCAGGTCCTTGCAAGGTCCTGTCATAATTTCCAAGCCCTGAACAATGAGACACAGCGTGGAGTCCTTTTGCGCTAGTTTATGACATGTTTTTCTTTTGTTGGCTTTTAGTTCCGGCCCCGTCAACTGAGCCAGGACCTCATCCCTCATCCTGGCATCCTGTTTCGTCCTGTTTCGTCTTCGACTCGATTTTCGGTACCAAATTAGAGCCGAACAAAAGCTTTGTCCCTGCCACAAAGCGCACAAGATGTTTTAATTAGTTTAGGAGCCGACAAGCATATTGATTTACACTTGATGCCGCCTTTGTTCCGAAAGCTCCCCTCCCTTAAGAAAAGGACTACAGAAAGCTATGCAGAGTTACTTCTGACTCTGAAGAGATTGAGCAAACTTCAATAATAAGGAATTTCTACACGTTTATTCTATTGAATAATCAAATGAAATGTTAACATTAGATTCCTAAAAAGTTTTATTTCAAAGATCAGCTTTATTTGTATATAGATCAAATAATTTGTCAGATCTCTTATATATTCCTTTTTAGGTATAAAGACTGAAGTGTATAGAATTTTTTTGAAGTAAATATTTATATATAGAGAGGGAGAACTTTTAGACTAAGGATTACTTTTTTATTTAGATGACTTTCAAAAGAGAATATTTTTTTCTAACATCAGTAAGTCTAACATAATATTATAATTTTTTTATACATTATATTTTTTTCTACAAAAGAATATAATGATTGTTTATTTTTATTTGTATGCTCAGTTAATTAAATATTCACACTTTTTGAAAATATAGTATTTACCCTAATGGAATTAAAATTTTCCCAGCACTTCTGGTAAACCTTATATATATATTTAAGTCCTTATTGAACTGCCTTGGCTAGCTGCCTCATTAGCCCTAATAATAGTTTAGGTTGCCAGCAAATCGCAGTAATACAAAGCGAGACACACGACTTCCGTTTCCCTTTCCCTTTCCCCTCTCCCCATCCCACCCGTCTCCAGCACTCTCTCTTTTTCTCCATCTCTTTGACCGCTGCCAGCCGCAGACAAACTTATCGCCTCAAATATCGCATGTGAAAAGTCAAAGGGAGCAGGTCCTTTTGGGTAAGTTCTCTCTCTCTCGCTCTCTCTTTATGTTTGCCTCATTTAACACCCACTCGATCAACGCGCTCGAATTTCCTTTCAATTTCAATTTGAATTGCGGCCTGCTTCTTCTTCTTCTTCTTCCTTAACTTTAGCTGACTTTGACTGTATTAAGAGCGAAGAGAGGGAGAGAGAGAGAGGAAAATAATGTGACAGGGCGTGTTTGCTTGCGCCACGTGTCACCCTGTATTTAATTAGCTATTTATTTACTTGCTGACATGCCGAGCAGCGCACAGAGATGTTAAGAGCGGGAGGGAGAGACGAAGGGAAGAGAGGAGCAGTGCAAAGAAAGGGGCGGAGGGGGGCGTCACACAAGAAACAGTCGCACGCACAGTTAATAAGCAGTTAAATCGGCTACAAAGGACGACAAAGGACAAAGGACAAAGGACAAACGACAAATATGCCCAGCAGCTGCTTTGGCAAATAGTAAAAAAAAGAGAGTGGGCATTATTAAGAGAGCGGGAGAGTGAGAGAGTGGGAGAGTGGAAAGTGGGTCGCAGGTCGTGGAACGTGGAACGTGAGTCGTGGGTAGTTGGACTGTCACACGCTCCGCTTCACTCACATTTTGTTGACATTCACACACACACACACACATGACGCATTTTTAATTTGCAACAGTTGCAAGGTGAGACGTAAGGAGGGAGGGGGGTTAGAGAGTTAAGCTGCGGGGGCAGTTACAGATGGAGATGGAAGAGAATGTCACTGTTTTTGATTTTTTTAATAATCAGTTTCTCTTTCATATCGCTGCTTTATCTCAATATCAGCAGTAGTTATTAAAGATACAGAGCAGAAGAAGATAAACTACTTTTAGAGTCCACTGTAACTTATAATGCTGTTTATTCAAGAGCAGCATTGTGGCTGAGATCTCTTCCTTTTAATTTTCTTCGCTTTCCTCTTTTCCTTTACACTCATAATAACTTAATAGACCCCTGTACTTTTTTTAAGTACGGAGTCTAAAAATCATATCGTACAATCGGCTTTAATCTGTAAATTTTCATACTAAAATTGGAAAATTAGCCTAAAATGGTTTAAAATCGATTTTTTTTCTTCTTAATATATAGACAAAATTTTTTTAATTATTGTTCTAGACTCTAAAATTATAAAAGCTTATCTACATATTGATTTACAGAAAACTTATCCTAAATATTTTTTATTTGGGCAAAGCTTTCTATAATTTAAAAAATATTTCTCCAAATTAGTATATTTTTCAATTTTATGCTATCTTTTAACTTTGTACTAAAATAAACAGCAAAACTTTTGTAGCCACCCTCGCTGACAGGATTTCATTTATTTCTAAGCACCCGAAAAATTAGCCGGCGGTTATTTTGACTGTCGTTTTCCACGCTGGCTGATTACTCGCATAATTTGAATAATTCCTTATGACAAAATAAATTAGTTGACTACAAAGTTTTGTGTGTGTGTGTGTATGTGTGTGAATGGGTGTGTGTGTGTGTGTGCAGTGGCTAAAAGTTTGTTGCATATATTAAAAGTTGTTCAAGCTGTTCTCGTTGTTGTTGTTGTTGGTTTGATAACTTAATTATATTATATTTTGCGTGAGCCAAAAAAATGTTGCCACAGTGGGGCAAAAACACAACAAAGCGAGGCCGAAAACAAAAATTTGTTTAGGTGATTAATTAGCACATAATAAAGTGGCAAGCGCACGGAAAATTATTTAAGTGTTTTATGATTTATTCATAGAGGTCGCACAACCACCAAAAATAACAACAACAAAAACAACAACGAGAACAACCACAAAATTGAAAATAATAATTAAATAATAAACAAGCGATTTGAATACGCGTAAAACGCATAAAACCAATTAGCATGTTACACAAATTAATTAAAAGCGGAAATCAAAAGCCCCAAAAAGCATGTCACAAATTTCAGACCAATAAAAATGTATTTTTTTTATAAATCCCTACAGTATGTCAAGTAAATGTGTTGCCAAGGAAAAATATGCAAAAATATGTGGGTATTTATCTATTTTTTTATAGTTTTTTATAGTTAAGTTATAGTTTTCAGAAGTAAAAAAAGAATGTTTCTGCTTAAAGTATTTTAAAAAATAGTAATAAATTAAAAACTTTCCTCTGTTAGAGCAATTACTTGACATACTGTATATATACATGTAATTATAATAAGCAGCTTGTGTGTGTGAGTGTGTGTGTGTGTGTGGGTTGTTACCCAAAAAAAAATACTGAGAATAAATTTCAAGCTGAGAGACGTTGTCAAAACAAGCATTTATATAAAGCTGATTAAGTCACATTTCACATATCGTTGCAGGGAGAAAAGTGAAGAGAGTGGAAGGAGTAGAGTATAGGAGGGTAAAGGAAGGTAACCAATACATATGTAATACCTGCCTTAGTTCGTTGAAAATTTCTTTTGATTGACTCGCAGTGAGTCACATGAGTCCAAATTGAAATTGTTCTTTCTGATTTTTTCGGGCCTAATTTGACAACTTAAGCCCAATGCTCATTTAAACTGACAAGCATTTGTATCTGAAAATCTCTGGGAATATCTGTGAGTTTGTTTAACTGCGGCAATCTTTGAGCAAATTGATAAAGACTGCATGTACACATATAATACGATTTAATAATCAATCCCATACTTATTAGAAGAGTAGAAATAATCTGATTCCTATTAATTTATTCTCATTTGGAGAAATTTGTGATACTAAGAAACTGTTGAAGAATCTCAAATAAGTATAATGTCTTAAGCCTAATAGTTTTCCGGAAAAAGTTTCATTACTAAATACTAATTTTATAATCTAACTTTCTATGTCATTCAGCAAAATAATTTTGGGGAATAAAACTGATTTTTATACAATTTTTAGATATATATTTAAGGAACTATATTTTTTTTAATAATAGGAATTTTTTTAAATTTATTTTTTATTTATTAGAACAGTTTAAAAATTTTCCTTAGTTTTATATAATTTTTTTAATTGTCTATTCTTACATATTTATTTACCTGAGTTATATTGTGTTAAGGAATCCGAAAAATTATATTATACTAATATATAATTTATATCTTTTACTTTACATTTGCTTCTACTTCTTAATCATTTTCTGCATCAGATATACTTTTTGTACTCCTCAAGCAACTTTAATTCCAGTCAAAAAACACAATTACACAAAATTTGATAACTTTTATATAAATGTATACAAAGTATCATTAAGCTTGATCTAATCAGTTTATTTGTCAATTTTCAGCTCGTTAAATATGAAAAGAAAAACAATTTTCACGCTTATTCGATTTGTGTATGTATTTTTAAAGGGATGCCGTGTACACTTGACATCTGACACATAATAGAATGACGGCAAGTGCCATAATACAATAATAATAATACGAAAATTTCGTACTATACAAAAAAAGTCTCTGACTTTTGTGTCGCACTTGAAATGTTCAACACGAACAGATGTGCAACTCATTACACAGCATTTAGGCGCTTAAATTGAATAATATTCATAATTTCACAAGGGGATGAACAGGGGGTGAAGAGGGGGTGAAGTATCTACCCCCTTTTTGGCATTGCACTTGACGTTTGAAGTGGACTTTGAGACTTGGGACTTGAGTTTGAGCTGGAGATGAAACTAAGCAGCTGCTAAACACAAAGATATGTCAGTAAAATTTAGTTACAGTTCTCTCCCTGTCTCTCTCTCTCTCTCTCTTACTTTCTCCACTTCTCTTGCCATATTCACTGTTACAATTTACCATAAAAAAACGGCATAATTTCATTGTAATTGTAATTGTATTCGCTTGATTACATTTGATCGTATTTTGTTTCAGTTTAAGCCAAACATATTTCGAGTGCGCCCTCCGGACAGACGCTGTCAGGGTTGTTAGCCAGGGGTGGAGAGAGAGTGAGAGAGTGAGAGAGAGGGGTAGGGGGAGGCTTATGCAGCGCAATGTTTGTTGCCCTCTTTTTTATTTTGTAGCTGTAACCCCTAATGTCAAGTGAGGTTATGTTTTGTGTGCTTATATTTTGTGCCAGGGGTGGAAACACTCTGTCGTCGGGGGAGGCAAAATGATTTATAATTTCATTCCTTTTGATTTATACATTTTTATTGAAATGTGTTGACAGGTTACGCCAAATTCGATATGATGCCCAAAACAAATAATGAACTGACTTAGACTTTATATTTGTCCTTGTTTCATCCCTTCCTAGTGAAAGCTACTAAGGCCATGATGAAAAATGCTTAAATATTGTTTTATGCTTATTACGACATTAGATTTTCATTACAAGTGGAAACTTAAGATTGAAAATCATGAATTTTTTAAAAGTCAAAAGGGAGCCCAATGCATAGTTTTGAATGCAAAATGAACTTAGAGGACGAGTTATAACCATAAAAACATTCCGCTTGAAAATCGGTTTATTTTTGATGAAGCTATGAGAGATCAAAGTTTTTGAAAAAATGTTAAGGGGTAAGTATGGAAAATTGTATGATAGATGGCTTAAGATCGAAAATATATCAAATTTTTTAGATGATAAAAATTCAAATGCAGAATCAATTTGGGGGCCAAATCATGAACAAAATGACATTCCGCATGAAAATCGGTTAACTTTTGATAAAGTTATGAGAGATCAAAGTTTTTGAAAAAATGTTAAGGGTAAGTATGGAAAATTTGATAAAAATCGAAGATATATTAAATTTTCTAGATGATAAAAATTTAAATGCAGAATGAATTTAGAGGTCAAATCATGATCAAAATGACATTCCACTGTAAAATTGGTTAATTTTTGATGAAGTTATTAGAGATCAAAGTTTTTGAAAAAATGTCAAGGGGTAAGTATGGAAAATTTGATAAAAATCGAAGATATATTAAATTTTCTAGATGATAAAAATTTAAATGCAGAATGAATTTAGAGGCAAAATCATGAACAAAATGACATTCCGCTTGAAAATCTGTTAATTTTTGATGAAGTTATGAGAGATCAAAGTTTTTGAAAAAATGTCAAGGGGTAAGTATGGAAAATTTGATAAAAATCGAAAATATGTCAAATTTTCAAGATGATAAAAATTTAAATGCAGAATGAATTTAGAGGCAAAATCATGAACAAAATGACTTTTCGATTGAAAATCGGGTAATTTTTGATGAAGTTATGAGAGATCAAAGTTTTTGAAAAAATGTTTTTATGCAAATTATGAGTTGTTACCTAAATGCTCAAAATTTGAATGCAGATTCAATTTGAGGATCAAATCATGATTGTCACTTTAATCATGATTTGGTCCTCGTTTTCCTTCGCTTGAAAATCGCTTCAGTTTTGCCAAAAATATTTATGTTAGAAGAAATTAACTTCAGAATTAATATGATATATAATATAGAATAAAAAAAGTCTTAAATTTTAAAATAATATTTTAAATGATGATGGTACTAAATATGATTTTATTAGTTTTACTTTTTTAATATTAAATGATACATTAATCAAATATGATGTATTTATTTGTAGATGCGTATTTTCTCCGAGTGTAACTGAGTATTTAGTAATCCCTTGCACGCGTCTCAGTTTGATTTCATTAGCTGGCAAAAAGCGCAATCATTGCGTCAAGTTGGCAGGACACGTTTCGCAGCTTAAATTACGCACACGTTGGCAGCGCCAACTCGACAAGAGAGAGAGAGAGAGAGATCGAGAGAGAGAGAGAGAGAGAGGGGGAGAGAGGGGGATAAAAGGATGCGGCAAAGTGCTTTAAAGTTTTGCCCGAAAGGCAGAGACAACGACGAGAAACTGCGACTCGTAGACGACACCCTTTGGGCCAAAAAGAATGAACCAGGAGTGTACTACAGTAAACTCAATAAGTCGCATAAAGGAATGAAATTGGATGCCAATGCAATGCAAGAAGAGTGAGGGGAGTGACCAGGAGGAGGAGAAGCTACAGGAGGAGTAGGCAGAGGCAATTCTCCAACAAACAAACAAAATAACTGAACAAACGATGCCGACAACGACGTTATCCTTGCGGCAACTTCTCGTCCTGCCTTCGAAGCAACTGCGTCATCTCTCAGCTTTCAGTTCTCCCCTCTCTCTCTCTCTCTCTGCTCCCTTTCTCTTCGCATTGGCAGCTTAATTAATTGCGACACGCATTTGCTTAGGAATTCCCGATCTCAGGTAAAAAGCTCCATCAATTTGTCGGCATCTCAATTCCCTTTTACTTTGTGAAACGAGCCCCTAATGAGGGTTAATTGAAAGCGGCAGAGCTCTCTGGTCTCCTGCTCTCTTTTCTCCTCTCTCCTCTCTCCCCTCCCTATTCTCCCCCTTGTTGTGGCCTCCTCTGTGGCAGCCACAAAAGTGAAAGCTGATAGCGATTACGCTGTGAGCGTAATAAGCTCAGCTAGACAAATGCTCCAGAGATCCAATTCGAATTAAAGTCTCATGAAAATAATCATAATAAAAATTGTTGGGGAAACTAGAGCAGCTCAATAATCAATTTTTATGAATGAAATATCAATTTGAAGTTGAGGAAAAAAGCAAAGAAAATTATAAAATCATGCTAAAGCTTTGTTAAAATAAATGTTAAATATACTAGTCAATAATCTTATTAGAATACAATTATTTTAATTTAAAGAACTACAAACTGTAGAAAATTTTTATTTTCTAATTAGTATATGTAGAATTTTATTTATGAGAGCAAGTTCTTGAAATGCCTATGGGACTATTAAAATAAATATAACAAATAGGTAAACAAATATTAGATAAATATCTAGCAAATCTGATTAAAATTCTTTTTAATGTTACCAGATTTTTTAATCTTTGTTAACTTTTCAGTTATAAATTTAAAGTTCCTTATAATTATTTTAAAATTATTTGATAAGTTCAAATCTATATATATATTTAACATAATAGATAATATTAATATTTCATAATATTTCAAATATCTTAGACCTAAAACTATTTGATTAATATAGAATATCAGTTTCATAAAACACTTTAAATCTTTATATTTTAAAATTGAAAAACAGTTCAAAAACTTAAATATTTAAATTATTTAAAATTAATGGTATTGTATTCCGACCCAATACTACAACCAAATTCCTACCTAATATTGTCCACTATTTTTATACATATTATTTCTTTGTTCCTCTTGGGATTTTTGCTATTTTCGGCCATTTTGCATGGTAAATAAAATTTAAATAAAAAATTGTTGATTGAGCTTCATTGTTCGCTTGCTTTTTGATAATTAGGCAGCTCGCTTCAAGTGTTTAGCGGTTTGCTTTGTTTTATTGGACAGTTTGAGTTGAGCACAAGCAGCAGATGTGCAACACACACACACACCCAGACACACACACACACACTCAACCCTCATACTTGACTTTAGCTTTAGCTGCTTTTATTATTATTTATTATTATTTACCCTTGCGTTTGGGTTGATTGTTGTGGCTTTTGTTTGGGTCAAAGGTGGCATAATGTGTTAATTGTTCCTCCTCCCTCTTGCCACACTTCCCTCCCACGCACTGGGAGTGAGCGAGAGAGAGTGAGAGAGGGAGGGAGAGGCATTGAGAGCAGCTGTCGTTTGGTATTTTGCATTAATTATATCAGTATTGAGATGGCAAGCTCAAAAGGTCACTTTGGAGCTGGACAAATCACAGAGAGTGCCCCGATAAATCGAAATCTAAAGGAAGCAAATTCTCCAATGAGCAATTGACAATAACTTGAATAAACTGATAACTCACTTCCCTAGAGAAAGAGAGGGAGAAATATCAAATCAGCCCATTCATGCAATTGTCGAGCTCAATTTTGGTATTCCTGGTTTGTTTGATTTTTATGACACAATACTTGGTAGTTGCTGTAGGTTTTTCTTTTGCTTTTTGATTATTTCCGATTATTAGATTTGTATAGGATTTCAATAAAAGTGCACAAAATGAACCTAATATGCATTATTATTATTATGACATGTGAAAACGAAAGCGAAAGCGATTCAAATCGAATCGAATCGAATCGCATTGAACCATATGAAGACTGTAACTATAATAATACTCGTAATAAAAAAACAATACCAAAGAAAAGCAACGAAAAAAAAAACAAACATAAAAAAGCAAAAAACTTAAGGCCATGGCGCAAGTGGAATGCAATAAAAATCTATTTTATTTGTTAGTGAAATGACATTTTTATTTGTTTGCTTTTTATGCACACACACACACACACAGACACACACACACACACACACGTCACACACGTCGTATGCGCAATATGCAGATAAATAACTACTTCTTTCTCTCTCTCTCTCTCTCTCTCTCTCTCGCTCTGTCTCTCGTTTATTTTATGAGTGTTTTTTTCCCTGCCTTTGTCCTTTGACATTTTTACGATATTTAATCATTTGACTATGCAAAATAATTGACAGGCATTCATTCATTTATTTATTTTTGCTGCTAATAATATTAATAACAATTGCCATGCTCGACAATTTCACTAAAAGCTACTCAAACTCAAGCAAACGAGATATATACTATAAATATATTTATTCTCTGTTTGCTCGTATGTTATTCCTTCCATTTGTTTTTATATATATTTGCCATTTGATTTACTTTAGGCCAACAGGCAAGAAAACCTAAAGTCAGAACACGCAACGTCTACAGAATTTTTATATTAAACTTCTTGACTTTAGTTTAATGATTTCTCATAAGTAAAGCGAAACAAATCGATTAGTTTTTTGTGCAAATATTTTAAAACTATTGTATAAGAATTTAACTTTTATCAGACTATATTTTATGACAAGAGTATGCAGTTTTAGAAATCGGTGAAACACGTATTAATTTTAGAAAATATCTTTGTAATTCAGTTTCATGACAATCGAAAAAAAATTTTAATTTTCAGTCTCGATATTTTTACATAAGGGCTATAATTTAAAAAAATCTGAAACACGTATTTACTCATTTTGAACAAAGATCAACTAAAATTAATATTGAACCTAACTGAAAATATATTGAAAAAAAAACTATAGTACTCTGTTAAAGAAAGAGCTCTATATATATTTAATAAATATAATAGTGTTTCACTGTCGTCAATCAATGTTTATACGCCATCAATCAACCCCTTTTGGCAAGTTATATTTGTGGTTAAGAGGTTGCAATTAGCTTTGCTTTGCCATGCTAAATTAGGTTTTAATTAAACTCTTTTTCAGTGTGTCGAGTGTGACGCATTTTCGCACTCGATTGTGTTTAATACGGCGTATGATTGGAGCACATTTAACCCTTAAAACATTAAGGGAAAGACGGAATCCTAAACCAAAAAAAAAAGAGACTATAGACCCTCGAAGTAAATTGTTGGCTGTCAGCGTGTAATCCAAATAAAATAATTGTCATCTATGAGGCACTTTTCGGGCCATATGTTTTGGCTCACATCATAAGGGAATATACGAAATACAGAGAAAATAACAACAAGAGAGGAGAGAGAAGAAAGAAGAAAGGAAACTGGCAGCTGATGAACTGACTGTGTTTTTGCAGTATTAATGATGTCTATGTCTGTCTTTCAGTCCACCAGTCTGTCTGTGTGTGTGTTTTTTTGTGGTTGTTTAGTCCGTTAATCTGTTGTTTAATTTGACGGAGCTTAACGCGTTTTCTGTTTTGGTTACCATCTGAGATAAGCTGAGGATATAGATATCCTTACTACTGTTTTCTTTTTTTGAGGGGAGTTTATATTAATTGCTTTTGCAAAAATATAAAGAAAAAAGCAAGCAACCACAAAATGACACAATTTCAATTTCATTTAGAATTTATTTTCTTCATTTTTTCTGACGTTAGTTGAGGTCTATTACAATGTGAACGAGTGGCAGGCAATATTGCCATTTAAACAACAATCAAACAAGCCACAGAAATGCATACAATACAACAATAATAATAACAACAACAACAATTACAAACACAATGCATCAAATGCAAAATCCAATCAAACTTTTTAAACAAACATTTAGCAAATCTATTACAATGCACGTGGCATAAACCGATACCAATACCAATACCAACATCATTGCCAATGACAATACAAAGTTACCAACCAAAAAAAAAAAAAAATACGAAAAACCCGAAACCAAATTCAGAAATAGAAACCAAAATGAACTCATCTAGTACGAGTAAACGAAGAAATTGTATTGCCAGCTGCCTCTTTCAACTGATTGACTACAATTCTGACTCTGACTCTGTCTTTGACTCCTTCACTCCTGGATTTGAGTTCTTGCTTTGAGTTTTGGCCAAGAAACAACTCAGTTAGTTTTGCTTTTTATACACTACACTGCTGGGTATGTCAAAATTCTCAAGAAAATTTTAACTAATAAAACTAGTTAATTAAAAGCTAAATAAATTGATATTTCTGTTTATTTCGATTGTATATAACATTTTTAAATGTATTATATATGCTTCTATATTTAAAAAAAATATATATACCACTCAGGGGGGAATTATTCAAAAGATTTTACAAACATTTTTGTTTGATTGGGACTCAACATTTTTATTTTAAATATTCCCCCTTTAGAGGGAAAATATGATAAAAAAAATTGTATTTTTTAAATTGAATAGCGAAGTTTTTGCGTTTTTTAAATTTGTACTGCTTGGATCTTTTTTTTCTGAAAATATATTCCTCCCGAGGTTGAAATATTTTCAAAAAAATTCTTAGGTAATATGATAAAAAATTTGCAATATTAAAACTGAATAGAAAAATTTATGCGATTCTTAAATTTGTAAGGCTTGGATCTGAAAATATATTCCTCCCGACGGGGAAATATTTTCCAAAATTTCTCAAGTAATTACTTATTTTTAATTCATTTAATTTTATTGCAAAATAAAATTAAATTAAGGCTTTTGGCTAAGAACTTTTTAATTTATTTCTTAAATTCCACTATGATTTAAGGGTATCTGATCTTCTAGGTTGTAGGATCCTTTCTTCTTTTTCTCCTACTCCTCCTTTTTTTGTGTGTGTGCAAACTTAATCAAAACAAATTTCCACCTTCAACGAGTTGCACACCAAGCAATTTCCCAGCCAGTAACGATAACTAGAACTTCATGCAAACTAACCGCAAATACGATTACACACACACACACACACACACACACACACACACACACACACACACACACACACATGCAGAAGGGGTGAGAAAGGGGAGCAGCAAAGAAAAAGGGGAAGCACCCCAAAAAAAATAAAAGATGTACCCACTAAATCGAAAAAACGAGTTAAACTTTGGGGAACGATTGCTGTGAGTGCTTGTAAAAAGGGCTGCAGCAGAGAAGGGGTTAAGAGGGAGAGGAAGAGGGGAAGGGGGAAGGAGGGTTCTAGGTTGTGGCATAATTTGAATTCGTGTCAATTTGACAAAGTGACACATGAGGGCCGTACGACCATCTAGAAAAACGCTGATAAATCGCAGCGCCGTCGGTGCAAGAAATTTTTATGCGATTTTCGTTCATTACTTTTGTATTTCATTTATATATAAGTATATTTTCGTTTCTTCCTTCACATTTGATGTTGCAGGTATTTACGTATATATTTAGCTATTTGTTTATTTATTTATTTATGTGCATACATTTGTGTTGCCAGGCCGCGACTCAAAGCAGACAGACAGACAGACAGACAGACAGACAAATGTCGCCAACGTTGCAACGTTTTGCGTTTTGCGGCACGATAATG
Source organism: Drosophila falleni (assembly GCA_035045575.1). Taxonomy (NCBI): domain Eukaryota; kingdom Metazoa; phylum Arthropoda; class Insecta; order Diptera; family Drosophilidae; genus Drosophila; species Drosophila falleni. The sequence goes on from JAWNOV010000011.1 coordinate 13,419,339, forward strand.
TTTAGTCAATAAAAATGATTTGTCGTCTGAGGAAACGAAATTTTCATGAAATTTGATATTGTCCTTTAGCGACTGTCGACTCTCGACTGTCGCACTTTTCTCCCCACCTAAACTATCTATTTTATTTTGCAGTTTATGACTTAGAATAACACATATTGTAAAAACTATGCCAAGTCAGTCAGAAGGTCCACTGCAATTAGAATTTTTTGGCTGCCACTTGAAAGCCTTCAATAACTTCAATCCTAGCATATTTTTATTTTTATTTGTATTTTTTGGCATTTTATAGTATTTATGTAGGGTTCTCCGATTGCTTCACTGGCGTCTTTTATGCTACACCGCTGTGAAAGGAATTTACGATGTTAACGTCGCAATTTGCCACCCGAAACGAATGGCAGCCAGACATGCATCGACCCTATGCGAGGTAAACCCCCTAAGGGGTATAGGAGCATAGGGAAATATGAGGAAAAAGACACACAGTCTCAAAAAGTGCATTATTTCCTCAACATAAATATCCTTCCCCTCTATAGACAACACTAACTTTTGGCTCTGCATTGTCATTTTGCAATTGAGACATAAATTTTAATATGCACTGAAAGAAAGTTATGGCACTTTTTGTCTCTCTTCCTTTGAAAGTTTTGTATGGAGTTTGTAAAACAAGTCGAATTGGATTGGGGAGGATAAAGCAACCACTTTAAACTGGGCACAAAATGTGGCAAGTGACTAAAGTGCAAACACTAGCTAACGATATTAAATCGATTTAAATGAGGAATAGTCCATATATGCATATAGGTAAAAAAATATGATTTATGATTAGTGATTAAGCTGGAAAATAACAAAAGAAATATCTTCGCTAAGTGACGAAAGTGACAATTGAAAAAAATGTACATATCTGCTAGTGACTAAAGTTTAAAGAAATATACTTGAGCAAATGCTGAGAACTGATTGTAGCTGATGAAATTCATATGTTTATTTATTTACAATTTAGTTTAGAAATATTTAAAGCCAATAGCAAGTAATATTTAGTTAAAAAACTTTTATATATGAGTGCTAGTGACTAAAGTCTAAGGAAATATAACTAAGAAAATGTTGAGAATGGATTGTTACTCATGAAATTCATATGTTTATTAACTTGCAATTAAATTTAAAAATTATTCAAAGCCGATAGCAAGTAATGTAACTTTCATGCTTCGGTAAGTGATGAATTCATGCATGTTTTGCGGTAAATTACATAAGTGGACTGCAACAAATTCAGTAAGTGACGAAAACTGATGAAATGCGATAAAGCCAAGTAAATAATGCATGTAAGCAAATGAGTTACAAGCCATTATCTATGTTGGCCAGCAAGTGCAAGCATAAATCCTTGTCAAGCTGACCAAAACAAGTTAACAACTTGCAGTCACAACTTTAGTTGGCACAACTTAATTTCGTTAAAATAAATAGCAAAGGGAAATTGTTTAATTTCCGGGACTGGGGCCTGACTGGCTCAGACATGTCCGACATTTTGATTGCACAATTAGCAAAAGTCAGCTAGTAAATAAAAGCTGAATACAAGCAGCTGATTTCGTGGCTGATAACTCACCTGGACACGCACTTCGGGCAGATTCACCTTCATGGCGAGCTCCTCACGGGAATAGACATCGGGATAATGGGACTTCTCAAAGGCACGCTCCAGTTCATGCAGTTGATATGTGGTGAATGTGGTGCGATTGCGACGATGCTTCTTCTTTGCACAGTTGTCGTCCTGACCTGAAATCAAGGATCATAAATATATATATATATATATATATAAATATAATTTGATTTGTAATAAAATTTTTTTTAAGAAATATTAAACGAGCTCCTTTTTTAGATATGTATTATAATAAAATATAAAATATTAGCAAACTGTTTACTATCTACATTTTTATAATAATTTAATATTATTTTTGATTAAATTTATTTAATACTTGTCGACTGAGTTAGACCAATGATAAACTAAAAGATCGTAACACCATATTGCATTCGAATTTTGAAAATCGCTGGCTGATCTCACGATGACTTTGTTTTAGCTATGTTGTGTCCAAATTTCAAGGTCGCACGTCTAATGGTTTGGTCTGTACAATGCTCTGTCAATCAACACAAAACGATATTCTCTAATAAAAGCAAATTTAAAATCAAAATAAATGTTATAAAAATATTAAAAAAATTAAGAATCTTATAACTAAAATAATTAAACTTTTTCAACTTTAGAGTGAAATTCTAAAAAAAAAATTGAAAAAATAAGTGCCAAACACATTGAAAAATTTAAAAATCTAAAAATTTTTTATATTAGAATACAGGATCTTTTAATATTAATAGAAAATGTTATGCACATTTCCCCCCTCACTAACTAGATAAGGATCAACCAATATTAAAAAAAATTCACTTTTGACAAAATTAACAGATCTGTTGATTTTTAGAGCACATTGTCTAAACAATTGAAAATTTTTTTCAGTAGACCCTTTTAATTTTCAGAGTACAGGGTCTACAAATGAGAGTTAATATTAAATTAATAAACCAAAATCGATATTAAGAACGTATGTGACTTTTTCATTTATTTAGATGAATGTTGCTGCCAGCAATAGGAGCAACAGTTGCAGTTGCAGTGGCAATGGAAACTTACCTTCATCATCGCTGCCGGATGTGATTTTCTCGCCCTGTTCGCTGTTGTTGGTCTGATTGAGATCCTCGCTGGATGCACAGCTGCCATTGACCAGACTGTCGTTGTCCACATGCTCAGTTTGTTGAGTGTTGTTGTTGTGGTTGTTGTTGTTGCGATAGTCGTGCTGAAAGTGTTGCTGCTGCTGCTGTTGCTGCTGTTGTTGCTGCTGTTGCTGTTGCTGTACCTCATCGAGAGTACGCGCTCTGATGCTATAATTGCCAAGTTGCTGACCATTGGCTAATTTCGGCTCATTATCATCACAGTAGGCGGAGGAGGAGGAGGCGGAGGATTTGCGCTTGTTGCTGTTGTTGTTGCCGCTAGGACGCGGTGTTGGCGGTGTGGTAACATCAATATTAATGCTGCAATCGGCTTGCAACTTTGCCGCATCATCTTCATCCTCATCCAGTTCACTTGTCGAGGACATTGAACGTTCATCATAGTCACGATTTACTGTTGCTGTTGTTGCTGCTGTTGTGGCTGCAATGTTGCCTGTTGCTGCTGTTGCTGTTGCATCCGGCTGAAAGTAGCTGCCAGCAATTGTTGCTGTTGTTGTTGTCGTTGGTGTTGCTGCTGTTGGCGATGACTTGGCATATTTGTTGTGCTGCTCCTGCGCATGCGCAGCCAGCGCCGCCAAATGTTGCTGATGGCTGGCATAGGCGCCAGGTGGCGCCACCGTTACACCCTGCAATCCCGCCTGCACCGCCGACAATCCCTGAGGCGGCTGCAATTGATTGGCCTCCACCATTTGATGCATGGAACTGAGGTAATTACCCGCCGCATCCTCCTGTTGTCCATAGCCGTGACCGTGACTGGCACCGTGACTGGGACCGTGACTGTGACTGTGACTCTGGCTAAATGCAAAGGCATTGTGGTAGCCAAATGTTGCATGTCCCGTCAGTGTGGCATGATGATGACCCGGTGGTTGTTGCGATTGCGGTGGTGGCGGTGCTGTCGGTGTTGGCGGTCCATAATTGAGTCCGTTCTTCGCATGTTGCTGCAACATGTTGGCCATGTGGCTGTCCATGTTGCGCAGCTGCGTCAGCGACATGTTGCAGCGCAAATCGGTGGCATCATCATCGGCCATCGAGGCATCACCATCACCTGAAAAAATATTGAAATAAAAAATATTAATTTAGATAAATGTAAACTAAAATCGATAAGCATTAATCGAAAAAAAAAATACTATCGAGTTGTCGATCGAATGTTTCGAAAAAACGGACAGTGAAATCAAAAAAAATTTTATTTTTTAATTTTGGTGCAGCGTCAAAATATAGAAAAATTGATATTCCGTAAAGAAATCGGTAAAGATTTGACAAAGTTATGGCAGTTTAAAGTTTTTGAAGTAGCGCGAAGGGAAAAGGTATGAAAATATACCCTGTGATAAAAAAAGGGAAAAGAATTTCCAATTTTAATGCAGAATCAAAATACAGTTGAGCTATCGATTCTTTATTAAAATCGATTTAATTAACTCTATTGATCGTCAAAAAAGTATTGGAGTTAGGATTGTTATAATTATATTTCTCCTTTAATTATCAACTGAAAGTCGCAACTTTAAGTCCTTACTGCTTTTCTATAGACATAGATCATTAGTCATAGTTACATAATCGAATCATGTAGCACAGTGTACACTGTATGTTGGACTACTGGTAAAAACGTCAGGATATTATTGCTCGAGGACTGATTAGATTTTAATTAGACAGTTGGCCAAGTCATAAAGCTGTCGCTGCCCATGTGGTTAAAAGCTTGCTTCGGTAATAACAATGTGTTATTTAAACAGCCCCCTGTTCCCCCCTCTCCAACCCCTATCATCAACTTCCCCCACACCTGTTGTTGGCCCTATTAATAAACGGCTTTCAATTAGTCGCCTCGTATTTACAATGTGCGGCAATAAAAATTCTGAGAATGGCCCCAAATGGCTGAAGGCCACAAAGCCTGAGTGTAAACTAGGATGAGTTGGTAGTAGAGTGTAGAAGAGAGGGAGGGGAGAGAGAGAGAGAGAGAGAGGGGTCTCTAATGGGCGTAGTGGCTGCCGTTGTCGCTTGCACATATCACGTGACATGCAAGGAAGTCATTAGTTGTCGCCGAGTTGAAGGTGAAACGAAGCGGGAAAAGGAGAAATGGAGAAATGGAGAAATGGGGCAGGGAGTATGAAAATGAGGGGAGGACACGTGGGTGGTTACTGTTTGCACTGACTTTTGCAGTAAATAAGTGTGTGTTTAGCCCAGTAAATAAAGTTCATAGAGGCTATTGAATTTGCGACCGTGTCTGTTCTATTGTTAAAATATGTAGATCTCTGAATATATAAGAGCTAGAGCAACCAAATTTGGTAACAATACTCCTCTGATATGCACTTATATAAAGAAATTTTTTTTATTCTGCCACGCCTCTTTTTGCCCACCCAAATGGAAAAAATTTAATAATAGAAGCAGTTTTAAAGCTACAGTCTTGAAATTTAGTACACAAAATATGTTGAACTTTTCGGATATAATTTACAAATTTCAACTTGATCGGTTAATAAACAGCGCAGATAATTGAGATCTTGTTATTTATGTTTATTAACAATTTTTCATACATAATTTATAATAAATTAATTTAATTTTTATTACATTTTTACTGGTGCTGGGCACCTAGCAGTCGAGCACTTGTACTCTTACATTCTAACTTGTTTTTTGTGTAACCAAATTCAATTTCTGTGTTAAATTGGCTTTTGGAAAAGGCGGCTAAAATTGTTGCCTATTCAAATTGCCCTCAAAATACGCTGAATATCTGTAATTATTTGATAGTCTTTTGTGTAATTGCTTTTTGATGTAGCCAAGTTGGAATTAATTTGCATGTACTGAGTGTAAGTGAACTGAAAGCCCAGTTAACAATCAGTTCGATTACATAAATCGATTCCCAGCCCAAATCATTCAACTCTGGCGATTGTCTAATGTAATTATGTCTCACACAAATGGCCAATAATTATGTATGTATGTGGTCTGAACTTAATTCTTGTCTATATTGATTTTCATCAGTTCTCTCACATTTTACAGTCTGTTAATTGGGTCAAATATTTGGCTAATTAACCATAAACATGGGCTGTAAATGGCCTGAATTAACCTCAGCTGCGTTTTCAGCAATCAATCGAAATTTACACGCACCGCATGCATTTTATTTTGAGCCACTGTGGCGTTAATGAAATTAACTTGAAAACTTTACAAAGAAAATATAAAAACAATGCGCAAACGAGAGAGGGACGGAGAAACAAAACAGGCAAATGAGGTAGCACAATAACAACAATAATAATTATTATAATAATAAAAAATAAAATGTAGAAAAGACCATTTAAAAGGCGTGAAGGCGCCACATGAGGTGCCTTTTGCCCATGGTACGCAATCACAGTAGCCACTAACTCAATCTCAGTCTCAGTCTGAGACCCCAGACCTAGACCCGGACTCGAATACGAATTCATATTCATATTCACACTCAGATCGGAGCCCACACTGAGTGCGTGCGTTAATTGCGTGAGCTTGAGCCCAAAAATGAACATCGAGGTGAATGAATGAATGAATGAATGAATGACGCCTCATATGGACTGTGAATCGATTGAATACTCAGCGACATTCAATTTCAATTATGCGTACAGCTATATTCACACGTGCCAGTTCACTTATTAATTATGAAACGCTAGAGAAGACTATGTTAGATTTGAGAAAATGTCAAATTGGACGTTAGATGGCTTAGGATTGAAAAATATTAAATTTTCAAGATGATAAAAATTTAAATGCAGAATCAATTTGGGGGCCAAATCATGACCAAAATGACATTCCACTTGAAAATCGATTAATTTTTTATGAAGTTATGAGAGATCAAAGTTTTTGAAAAAATGTCAAGGGGTAAGTATGGAAAATTGGGTGATAAATGGCTTAGAATCGAAAACTTATCAAATTTTCTAAATGATAAAAATTTAAATGCAGAATCAATTTAGAGGCCAAATCATGATCAAAATGACATTCCACTTGAAAATCGGTTAATTTTTGACAAAGTTATGAGAGATCAAAGTTTTTGAAAAAATGTCAAGGGGTAAGTATGGAAAATTGGATGATAGACGGCTTAGAATCGAAAATATATCAAATTTTATAGGTGATAATAATTTAAATGCAGAATGAATTTAGAGGCCAAATCATGATCAAAATGACATTCCGCTTGAAAATCGGTTAATTTTTGATAAAGTTATGAGAGATCAAAGTTTTTGAAAAAATGTCAAGGCGAAATTGGGAAAATTGTATGGAAAATTGAATAATATACAATTTTTTGTTCATTATTTTGGAATTCTTATATAAAGTTTAACTTACTTCAATTCAGTTGACATTAAAAAATACAATTTTCTTAAACTTTTAATACCTTCAGCAAATTCTATAAAAAAAAAATTTCTTAAATTCTTAATTCTTTCAGTAAATTCTATTTATAAAACTGAATACTTTCGCTTAAATGAATTATGAATGAACTGAATTGTTCCATGATGAATAAAATTTCATTTGTTCCACTATTACATGTGAAAGTTTCAGCGACTTGGCTCTTTTGAATGTATTCAGTATTCATTCATAGACTGGAAAACCAGAAAAAAAAGAGACAGAAAAAAAGAGTTAGAGATAGATACTGAAACAAGCAAATTGTCTGATCGACAGTTCAATTAAGAAATGATTTTGAATTTAAATTTAAATTTAAATTTGAAATTCTGTTTATGGCTATTAGCTGTGGCAATTAAAGTTGGCAGCTGGAAATATATTGGGTTGTTAACAAATTGAACTATGCGCAACACAAAACGGTCAAGTTGAAAATGTTAAAAGGTTCAAATTAAGCCAGCTACTGACAAGATGAGTTGAGTTGAGTTGAGTTGGCTAATTGAGCGTGGCTCAAAAAAAACAATAGACAAAACTGGTCAAAAGCGATGAGCCTGGTTTGCTCCAATTTGTCGGCAATGTGAGCTGAGCACTCATAAAGTATAGTTAAGGACAAATTGACGTTAATCGCGTCACTCAGATGATTTGACAGTTTCTCGAATAAAAACGAGAGAAGAGATAAATAAATGTTGGGCCATTAGGCGGCGGCCTAATTGAAATGTTATTAGCCCAAAAACAAGTTCGTCATTCAAACAGGCAACAGGTATGAGTATGAGTATGAGTTGAAAAGGAAATGCACAAAATGCTCAACATCTTCCGGCGCAGGCGCGACTTGAAGATACAAAGATACAGAGATACAAAGATACAAGATACAAGATACGCGATATCGAGCTCATATCAAAAAACGAAACAAGCCATAAACAAAACTGTCAATCAAGTGTGTTAAAGTAAAGTGGATTGAGTTGAATTCGAGTTGTTGTTGTTGTTTTTGTTATTACTGTTGTTGTTGTAGTTGTTGTTGTTGTATCTGTGGCAACAAAAGCGGTTAATAAGCCGCAACACCGACGCACGTTTAGCTCACTTCGGACACGCATTAAAATCATTAAAGCGACTTTAATGCTCAATTTAATGCCGCGTCAACTTGCCTCTCAATATGAATGTGAATATGAATGTAAATGTGAATGTGGATATGGATGAATCAATGGAGCGATCTCTACACTCAGAGAAAAATACATGTTGTATATATATGAAATTTAAAGTCTATAATTACAATCGTATAACCCTCCAATGTTTTTCAAAATAAATATAAATACAAGTAATTGAAGGCTAACTACAAGTATAATTATTGGAGGCAAGCCAAAATCCTTGAAGAATTCCAAATTTGTTATTAATAATATTAGACTTAAGTATTTCAGACGAATATTTAAATAAAATAAAATTCTTGGTTTTAAGCTGAATTAAATTATAAGTTAAAATGAAATCAATCATTATTCATAAGCAGACAATTGAATAAAGTTCTACACATTTGCATAAATAATTAAATATAATTCGGTAATAACAATAAAAATAACATTTTAAATTTTTTATGTTCACCTAAGAATTTTAGGAGTTAAGAAATTATTTAATTTTATATTATGGTAATAAATTTGTACATTTTTTTTTTCACTTTTACAAAATTTGTAATGTAAAATATCAAATTCCACAAAAAGTTTGTAAATATTTGTTCCTTGCATTTTTTTCTGTGTGTCTACCTCTGCTCTTTCTCTCGCTATCTCTACCTCTCTCTCTCTCTCTCTCTCTCTCTCTCTCTGTATCTAGCTCCCTCTTTATCTCACACTCAGCTTGAGCTCTTCTGTTTATCTTGATCTTTAATAATGCAGTTCAACTCAACTCAACTCACATCACATCACATCCATGTTCACTTATTGACGCCTAATGCACTTGTGCAGCCAACGCTTTTATGCGTTTAATGAGCATGTCTCTCTTATCCCCTCTCTCTCTCTTTCTACTCCCTCTCTCTCTCTTGACGCCACCTCAGCCAGCTGTCAGTTTAAATGCTTTTTGACAGCTTGTGTCTAGCCGCAGTTTAATTATGATTATGACTTTGGAGGTTCTGACCGGTTTGGTTTGGCTTTAATACCCCACCTCCTGTCCTCCTCCCCTTCTCCTCTCTCTCTCTCTCTTCACCTCTCTTGCCCCTTGTTAACCACTTGCTTAGTTAGCTAGTTTATTTGCTTGTCTCTAATTAATTTGCGGCCATTTAAACTGCGCTTTTTCTGGTTGACTTTTTTTTTTACTTGCACAAAACCATTTTGTTTTCGCTATTCTTGTTGTTGTTGTTGTTATTATTGTTGTACTTTATATTATTGCTGTTGTTGTTGTTGATGTTGTTCTCAGTTGCATCTCATTGGCCAAGTTTGCTGTCTTGGCGCTTTAATTGAATTAATTGCTACTTATTTAATTGATTTCGTCTTCTCTTTGTCTATGTTTTTAAAGCACTTTTTGAAGACGATTAACGCTAAATTTTAAGCAGGAAACAAGACGAAATCAAGGTGGAAAATAATATTTGTAATTTCTTGCTTAAAAATATAATAATTAGGTAATCGAAACATTGTTCTGCATTTCCCTTAATTTATTTTATATTTAACTAAACTTTTAATAAGCTTAATTTTAATAAATTTCTTAGTTGAAAAAATATAAGTAAATGTATTTAATAATAAATGAAACAAAATAAAAACCTATCGAAAAATTAATGAATATATTCTTTTGAGTTTATTTGTAGCATAGGTAATTAAATATAGTTAATAAAATATAAATATATATTGAGTTTTAATATTTTTTTGAAATCCTTTCCCTTATCCCTTTTTTAAGCCTTTTTTTCTATAAAAAAATGCACGTAAAAAATGATACAGCTGACGTTTTGAAATCAGTGCCAAAAATCATCGAAAATAATAATAAAATAAAATAAAATAGAATGTTGCCTCCCATTTTTCACAAGTTGCAAGTAGATGGTGTTATTTTTTTTATTGGCCGTGCGACAATCGCATTTCGGCAATCAAAACAAAAATGAAAATGAAATAAATTATAAATGGCAAGAGTTATACGAATAAAGAGGGTTAGGGCATTAGGCCACCTTTTTCGTGTACCTGCCACAAGGTGGCACCGCTGCATAAATCCAACTATAATCCAGTTAAAAAGCCTTCAAGGTAACGAGCTGTTTGGGCCCCCAAAAGAAAAGAAAAGCAAATAAAGGAGCCAAGAAATATGTGTGTAATAAAAGTTTAAATTGGCCAAGAATAGGCAATAACATGGCAGGGCCAAAAGACGTCGACGTCGACGTCAACGTCAACGCCTACGCTGCCAAGTTGTGAGTTCTAATCCACGTTTTGGCCATGTTAACGATTACCGTTGACTGATTTCAGCTTATCAGCTGTCGTGCATCGCATCGAGCCAAAGGCGGCACTAAAGTGCAGCCCCTTCAGAAGTCAGTTACCAGTTACCAGTTTGGGTCTTGGCCAAATAACAACTTCACTGAGACACTGACAGTGAGAGAGAGAGACAGAGAGAGAGAGAGAGAGAGAGAGAGAGAGAGGAAGGGAGAGCGAATACAAATGCTAATATAATTTTGCGATTGTGTTTGTTGATTGTTTGGCACAAAAGGTTGTAACTGTAATTGAAATCGATTTGCAGTTTTGCTTATCGCTGTCTGATTTGGCAGCTAATGCGTAAATAATGCCACAACAAATTTGATTTATGACTAAGACTCACATTACTTTCCTTTTTCGAGGACTCTATGCTGATTACAATTATTCAACTCAAGTTAGTTTATCTACTATTAAATATAATAGATCCTTCATGTAATACTTTTTGATCACATTTAATTTTTCTTACAATCAATATTAAATTATAATAATTAAAATGATTTTAATTTCTCTTGAGCTTTAATTTTATTTATTAATATTCAATTTTAAATTGTACATAATTTATTTTCATTGGTAGTCTAAATTTTTATTTTTAAAATTGTTTTCCAGTTCTTTAAATGTTAAGAAAATAAAGGTTAATAAAGGTTTCAAAGTGATTAAAATGTTATATTCCTTCAGTCTCAAATTAAAAATATGTCAACACTTAAAAACAAAAATAACTTAGGCGATAATAAAATAAATTGTTTTGCTGAATATTGAAAGTATAGTATCAGGTACTCCATATTATATAATATACTGGAAACCATATTATTTCAATTTAAAAAATATTTTCTTCATATTTTATTTTTCCATTAACTTTATAAAAAATGTTGTTTTGTAAAATTATAGTTTTTTTTAAATAAGTAAATAGTTTGGCTATTTTTTTTTATATTTACTATGATTATTTATTTATATTTTCAATTTATCTTCAACATTTTTTTGATAAATTCACATAGATTCTTTTATTTAATTCAATGCTGTATAATTGCTTTGTCGACTACTTTTAGTTGACATTTAATACATAAACAAATGTAGACATTAAATAAATAATTAAATGCCACTTACCATCACTGCCCTCCGCTTGCAGTTGGCCCTGTGCTTGGCCATTGCGATTCTTTAGGCCAAGTATGGCGTCAATTGTGTGACGAGGCGTCAGAGTTTGACCGCCAGCTCCAAATTTACGTGCATTATCCTTGAGCGACAATTCGCTGTCTGTAAGAGACAGAGAGCGAGAGAGAGAGAGAGAGAGAGAGAGGAAAGAGTTTAATGGGTGGTTTTTGGTAGCATGTGAATTAAAAGCCTGTTTGCCAACAGTTTGGAAAGTCAATTAGGCGCACGGCAAGCGACAGCTATGCAAATTTGTCAGCTATTTTGAATTTGTATTAAAATGTTGTGCACACACACACACACACCGGACATACACAACTTTATTTACAGTTTTAACGAGCTAAAAACTGTAATTGCAACTAAATTCTAATGAGAGTTTGTCATGCGCTGAAAAGTAGGCAACGATTTTTTTCTTCTCCTCAGTCGCTGCCGCTGCTAACGTCTCTGTCGCTGCTGACGTCGCTGTCGCTGCTGTCGATCGTTTAATATAGTTTTAATGAATTTGGAAAAACAAACTGCAAATGTTTTCATATTCAAGTTGTTCGCATGCCTTGGCAATTAGTTTATAATTTGCAAATTATTTTAAATGCCGGCTTTGGGTGCATGTTAATAAGTCCGAAACGCGGCCTCAAAATGCAAAACAAGAACGTGAACACGCAGCTTAAATATGCTATAAGTGTGTGCAGCACACATATGCACATAATTATGTGTGTGTGTGTGTAGTACAGTGTACACTGTTTCATGTGCAGCAACAATTTGTGTTAATTAAATCGGTAATCCGTAATGGCAAACGCTTTCCGGGAACTAAACATGCAGCTACCTAAAGTAGGAATAGCAATGAATTTAAAAAATAAAAACTCAAAAATTGTCTAGTTAAAAAAAAACATATTCAAATTAACTAATTAACTTTTGCGTGGAATATGCAGCACCAAAATACATTTTTTTTTATAAATTAATTTAAACTCTTATAAACTATAAAAATATTATGAAATTATAATCGAACTTTTAAATCATATTGCTTTAATTTAAAAAATAAACAAAATGAAATTAAAAATATAAATTTAGTACATCTTTTGAGTAAGGAAATAATTTTTGTGGTATTGTGGTAGAATTTATAAGAATAAGTATTATAAAACAAATGAATAAAATTGTGATATAATTTCTAATTGGACATACAACTTTTATATGCCGATTTCCCAATAAAATTTTTAAATAAATAATGAGTCAAAATAATTTTAATTCAGGTTAAGAAAAATTATTATTATTTTTTTATTGATAATATTTAAAAACGTGTTACTTCTGACTTCCCAATAAAATTTCAAAATTAATAATAAGTCAAAATAAATTTAATTCAGGTTTAAAAACAATTCATAATTATTAATTTATTGATAATATTTGAGAACGTGTTACCGTCGGCAGATTAACCGAATTTTATTTGGAATTTTCGAACTCACCCTCTGTAATCACAGTATTGTTGTTGCCCAGATGCGCATAGTGCTCCTGGAACTGTTCCAGATTCTTGAATTTCTCGACAATCAACTGCAGATTCTTGGCATCCCGCACATTGCCGAGCAAATGTCGCAAATGGTCGAGTTGCTTCGGTTGCAACTTGTGATTGCCGCCGCTCTGTTGCACCAACTGCTCAAAGATGTGCTGAAATGTCTGCTTACTATGCTGCAGTTGTTCCATGCTGCCTGTGATTGTGGGCGAAATCGGTGCAACAGTGGCGTCTACAGTGGCGGCCATGGGAGGTGTCACGGCTGTGGTTTTAATATCCATTTTATAATTGTTATTGTTATTTATATTTTAAAATTTTTATTTTTTCAATTTTATTTAAATAGCTTACACTCACACACTTGCACTGTAAACTCTTGTTTTTTTCTTTTTTGAAATATATTTTAATGCATAAAAATTGTTTCAACTTTGGCGACGGCGTTGAACTTGAACTGACATCAATTGGTTTTTTTACTTTAACACTTTTTTGCTTTGCTCACTTTACTGTTACTGGCCAAAACGAAACCGTTATTCAACCGCAACCGTTGCGCACCGTGCCAAGGCAGAGTTGGCAATAAACAACTCGACGCGACCAACGATTGCTGACAGCGTCGAGAATCAAATTGGAAACCGGTTGCATGTGAGTTGTGTATTGTGTGTTGTGTGTTGTGTGTGTGTGTGTGTGTTAAAAGGGGCGGAGCTTGCGCAGGATTCAAGAGAGCAGAACCCAGTTATAAAATGAGAGAGTGAGTAAGCGGCTAGAGTCACAGAAAGAGAGAGAGGGAGAGAGAGAGACAGGCAGCGCACGCGCTGAATTTTATCACACTGCTTTTATTGTTGCAAAGGGGGCAAGTTGTCAGTTGTCTTGCAGCACGCGTGCCATTGTTGTGCGAGTGTGTGTGCGAGTGTGTGTATGTGTGTGTGTGTTAGCTAAGGCGATAACTATTGTTTGCCAGCTGTTTTGTTGGGACAGGGAAATAATGCCACTTATTTATTTATATATTTATAAAATATTTACAAAGAAATTATTTAGAATTTTAAAAATATTCAAAATCAAGTCCATTAAATTTTAAAATTTTTTTATTTTTTTACAGTCAAAATTATGCTCCAACTAAATAGATATACCCTGTTGGCTAAATAACTCATGCAACTTAATTTAAGCCTATTTATTGCCAACAATTGCATCAAAAACTGATAACTGCCAAGTGCGCTCACTCTCTCTCTCTCTCTGTAATTCTCTCTCTCTTTCCTCTGCTCTCTCTTTCTCTCTTTCACTCTGCTACGCTCTATACTTGCCTCTCTTTTGCGCTGTAGCTACATAAGTGGATTTTTGTTAATATCCTGCTATTGTTACAAATTTGCAAACTGATTGCGCCGCAACAACTTGCAACTTTCAACTTGCAACTGACTTGCAATTGCTGCCAAGGAAATCTACTTAAATGTCACATAGTTAACTGTCACATAGAGTTACTTGCTTTAGATTTATGAGTGTTAGTTGGTGATATGTAATGGCATTTACCTGTTGGCATGAGTTTGTGGTTTTTAAGTTTCGTTCTCTCAACTCAATTCCCTTCACTTGACTCGACTCATTTGCTCGACTTTACGCTATCTTTCATTACACGTTAAATGAAAAATGCCCCGAAATAGAGACAGACAGGCAGTCAGCCTGTTAGCCATGTTATCCTGGCCATGTCCTTTTGCCAGCGATTCGATTTGTGCCAACTAATGAGCTCTTAATGTGCGTTTATTCTTACGCATAACGAGCTTGCCAAACGTAATTATCTGCTGTCTCTGTGTGAGTGTGTGTGTGTGAGAGAGTAACATACTGTGTGTGTGTGTGTGTGTGTGTGTGTGTGTGTGTGTGTGTGTGTGTGTGTGAGAGGCTGGGGTCTGCCATATTGGCGCGCTGCTTAATTGAAGTGGAGCGTCGGCTGCTTTTGCTGGCACATTTTCTGTATCTGTCTGTGTGACTAGCTACGTGTATGTGTGTGTGTGTGTGTGTGTGTGTGTGTGTGTGTGTGTGTGTGTGTGAGAAGCGCCTTGCGTCGTTTTCATTTGCGCTACATCCGCAGCATTTACGTGTTTCATTATACCCATTGAAATTGAATGAGGTACTATATATAGAAATTTCTATAAAAAAATTATTTAAATATTAGCCCTTTTTTAGTTAATTTTTAAATATTAAAAGATCTACACTTTTTTCCTCAGCAATTACCAGAAAATTAAAAATTTTAGTTATAAATAAATTTATAGTTTATTAACTCAAAACAATCGACAAAAATAATATTTAACATTTTCTATAAAATTAAATATTTTACATAACAATAAAATTGAATATTAAAAATCTAATAAATATAAAATAATAAATTCAAATGTCTCAAGAAAAAATATTAAGCAGTTGGTCTGCCAATCAAACACGCCAATCGAGCAGACCACTTTACAGGGTATCTGTCCATGAAGCGCTCTCCTTCTATAATTTTTTGCTGTGTTTTAAATTAATTTGCTTTTAATTTGCTTTATTATGTGGCAATTTCTCCTGCTTCGTACTTTTAATTAGTTTGCTTTTATCGTTAAGCTGTTAAGGGGTTGCCTCAACTTTATGCTGTGGCAGCTTTTCCCGTTGGTTTCCCGTTTTCTAGTTGTTGTTGCCTGAGTTAGGGATGTGTAATGATATGATAATATCGATATTGTATCGATAAAGAAATAATAAAAACATATTTAAAGAAAAGTAAAATATTTTGAATATATATATAAATTACAATAAATAAATAATATATAATACATATAGGAAATATATCTCTTATCTCTTAAGATTTTTAATGTTGGTTTTACATTTTAATTTAAAAAATATAGTAATTACATTTTGAGTGCAAATCAATTCTTTTCAGTAGAGAAATTCTGTTTTTGCATAATGGTTCTATCTAATTTAATTTTATATAGCACTTACTTAATATATATTCCTTTTTATTCTGCACTAGATTTGCTACTAATATATTATTTATTTGCTTGTTTTTTTTTTTTTGTTTATTATAATTGATTTTGAATTTTTTACATTAATATATTTATATTATTTAATTTCATTGATTTATATTATTAAATTTCATTGATTTCTTGGCGTTCTTAATGATATTTATTGCAATATAATTTTTAAGACTAGCATAGAATATTTTTTGTATTTGTTATAGATTTTTGTGACTACACCCATCCCTAGTTTAAGTTGTTGCCTCTGCGCTTTTAAAGTCAAATTACGCATACGACGCGTTGGCTGCAGCTGTTAATGATGTTAATGTTGTCAGTGCTGCTGTTGCGGTTTTTTGCGCTGTAAACTGACAGTAATAATTGAATAAAAATAATTTAATGTATTTCCAGTGCAATTTCAGTGTATTTCAATATCCTATATCATACGAAGGCGATCTCTGCTGTCAATGACAAACTGTTACTTTGGCACTTAGTCTTATCTCGAGGCAGACAATCAAATCGGGCTGCGCATGCGTAAAATCCAACCAGTTTTTAGGTGCAGCTGTCTTTTATCTCACTCTCACACACAGTCACTCCCTACCTCTCTCTCTCTGTCTCTCTCATTTATATTGCTCTCTCCTCCCTGCAATTGACGTTCTCTCTGTAAGAAGAGGCGTGGTTTAAACCAGTTGCAGAGAGAGAGAGAGAGTCAGAGAATTTTGAGAGAGCGCTTCGACGCAATACAGCACACACATACACACTCTCTCTCACACACACACACACACATACAGCTTGTGGTAGACCATTGAAAAAGTGATGAAAATAACTCTCTGTCACTTTATTGGCGCTTAACGAGTTTGAGTTGATGAAGAATTTAATTTATGATGCTGCTCACTCTGCTCGCCAACAGCAGGGGAATAGAGAGGGAGGGGGAGAGAGAAGTGGGCGGTTTAAACGCTCTTAACCACAGTGAGCACAAGTGCACAGATGCAGACCCAAAAAGTTTTGGGGAATATAAAAAAGAGGCTGAGAAATTAATGAACTCGTAACTGTCGCTTTGCCAAATTGGGCGCATGTGTGTGCGTGTGTGTGTGTGAGAGACACAAAATGAGAGAGAGAGAGAGAGAGAGAGGTAGTGCATGTGTGTGAGAGAGAGAGAGGGGGAGGGAGAGGGAGACACACACAGCAGCCGCCGCCGCCAGACGTCAAGCTTTGATGATTTAATTTTCTGGTCTTCTAATTTAATTTTATTATAGAAATACAGAGACGATGTGTGTGTGTGTGTGTGTAGAGACAGAGACAGACTGTGTAAAATAGAGAAAGAGAGAGAGACGAAGAGAGAGAGAGAGCAGACACACACACACACGAACAAGCATAGACATGCATGCAAATTCGTTAATGGAAAATGGTGGCGTTTAATTGAAAAAGGAAGTTCGCCAGGGGCAGGAGAATAACGCAAGGACCAAGTACAGAGCTCGGTTCAGTTCCGTTCAGTTCAGTTCAGTTTTTTATCCAAATTAATTTCCATGTGTGTACCTCTCACTCTACCTCTCTCTCTCTCTTTCTTCCTGTCTCTTTCCCTTTCCCTTTTTTTAGTGCGGTTGCCTTTGCAATAACAATTTGCAATTAAAGTTATTTGTTTCCCTCGCACATTATTAATTGACAGACAGTCGAAGCGAGAGAAACCTTTTTATTTATATTTATATTATGTTTTTTATACAAATATATATTATATTTGTCCTTTGCAAATGCTCCAAAAGGGTAATATATATTAAAATTATAATTAAGCATGTGACATGAAGAAAAGGCATTTAAAAGAATTTTAAAAAAAAAATCAAAGAAAGTCAAAAAAAAATGTATAGTTCTATATCATTTAAGGTATTTCATTTTAATTTAATTTTTGGTTTATTTCTTAAAGTTATACTATCAAAATAAAATATTTTAAAGGCGCAATTTTGATTTTAGAAACTGATGTTTTTTTTTTTTGTGTTAAGTTAAGGTTCAGTATTTTTCATTTTTCTTTTCTTGAAATAAAATCTGTAGATTAAATCAGCAACTTCTTAAATAATACCATTTTTAAAGATTCTTTTAATTTAATCGTACAGAAATCATTCAAATTAAATACTAATCCCTAACTTTGCTATTTATAAGTTAAGTTAAACCAAAAATATTTGTCACCATATTTAAGTGTACTTTAGAGGGTAACTTGTAGTCGATCAATTGCAGCTTTAAGTTCGTTCATTTTTTTTGTTCGTCTGCCTGCATAAAGTTAATTGATTTAAAAATGCGCAGATAATTACAAAATGGCGTTAATTAATCGTCAGCCACAAACACACACACACACACACACATACACACACACATACATATTGATTTTACTCCAACAATATTTAATGATTAACAATTAAGAGAGCAGCAAACTGCAAATTGTGAATGGCAAATTGTGAATTGCGAACTGCGATTTATGATGTTGCCAGCTTGCAACAAGCTTTTCAGCCTTAATAAAACCAATTAAAATTCATTAGCAGCGAATTTTCCAACACAAACACACACAATCACACACATACACACACACAATCACACACTAATGCCATCATGCGCTCGTTTTCTCAATTATTCATTCAATTTTCGTGGCACAAAAGCTTCAGCTTGAGTTTTCTATACATATTCATGCAGCTAAATGGGAAAATGGGAAAATGGGAAATGGGAAAAGCGGCTAAACGGCAACACTTAAATGCAATTTACCTCAATTTCGAGCAACCACTACACACAACTTCATCATCATCATCATCTTCATTAAAATCATCATCTTCAACTTGCCAACGTCTTCTGTCTGCCATCTCTTTCTCTCTCTTTCTCTCTCTCTCTTTCTTCCTCTCTTTCTCTCCTCCTGCCAAGTTGGCCCATTTAGAGCGTCTTAACGTCTTTTCATGGCACTTACATCGTCATTCTATTCGTCTAATTTCATTTTCTTGCCATTTTCCGTGTCGCTTCTGCAGCTGCCACAAATTTTCAGTTGAAGTTGTTGTTGCTGTTGTTGTTGTTGTTGTTGCATCCACTAGATTTGGCAGCTCATGCGTTTTTCTAATTACATTCAATTAAAATGTTGATTGATATGTTTGTCTTGCCACTGATTGGGGCAACAATTGCAGCTGCTGCAGCAGCTTCTCATTTGAATTGTCATTGAAGATTAGTTTATTGACTCCTTGATTCTAATTAAACATCCTTTATGTCGTCTACTTGAAACATTGATTAAACTAAGGAATCAAATTAGCGGAAGCTTTAAAATGTTTATTTCTTCTTTCTATCCACCTGATTAAAAAAGAGTTTATCAAATTAAATTATGCTGCAAATCTATTTGAATTAATATTAATTATTTTTGTTAATTATCAAGTTCATAAAGTTTAAAAAATTTATAAAAACTTGACAAGACTTTTTAAGCTGATTTTATAGGAGTCTTTTATTACTTTAAAAAAAAGTTAATAAACTAATGTTACATATCTTTAAAAACTATATATTGTCATTTACAAAATAAAAGGTTTTCATTTATAATTGTCCCTTGAATCAATATTGAATTTTTTATCAAGAATTATGTTAGAAATTAAAAATTTTGACTTTTTCTCAACTACAAACCTTCATAACTTCGCCAAAATTCATTCGATATCTATGCGAAATGTCTCTTTCTTCACTAAACTTAACCTAGCTTCATTTTTCATCAAAATTTTAATTTATTATAAAAAAAATAAATTTCGAATATTTTGCATACTTACCCCTTATGATTTTTTCAAAAATTTAAAAATTTTCAAATCTTAATTTTTTGTCCTTAAACAACTTGTAAATGCCAATTGTGTATAAAAAATAAGTTTCATCTTGTTGTCAAGGTATTATTCATAATAAAACCGTCCATATATTGAGTTGCTAAGTTCTGAAAGCGCAAAAAAATAAACCACTTATGTTTAACATTAAAATTGATCACTTCAAAAATTTAAGACCATAAAAAATAAAATGTACTAAACAAATAATGCAAAAATATGAAGCTTTTAAAAAAATATGCCAACAATTTGTTATAATGTTATATAATGTTGAACATGTCGCTTATTTTCTATTTATTAAAAACAAGTTAATTCTGAATTATGCTTTATAAAAGTTGGCTCTTTTATAAACAATTTTAAATTGAATAGAAACAAGTTGATTATGTACAATATTATGCATAATATTAAGTATTCATTTAAAATTTGACAACAAAATAAATTAGACAGTTCTTTGTTAACAGTTTTCCATCAAATATTTTTGCAAAAATAATTTGCATAATTTTGTGTGAAAACATTTTGGGATATTTGCATTAATAAATTGAGTTATGCGTTTTTAATTGCAAATTGATAAATTTGGCAACATTTTTTCCAGCCTTTATTGCTATTTGTGATCAATTGCAGTAATTATTTGGACAAAATAAATACAATAACAATAACAATAACAACAAAAAGATGAAATCAAATAGAATTGCAGCGAATCGAAACGTGACCAAAAATTACGCTTTATTTTGTGAAATTGCAATTCAATTAAGTTCTCAAAACATTCAAATTGCGTTTTGGCCAGTGCGCAAATGTTGACAGTGTTGACAACAACAACAACAACAGCAACAAGAACAACAGAAATTGCAGCGAAATTTGTTTGTATAATTTCATTAGCGTTGATTTGCAGCAATTTTCAATTGCAAATGCAAAATTGCAGTGCACAAATTTGGCCTGTTTCTGATTATGGCAAACAGAATACACTACTTATAGACAGAGAGAGAGAGAGAGAGAGAGAGAGAGAGGGCAGATAGATTTATTGGCAGACTACTCTTACCCTTGCCAATCAAAAGTAATTACCAGAAACTTCCTAACTTCCTGCTTCCAAAATTGTAGACGCAATTCGGACTTGGAACTATTGGACTCAACGGATAATTAGAAGCTGCAATCGCAATGCTCTGAGAGAGAGTGTATAAGTGTGTGTGTGTGTGTGTGTGTGTGTGTGTGTGTGTGTGTGTCAGGACAGGGATGAGACAAGGGTGCGTCACCGCAGGAGGTCCAATCCCAGCCAGCATTCAGATTCGATTCGATTCGAGTTCAGATGAACAGATGAACAGAGCCAATGCCAATGCCATAACGGACTCAACGGCAACATGTCCGCAACAGTTTCCGCTGCACTAACACAATTATAGAGCGCAGACACACACACACACGCACACACACACACTTAAATTCTAACACATGGCTGACTGCACACAGCAGCCATATCCTGTGTTATCCTGTATTATCCTGCGGCGCTGTTGCTGCCCCGAAAATTCTGCAAGCAGCGCTGCTTTGAAGCTCTAATTAGTGGATTACTAAACGCAGACTCTCTAAATACTTTAACACACAACAACAACAACAATAACAATAGCAATCTGATGAAATTGTGCGTAAGATTTGCTTTGGTAGAGACTGCCTAATTAACAGTTCAGAAAGGAAGTAATATAGGAACGGAATAATATCCTCAAATTAGCATAATAATCATCTAATTACTTAAATTTAATTTAATATTAAATAAATTAAATAAATTAAAAAAATAAAGTTAAGTTGAAAACTTGCTTAAATTTTAATGGGAATAATATTTAATAATATATTTATAATTAATTGGAAAATAAACTAGTTTATTATTAGTATAGTTATAAATTCTGTAAGCGAATGCAGATTTGATTCCTATTCAATTTCTTATGTGTTATATTGTATTAAATGGTATCAAATTATTAAAGGTCTTATTCGAAATATTGTAAGCAATTTGTGATTTAATTTATTACTTATTTCTATCTATCATAAAAAAGGACTTACTAAATATTAAAAAAAAATATATATTACTAAGAATAGATATACAAATACAAACTAAATAATTTTTATTGCTATTCTATTATCTTCATATATATCTATATACATATTTGTCCTGATGATTCACTGATCGTTGTGCAGCCAAAACGGTTAGACGTAGGAAACTGAAATTTTGACACAACATATCTAACATTTTTTTTGTATTTTAATTTATTTAAATGAATTCATATTTTTATTTTGCGTTTTATTCTGATTTCATTTCATTAAATTACATGTTGTGGTATAATTATTTATTTTAATGTGTTAAAATTTTTATTTTTTTTTTTCGCGTTGTATATAACAAATTATCTTGTGGATTCATGGCGATTCAAGTAAACAATTCGATCTCCAAGTTCCTGAACCGGTCGAGCATTGCGAGTGATTCGAGCTCCGTTTCGACTGCGCAGTTTGCGGATCTCATGGAGTTGACGCTCACCAATGGCCAAAGGAATGGGATGAATGAACCACTCGGCACCACGGTGACAGGGTGGCTCTGTCAAGGAACCATGATAGCTATAAAACTCCGTGTAGAATGCGGGCATTAAATAGTCCAGGGGAAAAGGAGGAATCTCCACACTCTGTCCGGCAGTTTGAATTGCGACAAGATGTTGAATGATCACATCAAGAAAGGGATTATCCGTGGAGAGAGAGAACATGTAGGAGACCATGAGCAGGCCACGACTTGAGGCATGTCCATTGTCGATGGCATCCGTGTGGAGGCACTGCATCTCCAGTGGAAAGTGCGCATTGTCCAGGGTATGTTCCGATCCACAGTCATTGTACCAGCTCCAACGAAAGCTGATCTCATGAAAACTAAAGCTGCCCAACAAATCACCACCATCGATACAGGGTGTCTCACCTAGAGGTGTTGGAATTTTTTAAGATATCAATATGAAAATAAAAATTATCAAAGTGAAAAAAAAAATATCTTAAGAAATACGAATTTTAAAAAAATTATCAATATTATCTATAAAACAAATATCTAGGTACGATTTGTTTCCACTTTAAATCATTGATATTAATATTGTTATCGTCAGATAAAATATCTCTGATATTATCACATTAAAATTTCTATCGATAAATCAATATTTTATCAACAATCCTGGACTCACCTTGAAATGCGGCATGCAACACCAAAGTGTGTCCATTGTTCGTCAGACGTATGCCCAGAGGCAACTCCTCATATCCCATCCAGATAAGGGGAGTATCGAAACAACGCAGCTGCACACAATCGCTATCGATATTTATCGGACTCTGATTGTTTTCTGCACTCCGCCAAGTGTGTGGTCCATCCCTGGCTCCATAGTCGACGCCTGTTGACTCCGTTTGCAGTTGAGCCGAGGGCTGGTCACATTTCCCCCAGAACTGATCGAGTAAAGCGACTCCGGTGTGACAATTCCAGATGAGGAGAAAGGCACCTAAAAATGCCAACAGCAGGAGGAACCAATTCTTCTGCGACAATTCACACAGCCAACAGAATAATACCCTGCAATCTTCACAACTAGCACTGCTGCCCATCGATTCTTTTTGATTCTAAAGAATTTACAATTTATCGAAAATTGACAAGCTTTCACCAAGTGAAATTAAACCAGTTCTTTAATCTAGATAGTCAGACAGCTATTTCAGTGCTACAATCTATTTTAAATATGAAAATCTCAGTTACTCAATTCATAACAGATATATTACAATATATGGGGGAAAAATATTTGAATTCTTATTATACCCGTAGTTTCAAAAAAAGGTTTTTTAAAATTTTCATACTTATCCTTTGACTTTTTATTTTAATATATTTAAAAAAACTTTTGATGCTCAAAAGTGTATACCTTTAATCGACTACAGGTTATAAAATAAGAATATTAATAAATAAATCGATATCTCCTCAATCTTACACGTATTAGCAACATTTAATTACGTAAGCCAAAAAAAGGTTACTTTTATATTTAACCACTTGTTACGACACATTAAATACCTGTTAAACGGCCCTCGCTGTATGGCCAAAAATTTCTAATTAAATGCGCTGAAAAGTTAATTATTTTCAAAAACAAATTTACGCAATTTGCAATTTATTTGCATTTGCATTTTTCGTCAGTTGTTGTTGTATGTTTTTGCATAAATTAATTACGCACAGGAGAACTCTTTAGATACGGAAATGACTTGCACAAATATCCTGTAGCACGGTTGCATTTTGGTAGGGAAAGGGACAGAAAGAGGGACATAGAGGGGGTAGAGAGAGAGAGAGAGAGAGAGAGGGAAGTTGGAGTGTCGCTAAGATATTAATTAGTTTTGTATACAAAATGCGAAATGAGCATTAAAAGCGGAAATTATTTTCGGCTCCTCCAACTTTCATTATTATGTTGTCATTTGCAAAAATGTAGTGTTTATTTTTTTTGGTGGACCAGCTGAAATTTGAGACTTTGCGACCAGTTTCGAGATTAGCATAAAGTTATGAAAAGCAATCAGAAAAGCGGAACACGCCCACATTCCGCCCTCCCTTCTGTGAGGAAATATTAAATAACGCACAAATTGCGAAATGCATTTAAAGGGCCTTTAAGCTGCCCTCTCACTCTAACAAGCGCTCTCTTTCTCTCTCTCTTTCGGTCTCTCTTTTAATCTCTGATTCAATTATGACAGTTTCATCAAATTGTTGCCTTGATTTCGTTTCGACTTTTTGCACTTGCGGGTTGAAGGCGTTGACATCTGCCAAATGTTACAAATATTTCATGTTGACTTCCTTTTGTGGCCCACTGTGATATTCCACTCCACTTCAGTCCAGTCCAGTTGATGTTGTTGTTGTTGTTGTTGTTGCCTCGGGCGTTTTGTTGCTGCTTGCAACATGCAGGCAAATTGAGGGTTAAGCATGTGGCATAAACGTAACACTAACATTGTTATATCAAAACCCGATGCTTGAGGGTGCCAAATCACCAAATCACCAAATCACAGTAATAACTCCCCATAATGCGACCATAGCCCAAGGCAGTTGTTTCGATTTTTTTTAGATCAACCACTTTTGGTACTTCAGGGTTAATTGACTTGCAATTTCATTCCAAATATTGCATTAAATCTAACTAAACGTATCTTACTTATCACTCAGCTATATACGTGCATAATTGACATGTCTTTGACCTGACTGACTGACTGATTGACAATCTAAATTGATATTTAAATTTTTTCAAGTATTTAAAATCTATAAATACTAGAGCAATACCGGGATAAACTCACCACGGAATATACAGGTTCATTAACGGGGACTTTTAATTTTTTTAATATTTATAAAGTCAAAAATCTAAGAAATTTAAAAAATCTACTACTACTACTACTACTACTACTACTACTACTACTACTACTACTACTACTTCTACTTCTACTACTACTACTTCTACTACTACTACTT
Organism: Drosophila falleni; assembly: GCA_035045575.1. Classification (NCBI taxonomy): domain Eukaryota; kingdom Metazoa; phylum Arthropoda; class Insecta; order Diptera; family Drosophilidae; genus Drosophila; species Drosophila falleni. The sequence goes on from JAWNOV010000011.1 coordinate 13,444,697, forward strand.
CTACTACTACTACTACTACTACTACTACTACTACTACTACTACTACTACAACTACTACTACTTCTACTTCTACTACTACTACTTCTACTACTACTACTTCTACTACTACTATTATTACTACTACTACTACTACTACTACTACTACTACTACTACTACTACTACTACTACTACTACTACTACTACTACGACTACTTCTACTTCTAGTATTACGACAGCTTCTTTAACTAGAATTTTAATCTTCATACATAAATATTTTACAAATGTCATTACTGTTTCTCGTTCAATTCATTCATTTTATTCATCTATTACTACGCTCTAAAACTCAAAAATTCTAGAATGTCAGAAAAAAGCATTTAAAATTTTATATAAAATTTTAGAGTTTAAGAAACGCATTCTACGCGCATATACTTGTATATCTATATTTTTATAAATTTCTATATTTCGATATCATCATCGTCTTTCATCCTTTTTATATACTTGTACCAAAAATCGATTGAAAGATGTCGAAGTCGCTAGAAAACTGTGAAGGATTAGACAAGGATTATCTCTCGATAATGCAATTGTCAAATTCGGAGGCTATTCGCGAATTGGAGATAATTAATCAGAATCTGAAGATGATTAAGGCACAAACTCTAATTCGGCGGAATAACTTGGACATGGATTTGGTTGATAATAAGAGTAACAAAAGAGTTGAATTGAATAACACATTGGATAGCATTCTGAGCAATGTAAATAGTCAATTGGCAGAGGCATCAACATTAGAAAATGACTTAGGGAGAGAGAAAAGTGATATAAATAAGAACGATAAACCAATAATGCCCAAGGAACGGGTAGACTCCGATGAGGAATCCGATACTTCTCAAGCTACTGCAATTGAAACTTCTAATCATTTAAGCGATATTCTCGGTAAATACAACCCGGACCTAAAAGCGCTGGTTGAAGCGGCGAAAAAACAAGGCTTAATTATGGGTAATTCGAGTAATATTGCCAGTCTACAACAATCAATTCTTCCCATTAAAATTGAGAAAAAAGAAAACCATCTTCACACCAAAGGAGTGCGTGTTATCATCAAGAAATACCCAGGAGAAACCGATGGAACCTATCGAATTAAATTGCTTAATCGATGTCAGTTTATAATGCGACCCTATGGCATTCCCATGTACGATTTCTCCGTATCCTGGGCAAGTGGACACGCCTTCTGCGCCCTCATTCATCATCACGAGCCCGATCTCATCGATTCGAGTTATTTCGAATGCAGAAACTCATCCGTCACCCTGGAATATATTTCGGGCATTGCTAAATCTCTCGGCGTCGAATTTGATGGCAGTTTGGTTAAGTTCTTCTTACAAAAGCGTCCCAGCTATATCAAGGTGTTTACCTTTGTCGATTCCCTATATCGCAGTCTGGTATTCCTACCCTGAAGAGAATGTGAATGTGAAATTAACCCACGAGATATCATTTTTCAAAACGAGGCATTCATCCAATATTTTCTCCTGTCTTTTTATGCTTTGATAAAAAAAGAACTAAAATAAAAATTGAACAACCAAATTCCTTTTTTATCCTTATATCTCTGTTCTTCTATAATATTATGGATTTCTTATTTTTTTTATTTTTCAAATTTGTATTAATTTTATACAAAAAAAAAACAATTAACAATTTCAGAATTGTTTTCAATTTCCCATTATTTCAAAGACAATTTAAATTCAAATCTGTTAATTTATATAATATATTTATATCTTCTAAGTTTATTATCAAGAATATAATTGATTGTCTTCTAATTTTAACTAAACTAATTCTTAATTCTACTCTTTTTATTAAATTAATTTTCTTATATATATATAACCCAAATATTTAATACATTTGATTTTTTAATTACATTTGATTATTAAAATACAATACATATTTTCTTTCGTAAAGTTTAAGCTATTTAGCTTTGTGTTTTTTCATTAATTTTGATATTGAAATTTCCCGTTGGGAGGCACATTTCCCAGATGTTTTCCAGGTGTTCAATACACTGACAACTCACTTAACCGCAGCTCGAATCGAGGCAAACAAATTGATGCTGACAAACATGCGAAAGAAATTTCCGTTTCCGTTTTGAAAAACTTTGTTAAAGTGACGCGAATTCAATTGAAAGCGTTGAGCAGAAAGAAACTCGGCAAAAGAAAAAAGTGAGAAAAGTGAGCTGCAAGCATAAAATCAAATCCTGGATATAGGGATATCCTTAAAGCGACTCCTTGTGGCATTGGCTAAGCAAATTTAATTCGGTATTCGATTTGAATTGATGCTTGCAAGTATATCCCTTAAATCAGTTAAACGCATTTGCTGATTAAACCAATGAGGCGACTGTCATGCTGCTGAGTAGTTCTTTAGTCCTTCAGAGTCCTCCAGGGTCCTTTAGAGTCCTTTAGAGTTCTGCACAGCGGGCGTTTTCCCGTCAGGCGTAAAATTTCACACATTATTTGTGCGCTCTGATAACATTCTGTATAGTTTTTGGGTTATCTACCAGCTGATAATGTTAATATGCGCCGCAGGACATCAAACACACACGCACACAATTCAACAATTCAACTTTGTTTTGGCCAATCCGCTTAACGTCCTGGAATTACATAGAGAGAGATAGAGAGAGAGAGATAGAGCGGGAGAGGAAGAGCAGAAAGAATGACAGGATTATCGCTTTACAAGCCGAGTGCGATTGTTAAATGAACAGCAAGGATGCGTTAAGGATGTCCTTGCTAGTGCTGCCAGACTATTGATCAGAACAATTAGATAAAGGACAAAAACTAAAGAAAAATTAGACAGAAAAATAGGACAATTTTCTATATTCCAAATTATGAAAAATAATATTGTAACAAAAATATTTTAAGGCCATTAATTATTAAATATTTAGTTAAAAATTTATTTATTTTAATTTAATAAATATTTGTTACAGTTGTTGGTTAACTTTTAAGGCATACTGTGATCCTCAAAACCTAAAACTTTTAGTTTCAACAAATTTAACTCATAAATGTATTCAGTAATATTTTTTTTTTTTTTGCTTTCTTTATTTGTTATATGGTAATAGTATCTTTTAATTCTTAAATAATATAAATATTTTCAGTGAATGTTCAAAAATTAGATCTGAAATTAAAAGTAATATACTTTTAGATTGAGAATATTTAATAAAACTTCCTGCAAGTAAATTTAAAAAAAAAGGATAGATCTGTTCGGAAAATGGCTGTTTCTCTCAACACTGATCCTTGCCTACCTGATTCCCTGTCAGTTTGTCTGTCTCTCAGTTTCTTAACCACAATAAAAACCACATTTCTTTGCGACTTCTGTTTGTCTGTCTCTCCCTTTTGAGCGTGTGATCATCGCAGGATCGTTTTGCAGCCATGTTGCAAATCGAGGACACTCGACAATTTCCACTCTACAGTAGCTACCATTTATTTGTCTCTCTCTCTCTCTCTTTCTCTCTCTCTCTCTCTCTCTCAGCTGCCTGAATCCCTTGAATGTAATCGTGATCCTTATCGCAGCATGCGACCTTTGTGAAATTGTGTCCTTTGTCCTTTGTACTTTGTCGGAGCTGCTTCATTAGCAGCTTAGGGGCGTTGACGTGTTTGTTGGTCCTTGAGTTGGTCCTTCCTTGTTTACAATGTTGTTAGTTGCCCTCATTATGTATGAACCGAAGACGCTCAAAGTGCACATTTCCTCTCCTCTCCTCTCTGTTGTTTTCTTTAAATACAATAGTTCCCTCACCTTTGAAATGGATGGTATAATTGACAAAACTGAGACTGTTTCCAAAAAAAAAAAAAAAAAAAAACAAATACACCTACTTGAGTTTGGGAAATATATCCGGATATATGCAAAAGTAGCGAAAGTGTAGCGTCTGTAAATTCTTTCACTCAGTTTCTCAGGGACTGTGAATAATAATTTAAACTGAAATTAATAAAAACAAAATAATATTTGTAAGATAACCAATTTTTTATTATTAAAATTATGTTTCGGTACAATAACATTTATATGGTAATTTAATTCAAAATAATCAAAACCTTTTAATTTTCTGTTAAATTTGTAAATATAATGGCGTCAGTTGTAACAATACAAACTACTATACTTTAAAAACCAAACCAAAGGTGGCGTATTCATGTTTCGCAAACATATAAAAGATGGCTCCACAGCTTGGTGCAATCTTAGCTTCCAGAAAAAAAAAACTAAATTAATTCATAGGTCTTTAGACACCGCACAAAAAAAAGTACAGGGTCGATCACATTTTTTTTTAAACTAGCTCTCTTTGATATCTAGGCTAAATTTGAAGCTTTGAAATTCTACGTTTTTTTTTTAAATTATGTCAAGTTTCAAATGTTATATTTTTTTAATTAGAACTAATTTAATAAAATAATTAATACATTTCTATTAAGTTGATACTCTACTGTTAAGGATACAGAACTCACCACTGTTACTTGCTGCTCAATTGGCACTCAACAGTTGAGTATACCGAACGCACACCACAGCTAGCGAAGACATGCACCATTGACACATTCCAACTGTGTCCACAGAATCCACAGAGTCCACATTTTATGCGCAATTTAATTGAGTGAAAGTTTTATTAAATGTGCGAAATTTAGTACATTTATTGGACAAATTACTCGATGCTTGCACTAATCAATTAATTAATAGTTAAGGTAAATTACTTGGCTAAGTATATGAAGAAATTAAAAGCTAATAAGCTTAAAAAGAAGCTGATTTTTATGGAAAAACATTGAATGTTACAAAAACAAACGTTATTTTGAAAAGTGAGGATTATATTTATTTCCACTGTGAAATAAATCGATAATTATCGATATCAATTAAATTCGGGGATTTGATTTTTTTTTAAAAGTTTTCTATTTTTGCCAACTTTTAACGTAGCACAAAAAACAAAGACAACAAAGTGAAAGATGTAACTGTAACTAAAGCAGAGACATAGATAGAGAAAGAGAGAGTGAGAGAGTGAGAGAGAGAGAGAGAGAAAGAGAGAGAGATAGACACTAAGCAAGAATAATGCGTTACATGAAACTGCACTAAGCTCAACGATTTTTGGTTGCTGAATTTATTTTTTATGCGTCAGGCTGCACACAAAGAAAAAGAGGGAAAGAGCGAGAGAGAGTGAGGGAGAGGGAGAGAGAGAAATGACTACAAGTTGAATTTTCCTTTAAAAAGAGACTGAGCCTAGGAAACGGAAGCACTAGACAAATTACCGATGAGCAGCAACTGCAACTGAAGCCATCAGTCAAGGAGGCAAAGTCGGAGGCTGAGGCGGATGAGAAGGAGAAGGAGACTAGAGGCGCTTGTGGGCGGGGCTGATCCTCAAAGGGTCCAGCCAAAGTGGCAACTGAAAAAATCCCTTTTTGGGTCTAAGCAGGAGACAAAAAAAGTGAGAGCACCACAATCGTGTGCTCGACTTTTAAATGCCCCGTACTGCAATGTCATATGTTAATTAAATAAAAAATAAATAAATATGGAAGTAAAAAAATTAAAATAATAAATTTTAACTATAGTTAAGCTAAGGAAACCGCACTACGATAAAATCTCTAAGCTCAATAATACTTATCTTCATACTTTTATCTCTTAAGGATTTTTCGAAAGCTTCAAACTTGCATAACTTTGTCAAATCTTAACCGATTTTCTTGCGGAATATAAATTTTATCATTATTTGACTCCTATTTTCATTCTGCATCAAAATTGGAAAACTCAATTTTTCATCCATCATTGTCCATTTTTTCTATATTTTCGATCATTATCAATTTTATCCATACTCTTCCCTTGACACTTTTTCACAAATTTCAAACTGTCATAACTTTGTCAAATCTTAACCGATTTCCTTGCGGATTATCAATTTTCTCATTATTTGACTTCTATTTTCATTCTGCATCAAAATTGGAGTTTTTAAAAGTTTTTTTTTCACATGCAATCCATTTTTTCCATACAACCTTATCAGTCTCTGTCAGTTTTGAGTACTGGGCAAAAAACGTTTTGGGTCCTAGGCAGGCCACAAAAAATGGACGTAGTACGTTATGGAGAAATGGGAAAATGGGAAATGGAGCATATGCGATGGGCTAATTAGGCAGTCCAACCCGGGGATACAACAACAACAACGGTGACACTTGGGTGTGTGGAAAGAGAGAGGGGAAAGGAGAGGGAAAGAGGAAGAGGTCTTTGGGTTTGCCAATTAAATGCTTAAGCTGTGTTTCTGGTGAGCTTGTCATAAATTTTGACTGATTATGCGTATTCGTCTTTGTCGTGCACTGTCCCAAGGAGCCCAGGTTTATCCCCTTTCTCTCTCTCTCTCTCTCTCTTCTTCTACCCCTCTCTCTTCTTTCCACTCACCGTTTGCCGCATCCTTTGACATCCTTTTCGTGACAACTGAAGAAATTCTGCGGCTGCTGAGGTTGAAGTTGAATGTTGAGTGTTGAATGTTGTATTTCGGCAAACGCAGCCACAACATTTTTCCACCTTCCCTCTCTTTCTATGTCCTCTTTCTCTCTTGCTCTCCCTCTCTCTCTTTGTCTGCCTCTTTCCCCCTCATCTGCAACGTGTCCAACGCAATTCATCATTCAATTAAATTGACCGCAGAGCCACATTTCAAAGTTGCCGAGCACCGAACTCCGAGCACCGAGTTTCGAGTTCCGAGTTCGTCGACATCTTTGAACCAATGCCAAGGCTTTGAGTTAAGTTTTAAAGTTGTTTGCCCACGCAAATCCTTTAATGCATTTTGTCGTTGCCATCGATTATCCTTTCAATAAACGCTCCCCGCGTTACTGTCAAAAAAAAAAAGAACACGCAGCAGAAGAAGATGAACTCTGCCACTTGAATCCTCGCATGCCACTCCTGGAACTTGCCAAAAGCATTGGCATCTTTCTTCAGTGCTGCCAGATTGACAGCAGCTACAAAAAAAGCAAGCTAGAAAAAAGCTAAAATTTTATTTAAAATTTATTTTTAAAAATTGCGAACCTATTTCCTTTTTTCCATGCTGCTTCCAGTTCTTTATTCAGTATAAGTATACTGAACATAAGTATGTTAGCAGCGCCAGAGAGGCGCACAAGCACTCAAGTCAAGCAATACGTGCAGTTGTGGCGCCACTAAGACGCACAAGCAAAAAACTGCAAAAAACATAATTTATGAATTTTTATTGATTTTATATTCATAATGTTATTTTGAGTATATTTATTAATTCGTTATCTTTTCGATATTAATCGATAGATTATTATTTTTTTGTCGAATTATTTTTTAATAAATTAAAAAATTATAGAGTTGTTGTTGCAACACATTCTACTTATCGTGGACTTAAATCTGTAAATTGTACTTTAAAAAATGATGACACTAGTTATTTAAATATTCTTATATCATATAAAATGCTTAAATATAATTTAACGATGTTAGTAGTATTTTTTTTATATATATATCTCATATTTAAGTATTTTTCTGCTTTATTTATACCATATTTTTAATTATATTATTATTGTATATTTCTAGCTCTTGCCATTACAAATGGCCAACTCTAGCTGCAAAATAGCTAAACTGTCAGCACTGTCATATGTAGCGTAAATCTCGCGCTTGATTTATGCGCTGGCTTAAAAGCCAATTGATGTGAACGGAATGAAGCAGCTAACTGAACGTGTTGCCACTTGCTGTTGTTGTTGTTGTTGCTGTTGCATGCTGCACGTACAAGTGGCTGCCTCTTGGATTTGCAACTGCGTGGCGGCTTAAGCGATTTCGATGCTTTGACACAAAGTCAAAAAATGCCGAGAATTGCAACATTTTGCCGCCTTTTTGACTGTTTGAATCAGTTTAGTATGCCAAGTGGCGCCTCCAAATGTGGCAGCAACTCAGACATTGACACTGGGCTCTCTGTTAGCCATGTCAACAGCCAATATCCTGACGGCATTTGGCAAAGTGATTTATGCCTTGTTCCTGCCCAGCATTTCAATTCACAAATTAACCTCCAGATCTCCAGATCTTCCAGATGACGACTCCAATGCAAATATTTTCAAATTCAACTAGTTGCTGGCAAATATTTGCTTAATACATCTACATTTTGTACAGTGTATTTGACTTCGATAACAAATGCGCAACAGACCAAACGACTTTGATTAATTAACACGCATTCAACATTTCTGATAACAAAAATCAAAGCCAAAAAAAAAAAAAATAAAATTAGAAGGAAAAAAAACTAAGCTCTAATAAACGAGCTCAACAACGAATTGAGATGTTTTCACGATTATTTTGCTTGTTTACTTTGCATACACTGCAAGCTAAAAGTGGGTACATGGGTTATACTAACAATCTTGCTAAAGATCAAAAGAGACACTTTAGAAATATGCAAATAAAAAAGTTTAATCATTTCTATAAGATTTATTTTCCATATATATATAAAAAACAAATAAAAAATAGATAATAATTATTAGTATAAGGGAAAGAAAAACTAAATTAAAATCATATTAAATGTACATATATCCTAAATCTATTAGCTTAATTTATATATCCGAATGATAAATAACGTGAGGGATAAAATAATCAATTTTAAATATAATAAAATATTATTTTTAACAAAATAAGTATCACAATTATAATACTAAATATAAGGGAAGTATCCAAAATTACTTATCAAGACATTTGAATACATTCAAAAGTTCTATAAAATTGCTGATTAGTTTCTAAAATTATTTGAAGTTGCTGTACTTAAATTTAAGAGTTGGTATTGATGATTTGGGATTTGTTTGCTTATCGCTTAATTTATATATCCCAATGATATATAACGTGAGGGATAATATATATTAAATTTTAAAATTAGTAAAATATTATTTTTAACAATATAAGTAACACAATTATAATACTGAATATACAAGAAGTATCCAAAATGACTTATCAAGACATTTGAATACATTAAAAAGTTCTATAAAATTGCTGATTAGTTTCTAAAATTATTTGAAGTTGCTGTACTTAAATTAAAGAGTTGGTATTGATGATTTGGAATTTGTTTGCCTATCGCATTGAGGTACTACCTGAGAGGTAATCTGAGAAAGGGCTGTGATTTTTTACAGTTCTGAATGTGTTTTACTGTATCAGTTACCAAACTCTAACTACAGCACAGACACCTCAACAGACATCAATTTGTTTCATTGTAAGTCTCTAAAATTTTTCGTATATTTCACATATTTTTTTCCCCGAGTTTCTTTAGTTTTTTATTTGTGCTTCTTGTGGCTTACTTTGATTTGAGTTTTTAATTAACGCTTTGGATTTGTTTGCTTACGCGTTTGGACATGAGATGAATCGAAAAAGATACAACTGGACCTGGCTGGTTTTTTTTTTTTTTTTTTTTTTTGGTAAGGGGCGTGGTGTTGTTACCATGGCAAGTTTCATTTTGACAACATTCTTTGTTGGCTAATTCGGCATTTTGCATGCTGCACAAATATAAAATTCCGCTGAAAGCTGAAAGCGCCCTGACAACTGCCCAAAATAGGTGGAGTGAAGAGCGAAAACTAATAAGCGAGTGAGGGACAACAGGTGAGTGGGACAGACGTTCAAAGGACGAGGATAAGGACGAGACGCCACGTGGCAGGCAGCGACAGCAATGAACTCATCTCTGCCTCTGAAGGTGCTGCCAGCTTCCAAATGCCACGCGGCTCAATCTCTGTCATACTACACTGAAAAAAAACAGATGTATTGTATAATTAAATATTTTTAAAAATCAATAGTAATTCGCATTAATGTTAACTAGAAAACAATGTTATTAAAATGATTTAAATGATGAAATACATATATATAAAATTTTTGACTTATATCTCTTTATAATTGATTCTAACTTGCTTAAACTGGCAGTATTATTTTTGTAGTCAGTCTTACCTTACTTTTACACTTACTGCAAGCATTTGACACTCATGCTGAAGATTTGAATAAAACATGATTATTTCTCTTTAGATTCTCAATTTTAAAATGTTATATAAAAATAAATACAGCAATTTAAATATTAACTAAAAATAGTATTATTGAATTAAGTTTAAAAATAACATTTTCTGTCTTATATTTAGTTTTAAAAATTTGATTAATGCTAATTATATTATTTAATTAGTATAATAATTAAATTAATATGATTAAGAAGAAAATGAGTAAAACACATTTAAAAATTTAAAATACAGACTTATATTTACTTAAAATAAGAAGAAAATATATGCTTGATAGATTATTAAATAAATATAAATATATAATAATAATATAAAATGTACTTGTATTTTATAAGCTTTGATTGCCAAATTTTTGAGTTTATATAATGTCTAACCAATTTTATTTAACTAGCCGACACATCAATTTTAATGAAAGGGAAATTATTAACTAACAATTAAAATTAATTTTTCAGATTTGTTATTATTATTATTTGATATATATTTAAATAAAATATGATTTTATGTTAATATTAAATTAAACTCAAAATTTTAAGATTTACATAGAAATTTTCTCTCAGTGTGAGCGAGTTATGCTTTATACAAATTCCACAGTTGCCGCCCCCGTAGTTGACTTTTGGCAATAACTGTAAGAGGCAGCGCTGCGCGTTGTGGTTGCACTGGCAACCGTTATACAGGTAAGAAGCAGTGTAGAGGGAGAGGGGCAAAAAATGTTGATAAAACCTGCGCCGATTTCAAAATGTTCTTGACTGTTATCGTCTATCGATAGGCGAATTCAACTGTTATCGCTGTGCAGCACAGTAATCCCTCCCCCTCCACAACTTCTCAACCGCCACACCCACACAACAGTAACGTTTTTAGAGGCGGCGCTTGTGCTTACGCATAGCAGACAGCTTGCTGTCTTGCTCGCAGCAGTGTGCATGGCAGCAGCAGTTAGAGCAAGATGGCTAGCTGCGCGCGCTTGCCTGCTTACTGCTAAGATGGCAGCTGAGCACTAGCGTTGTCTCGCTCTCGCTTGCGCGTAGAGTGCATGCTGTGGAAATCAATGCTGAAAATGCAGCAAGTTGGCAGTTGGCAGATAGAAAAGCAGATAACACGCGATTTACCCGCTTTTCGCCTTTTCGGCTTTGCTTTTCGCTTTTCGCTTGTCGATTGTTTTTGGCAAGCGAGACACAAAAAGGGGGATGGCAATGGAATGGTTGTTGTTGTTGTAGTTGTTGTTGCTGCTTATTCTGCCAGCGTCGCTGCGACGTTAGCGTTAGCGTTAACGTTATCATCATCGGAGTCAATTCGTTTTGATTTTTTCGCATTTGTCTCAAATGCAAGCGAGTCGCCTGAGAAACGTTACGCGTTCCAATTCGTTCCGTTACGCTTCTTAGCCAAATATTTCTAAGTTGGCCCAAAAGCCGTCGCCAAACATAAAAATTCACCCAAAAAATCGACATCACAAATTTGACTTTATAAAATATGCAAACAACAACAAACAAGCAAAAAATGTGAATAAAGTGTTTGAAACTAAAGCAAGAAAAATCAATTGAAATACCATAAATAACAACAACAAAAATTAAGGAGAGCAACTACAACTACAACTACAACGCAAGCCGTAGTCTAACAAATTGCGGTACGCCGTACACTGTCCGGCTGTCAGTCAGTTGGTCAAACATTTCATCAATAAACGCTACAACTTCCGTAACATTGCGTGCTCACCTTCAACTTGTACGTGTGTGTGTGCGTGTGTGTGTGAGTGTGTGTGGGTGTGTGTGTCTCTGTGTGTGTGTGTGTGTGTGTGCGTGTCTTCGGCAAACCAACACACACACAACAAAAACTTTTCAACTTCCGGCCAAGTGACTTGGATTTAATTTCTTCTGGCTACATTTTGATTTTTTTTATGGTCAAGGCATTTAATTAAATTTTACTATGGCTATCTAAAGCTAACTTGTCTGGCCTGAACTCTGACCCAAGCGGTTAAGAAACACACACACACAAGCCAAGCAAAGCCAAAGGGGTCAGGGGTCAATAAGGTGAGTTGAGCATTAAATGAAATCACACTGGAAATGAGCAATCAAAACTTGAGCATTGAAATCTATAAATGTAATTAAGTGACGATTTCTAAATAGTTGGCAATCAATGAAAGAAATTTAAATAGCTAAGATTGAATTGTGAAGGGAAAATATAAATTAAAAATACTCTTTAATGATAAGAAAGGAGTTATCAAAGAGCTTATCGATTGTAATAGCTTTTATATTTAATTTAAAGTATTTAAAGTTGTTTCTAAATTTTGTTGTTTTTAATAACGAATTTTTTATGCAAAGCACAGATTAAAATTTAAAAGAGGAAGCTATAAATATAAAACTTTCATAACTATGCAAGAGTGAGAAAGTTTTTAAATTTTATTTAAGGTCATAAAAATGTTGTTAATTTTTTTTTTTGTGTAACTTTCCATCTGACGAATTTTGGATATTCTTAACTTAGAAATTTTCTATACAATTTAAGAAAGGAAAATGATAAAATGAATCATATAAAGACAGGAATTTTATTTGGAATACGATCGAATCTTTTTATATATATTACTATATTTTAAATGTTTTTGTTGTATGGAAATCCAAGGGATAATGACTTATAAAAAAGATAAATTTGATCATCTTTGAATTTTTTAAGATTTAATGTTCTTAATGTTCCTTTTGTATTGTTTTCTATAAAGAAATAGATTTACTTGTGTTTTGTATCTTTTCTTGCTAAATGTGTATTATAAATATAAAAGGAAATAATTGAGATACTTTTTAACTATTTTTATATAATTTTTGTATGTAAATCATATCGAAAATGACAAAAAAAAACGAGATACTTTTAAATCTTTTCTAATTGATTTTATCATTTTTTATAGCTAAAAGGATTTAATGCAGAATTCATTTTTATCTTTATCTTTTCCAGTTAAATATTAATCAGATAGATATAGTGATTTAATTGTGATGAGATGGAATCTTTGTCTTATAAATTTTTTGTAATTGTGCCACATAGAAATGGGAAGATAGCTGAGATACTTTTGTACCTTTTTTAATTTTACTTGTTTTAGTTTAAGCAATAACTGATTAAATGTCAAATTTGCTTCAATTTTATTATAACTCATACAATTTTCTATTATTTTACAGACCCGAACTGGAAGAAATTCAAGTAAAACATTAATAAAATGTAAATTGGATTGCGTTAGAATTAACATACTGTGATAGACGAGTATACGAGCAGATTCCATGTGAATGCTGCCTAAACAAAACTACATATATGAAATATTGTAATTCAATACAATTGAATACGAGCTAAGATTACGAAGACTACGGAATTTTTTGGCTAGTAAAAAAATATATAAAAAGGCGACAAACTGTCGACGTTATCAATACGCAACTTCTCGGCAAGTATGCTGAACAATCTTGGGGCCAATGTGCTGGGTAAGTACTAGATAAAGATGAAGATAAAGATGAAGATAAAAAGTAGATAAAAATGTAGATGTAAATATATTTTTTATTATTATTTTTTATTTATTTATTAAAAATTACAAAGCATAAAAATTAAGTTAAGCATTAAAAATAAAAGTAAAATTAAATATATAAATTATGTATAAATGGCAAGTCTAAAAAGACAGGGTATAATATTGTAATTAAGATCGTCAAGTGAATTGCGCTAATATATAATAATATGTGCATTAATCTTGGCCATAATTAAACTAATTTCTTGAGCATACCCCGTTATCGGGTGATGTGAGGGAGGGAGGTTCCGACTTCCGACTTATTGGCCTGGTCCATCGATGCCGCTAAATGGCCTATAATTGAGGCGTCTAAACAGACTGAGGCGCCTGTCGCGTGCATTTAGCAATAATTAAGTTGTATTTAACTAGCTCGCATTTTTTTTTATATATATTTATTTTTATTTTTTATTTGTGGGTGTGAACAAGGGTCTACAGTGCCGTCAAGCAGTGTGTGTACAGCTGTACAGTTGTGGCTGGGTGTGTGTGTGTGTGTTAATTGCCATAATTGCTCTTTTAAATATGCCGCAAATTGTAAATTGTAAATTACATTTGTACATCACACACATAATTATCAGTTCATATTCATAAATATATTTTTAAATAATAATTTTTACCACATTGTTGATCATTTTTCAAGCACTTTCAATTTCGGCAATCAATTGTTAAGCCGTTGCAGCCTTGGCTGCCTTTGCCACTTTGCCACTTGGCCAACTTGCCACCTTGTTGCAACAGTTGCAACAGTTTCACACTCGAATGAATTATTGCGCGCACTTTTATTGAATATTTTCACTCGATCGATGTCCCTTCTCCCTCCCCCTTCCCCCTTCCCACTCCCTTTTCCACCAACAATTCGTAATTAATTACTTTTATTAATTTATTGCCATTTTTCATGCACTTGCTCTGTCGGCATACGCTGCGTATGCGTTATTTTTATAGGCTACAAGAATTATGACCGAAAAATATTGCCAGCGATGCAACTATGTAAATTGCCAACAGTTAACATTTTTATTTACTTAACGTTAACAAATATAGTCGATATAAAAATAAAAACAATTTAAAAAGTTATTAAATTTTATGTTTAATTAAATTAAATTATATGCAATTAAAAAAATTAAATTAAAAACATACAGAAAAGTTGCAAGGAATTTTCATGAATCTAAAAGATTATAAAATTTAAAGACATCTTAAGCTGTGTAGTATTAAATTCTTCACTAAGTAGATTCAAAATTTCTCATTTCAAGCAATATTTAAATAAATTTTTTAAATGATATGCATTTTTTAATTCTAAACTGAAAATGGAAAGTGAAAATATATAAAAATGAAATTTATATAAATTAATCAACTTGGTTATAGAATTTTAATAAATTTAAAAATATGTAAATGACATTGAAATTTATAATCAGCTTAGTTATACAAGTTTAGATAAATCTTCAATTGGATTATATTAATATTCTAACTAGGAAACAGTAAATTAAAATTAGTAAATTTATTTTTAAATACATTTAGTTTAATTTAATCATCTTTTATTTTTAGATAAGACAAAAAATCAAATAAATTGAGAGCAATAAATCAAATTGGTTATAATATTTAATGAAATCTCAAGTTTACTATATTTTTATTTATTATGTTTGTTAAATGTTGAAATTTAAATGATATAAAATATAAAACGGTACAGAAAAAGCAAAAGTTGCATTTAAATGAAAGTAATAAATCAAATTGATTAAAGAAATTTAAAAAATCTCAATTTGTGTCGAATTTAATTTTGACCTATGCAGATTTACTATTCAAAAATTCAAAAACTTATTAAATTTATTTGCCGTGTTTATTTATTTAAATCGCAAGCTTTATTCGCTTAGTCAAACAAACAACTATAAATTTCAATAAGTTTTCATGTTCAGGACGCGACGAAAAATCCTTTTTTGCAGCAAAGGCAACAAAAACAAAAACAAAAGTAAAATGCTGCCAGCAATGTTTGCTGCTAATAAATTTCATAAGTCCCTTTTCCCAGTTTTACAAACACAACAACAACAACAAACTAGGAACTAGGCGAAGCAACAGACGACATTTGCATATTACGTATGCGCAGCGTAGGCCGAGCTGTAACTGGGCACAGGAGCGGACTGAGGGGGACAACAGCGCGCTCAATTAAGCGCAATTTGCATGCAAAAGAAATGCAAAAAGAGGTAGCGGTAACGGGTAACGGGATTTGAGTTTGTCATTTTCTACAATTTCTCCAATTTCACATTCATTTTGCATAAAACTTAAATCGTTAAATCTCGAGTCGGGCACATTTTTCGTGTCGCTGGATTAATTAAATTAATTTCATGATTGCATTTGTAATTATTTGACTGGCAAACTGCAGAAGCAGCAGCCCCCTAACCCTTAACCCGCTGTGTGCTGGCATTTTTGTGGTCGTTGGTGCTAGTGAAATATTACAGTATACTCCCAAAACATTTTGCATTGCAATGTTTTGCGGTTGTTCTGCGAATGCTGCAACCGAATACTGTTGCTGCGGTTGCCGGATAACTGCCCTCTGACCGCTCTTAACCCCTCTACGCACCCCTAGACCCCTCTTAACCCCTTAAATACCCGCCCAGTTTGCCGCTTAACCGCACAATTTCCAAATTTCAATAATTATATACAGTGCGTGCAACTGACTGAGGCCTCAGCTCGGTTGCAAGTTCCACTCGGTTGCAAGTCCATGCTGCATGCTGCATGCTGCCATATATTTTGTGGCAGAGATATTTGCATTTAGTGCAATGCGCGTTGCAGTCGCTGCTGCTGCCAACAACAAAACTGATTTGCGCAAATTGTGCAAATTGCTTGCGCGATAAATTCATGTTTGCCAATTTTAATTAATTAATCGCTTTGTGCGGTTTTCGTGCCTGCAACGTCCTGCAACCAAACGGGCCCAAAATGGCCGCCAGTTGCCAGCAGAAACACACACACACACACACACACACACAAAGGGACACACACACACACACATACACACACACTCTGACATCCGTTTGGGTGCCGCCATGTTTTATTGCAACTGTAAATTGTTGCGAGCATTACGCAACATTCAACTAATGTCACAACCATTGCAAATTAGTTTTGACTCAATGATTGATTTCATATACGCCAATTAGACAATATTACGAAAATCAGAGAAATTACCAGAGTAATATAGATTTAGATAGATTTGCATTTACTGCGAGATTTTGGGAGATATTGACATAGGGAGAGTATGGAAAAAATTAAGAGTGATAGCAGAAAAATTCAAGTTTCCAATTTTGATGCAGAATAAAAATAGAATTCAAACAATGAAAAAATTGATATTCCGCATGGAAATCGGTTAAGATTTAACAAAGTTATGACTGTTTGAAATTTGAGAAAAAGTGTAAGGGGAAGAGTATTGAGAGAATTGATAATGATCGAAAATATAGAAAAAATGAGCAATCATGGATGAAAAATTGAGTTTTTCAATTTTGATGCAGAATGAAAATAGAAACAAAATAATGATAAAATTGATATTCCGCATGGAAATCGGTTAGGATTTGACAAAGTTATGACTGTTTGAAATTTGAGAAATGTTGAAAACGGGAGAGTATGGAAAAAATGGACAGTGATGGAAGAAAAATTCAATTTTCCAATTTTGATGCAGAATAAAAAAAGAGGTCAAATAATGAAAAAATTGATATTCCGCATGGAAATCGGTTAAGATTTAACAAAGTTATGACTGTTTGAAGTTTGGGAGATATTGACAAGGGGAGAGTATGGAAAAAATGAACAGTGATGAAAGAAAAACTCAAGTTTCCAAATTAAATCTCTTTATAGAATTTATTTAAATTGAATTCTTCTAGTTCTTGTATTTCTAACTAAAATAATATGAATATTAATTAAATAAATTTAAAAAACTAGAAAAAATTGTTTGATAAAACTTTATTTAAAAATTCATTGGACTAAATTAAAATGTTTGACTAATTGTAATTAAATTGGAACTCGTAAACTTGTTCTTCAGCTACTTGAATAATTTGAATTAAAATAAAACTGAAACTGTCTTGTCTATATAAAACATGTATCTATAGAAAGTCTTTTCTATATAAAATATATAGTTCCATTTCATAATGAACTCAGTTCACATAAGAAACTGACAACTTGAAAATATATGCTTAGAAGTTGAACGAGAATTTTTCTCAGATACTTGAGATATTTGTGCTGCAAGTGTTTGCAGCTCACACAGATTTACAGTTGGAATTCGGTTGCAGTTGCAGTTGTTGCAGTTGCAGCTTGAATTGACTTTGCTTTTCATGTTTATGTGCCACAACTGTAAAATCAAAGCTGGAGCTAAGGTTGAAGTTGCAGTTGCAACAAAGTGCGATTTTGAGAAGTGGCGCTATTTGAGAGGAGCGTAAAAGATACAAAGATACTCAGATACTGAGATACTGTAACTCTGAGATACTCAAGTCTTAGCAACAAGTTGAATGCTAAAAGTCGCACTTCCACATGGAGCAATGTACCTGGGCCGGGGTTTTCTTCTTGGCCCAAAGCTGAGAGTGTTTAAGCCAAGTTAAGCGGATCGAAGAAGCTGCAGATACATTATGTTAAATCGCACCTAACACCGCGCCTTAAATTTACAAATCACGACAATGAAAATTGAGATCCGCCTTAAAACTGATGACACGATCATGATGAAGATGATGATGATGATGATGATGATGTTGATAATGATGTTGGCCCTGTTATAGTTGCAGACCAGTTTGCCTGATAACGGTAAATGCTAAATGGTCAACAAGTTGACAACTCTGCTGCAACTTTAGCTTTCAACTTGTTGTTGTCACTTGTTTGTTGTTGTTGTTTCTTGTTGTTGTCGTAGCTTAGTTTTGGTTTTAAATGTTTGACAAATGTCAATGTTGCAAGTTCTCTGACTAAGAAAAAGAGTCTGAGAGTGGGCTGAAAGAGGGGTACTCTCTCTCTCTCTCTCTCTCTCTCTCTCTCTCTCTCTCTCTCTGTCTTATTCTCTGCCTGTCTCGCTCTTTCGCTCTGCGTCATGTAAGCGTCAAAATCGCTAATGAACAGTAGCCGCGTTGGGTGTATGTGTAAAAATTAGCACTTTGCTGGCGAACGCTTTAAAAGCGACTGCAACAACAACAACAACAACCCCAATAACACCAACAACAACCACAGCAACATGAGCAACATTTGAACTGAAAGAAGGAAATGTCGTAGTCTATCAAAAATAACAACAACATTTTAAAGTCCATTCAACCATGAAATACCCACTAATAAATTCTAAGATACTACAACCATTAAAATAAGATAAATTTGAATATATATAAACAAAAAGAAAATACTAATATCTAAAATTAATAAAATTTTGTATTTATTATTTCTATTTTATTTAGCTTATTATTTTATCTATTTTTTTTTATATTTTTAATTTAGCAAATGCTCAAGGCAATCTAAATAATAACTTATTCAGCAAAAATAACAGAAAAACTTTATAAATAAAAATTTAAAAAGTTCATTCTTAATTTTAGAAATACCAGTTTTGTGTTTAAAGTTTTTTTCATTATTTTTTCGAGTTTTGTATTTATAAGTTTTTTATTAAATTATTTATATTATGTTATAAATAAATAAACTAAAATAATAAACTAAGAAAAGTAATAATAAACTATATAAAATTAGAAGTTTAATTAATAAAAATATTAATTGAGTTCTAAATATTAAATCTGATAGTAGAAAAATAGGAAAATAGCGGTAACAAAAAAAATATTAAAAATTATATTTAAAAAATTTAATATTTCTTAACTGTGTGTAAAATGCAAATAAAGCACTCACTTGCAATTCATACAGGGTATACAGAGACATTTATATGTATGTATATATTTTGTAGTTATTTCATTTATGAGTTTTATGAGCTGGCTTCCAATTCCCATTTTGTTGGCCCGTTACATTTTCTGGCCCGGCACCTGTTGCCTGTTTCTGCTGCTGTTGTTGTTGTTGTTGTTGTTGTTGCATCAGCTTTGTGGCAACAACCTGTGTTTTCAGTTTTGCTCTGAAGTTGCCGAAATTTTAACAAGTCTATTTGAGAACAATAAAAATCATTGATGCTGCTGTTCGTTCTCTCTTTTACTCCCTATTTCTCTGTCTCTCTCTCTCTCTCTCTCTCTCTCTCTCGATGTGTCTCTGTTTGTTTGTATTACACATCAAAGTCGGCTAGCAATTGAAAGGTTGCTCTGCAGTTCAGTGGATTTGACATGAATTTCAGTTACTGCAATTGAAATTTATTTATTTAGTTAATAAAAAAATTTGTCGACCAAAAAAAGTTGCTTAGAATTTTTAATATAATTTTAAAAAAAGTATTTTATTTAATAAATACAATATAATGAATAATAACTTAAATTTTTCACTAAGAGCATATATAAAGTAAGGTCCGAATTTAAAATAATTTTTTTTCATAAGTATTTTATTAAAAAAAATACAATATAATATTTAAAATCTAGAATTTATTGCTGAAAACATATCTAAAGTAAAGTCAAGTCAGGAGTATATTTATGTGTAATTTTTGTTTCGCTTTCAGCAGAAATTGCACACTTGTTTTACACCCACACCTTCACTCTTAGCCAGGTTAAAAAGTGCGCATAATTAAATGAAAATCATGACAACATCAGCTCAAATTATGAGCTTCAGCTTCAGTTTTGAGTTTTGGTCAAGAGTCGAGAGCCGAGAGCCGCACAAAAAAAAGGTACGAGAGTTCGCATCAACTGGCGATGAGTAAATGTTTGATTTTGTAGACAGAGTTGAAAATATCGAAGGTATAAGAAACAGAAACAGAAAAATAAAATACAAAAAATAAAAGAGTTGAGCGAGGTAGTCTCTTTATAGTTGTAGTTGTTGTTGTTGTTGTTGTTGTCTCACATCTCTCATCTCTCACATACATGTTAAAAATTCCAGACATGCGTTGCAAGTCTCGATAAAGTCTCCGACTTTGACTCGACTCCGTCTATATCCAATCCACTGTAGATACATGTATCTATTTGTATTTGACTATGATTCGTTGTTGCTGTTGTTATGTATTTCGAATTGCAGTCCAAAAAAATAAACACACACAGGTTACGTAGTCAGGTGAGCTAAAGGTACAAATGAAACGAACGAAAAAAAAGGGGGTTAAGCTGAGAGTTAACATTTGTATCTGTATCTATACACGTTCGCAGTTGTATCTATGTATCTATGCGTGTGTGTGTTTGTATGTTTGTGTGAGTATCGCACCTCAGTTGAGTTGCTGCCGCTGCTTCTGCTTCTGCCTCTGTTTTTGGCATCTTTTTTTTTTCTTTTTCTCTTTTTTTTTTTTGAATGACAGCTTGTTGAAAAATTCAATTTATCCGATCGCCGCAGTTCGGTTTGAGCAATTCACGAAGTCGAAACTTGACGCGGACTCGACGCGACGGCAAAAGATTCGATTCAGGATTCAATTCGATTCAATTCGTTTGATTCGCATCTTTTCTCCCATGAATCATTTAATAAGTGCAGCATTTTAAATTATTTCAACAAATATATTGTGTGAGTGTCCCTCGTGTGTGCTGTTATTTAATTTCAACAAACATTTAATTAATTAACAACAACAGTTTATTACATTTCTATGTTGTGGCTTTCGCTTTTAAATTATACAAATTGAATTCGAAACATTCGTTTGCTGCTACTGCAAATAATTTGTGACATAAATTTACGCGATTTTTGATCGGATTTATTTGAAAGTTGTTCAAGTATTTAACACTATTAACAAAAACAATCAACGCTTAAATAAATAAGGAAATTGTAGAGTGTTTCATAGTTAAATGAAAATGTTGGCAAATTACTACATTTGTTTACAATGCTTAAATATGCTCAAATATGATCAGAAAAATTTGGAAAGGATTTAATAAATAATAAACATGATATTATCAAATATTTAAATATTTCTTTGTGTTAAATAATTAATTAATATCTTTTTCGTGCATTAGAAAATTCTCCTTAAATATTTTGTAATAAAACAAAAAAATATTTTATCTTCTCAAAAAAAATTTAAAAAATGTTCAGGTTGTTTTTTAGTTTATTTATAAATAAATAAGCTATAATCGTGTTTAAAAAATAATCCGAAAAATTGATATCATCATTAAAATACAACTAAGAATATCATTAATTAAAATTAAGCCAAATAGTTTTCAAGGTAACAGTTTCTTATGGGGAATTTAATTTAAGACTCTTGGAATAAAATTTTATTGTTTGTCTACTTTATTAATATAGTAGAATCTGCATACAAATGCAGTGTAATGTCGATCAAAAAATAAATGTTCAACGAGCAGAACTTTAAATTATTTTTATGTCTGTAATGCATATAAAACTCTTTAACCTGACTCACTGACTGATCATTGCACAGCCCAAACCATAAGGCCTAGAAGGCTGAAATTTGCACACAACATAGCTGAGACAAGGTTTATAATTTGAAATCTCTCTCCCGCTCTCTCTCTCTTTCTCTGTCTCTCTCTATCTCTGTCTCTGTTAGGCCCCAAGGATTGTGATCTACCGAAGGCGGCAATCACAGCGTTGCACGCGGGAGTCAATAGCTTTGGCCAATTGCCCGTCGGCCCGAGCATTGCGGATCTTGGGGGCGGTGGTGCTGGACCCGGTGGACCTGGCGGTGGTGCCAGTGTGGGCGGCGTTGCCAGACTGCATGTCACTGGTGGATTGTGCGACAATAGCAATGTGTTGAACGGTGCCAGCAATCACAGCAACAGCAACAACAACAACAGCAACAATCACAGCAATAGCAACAACAACAACAACGGAAACAGCGGCAACAACATGCAGCAACAGGATCAGGTGAGCAGATATATATCCAATAAAGATATATATATATTTAACAGCAAGTAAAAGCTGCAACTTTTAATAATCCATGTTCTTTTCGATGTTTTTTTTCCTCAAAACTCAAAAAATCAAAAAAAAACTCTGCTATGCATTCAAAAATCAATATAAAAACCAAACCAATTCGAAACCAAAAAAAAAAAAAAAAAATTACAAAATTAAACGAAAAACAATGAAAACCAAAATCGAAATCAAAAATCTATTGTGAATGTGTAAATTGTGTGTGTTGAATTGTGTATAAATAATAATATATTATGTGCAATGAATATATAAAAAAAGTAAGTGTGATTTTATTTCCATATTTCCATATTTTATGTAAAAAATAAATAAAAAAAAAGCAAAACAACAAAACAGTAGACAAAAAAAGTCCCTTTTATTTTAGTTTTGTTTCGTTAATTTGTTTTAGTTTTGTAGTAAACGTTATCGTTATCGTTATCGTAACTGTTATCGTAATTGTTGTAGTTGTACTAATTGTTGTTATTGTTGTTTGATTCAATTAAACTTGCTCTCTCTTTCTCATCAATTGTGCTACTCACACTCATGCCCTCTCTTTCTTGTGTGTTCTGTCTTTCTCTGTCTTGCAGCATCTGGATAAAAATAAGCAGAAACGTCATCGCACTCGCTTCACGCCGGCTCAACTCAATGAACTGGAGCGTTGTTTCTCCAAGACACATTATCCCGATATCTTTATGCGCGAGGAGATCGCAATGCGCATCGGCCTCACCGAGTCCCGTGTCCAGGTGAGTTATCCCCCTTCCCCCTTTCACCTTTCACCTTTAACCTGCCAACTTGCCACCTTGCCACATCTGTCGCCATTTGTTGTTAACTTTGTTGCTGCGGTCGCTGCATCGCTGATTAGCATTTGAGTTCAGAATTTTCTGATTCGATTCCTATTTCCATTTCCATTTCCATTTCCATTTGCAACTTGGCCAACTGTCATTTGGCCAACTTGACACTTTGTCGTTTAGTTCGACATGACATTTCGCTTGTGTTGCACAAAACCGCAGCTAGTTGCAACTTGCAACTTGCAACTGTCATTTTGTGGCATTCACTTGTCCAAACGCATTTGATCTTTAATTTGAACAAGAATAACTATGAACATTTTAGAAATTTTGCTTAAAATGTTTACTATATATATATTAAATAATAAATTAGGAGCTGTAATTGAATTTGGTGTAGAAATTTAATTTACAAAAGGCAAATAATTAAAATACTTAATTCGTCTTTTTCATATTTACACTTTTGTGAAAGATATAGAATAGGAGTTGTAGTAGGTTTATGTAGAAATAAAACAAAAATAGAATACAAAATTTTACTTATATAAAATTGCAATAAAAAGTATTTCTTTTTGTATTCACACGTTTCAAGCATTAAATAAAAAAATTCCATAGTTTTTTAGAATTTATCAAAATTTTTAAAGTTCAACTTAAATGCTACCAAAATTATATTAAAAATGTCGATCAATTTTTCTGATCTTTTCCGCAACTTTCTGTTTTATAAATTTTTACATAAACAAAGTTTATATATATTTGATTTGTAATTGGTTCAATTAACAAACAATTAGCAAGTAAATATCATAAACAATGCTTTCAAAATACGTTAAATGCTTCCAAAACAAAAGGGTATAATATTTATTGTTATCCATTTCAAAAAGATTGATTGAAAAGATTTGAATATAATTTGTCAAATATTTACCTGGGCTTTTGAAAAATATATATTTTTAATTAATTTTCAAAACTGAAACATATTTTACATGTTTTGTGAAATTCTTAGCTATGATATTTTGGCGTATTTTTATTCATATTTATTTTCAAAAATCTCTCACATTTTTTAAAGCTTTTCTAAGCTTTGTTTTTATTAAAAGTTGACTTTTCTGCAATACTTCTCACGCTATTTTGGAAACTAGACAGTTTTTTGAGTATGATTTAAAGTTTGTAAAAAATTTGTTGGAGTGAAACGACTTTAATTCACAATTTTAGCAGTTTACGAGCTCAAAGCGCACAACGCCATTTAAGCACCCAAAATTATACTTTATTAAAGCACATAAAGTCAAATTTAGACGTCGCTGCCTTGCTCTCTTTTCCCCTCCTCTCTCTCTCTCTCTCTCGCTCTGTCGGGGACTTATGACTGGCGCAGTCAGTGCAAAAAGTTTTCCACACACACACACACACACACACACACACACACACACACACACACACATCTACAGTGAGAGTGAGCATTATCCTTTTGCGGCTGGCGCAGTTCCCTTTGGCTCTGTTGTTGTTGCTATTGTTGCTGCTGTTGTTGCTGCTGCCTCTTGCCACATTATCCTGCCTCACTCTGCCTCACTCCCTAACGATTCCTGTGGCGTGCGTCGTCGTCGTCGTCGTCGTCGTCCTTTTGCATGCGGGCGAGTTTTGTTTATGCGACAATCGAATTTACTGCTTCATTAAATTTGTGTTTAAGCTTCCGCTTCCTGCAGTGCCACATCAACTTGGTCTCCTCTCTCTTCCCCTCTCTCTCTCTCCATCCCTCTCTTGCACCCTTCAGCTCCTACTTCTCGTGTGACCCGAAACTATGCAATGTGAGAATTGTTTTGCGGTTTCAATGAATGCCAAAACTTGGCCGTCTTATTGGCCAATTCAATGGCTACACTTTTGGCTCAAACAGAACTAAACAATTATTTGAACTACACAGCTGGCTAAGAGAAAGGCTGGAGAGGCTAATGGGGGAGTACACTGAAAAAAAGAGACCAACTTCTAAAATCAAAAACATTCATCTTAAAAATTTTGTTCTTAAAATATGATTATTTTAAGACCAAATAACTAAAACTAAAATTATTTATCTAAAAAATCTTGAAATCTTAATATAAGAATAAAAATCTTAAATTTTTAGGAAAGTATAAATAAATACTACTTTGTATCAAATCCCACTCGTAACAAATTAAAATAAAATTTATTAAATTACTAAAACAGAATCAAATGCAATAAATTAAAATTAAAAAAAAAAATTATAAATATACAAAATAATTTTTATTTTTTTTTATTTTTTGATTTTAACTTGGTTTTATTTAAAATGTTCTTAAAATCAAGAAGTGTTCTCTTATTTTAAGTTAATTTTATGTTTTCTACGCACTTTTTAGACCTAAAATCTAAGTTCAATGAACAAAATTTTGATTTTAGAACATGTTTTTTTTATCAGTGTAGACATTAAAAAAGAGCGCACCAAAAAAAAAAAGTGCTGCCTACTTTCAGGATGTGCTACTTTGATAAATTGTTTTAATAATTGCGTATCAGTGTCTGGCTGTTAATGTATCCTGCTCATCCGGCTGTCCGACGAGTTCGGCGTTGATCCTGAATTCTGGCAGGGGTTGAGGAAGGGAGACAGAGGGGAGGGAGAGGGGAGCAAGTCCGAAGTCGAAGGGTAGGCAGTGTAATGTGTGAGGTTGTCTCTGGGTTTTGGTTAGAATTACCCTCAGTTTATGTTGTTATTGTTGCTAGTATTGTTGTTGTTATTGTTGCTATTGTTGCTGTTGTTGTTGTTTGCTATTAACACGCTATAATGTTTGATTTTTCGTCGTTGTCGTTGGCTTTTTTGCGGCTTATGGAATGTCAGCCCTTTGGATTAGCAAGGACTTATTGTTGTTGCTGTTAATAAAATTAGCATATAAATTAAGTTTGCATGCTGTTTTAGAGCCGACTTTCTCTGCCACTCTCTCTCTCTCTCTCTTCCTCTCTCTCTCTTTGCCACTCTCTTTTTCTTTCACCTTTCGGCTGACACACATTTTTTTACACTCTGTTTAAAAAAAAATACAGAGTATATAGAGCTTGACTAAGCGAAATATAAAAGACAGAAGCAAGTGTTGCATATATCATAATGTATATATATTCCTGATCTGCACAGTCATGCTCGTTTGTCTGTCAGGTTTCGCACTATGTCTTGTGTGCTGTATTTGTAACACAGCCTTGCTTATAGATCCCACTCCCAGCAACTATATATTAAAGCAAGCCACAACTTCACACTCTCATAACTTCATCAAAAATCAACCGATTTTCAAGCGGAATGTCATTTTGGTCATGATTTGGCCCCCAAATTGATTTATCATTTAAATTTTTATCATCTAGAAAATTTGATATATTTTCGATTCTAAGCCGTCTATCATCCAATTTTCCATACTTACCCCTTGACATTTTTTCAAAAACTTTGATCTCTCATAACGTCATCAAAAATAAACGGATTTTCAAACGGAATGTCATTTTGTTTATGATTTTGCCTCTATATTGATTCTGCATTTAAATTTTTATCATCTAGAAAATTTGATATATCTTCGATTTTTATCAAATTTTCCATACTTACCCCTTGACATTTTTTCAAAAACTTTGATCTCTCATAACTTCATCAAAAATCAACCGATTTTCAAGCGGAATGTCATTTTGTTCATGATCTGGCCTCTTAATTGATTCTGCGTTTAAATTTTTATCATCTAGAAAATTTTATATATTTTCGATCTTAAGCCGTCTGTCATCCAATTTTCCATACTTACCCCTTGACATTTTTTCAAAAACTTTGAACTCTCATAACTTTGTTGAAACTTGAGCGATTTTCAAGAGGAATGTCTTTTTGATTTTTATTTGGCTTCCAAATTCATTCTGCATTTAAACATTGTTTTAATAAAAAAATTCAACCTTCATCCAATTATCCATACCAATATATCGAAAATAAAAACAATAGCTAAAGTTTTGTTTAACTTTAGCCATTGTTTTTATTTTCGATACATTATTCATTATCATTTTTTTTACTTTTACGGAATAAATGCAGGGTATCTTGCCTTCGAATTTTTTCGACAGTTGCTTCTTTACTTATTTTTAACATTTTTTTATTTCAAATTTTCCACGCATTCAAGGAAACCGTTTTTAAATGCCAAAGCTTACCCGTTTTCTATACCTCGTTTTCTCCCCTTTTCTTCTACTCTGTCTTTACCTTGTTTACTCTCTCTCTCTCTCTCTCTCTCTGTTAATACACACACGTCTGGTCCTAAATCAATCTACAAGGATTTGCAGCTAATGATAGCATAAAGACAGCACCCATAAATGCCCCAAAAAAAAAAAAAAACGTAGTCGCATTAACACGAAAATCAAGTCGAAAATCTGACTCACATATGCTCAAAAAAAAAGGAGGAAACTGCCTGAATAGTGTGTGTGTGTGTGTGTGTGTGTGTGTGTGTGTGTGTGTGTGTGTGTGTGTGTGTGTGTGTGTGTGTGTGTGTGTGTGTGAGGGTGTGTGTGAGTCTGCATAAGTTATGAAACTCACGTACAGTGAGTGCAAATGTGGCATGCTGCCAGTCAGGATATAAATACATGAATATAAGCAGCCAGGATATGAGACAGGTTTAATATTTAGTTGCTTAATTATGCAGACAACAACAACAACTACAAATAATACAAATATAAAATAAGTATAATTTAATAAAGCTGCAAATAACTGAGCAAAATAAGAAAGGGACAAGAAAAAGAAATCACAGCAGAACATTAAGAAATGTAATTGTAATCGTAATCGCAATGTCAAAGGGAAATGTTTGTGGAAGTCACAGAGGGGAGTCAGCAAAGGGGGGACTACGTAGAGGGGGGAGGGTGAAGAGGGGGTAGGTCAACTGTCAGCGGGCGGTGCAATTGTTAATTTGTATTGTGCCACCGCCAAACACAGCGAGAAATTGACAATTTGTGTGCGGGCATTAACGGTTAAGGCCAAATGTCTTAGCCACCACCCATGGATCTGGCAATATGCTTGCCACACGCTCACTTGCCACACGCTCACTTGCCACTTGCCACATGCCTGGCAACAGAGAGTGAAGAAATGAGGAGAACTAAATTGACTTATCATGATTTTAACATTGTCATTGACAATGCATTGTTTAGGGCTCAACTTGCGTATGTTTTGCATTTATTGGTTTGTTTATTAATATTGTTGCAATGTGGCAATGTGGCAAGACAAGGTTTGGTCAGCACGTGCCACAGCCTAAATGAATTTCTCACATGATTAATTTCTATGGCAACAGCGGGGTAGCAACTGCAATCAAGGCAGAGGGGAGAGTGGAGAGTAGAGAGAGAAAAGGGAGAGGGGAGAGATTAAACACAGGTAATAACACAATATGAGGGAATGTTCAAGTGGGTTAAGTGGGAAGAGTTAATAGCAAATAGTTGAAATTCAAAATTAGTAATTCCTGATTCTAGATACACATTTGAATTTCTTGTGGAATTAGCAGATAGATAGATAGATAGATAGATAGATAGATAGATAGATAGATAGATAGATAGATAGATAGATAGATAGATGGATACCTGATAGACTGTATATAGAAAAAAGTATAAATATATGACAACTATTTATTTTTTCTTAATTAAATAATTTATTCTTTCTACTCAAAAGTTGATTTTTTTATTTTTCAATATTCAATTTAAATTAAAAAAGATTGGCAGTAAAATTAAACTCGAATTTCTGTAAAACTATATTAACTTAAATTATGTATTTTCTTACGTGTTTATTTAAAATATGTTAGAATTTCTATATTTGTAATTTCATTTAAAATTTGCAAACTTCTTTAAAATTTTCCTTAATTTAAAAAAAATTTCCATTTTTGTGTTAGCTAAGGCAAAAGTTCCCATTATTTTATTAATTAAGAAAAAAATCCCATTATCAGACAATAATGGGATTTTTTCTTATTAAGACAATAGTGGTATTTTTTTTTAAATTAATTCAATAATGGGAACTTTTTCCTTAGCTAACACGTAAAAGAATTATTTTTGGTGAAGATTAATTGCGATTTTTAACCTTAAATGCCGCAAAATCAGCTTGACATTTTCAACCCTATAATTTATGTTTACTTGATTTTATTGCAAGTTGCATATAAAATATTTATTGGAATTTTGCATTATCAAAAAATTAGCACTTTTGTAAGCGGATATGAACTTTAAGCTTATTCATTTCAATTAATTCGAATGAGTTCAACTCGATATACTGAAAATACGTTTTGTTGAGTCACAAATTTTAAAATGAAATTATTTTAGAATTCTTGAGAAATAGTTAAGTGTTTTAGTGAAGTCTAAGAATAGAATTGTATAATTTTTTTTCACATTAAACTCACTTGCACACACTCGGAGATTTCTCCAACTGTTTCATCTATTGATTGGCCAAAAGAGACAGAAGGAGAAAGAGAGAGAGAAGAGGGCCAAAATCCACAGACAGAGGCAAGTGATAAATTATGGCCTCGACTTCTCAGACACAACTAATTTATTTGCCAAGTCGCCTTAATGCCACCTCTAATGATAGCACCCTAAAGATACCTAAGGTGGGGAGAAAGAGGTTGAAGAATTTATGAGATAAGAAACATTTTGGCTTAAATGCATCTATTAAGTTGGCCAAAAAGGACAAATGCAAATATGTAAGAAAAATGCTGCAAAAATTTAATCAAAAATTGACAAAAATAAGAGCTCAACTGGAAAGCGGAAACTGGAGAAAAAGCTGGGAAAAATGCTAAGAAAAAAGAGAGAAATTTTAGCTGTAGTTGTAGTTGTAGTTGCTGTTAGTACGCGTTTGATAACCATGGCATCGCATTTTAATTAAAGTTTAATTGAAATACCAAAACGAAAATATGCAGCAACAAAACTGGGAAACGGAAAAGCGAAAAAGCGGAAAACTGTAGAAGGAGCTGTAGGAAAATTCTGTAGGAAAATAGACAGAATTAGTTTGTTGGCTGAACAACTTTAAGGCAGTTAAAGTAGGAGAGGCAGAGATAGACAGAAAGAGAGAGAGAGAGAGAGAGAGACAGAGAGGGAGACAGACTGTGGATGCTGTGTGTGAAAAGTGGGAGGGGGGAGGTCACATAAAGAGGGCATAAAGAAAATCTGGCACGCAGCTCGTTTATGGCATATGAAGCAATTTCAAAAGCAATTCCGTTGATACTTTTCATTGAAATGTTTGTGTGAAAATGGCGTGCTAAAGTGTCCACTGTCTGGCTGGATAACTGTATATATATATACACATATATATGTGTGTGTGTGTTTGTGTGTGTGTTCACCATTTGGATTAAGCTATTGATAAATGCAAAAAAGCTGCGACAAAAGCGTTTTTTTTTTTAAATCAAAAAATAAAGCAAAATAAAAAATCATAGCAAATGCTGTGGCATAAACTCGAGCTGCGCATGCACCAAACAAATTTTTTGGGGGTTGCAGTTGCACCCCACCCCCAACTCCCCACCCTACAGCCCCCTTTTGAGTAGTGCAACTACAAAATGTACAAAATACAAGCAGAGTGTGTGCTAAAAGTAATGACGCTACTAATGCCAGTCAATGTGCGTCAACAAATTCATAAATCACAGTGCCTAAAACATACAAATTCCACTCTACAGTGTCCACTGTGTCCACTGTGCATTGTGTCCACTGTGCACTGTAAATGGACCAATACTCGTAATTGTAGTTGTGCCAACCCCCAATGGAGGGCGCGTCACAGCAATTCGAAGCCAGAAGAGACACATTACTGCGAGTGGGGAGTGTGAGTGAGACGGGCATAGTAACAGTCCATTCGTTGTGGATGCTGTGGATGTTGTGGATGTGGGTGGGTGGACAAAATGAAATACACTGTGGGCGAGTGGAGCAGCTAGATATTTGGGCTGGGCTGTGACTTTGAGTGGAAGAGGGAGAGGGCGAGAGGGAGAGGGAGAGAGTGGCTGCCGGAGAGTGAAGAGTGTGTGGAGAGAGGGGGGAACAGCAAGTGTCGCTGGGCGCGCTCGTAAAGCAGGATTTAAAGGATAACATAAAATAAATCGACTCCATTTGTGTTGTGTGCAACAACAACTCTGGCTATCTGTATATATATGTATGTGTGTGTGTGTTTTGGCTTTATGAATTTATACGCAGTTTTTATCTGAGCCAAGAAATGAAAAGATATTGGCCGAAAAACGATTTCCATAAACCACTCAGCCAACTCCCTCACTCTCCCACTCTCTTACTCTCTCTCTCTCTCTACTGCTTGCTCTTGGCCAAGTCCAATAATAATAATAAAAAAATGCTGAAGCTGCTTAACTTAAGTAGAGTTCAAGTTGCAGAAAAAGCAGCAGCAAAGTCAGCACATCAAAAGATACAATCATAATGTTGCCAGTTGCCAATTTCAGAGTGCAGAGTGGCCAATTCATTTGCCAGTTGCCAAGCGAGACATGGCCAAAAGAAATGCAATAACCTGGCCAATTGATTTTTGATTATGTGGCAACAACAACAACAACAACAATGACAACAAGGACAACAATAAACGCAATCATAACCAGCGAAAATTGTCAATAAATCTGACAATCTGGCAAGCTGCCTTTGACAACTCAAATGTTTATTAACAGCAAGAGAGAGAGAGAGAGATAGAGTGAGAGGGGGGAGTGAGTGGTAGAGGGAGATAGAGAAATGGATTTTATTGTGCTTCCTCTCCGGCTTTATAAAATAATATTTGCATTCGCTGCTAATCGAATTTTGATTGCAATTTTCTGTTGTCTCTTCTATGTTGCAATTTTGCAAATATTGTTGCCGACTTTTCAGCTGATTGATATTTTTGCGCAAAATTGGCTTTTTCAAGTGTGCAAAGTGCATTTCAATGTAACGGTTATGCTATATACAGCATATTGCACTTGAGTCACAAAACTGTCAGGCAAATTTTATAAAATGTTTGTCAACAATTGTTTGTTTGTTTGTTCGTTTGATTTGATTTGGCAAACTACTTTGGCAGGCACTGTTACCAACTGTGGCAATAACTTGACATTATACGCCAGCTGTTTATTAGCCATAATGTGCAATTAATGTTGCATAACAATGCGCAGAGGGATGGGTGAGTGGGGGAGGGTGAGAGGGAAGGGGAAGGGGGAAGGATAACTGGAATTTGCCATATGACAGGACCATTATGAATGGCCTGCAATCAGAGCAGTAAACACAATAAAAATACCATTGGGTCTTTGACACCAGTCGAAAGTTACCTTCACTCCGCACAGTGCTGTCGATTCAGCTATTTTATAGCTGGCAAAAGCCACAACATTTTATGTAATAATACGTTGACGAAAATATAAACTGTTTTTAAATTAAAATTGAATTTACTCAAAATCTGTTCATGTAAAATAAATGTATTGGACTACACCAATATAATCAAAACTTTTTTTTTTACAGATTTAAAGTATATACTACTTCATTTTAAAAACAGTTTATTTCTGAATTGGTTTCTGAAATGAAGAAAAATATGGCTTATAAAAAATCTTTAGGAAAAAATGGCAGCACAATTATGTGTTTTGATATTAAAAAAAATTTATTTATTTATTTATTTGTTAAAAGAGTTAAAATAATTTTAACTTTTTTACAATCCACATTTTAGAAATGTGTGTTTAATGTACAGTGACTAAAAATAAGACTTAAAAAAATATTGATTTAGTTAAGCTCACATTTTAAAAATAATAAGTTTTACAAAAAAAGGCAATTGATAGTTTTCCATAGACTATTCTAGCTATTTTCTAGGATTACATTAGTTATTAACGTTTAATATAAAACGATAAATTATATTTAATTTTTTTCTAAGAACTTCTTAGCTAATTCTAGCTACTTTCTAGCTTCTGAAATTTAATTTTCTAATTGATAATTTTTTCTAGCTTCTTCAAGCTTTTTTCTAGTAGTTTAAAATAAAACGATAAATTATGTTTAATTTTTTTTTCTTTGATAATATTTCTTAACAAATTCTAGCTACTTTCTAGGACTACATTAGTTACTTTAGCATCTAAAAATTTTGGCATCACTTTCCCTCGTCGTCAGTCATAAAATCAAAGCAAATCACTTGTTATCCCATTTGGGCTGAGCTGGTTTCTGAGCAGAATTCATGCCTGAATTCATCCCTCCTCTGAGTTGCATGTCATTTGGCAGCTACTTAATTTCTGACTTTTGCCTTTGCTTTTCATCCCCTCTCCCTTCACGTTGTTGTTGTGGGTGCTGCTCTCTCCCTCTGTTAATAGTGTTGTTCTTGTTGTTGTTGTTGCTGCTAATATTTGTGGCCTGCCGCAAGAAATTGCTTTTTCATGAACTTGACTCATTTATTATTTGCAACAGTTTTCTCTGCCTTTTTGTTGTAGTTGTTGTTGCTGTTATTCTCACACCTTTTGTTATTGTCTGTCTGCCCTTTTGCCGGTGGTGTTTCTTCCTTCCTTGTATTCTCTTTTATTCTCGTTTTTTTTTTGTTGTTGTTGTTGTTGTTTTGTTTTTGTTGGCTTTGGTGTCAGTCGCAAGTGAAAATTAAAAGTCCAAACATGAAAATGCTTTTGTTAGCAGCATATGGCTGCAATTTTTGGAAAAACTCGTTTTCCGTTTTCTGCTCCATTTGCTTGGGGAATGAGAATGAGAATAAGAATTGTGAGAGAGATTTAAGTAAATTCTCTGCTCTGTTTTTGGCATTCAAAAAGTGCGAAAAATGCTGACAAAGAATGATTTTTATTTTTCATTTGCAAATAAATTGTAGTTTTGCTGTTGGTTAAGAAATATTTGAAATTTTCCTTTGTTAGCTGAACTGTCTAAAGAAATCCAATTTTTTCTTCTGCACAATAATAATTGAGTTATTTCTCTGCATTCTTTATTATCCCTTTAAAATCTGTCCCTGTTTGCAGTTTTAATTATTTTTAAGTAGTTTTTTATTGAGATAGTTGCCTTGTTTAATTTTTTATATTATGTTCTTAGTCTACATTTTTTATATCTTTCAAAACAAATATTAAAAAACAAAAATACTGAAAAAATAGATACATTATGATTTTTATTTGGAGCACATAAAATACATCTTATTTTTAGCAAGTTAATTAAACTCAAGTAGAATCCTCAATTTATATATTTACCTATATCATTTTCAAGAATTTTATCCGGTTTTAATAACAAATTATTTATTTATAATGCAATCAAATTACTTTAGCTGCTCATCAAATTTAACTGATTTTATATCTCTGATTTTATATATTGTTTTTTTTTTTGGTTTCGTTGATAATCAAATAAATCAGATTCTGAACTTATTTGAAGCAGCTTGAACCCTTGTTTCCCTTCCTCCCCTCTTTTTTTACAAGCAGTCACAGTCAGTGATAGCAGTTAACCGCCACTCAGCCGACGAGCTGATAATTTATGCATAAGGGCGCAGCTTAAAAAATTACCGTCAAAACACAATTTAACGCGGCATAAGGAGCAAGAAAAAAAACGAAAAGGGAGGAAAGAGAAGGGAAGAGAAGAAGAGAATAACAAGCACACATATATTTATAGAAATGTCTGGCACACATACACTCACTCATATGTCTCTTAAGGGTGTGTGTGTGTTTGTGTGTGTTTGTGTGTGTGTGTGTGTATTGGGAGAGGCGCATAAAAAATAAATGCTTTGTTTAACCGACATTTTAACGCCTATTTACGTGGCTCGCACGTCATGCACGTTATGCCAATTTAATGGTCTGCTAACGCGCCTCCAAGTAGGCAATGACTTTTGGCTTTTGTGTTACGAGCAAAAGAAGAAGAAGAAGAAGTATCAGAAGAGGAAGCGTGAATAAATAAATTATAAACAAAATTCAAGAAAGAGCAAAGAAAACAAATATACATATAAATATACATATTAAAATTAAATTTAAGATTTTCTAAATGAAATAAAACACAATAAAACAGATTTTTCCTATAATAAACAAGAGAAAGCGTTAATAAATAAATGATAAACAAAATCAAGAAAGAGCTAACATATGGAAATTCACCCAGAAAAAGTAAACAAAATTAATATATAAATACAAAAAAAAAATATAAATACTGCGCCAAATAAATAAAAAAAATTCGGTCAAAATAAAGTTAAATCTAAGATTTACTTTAATAAAATAAAACACAATAAAACAGGCTTTCCTAAAAATAAACAAGACTTTAATGTTAAAGTTGATACGAATATAATATAATCAATGTGAAAAATGTTTAAAATTAATAACTAATACCAGATTTAGTTATGTCAAATTTATTTAAAAATTTCGCACAATTTAAATTTAGCTGTTTTTCAAAATACTCAATTTTATATTAAATTTAAAAAAATGTATTTTACATTGAATCAAGCAGTTAAAGTTTTTTTATTAATTTGATGGAATAATTTATTCAAAAATGTTTCTGTTTTTTTAAACAATCAGTCGTTTCTAGTAAGAAATCTTTTTATTTTATTTGAACAATTTTTTTTATTAATTTGATGGAAATATTTTATATATATTTTCAAACTCTTAATCGTTTCTAGTATGAAATCTAATTATTTAACCCGTTTTCTTAAATACTCAAAAGTCTATTTATCTTTCAATTTTAGGCATTTCTTTATTATAAGTTCAAAATAGTTAAATTAAAGTGTAAATAATAAAATTACAGATATTTTTTCTCTGGGTGTAGTGCAAAAATATGTGAGAATGGCAAACAAAATAAAAGAAAGCAGAACATAAATTTAATTGTAGTAAAAAAAGCATGCAAAAGAGAGTGAGATAGCGCGAAAGAGAATGAAAGAGAGAGCGAGAGAGAGAGAGATAGTCAGACAGTCAGACATTGTCTTAAATTATTAAATTAAAAGTTAATGAATAGAGCGACGCACAAACACGTAAAAAGCATAAACAAGTCAAGGTCGCTGTCGCTGTCGCAGTCGCTGCTGACGCTGGCGTCGCAGTCAGCTGACAACCCTCTCTACAACTCACACTCTCTATCTCCCTCCCTCTCGCTCTCTCTCTCTTTCGCTCTGTCAGTCGCTGTCCCTTGTGCCACTGAATGTGGCACATTAGTGTCCCTGGTGTAACAT
The DNA here is from genome assembly GCA_035045575.1 of Drosophila falleni. Classification (NCBI taxonomy): domain Eukaryota; kingdom Metazoa; phylum Arthropoda; class Insecta; order Diptera; family Drosophilidae; genus Drosophila; species Drosophila falleni. Next base: position 13,480,842 of record JAWNOV010000011.1, read on the forward strand.
TGCGCGCATATTTAGTTAACGCTCGTCGATCCAGCCTGGACATCGGATGTACGTATAGTATGTATAGTTCTGTCTCTATCAGTGCCGCCACGACAGCCTTTTCCCGTCAAATCTGGCCTTTATTTTTAAGTTCCCATTGTTAGAAATAATTCTGTAACTTTTTAAAATGTGTTTTGATTTATTTTTCGCTTTTCTTACTCTTACCAAAAATACACAGTATGTCAAGTAATTGTTTTGACAATGTTCAATTATGCAGACATATATTTAAACAAAAAGTTATTCTTTGTCATTTTAAGTCAGAATACCTTTTAGTTAGTTAAATTAAGACATTAAAAAAATAATAATTTTGTAATTTTGTTATATCATGAATTCAAACATCATTTATCATTGTTTTTAAGAATTCAAAAGAAAGAAAAGAAAGAATCTTGGATACTATTTAAAAATGATAATGTATCACATTGTAATACATTACATTTTCCATATATTTTTCTATGGAACGTAAGATTTTTGTTGTACTTTTATGCATGTTTTTTTTTATGTTTCTTAAATTAAAAAAAAAAAGCAAACTCTTTTTTCTTTAAATTAAGTATAAATTCAGCTTTTTTTGCATCTCAAAAGTGTGCAACACTGTTTTGTATCTATGTGTGCTTCTCTGACTGCAACTGGCAGTGTTGCCAGTTGTCTGTCTGACTGTCTGACTGTCTGTCTAACTGTTTGTCTGCCTGCCTGGCCGACATATGACAAATCCACTGGGGACCATCAGCATTACAAGCAAAGTTACTTTGCAACAAAAAAGTTGGCATTTTTCTTGAGCTTTGCTTTTAGCTGCGACTCGACTTGAGTCGACTCGACTCGACTCGTTTTTCTTGGCCATTAGTTTTGGCTGTGGCATCGTCGCATCGCGGTGACAGCTCAAGATTGCCACGGATTCAGCTAACTATATAAATATACGCGACAACAACAACAACAACAACAACAACAGCAATGTGAGTGTGAATGTGGCAACAACGGTTAAGTTGTCAACCCGACAAATGTTGATGTGGATTCAGTTGCTGTTGCTGTTGCTGTTGCTGTTTTTAGTGTCACCTGCTTTTGTTTTGTTATGCACGGCGGAAAAATCGTTTTCATGTCACAAGTCATTCATTTTGCTAGCGAACTTCATTTGCCAACTCGCTCTCTCTCTCTCTCACTCACACACAGACTCTCTCTCTCTCTCGCTCATCTTTGTAAGCATTAAAAGCAAGCTGAAAACATTGTGCAAATTTTAGCTCCTAGAAGTAGGCAACACTTTTTCAATCTCCATCAAAGGTGTGCGTGGGAGTGTGTGTGCGAGTGTGTGTGTGTGTGTGTGTGTATTTTGGCTGCTTGTAAATGTCAAAAACCTCAACATGTCTACACATCCTGCCGCTTGCTGCTTCTTCTTCTTCTTCTACTGCTTCTTATGCATATGAAAATGCCAATTTGAAAACCTCACACATCCGACATTGTCCCTCTTTTTCCCACCTCCTACTCTTTGATTCGCTTCCTTCCTCGGCTCTTGGCCAAGGCTTTAGACGGCTGATATAAGACAAAAGCCTGTTTGGCTGACCAAGTGGCAGTTGGCCCAGGCAGCCGGCCAAAATTGTGCTTGCTTTTAGCCAACTCTCAGTCTCGTATTGATAAAGAATTTACATATGCAATTTATGCGTGTGTGTTTGTTGTGTGTGTGTGTGTTTGTTGTGTGTGTGTCGAGACATGTTTTGACTGTCACGACGGTAATTGATCTCGATTAAGACCATGTACGAGAACTCGCTTAACAAGCAGACAACACATGTACACACACCAAGAAAGAGAAACAGAGAGTGAGAGAGAGAGTAAGAGAGAGAGAGAGAGAGTGACAGAGAGGGAGAGAGTCAATTTGTTCGCGGTCTTAAGGCTTCAACTTGCATCTACTTTAATTAACTGCAACTGCCACTGCATGCAATTAAAGTAGACCATTTTTACATGCATTTATCCTATATATTACCTATAAAAAAATAAATATTATATAAGTACGTTAGAAATATCTCTAGAAATATAATAGCTTGAAAAATTATTAAAGGTTCTTTTAGGCTTAGGTAGAGAGAAAATAGATTTAATTTTTCTTAAACATATTAATTTAATTATTATTTTCAAGTTAAGATCTTAGTTATGATTTTAAAATATTTTTAATTAATAAATGAAAAATAACATTACATTGATTTTACTAATTTATTATATTTATATTAATTTATTGTTGTATACTTTATTTATATTATATTTTATATTATATTTATTTATATTATATTTTATATTACATTGCACGATAAATTTGTCTCAGCAATGTTGTGTCAAAATTTCAGCCTTCTAGCTCTTACCGTTTGCGCTACACAAAACTCAGTTAGTCAGTCAGGACAAACATTTTTATATATATAAATAATGAATATTCATGAAAAACTTATCTCCGTTTAACGTATAAATTATCCTTCACTATGACACTTTTATCTTAGATTTGAATAAGAAAATCATATCAAATTCAATTATTATTTCATATTAAATTTATTATAATAATTAGTCAACATTTTTCTGTTTACAGGTTTGGTTCCAGAACCGTCGCGCCAAGTGGAAGAAGCGCAAGAAGACGACAAATGTGTTCCGCACACCCGGCGCCCTCTTGCCCTCACATGGCCTGCCACCGTTTGGGGCAAACATCACGAACATTGCGATGGGCGATGGACTCTGTGGCACGGGAATGTTTGGCGGTGATCGTTGGAGTGTGGGTGTAAATCCCATGACGGCAGGTGAGTGAGACACATTTGAAATAAATACAATTAACTAACTTTGTATCTCCTGAACTGAATGTATCTGTAACTGAATCTGTATTCTATCTGTATCTATTGCTACTAATTGCTGCATTGCTGAACTGATAAACGATAACTGATAAACGATAACCGATAACTGATAACCGATAACTAAATCAGGTTTTGGCCAGCTTAATCAATCGTCACCGCTTTCGTCCTCGCTGAATAGCGGCCTCAATTCGGGCCTAAACATGGGCTCCGCCCTCGGTGCCGGCAGCTATCAGCATTATGGCCTAAATGCATTGGGTAGGTGTTGCCACAGGCTCTCATCCCTCTCTCTCTCTCTCTCTCTCTCCCTCTCTCTCTCCCTCTTATCATCCACCAATCAAATCAAATCACATGCTGCCAAAAACTTTCCATTTATTATTCAAAAAAAGAGTTGACAATTTTTATTTTGTGTTTTATTTTTTTTTTTATTCTGTCTCTCGACACAATCCAGTTTTATTTTGGAAATTGAACAAACACGATTATAGTCGACAATCTTTTCATTTCTGTGAACTCATAACACTTTTTTGTTGCTTTTTTCCTTCACAAATATTTGGTTCAGTAGCCAGCAGATAAATAAATAAATAAATGTAGAAAGATTTATAGCGCTTTGGTTTCGTATTTTTTCGGTGTATTTACTCCTTCAATTAACAACCATTCGTTTAATTTTAATTTTCAGAAATACCCAAAGGTATTCGTCGCTTTTATTTGATTTCGTATAGTTGTGCTAATTGACATTTTGGAGACAGGTTTTGATCTTGCTGCTTCTTCATTCCAAAGTTTTCATTGTTACAGTTTTCAGTTTTGACTCGAAGTTTGTTGTATTTTGTATTTTGTATTTCATTTCTTTTGTTGATTTCTCTGTCAAAGTCTTGAATATTTACTAGGAATCGCAACTAAGAGTTATGAGTTTAACAAAATTAAAACGAAAAAAAAAATTGTCTTAATTTTTGAGACAGTCAAGACCCTGTTTTATTTATTTATATCGTAGCACTACAAATTTAATATTTTTTAACGCAATACTTTTGCTTAAATTATTTTTTTATCTTATTTAAATTAAGTTTGCATTTTTAATCTATTGAAGTACATTTAATTTTGTTTTATAATCATAACTATATAAAAGAGTATTATTTAATAAAAAAAATTAACCCTTAATATTTCTAATTTCATTGTTTGATTTTTTTTATGTATTTTATGCATTCAATAATTTATTTTACTTACAAATAACCTACTCATATTTATTAAATTCTCGAAAAAATAAAATGTACATTTTTATATTGAAATTATAAACAAATATGATATTTTCCATTGTTTGACTGCAAATTAATATGGAATTATTATTTTGTAAACTATATTATTTTTTTTTTATAAGGATCAATCAATTAATTTAATTGTATATGTTTGTATTCTTGTAGGCGACTCGATGATGTATCAGCACAGCGTGGGCGGGGGGGTGAGCTGCGGACCGGGCGGCTCCCCGAGCGCCACGACACCGCCCAACATGAACAGCTGCTCGTCGGTGACGCCGCCGCCGCTGTCGGCGCAGCCGAATGCCGCACAGAACGAACTCAATGGCGAGCCCATGGTGAGTAGCATTAGCGGAGACATGAACCCAACACGAGCCGTGGTTAACGTAAACTTAACATCCACTTGGCAGCCACATCATCAGCAGGCACACCAACCACAGCAGGCACACCAACCACAGCAGCAGCAGCAACAAACTCACCAACAGCAGCAAGTAACTCACCAGCAACAGCAACAGTCAGCAACACCAACACAACAGCAGCAGCAGCAACAACAGCAGCAGCAACATCAGCAACAGCAGCAGCAACAACAACAACAGCAACAGGATAGCGGCAATTTGCTGCCGCATTGTCATCAGGCCATGCAGTCGCCAGATGGCGCCACCGATGAGGATGTGTGGCGAGGACATAGCATTGCAGCGCTGCGGCGGCGAGCATCGGAACTAAACGCAACTGCAATCCCATCGTATTTGCATCACGCTGCTGCCGCCCACAACAACTACGAGCACCACAATTCGGTCTACTGAAATTTGTTGAAAAGCTTTGAAAGCTTTTCGGATTACGGTTTTTCCAATTGCGGCACTCACGAGTTTTAGAGTCCACACCAATAGTTTGAGAGTCACTTTAAGCTTAGGTTTAAACTTAAGATTTAACCAAAATTTAAGTTTAAAAAAAAAAATTATTATAAAATTTAATGAGTTTCTTGATTTGCATTACTTTCATTATTATTTGCAAAAAATTGTCCATGAAGCGAAGATTTTGAACTTAAAAGACTATAATGAATGTAAACCATGTATACGAGATGAGAACTTGAAAAGCAACTCAATTCAATGAGCTATTTTTAGTGGCATTAGAGCAAGAAGAAGACATAGAAGATGAAGAAGCAGCAGAAGAAAGCGTAAGAGAGATAGAACTAACTCCATATATACAAAAACACTATAAATGTACGACTATTGAGAATATTAAATATTGTATTAAATTAAGCTGATGACAAAACAATTTAAAACTTAATGAAAACTTGCTTAAAATATGCAAAACTTAATTAGAATTAATAATGAAAATATTATACAAATAATATTAGATTGAAACATAACTGTATACGAAATTGTAAAAGGTTTTTTAGGCAACAAAAAAATAAAAAATGAAAAGTCTAACATAAAAATTGTATAAAAGGAAAAGAAAATTCGGAAAAGCGCCCAAAACATTTTCCTGGGGTGTCACAATAATTTTGCAAAAATTTTCGCATGCTTCGACTTAATTTTAAGAGCATTATAATAATATTAAATATATATAATAATAATAATATTAAATAAACAAATACATATGCCTATATATAGGATATATGTATATGTATAACGTGTTAATCTTAAGAATTTGTAGTTGTATTAATTAAGTGTTGTTGTTTTTGTGTATAGCTCATTATTGTTTAGTTCTTTTGCTATACTTAATTATTATAAACACACAAACATCAATTGTTTAAATGCAATAAACAAAACATAAATAAAACCTAAACAAGAATAACGAAAAGTTTAAACAAAATGATCAATGAAAAATAGTTGTCAATGCACCGATAAATTAATGCATTAATTAATTAACAAATTAATTAGCTGACGTATGCGTTTGATTTAATTTTAATATACATACTAAAGATACATAATTAAATGGAATACTTGTAATAGACTTTCTTCTAATGTTTAAGCCTACATTTACACATCAACAAAAATGATAAAACAAAAAACAAAACAAACAAACAAAAAAAAAAATGAATATGTATGTAATTATGCGTATTATTAATTAGTAAACTAAATTAAATATGAATTGAACGTGATTTAAATAACAGATAAATGACAAAACTACGAAAAATAAAACTGATTTCAGTGTAAAAATCATTGTGCATTTGCCCTTTATTTAATTGGCATACCCTGTAAATGCAGAGACAAGGGGTATATTGTTGTTCGTGTCTGCCCGAGGCAATGACAGCTGCTCCAAGGTATTTTCAAGTCGAGTAGTATTAGTTATTATACAAATTATAATTAATTATAATGCTGCAATTGCATTTAATGCCAAGTCAATTAACTAAATCAACTTGTAGTATGAGGTGGGCGTATGACATTATTGGGGGAGGGGGCGTGGCTGGGACTAAATTAGTTTGAAGGTAGTTGAAAAAGCAATTACAATAATTGCATGTGATCAGCTTTTTGGCATTTTTGGTCTGGCTAATAAAAACGCCAAAACGAATTTCGGCCACAAACAACTTTAAGCTTAAAATTGGCAAATTGATAAAACTTTGACAGCGAACACGCACATACATGCACGCACATGCACAAACTTGCACAGACATGTTATTTTTTTTTTTTGGGGTGGCATTGACTGCTTCTTCTTTTTCTTCTGGCCATGATTGGGGTCAGCAGAGACTGCAACAAACAGTGTCCGCTGTATGTATGTTTACGGCTGCTGTGACTGCAGCTGCCATATATGCATACCCTGTAAGCGAAGTAAGTAAGGACATATTTTTATAGCTTATTATTTGAATGTAAGTTTGGGTTACATATATTCTTTCTATTTTCTAAGATCAAGTTTTTTAAATTTCATAAACTTAGTTATTCTATAGTTCTATAATATTTGTTTTGACTAATGACACTCTGTAAAACAAAAATTATAGATCTATAGAATAACTAAGTAATAAAGTCTTACAATGTAGTTCCTATTTTTATAAAATTAAATTATCTGAATCTTAAGTTTGTAAATTTTAAAAAAATTTTGGTTTATTGGAATTTGATTACGAATATTCCAAGATAATTCAGCTTTGCTTTATCTTTGCTTGATTAAATTATTTTTGTAAGCAACTGAATTTAGATTATCGATTGCTATAAATAATTACAGGGTATTGTAAAGTACTATTTAGCCTATTCTCAATCATATTAACAGTTTGTTATTGTGGTTTCGACATAGGTTGTGACACACATACATAGGGGAGGTATGTGCGTGTGTGTGTGTGTGTGTGTCTGTGTGTGTGTATATGCATAGATGAGTACACGAAGCTTATAAATTTTATAACGTTTGCTGCTCGTTTGCTTCTGTGACATTTGACATGCACATTGTCAGGACAATTGGCCAGACTTAATCACACTGATGGCATTTTTATGTGATGTGGCAGCCACAGTTGCAACAGTGGCAACATCAGCAGCAGCAGCAGTTGTTGCAGTTGCAGTTGCCGTAACAGCAATTCAATAATAAAACTACACACAGAGTACTTAAATATGCAGCATAAATTGCACAAAAGAAAAGTTTACACAGCAACAAAAAAATCAGGCTAAAAATCAAATTTAAAGTATCAGATTTTAGATAGAATTTTGACAGTTTAAGCTTAAAATTCAAAAATACAAAGACAGAAAGAATACAGACAAAAGGCTAGAAATAAAAACTATAATGCCAAGTTTGTTAATAATTTACGTTTATGAAGTTTTAAATTAAATGATCAAAGTTCTTAGACAACATTCTGTTAAGTAGAAATAAAATAACAAGTACTTAAAAGTAGTATTAAAAATAGAACTTCAATTTTATTTTTTGTTTTTATGTTTTTTCTTTAATTTAAATTTTTTTTTTAATATTTTAAAGTCTATATTTGCATGAAGTACAACATAAGTAACGCAATATTTTTATTATTTGCGGACAACGCAATAGAAAACACTTTATTAATATTATAGAAATTGTTACATCATTAGAAATTATATTTAAAATAACTATTCCAAATATTATGTCTCAGTGCAGTCGCTGGTTTATATTCTTATGTGGAATGTGGAGAGAAAATCGGGGGCACGGAGAATGACATGCTCGAACTCCAGAATTGATAGTTTGCCATCGCCATCGACGTCAGCTTCCTCGATTACCTTGTCAGCAATCTGTTGATGCTCCTCGGGACTCAGCTCGTTTTTGGTCATTGTCGTCAGGCAGGACATGAGGTCAGCGTGCCCAATGAAGCCGTCTTGATCGAAATCTGCAGAGTCATGACAGCCAGACATGCATAAGTACAACTCACAACATATGTATGTACACACACACACACACACAACCACACCATGCAAATGCAGTGTGTGTGTGTGTGTGTGTGTGTGTAAGTCTGTGTCGCATTATCAAAGTTGACATTTTCATGCATAAAAGTCAACTGATGTGTGCTAAACTAAGTTACGGGCTATATTCTTATAAATAACTCACTCCCTCTCTCTCTCTCTCTCTCTTTCTCTCTCTCTGTCTATCTCTCTCTCCCCCTCTCTCTGCATAATCGCATCTGCTCGTTGTCTGTGTTGCATGCTTCAATTTGTGACAATCTAATAAAGCACATTGAGACAAAGTGCCAGCGTTGTGTTCACATTTCAAAATATTATCCTGGATTGGCAAACGATGAACACAAAAGGAACTTCGACTACAGAAATATCTACAACTACAAAATGGGGTTAAATATTTTAAGCCCAATGCGAGACGAACACTAAGAAAAATAACAATATTAAGTAAGATACTATTGCTAATTATATTATCAATGAATTGAAATTAAACTGATAATCACAATGCTAATACATGATAATATCAATTTTACAAAAACATATCAATGCTAATGAAAACGGCAATGCTAATGATAATACAACACCAATTATAATGATAATGCTAATGCTAAGGCCAACGCTAATTCATCAGCTAAAGGCAATGCATATAAAAATGCTAATGATAATGCTAATGCTTATTATAATATTAATGTTAATGGAAATGACAATGCAAATGAGAATTCGAATGCCTCGTACAAATACTAATGACAATGCAATTGATAGTGACAATGCTATTTAAATGGACATTTCTAATGCTAATGATAATGACAATGAAAATGATAATACAATACAAATGATAATGTACGAATGTCACAGGTAGTGACGATGCCAATGATATCTTTAATGCAACTGCTTATGCAACAGACAAATTTCAAAGTAATGCCAATACTAATGATAATTACAATACAAATACCGATGGTGAAAGCTTGTCCTGTTATTAACAGCTTCTCAAGTAAACCTAAGCACATTCAAATCTTGGTTTACTCGTTTTGTTGAATTCTCAACCTAGTCACAAATTGTGTTAATCGTCAATAAATTGATAATCGAGTTAAACAAAAGAATTTATAATTGGCAATTAAAGGCATTCCAAATGGACACGTTTCATTAAATCAAAACGATGCGATAAACGATAACATAATGCACTAAATGCTCAATTGTTTTATTGAACAAAGCGATGATTTAAACAATTGAATTGAATTGAATATTGTTGATTCAATTTACTCGCTTGCATTGAGCTTGGAAAATGTTTTAACACAGTTTATTAATAGAGACAAACTCGAGTGAATGCATTTTGTGCACTTTGAGTATTCAGCTAATTGTTATTGCGAGTTCGAGTGTATTCATTTATTCGCTTGCCAGTCGTAAATCCAAAATGTACTCAAATCAATTTAAAAGAGACAGAGAGAGAGAGAGAGAAAGAGAGAATGGAAATGGAAGCAAGAGAATGCCCGAAAAATTTGCAGATTCTAATTTAAATTTCAATTAAAATGCTTATTAGAATTTATGACTGTCCTTGAACTGTGCCACCAAAAACTGTGCCACCAGCAACCCTAACAACAATAATAACAACAACAGTATTCAGTTGTCCTGGCAATGGGATTCTGCTTCTGCTTGGGCTTGGACCTGGTCCACAAATTACTGAGCCACGACTCACAACTCGCGGCAAATGGCAAATGGCATTGCGTTCCATGTAAATGCCAAAGACACAAAAGACAAAACCAGCAACAACAACAGAAACAACAACAGCAACAACAACAACAGCGACAACAACAATGAAAATGCATAAACAAAACCCGGAAAACTCTGGCCAAAAACGTGCAACACAACAACAAACAACAAATAAAAGAGCTGCAGGAGAGAGTGATAGACTATGAGATACCATAAGTATAGAAAGTGTCAAAGAACAAAAAATTTAGTTTTCCAATTTTGATGCAGAATGAAAATAGGAGTCAAATAATAATAAAATTGATATTCCGCAAGAAAATCGGTTAAGATTTGAAAAAGTTATGACAGTTTGAAATTTGTGAAAAAGTAGCAAGGGAAGAATATAGAGAAAATTGATAATGATCGAAAATATAGAAAAAATGGACAATGATGGATGAAAAATTGAATTTTCCAATTTTGATGCAAAATGAAAATAGGGACCAAATAATGATAAAATTGATATTCCGCAAGGAAATCGGTTAAGATTTGAAAAAGTTATGACAGTTTGAAATTTGGGAAAAAGTGTCAAGGAGGAAGTATGGAGAAAATGGAAAATTGGTCGCTCTAGCTCTTAAGGACTCTGAGATTGCGGCACTTTTACAGAGAGATAGACAGACAACTGCCTCTTACATCTAATAATACCTTTTTTGTAACAGTAACAGGGTAAATGAAGAACAAAAAAGAAACAAGTTGAACTTACCATATATTTTAAAGGCGTAGAAGACTTTAATATCTCTGGGCGCCTGTTCGCTAAACACGGAGAGCGCATCCAAGAAGTCCTCGAAGGATAAATTACCCAAACCATCGCGTGAGAAAGCCTCGCCTGTGGTCAGCAACAACAAAAAAAAAAACAAAACAAAATGGGAGGCAGAGAAGGGCGTGGCATTTGCCAAATAATATGTATATAGAAATCGTTTTGCTTATGAAACTGGCAGACTATAGTTGTTGTTGTTGTTATTGTTGTTGTTGTACTTACAGATACGTCGCCGAAATGGATTCTCACGCAACTCGGGCATCTTCTCAATGCATTCGCGTGGCACCTTGACACTCGACGTCTGACCCTCGGTCATTTGGCGTGGCACCAAATCCGGACGCAGCTCACGAAACCGTTTATGCACACTACAAAATGCGAGAATACATGATAAAAGGCATTCTCTATTTCTATATATATATATATTTAAGTGTATGTGTGTGTGTGTGTGTGTCTGTCTGTGTGCTTTGCTGAGTGCCCAAACAATAGATTGCGGCAAACAATGGCGCCATTCCAACTCAACTCATATGAATAGAATATAGTTTTGCTTATTATATTAAAGAAATAAACAAACAACAAAATACGTATACGCCCCGTGGCATAATATATGCTTACCGCAGTATCTCCTTACGTGTGAAGAACGTGCAATCCTTTGATTTTAGTAATTTTAAAGCATGAAAAATATTTGTATTTATTTATTTATTATTTTATACTTATTAAATTCCTGATTAAACAAATTATCATTTAAAAATATATACATACTTAAAGTACAAAATACGTAAAGTTTAATTAGATTTAAATCTATATATATAAAACTGCTTGACCTAATTCATTCATTCATTCACCGCTGAACTTACAAAGTTGAATTTTGGACCCAATATACCTAAGATAGTTTCATCGGGAGATAAGAAGGAGTTTTGGGTAATTCGACAAGCTCGTTAAAAAATAAAATTGTTGAATAATTTAATAAAGAGCTCAATTTTGTGTCAGTCAGTATTTTGTTAAACTAAGTACAGTGAGCATCTCTTTGTCTTAAAATTATTGAAGGATTGCATTTATTAAGCAACGTCTAGGAATATTCCTGAAAATATAATTGGGTTACCTAAATTTTAAATTTAAATTTTTGCAGCTTTTTAAACTTTGTCATTTAAGATATTAAAAGAGCAGGCAATTTTGGCTTTATAAGTTATTATTTAATAAGTAGCAAGGTATTTATTAAATATATTAAATCTTATATCAATAAGTAAGTATATTAAATTTAGCAGACTCTGAGCTCAGACATCACAAATTAAAAGTGATAAATTGAGAGACAGAGACAGATATAGGGAATGTGAGAGAAAGGCTCTCTCTCTCTCTCTCACCTGATAGTCGTCCAATTGCTGTTCAGTGAATGTCACAACTTTGTTGCCCATCGCTTATCCAATTGCGTTTGTTTATGCAGGTACAGGCGCAGCTACAGGTCGAACCACGTTCGCGACCACGTTCAGTTTCTGGTTACCAGTTTTTGAGACTGTTTAGGCAAAACTCGGCCAACTGCTGTGTTCTACAAACGCTGCGCGACTGGCAAAAAACAAACAGCGAACTGACTTTGCATAGAGGTTTGCCCAGCATAGACAGAGGAAATGGGGAAAAAGGGGAACAGGGACAGAGACAGGGGAACATAGGGACATTGGGACAGTTGCCCTGCCCTGTTTCAGTTTCATTTTCATTTTCAGTTTCAGGTTGAGCTCAGTGGCGACTGACATATCCTGCGGCGCCTTTGCGGCAGCTTTTGGCTCCAGCTTGTCCTGGCCGCATTCGCATGGAAATTAATTAAGGAGTGTTCACGTTGTCAGTTTGCTACTTTCTCTCTCTCACTCTCTCTCTCTCTTTCTTTTTTTTTCGATTCGCCCTCGCCTGCTGCTTTGTGTGTTTGTGTGTGTGTGTGTGTGTGTGTGTGTGGTCTGTTTGCTGCTGTTCGACACCAAAAAGGCGAGCGGCAAAAACGCTTTTAGAGGTGCGGCGAAACAGCTAAAAAACCAACAACACACGCATTGCACACAAACAAGCCAAAGAGCTGAAAAAACTAGCGGAAAAAACTGCAGTCAAGTGAACCCAACTGCGATACAACCTGTACTTACTCTGTAAAAATGTGTTAATAATAATTAAATGTTATTCTTTATCATATCACTTAAAAAAAAACATTTATATAAATAACTTTGTTAATTTTTATTTTTTGTTTTTTTTTTCAGCCATATATTTTTCAGCCAAGTAAAATTAATGACGTTCCTTTTCAAATATTTTAATTCTATATAAACAGATTAATATTGAAAATTATATAAAATTTTTGTAATTATTAAATTTTATTTTCTTATTTTTCTCTTAAATTAAAAATTATACAATTTTTGTTATTTTTAAATTTTATTTTTCTAAATTCATTTTTTTTAGTTTTATTAAAAATTTTACATATTTTTTGTTGACTTGTTTTATGTTCATAAATTAATTGAATTTCTATATTTATAACTCATTTTTTATTCAATATAAATATAGATGCCGTTAAAATAAATAGAAATAAATGCCTAGACCCCTTGTACTCTCCAAGTACAGGGTCTAAAAGAAAGCGCAAAAAGTGTAGCACAGTTTTGTGCGCAGTTGATTCAATGAGCAAATTGTTGTTTAGACGCTTTTTCCACAGACTTTATTAATTAATTTAATGCTCGACAGCACTTTTCAATTTGCCTCATCTGCTTTACGAACTTGTGAAAGTGACTATCCGGCTTGGGATCGAGATCTAACACAGTTAGCTTGGTGAGAAACTGATGTCCTTGCAATGTGACGAGCCAGGGCTGCAATAAGCTGTAAATGTTGCACTAATAAGCTAATATTCGCTGTGTGTGTGTGTGTGAGGAGTGTATGTGTGTGTGTGTGTGCTTACCTGTTGTATTTGCTGTGACAGCGTATTTCCTGAAATGTCAACATTATGGAACAATCAAGTGCCGTGGCGCCCAACATGTAAGCCTGCTCCTGATCCACATTATCTGCCACTGAATCTGTAACTGAATCTGAATCGAAAGCTAAAAACAAATCCGGATTCTGTTGACAGCGACTAAGCAGCCCTCGCAGTGCCGCATAGCTGGGCGTGGCATGTTCAGCCTGCCCCGTTTGCCACATGTAATGAAAATGACGCTGAAATTGCCAAGAAAAACGTTTGCAAAGTTACTAACAGACAGACAGCAAGTGAGTGAGAGAGAGAGAGGGAGAGATAGAGAAAAAGAGTGAGAAAGTCCAATCTTTTTGCCACACAAAGTGCCCAAACCACTTGGCTGGCGTCCAAGTGAACGCGTTCAGTGCAAATCCCCAAATGCAGACAGTGGGAAAATAGACCAAATAAAAAGATATACAAGAAAAAAAAAATATTTAAAAAAAATCTAATAAAAAGTATAATGTTTAAAAATTGACAGAACATATATTTTTAAATTTACTTAGAAGATGTGTTTTAATATAGCTTAATCTGAAGTCCTATTAAGTTGCTAATACTCCCTAGAATCTGTATAAAATATTTCATATTAGATCCAATTTAATAAAATATTTAATTTAGCTGTTTTTCCCCACTGTGCTGTAGCCACTAAGCAGCACCACTGACCAGTAACCGGTGAATTCACCTGGCGGAGACACACTCCGTTTGCCGTTTAGCTGCTCTTTCAATTTCATTCCTTTTTGGCTTTTAGCACGAGGCACTCACTTGAAGCATTGTTGAAACATCAACCAGGTAGCTCAATGTAGTTGCCTTTGTGTGGCACCAACTGCACGAGAGAGCAACAAAAAATAAAAGTAGCTCAAGATACAATAGATCTATGTGGCAAGTCGAATTCTAAATACCCTAGGTCAGCTATAAATTTTTTGAAATCGATTTCGATTAGTGACAATCGATAAATTGTTGTTACTAGTATGACAACTATATGATATAGTAGATCGATTTTACTAAAACTGGAGTGGAAAATGTAGAACCATCTATTTGTTACTACGATTAACATATACTTTTAATTTTCCTTTATATAAATAGTAAATAAATAAATAAATAATTTATAAATATATTTATTTTAGAAACGCTTATGCTAATAGAAATAATATAGCAAAGAAGTAAAATTTTGCAGAAGAGTAATATTAAATATTATAGTCATTCAAGAAAGTGTTTTGACAAAATAAAAATTCACATATCTATATTTTTTAATTAATAAATTGTTGAATTTTATGAATAATATAATAAAATACATTCCGTTTCTTTTCGAAAACTAACTTACTAAGAACTCTCCCACAAGTTTTTAATTTCGTTACATATGTTTTGACAATATTTTAATACTGTCAGTTAGTGTGTTGAAAAATGTGAATGGAAAACAAAAAAATCAACCGATGGCCATCAAATGTCAAAAAAAAGTAAAGGTAAAGAAAGGAAAAAGTAAAAAATTGTGCAACTCTGGGAGTTTGGGGACTTGCCCACTCTTTCAACTGGCCTCGATAAAAAAAAAGAAATAAACAAAGTTGAAGGAAAAAAAAGGGAGAATGATGATAGCCAGCCAAAAGTTGTTTTACTTACCTTTACCAACAATTGCAAATGCAAAATTTTTTGCAGCACACAATTTTTGGGTAAGTGAAATATTTCCGCTTTGTTGATTTGTGCTCGAGTCTCATTTGGATGCGGCGAGCGAGAGCGAGAGAGAGAGTGAGACAGAGACAGAGATGGTGTCGCCAACGTTGTCAGTGTGCGAGTTTCCGTTTCCGTTCGAATTGCTGGCGTTGCCACATTCGTTGACAGGCTGCTTGTGCTTTCACAGCACGTTGTTGTTACAGTTGTTGTTGTTGTTGTTTCGATTGTTGTTGTTGTTTCGGTTGTTGTTGTTGTTGTTGCTGCTATACGGCTACGTTTTGTGTACCTTTGGGTCGCTCTTTCAGCAGCTGCTGCTGTTGTCGAGCGTCGCTGCGGCTGACCAGCAACAGCTTTGACAAACTCAACAATTCCGCTTTCTACTTTCGCCTCTTCCTTCTTCTTTTCCCCTTTCTGCTGCTTCACTCTGCACGCTGCATCAACATTAGCCACGCCAATTTCTGTAGTTGCTGTTGCTTTTGTCTTCATGGCTGCCACGTGGATTTGGCTACTCTTTTCCTTTTCCTCTTCGTTTTGCTCCGCTTTGTTATATTCCCTGAGCAGGCAGGCGACCAGCAAATGTTTTATAAGCGCCATAATTTCACTGGAGAATTTCAGTGATTTTATGACCATGACCAGCCCAAATGGGAAATGGAAAATGGCAAATGCCAAATACGAAAATACGAAAATGCGAAAATGGGGGAAAATGGTCATTGGTATTGCGTTTTGGCGATTGGCATTGCCACACAGTGCAGGGGAAAAGTTGTTGTCCAGCATTTTCAATGCACATTCCAATTTTATGGTTGTTGTTGTTGTTGTTGTGCCAAGGTGTTGAAATGAGTGAACAAAACATAAAAGAAAACGCAAGAGAGATGGAAAAAAAAAGAAAAATAAAAGTAGAAATTTCAATGTTAGCGGTTGGCACTCGAGAATTTGTGTGTTTGGCTCTTGCTTGCATTATTTATTGAATATTTGCGTGTTGAACAATTGGTTTGAGATTTCTCTCTTTACCACTCGCTTTCTCTCTTCCTCTCTTTCCCTCTCTTTTTGTATATTCTTGCAACTGTTTGGTTTGCTATGGAAATTTATGTCGCAGCTACTTATTATTGTCGTTTTCTATAATTTCTTTTACCAGCACCTAAATTCGCACAAGAGAGATCTTCTTATTATTGTAAACAGCAGTTAAATTTTCCATTAAAATGTTACAAATGAGAAAAATGACATTCCACATGAAAATCGGTTGAGTTTTGATATTAGGTGACTTAGAATCGAAAAATTATGAAATTTTTTAGGTGTCAAAAATTTAAATGCAGATCCAATTTGGGGGCCAAATCATGATCAAAACGACATTCCGCTTGAAAATCGGTTAATTTTTGATGAAGTTATGAGAGATCAAAGTTTTGGAAAAAATGTCAAGGGGTTAGTATGGAAAATTTGAGGATATTGGGCTTATAGTCGAAAAATATGAAATTTTTGAAGTGTATAATATTTGAATGCAGAACCAATTTGGGGGCCAAACCATAAGCAAAATGGTATTTCACTTGAAAATCGGTTGAGTTTTGGCAAAGTTATGAGAGATCAAAGTTTTTGAAAAAATGTTATGGGATTGGTAAGGAAAATTTGATGATGTTTGGCTTATAGTCGAAAAATATGAAATTTTTGAAGTGTATAATATTTGAATGCAGAATTTGGGGATTAAACCATAAGCAAAATGGTATTCCGCTTGAAAATCGGTTAAGTTTTGACAAAGTCATGAGAGGACAAAGTATTCGAAAAAATGTCAAGTATTGCTTAGAAACGAAAAAATATCAAATTTAAAAAAAAAATAAAAAAAATTTTTATAAAAAAAAATTTAAATGCAGCATTAATTTAGAGGCCAAATTATGATCAAAAAGGTATTCCGTTTAAAAATCGGTTAATTTTTGATGAAGTTATGAGAGATCAAAGTTTTTGAAAAAATGTTAAGGGGTAAGTATGGAAAATTTGATAAAAATCGAAGATATATATAAGATATATATAAGAGGTCAAAATTTTTGTAAAAATGTCAAGGGGTGTTTAAGGAAAATTAGATGATTAGATGGGCAAAAAAATAGTGTTGCCTACATATGTGGGCAAAGTAGTGTTGCCTACTTTTGTGGGCAAAAATAGTGTTGCCTACTTACATGGGCAAAAAATAGTGTTGCGTACTTATATGGACAAAAAAAATGTTGCCTACTTTTGTGGGCAAATAATTGTGTTGCCTACTTTTGTGGGTAATTTGTTAGAAAATTACCGAAATTGCCTCCTACAAAATGCAGTAAAAATTTATGCTCATAGTGATGTGAAAATCAAAGGACAAAGAGGGGGGAAGCAATTGCACTTACCCTGGAAAAATGCGAGTGTGCAGCTCATCACAGGAAATCGAATTCGCGTGATCGCCATAAATTAAATTGCCGCGCTGAAATACACGTAAATTATTTTGCGGGCAGGCGAAAAGCGCATTCAAGGCATTGACCATACGACCGGGAGCACTAAAAAAGAAGGGGAACAAAGAAAAGTGAAGAAAAAAGAAGTATAAATGAATATATAAAAAAATAACACTATTAAAACATAAATATATATATATATGTATATACGATATATCTGGCTTTATGCTATAAATGGAGGCTGGCGAAAAAACGGCAACAATTTTGGGACGAAAGCAAAGGCGAGGCCATAAAAAAGCCAAAAAACGCAAAATGCAAGAACGTTGCAATTGAAAGATAGCAACTACGATTTACCCTGTACCAGCTGGAAAATAAGTAAATCGGTAGATCAGTTGTTATTAGAAACAGGAATTAACATATGAAGTTTTGTGTGTCTAGCTCTTAAAGTAAATGAGATTAAGGTAAAATTCAATTGATTATAAACTGATGTTAGAGACATTTTAAATTTGGAGTGACTAGCTCTTAAAATCGATAAGATCAAGGCAAGTATTCTGCTTTCTATAAAATACTAAGCTACAAACGTGTTTCAATTAAATTTACGAATTTCACACATATTAAATATGGTGTGTCTAGCTCTTCAAATTACTGAGTTTAAGACAAGACTGCTGCTACTTTGATAAAATTAAACATTTCTACTTTGGTCATTTTCAATTGGTACAGGGTATCGAAAAGAAATGAAAGTGGAAACAGGCGAAGCAGGCGGTAAACCGGAATGAAAGCACAAGCAAATTGAATTTCGTGCACGGATGCACGCATGACTTAAAACAGCGGGCCGCAAATAAACGAATGAGCCGCGGGAACCAAACTGAACCCAACTGAAGCAAACCAAAACCAAACTGAAACCTGGTCATGTTATAAAGGCTTGGCCCCGCAAATATGGCAAACGGCATAAAATGCCAGACAAGTGCTATAAGGTAGCACAAGCAGAATTACACTGAAAGAAGAGAAATAAACATTCTAAACTTCAAACAAACCAATTCTTAGCTTTAACATTTTTGATATATGTGAATTAAATGTCAATGATATAAGTCAAAATATATAATATAAGTACAAAATCCGATGTAAAGTTCCAAAATCTCTAAGCTCTAGCTCTAACAAACAAAATTGTAGTTTTAACATGTTTTTTGTTATTTAATTTAAAGTCAATGATTCAGCATTAAAACTGTTAAATAAATCAAACATATATATTTGATTTAGTACTAATCTCATTTTAATAATCCGTTAGTAAAATTATTATATGGGAGCTAAATAGAAAACCGTAGCTCTAGCTCTTGTTCAAAAAACAAAAAGTTTCTTCTAAAATTTTAGTTTAAGATTTCTTATATTTTAAAGGAGTAATTTTATTCCGAAATATACCAAAACTTTTTTCTGTGTAGAACCAGGAGCTGAAGTAGGAGCTGCAGCAGAAGCCCAAAAGTGTTGGAATTATGAAGCACGACAGGACACGCAAATGGAGCAGATTGAAATTTATGACTTAAAGGCGTGTCCAAAAAGCAACAACAACTGATTGAAAACTTGAAACTTACCCGGAAAATAGCTCCAATGGGCAATAGTCGCTCAATTGTTTGATTTTGCCCGTATGCAGCTGAGGGAGCAAAAAATCAAGAGAGAAGAGGACAAAAAAAAAAGTGGAGAAAATGTTTGTAAATCAAATAACAACAGTGTGAGATATACAGACACACTTACCTTTAACAGCTGCATGCTGCAATAGCGACACCTGCACTTGTCTGGGGTTAACGTTAACCCTTGTTGTCCCTGTTCCTGTCTCGGATTGCAGCTCGCATCCATGTCCATTGTCTCTGCTGCGCCCGCTGGCATTAAATCAAATAAATCGCTGACATCACTTGGCAACTGCAACCAGCCCTGTTTCGGTTTTATTTCAATGGCATATGTATCGCCCAGACAGGTTATACCAACAACATTCCCCGCTGACCCTTTTGTTCCCATCTCTGTCCTGCAACTGGAGCTGGAACTGGAACTGGTGTGGGAGTCGAACTCGGAGTCGTTGCAGATGTCGGCATTCATGTCCGTGTTCATGTCCTTTGCCTACAAATTATTTCGTTTGGCTTATTCTTTCAATTCTTTTTTTAATTTAGACTCTGTACTTACAAAATACAAAGGGTATATAAAGTATATAAGCAATCTATATATATAGAAAATTCTTTGTCCTGACTGACTGGCTAACTGATCATTGCACTGCCCAAACCATAAGAACTAGGAGGCTGAAATTTATACACAACATAGCTTAGCCACTACATTACACATTATTCTACATTATTTAATTTTGGTATTATTTATTAAATAATTTTGTATTTGTTATTTTTATGTTTGCAAATATTCTAGAAAAGGATTCGTATTGTTTTTTCTTAAGTAATTTATTTTTTAATATTTATTTAAATATATTTTTGAACCTATTTTGATTATTTTTATTTCTCTTTTTGTTAATTGAATGAATTGAATTGGCTGCAAAGATATGTTTACTGGGCTGCTAAATGTCGAGCAACTGGACTGTAGTGTTATAACTTGTTTGCATTGTTGCCCCTGCAGCACGTGGAGTGTGTGGCAGGTGTGCAACGGTAGCGTTGACGCCATTTTGACTTGAAAATGCCAACAACCAGCAAAGTGAAGTGAAGTTGTTGTGCCACAAAAAAACAGCATAAAAGACAACACAAAAAATACAAATAAAAAAAAATAGGAAGAGTGGCAGAAGTTGCTGGCAATTGGAGTTGAAAGTTGGAGGCAGGACCTGGACCAGGAGCAGAAACAGGACCAAGGGCAGGACCAATGGCAGGACCTGGAACAGGTTATCGCTGCAGGAGCCTGAACATGAACTGTAACTGTCTGAAATTGTCCAGCTTGTTGTCGTTGTTTGTAGTTGTTGTTGTTGTTGCGACATAAAACAAAAGTTGTTGTTTGCCGCGCTGATTGTATGATGAGTTATGGAGCTGGACACACACACACACAAACAAAAACACACCTTTGTCAGTTTCTCATATTCGCTTTTCTCGTCCCAAGTTGAAATTGAAAATTAACATTTAAAGGCACAATTAAAAGCGGCACTTTAGCTCTCCCTTTCACTCTTCCCATTTCTCCGTTTCCCCTTCTAGTTCGTGGTCTCATCGTCATATCCTGTCCGGCACACAATATGGCGTTAGTTATGGCGCCGTAACTATTGTTTTTTTCCTCCACTTGCAATTTTATTTCGGTCAATGCTTTGGCACCAAAGCCATAAATTGAATATATAACCATTGCGATGAGGCCGAGTTCGAAGAGTCCAAAGAAGCCAACAGAAAGTGTTCCCTTAACGACTAACAAGATATCCTGTAACCTGACTTTAGCTAACGCCATCTAGCGTGAGTTGCGGATACTACAGTTGTAAGCACTTCACGCTTGATGTCGTCAACTGGTTTAAAATTTTTTGAATTTTGAATTCAAAATACAAATTGTACATAGAAATCATGAAACGCATGCTTTGATACGAATACTTTATACCCCTAAGAATACTTAAGATGAATTACATTTAGGAAAAATATTGATAATAAATATGTAATAAACAGGTCAAATAATATGTTAAAATTTTTTACATATTCTATAAAGAATACAAATATTTCAAGTTGTAAATTCAAATAAATAATTGACAGTCTATATTTATTCGAATAATAATCAATTAATTTTCAATTCTCTTAAAGTTTGACAAGCTATCCCTTTTTTGTTTTTGGATAATTACAGGGTATGTTGAACTAGTGGCTCTGGCGGCACTTTCAAAGCAATTTCGGCGTCTTTTATAACCGCACAAACCGAAACGGGCATTTGGGTTTAGGCAAGGTTTGCAGCTTCCACTTTCACAACAACAACAACAGCAGTAACAACAGCAACAGCAACAACAATAACCAATAGCAACAACAATGTGTTTACACTGTTGCCCACTTTAATTCAAAACAAAGAACCGTTGATTTATGTTGCCTTAGCTTCCATGTTCATGTCCATATCCATGTCCGCCTGGTTTAGAGCTTTAGCTACAAACATCTATATATATTTCTAGTTGTTTTTGTTATTTTTGGTAGCTGGACGTTGGCTAAAACCGCAGCATCGAAGCGAGCGCATATGGGCGAAAAAAATGCCAATATTGTCCTTGTACAAAATATACAATATATTTGAGCCGAGCGCCAATATGACGCCCCCGCTTCAGAAGGGAGTATCGGAGGGGGGTTTTGAGTATCGAGTATTGAGAATCGAGTACAGCAACAGCAGCAGCAACTCACCTGTAAATTGGCAAGTAAAACATCGAATGTGGCAGGCAATTGGGTCACATCTGGCAGCATCAGACAGAATGGCCCCACAAATTCCTTATCCAGACGCCCAACTGCAAGTGGAAAATGATAAAAAACAAACAAAAAACTAGCAGAAAACATGAATGTAAAGTGCAACAGAGCAGTCGAGATTACATAGAACAAAAAATTCCAAGCATTTTGGCATATAAATTTAAGCTTGATTGCTTTCTAGAACTCATATTACTAAAGTCGAGAAATTTGATCTTATAGCAAGTACAAGCTTTAAAGTTAAAAAAATTTAATCAGTTAAAAAAATTTAATTGAAAAAATTTTAAGAAATCAAAAAAGGGATGGACAAAATAAAGCATAAACTAGGAAATACACAATGTAAGAAATTAAAATAAAAAAACGTTTACAGTACAAAAAAAAATAAATCTTATTTACTTATTTTATTTTCTTAATATAAATTTTCTAATATTATTACTCCTAATATTTTTATTATTATTTTTAAATATTCCATTTCTGGTGCTTTTTTTCTAGTTTTTGTGTGTTCAATGTTAGACACTTTTAACAAAGCAAATTCTTTTGAAGGATTAAAAAATAGGTGCTAAATGTACTAAAAATGCTATTAAAATAGTTAAGAAATTTATGAAATATTTAAAAGATGATATTAAGTAAGTTTTTTTAGGTAACCTAAATATTCAATTTGAGCTTGTTATTTTAGTGTAACAAATATTTCACTGTGTACGAGGCTAGTCTCGTTTATTGATATATAGATGGCTCTGGGTTAGCGGCTGGCAATGATAAATTGTGGCATGACCCAGGACAACCAGGAGATGCAGCCTGTTGCACTCTCTCTCTCCCTCTCTCCCTCTCTCTCTCTCTCTCTCTCTCTCTTTCTCTCTCTATGATTCTATTCAGCATGTGAAGTTGCCTCAACTGGCAGGCAACATAAACCGAATTTTGATATATGGCTGCGACTATTGGCTACGGTTGTGGCGCCGGTTCACGGCGTGGATGCCACGAGAATGCCACTAATCAGTCCCATGTGCACATGCAGCACATTTTGATGTACAATTTAGAAACTAGAGCACAGAGAGAAAGAGAGAGAGAGAGAGAGAGAGAAGGAGAAAGAGAGCGGTCCTTTATGATTGATTGCTTTGGCGGTTCAAAGGCTTTGGGAAAGTGGCCAATGGCCAACTCTTCTACTGCTCTGCTTCTGCTTCTACTTCTACTTCTACTTCTGCTGACATGCCAAAGGCCAAGTAAAGCAAGTAGAAAAGTTGCAGCTGATCAAATACAAAATGCTTGCAACAATGACGATGACGTTGAGGATGACGATGAACTCACTCGGCCTTTGGTCGCGTATATGCTCGTTTATCCAGAATCTATCGCTTTCCTTGGGTATGGCAACAATATCCGGTTCGCAGACAAACTCATTTCCTAATAGACGGCGCATTATCTCGATATAAGCCATAAAATCCGGCATTGTCAAGACGCCAGCTAGAAAAAAAAGGGGAAAAGAAAATAAGATAAATGAAATCAACACATTTTGAAGCAATGGCCAAAAGCTGCACAAACACAGACTTTACACACACACACACACACACACCCAACACCCAACACACACATCTACACACATTTTAAGAAGCTGTAAGCACAAAGCAAGAGTAAAAGCAAAAACAACCAAGCGAGCAATAAGCATGGCACAATACACAAATTGTCCAGCACCAGAGAAAAGTTCAGTTCAGTTCAGTTTGCTTTTGCTTTTGCTTTTGCGTTTAGTTTTTGCTTTTTGCTATGAAGATGAGAATGGAAGTGGCCAGCAGGATTGGCAACTGTATCCGCTGATGTTGTTGTTGTTGTTGCTGCTGCTGTGGTGTTTGAAGTTGCACACAACCACTTCCTGTCCAAAAACTAACAACAATAACATGCCAGCCTTTTAAACATATATGTACAGTACGAGCAGTAATTTTTTTGATAACATATAAAATACTTTTAAAAATAATTTAACTAAAAGGATTTTCATTTTTATTTTTTTTACACTAATGTTTATAATTATAATTAGTATAGTAAGAAACATAGTAAAATAAAATTAAAAATAAAACAAAATAATTAAATAAACTGTGAGCTTGTCAAATTAAATACTTGACATACTGTATAAATGTAGTTCTAACCTTTAGTTGGGTCGGAAACGTTGGGCTGTTTTTCCGGCATTGTTGGGTTGCTCGGCTGGCAACTGTCCTGGGACTGAGACCCAGACTGGAACTGAGACTGAGACTGCGACTGACTGTTGTTGGATATCATTTTTGGCAAACGTAAAACTTTTTTAAATTGCGGCAACGCCAGCACCAAATTTGCATTACCCTCCGCCCGATAGATCAACTCAATTTGGCTGAGCTCCATCTGTGCGGGCAGCTGCAGCAGCGCGTTGAGAGTCTGGCCAGGAGGTGGGTGCATAATTTCAGCTGCCACTGTAGATGCTCCGGGTGCTGTTGTCATGACTTTTGCGCGGGTGTTTGCGGTTCGTTGGCGCTGTCAAAATGCAAGTGACATGGACGAGTTCGCATCCGCATTCGCATCCGCATCCGCAACCGCACGTCTGACCCTCGAGGAGAGTCTTTAAAGTCTCAAAAGTGGCGCGCCAGTGTTGATGATTTTTGCCGATTGTGGGTTTTGTTGCGGTTGTGCTTTTGTGGTTTGCTTCGTGCTGCAGTTTCAATTGTTATTGTTATTGTTGTTGTTGTTTTCCTTTTGGCTGCCGCTTGACACTTTGTTATTGTTGTGCTGAGACTGCGATAAGATAATCCCAAAACAAATTATGCTTGTGCAATTTGTAGACTGGCAGCTAGAATAATAACTATTTATATTGCTCACTTTAATATTTACAATAATAAATCAAGATTGCACTGCAACTTATTTGTTTTGCTTACAAAAATGATCACAGCTGCTTTAGTGAGGCGGTCGGTCGATAGTCGATCAGGCTTAGCGTACTCAGAGTGACCAGCGCTTGTAAAAAATCAAAACTATCTAAATGTGGCGGTCGGTCGATAGCCGATCAAGCACTGCAACAACTACATAATGTAGGGTGACCATAGCTTTTCCGTTAAAAGAATCTTCATTTGAATTTTAACGTCAAATCAAAACATTTTATTTACATAATTTTTATTTATACAATTTGAGTCTTAGTTATTGCGTATGTATTGTGTTTTATCCGTTTGGATCAGCGTATGGCCGCCAGAATGCAGCACCTGTGTAGCTGTTTAATTAAAAAATAATTAATTAAATGATTAATTGAATTTGTTATTATTTATTATTACCAGCATCAGCACTAGCCAGAGCTGCAATTAGCGCAAATACAAAGCCGCAGATTTTCAGGCAGTTCATGTTGGATGCTTGTTGATTATTTTTGATATGAATTGCAATCCGTTGAAACTGCGCTTTTATAGCTGATCAAACAGCGCGATCACCTGAATTGGAAATTCCAGCATCAATCAGCTTCGAGTCTTGAGAAAATTCCCAGTTACATGATAGACAGCACTGATAACTGTAGTTTACAGTTGTGTTTACTTATTTAAATTTATTGAAATGCACTCTGAATTTTTATACTATATATAAACAGCTGAAAACGCACAGATTCCCAAGTATATAGGAAATATTTCCAAGGTACAAGGTAGAACAATGACATTCGAATGATTTGTATACGAAATACTTATACCAATATTATAATAGTAATCCTTTGTTTTTTTTATTATATTCCTCTATTTTACGGTGTCCCCTTCAATTAAATTTAGTTTATACCCAGAAAATAAAGATTCGGTTTAAATTTCTGCTCTCAGAATATAATTTGATCTTGTCTTTTTTTATTAGAATTTTGTTCTTGAACGAAAAGTAATAGGCTTTAACTTTCTTTTTTATTTTGGAGTCTATTTTATTTGATCTGAAAATAGTTTTAATTTACCAATTCTGACAAAGTATTTAAAAAATACAAGAATTTTAAACAGATATTTAAAAATGAGTATATTTTTCTGCGTATTTTATTCAATCGCTGTTAGGTCTACGATATATCTTAAAACATTTTAAAATATATTTATATATATATGCACTATTCATTGCCTTCTTTGTAACCAATTAACGTTCCTCTCCAGTCTCCAATATGCAGGGTATTCAATAGGTTATTTGGAAACAGTAACTATATATAAAACGCAAATTAACTATAATGTATGCACTATTTACACGAATGCGTAGAAAACCCAGCCGGTTTTCGATTCCCTGTAAATGTAATCAACAAATGTGATGCTGATAAATGAGAGATTAATACTAAGTGATCTCTTAACCTGTGAATTTCCCACCTTCGAACGCAGCAAGTATAAAAGATCGCACAGATCGCTGAATGGAATCAGTATCAATCTTACAAACAACTTCAATCAATATGCAATTCTTCAAAGCTGCTGCCGTTCTTCTGGCCATGTTCGCTGCCTTGGCCAGCGCTGAGCCCGTGCCAAAACGTAAGTACCCTACAGCTACAACAATTTATTAACATTAGTTTTAATTCAATTTATTTTTATATATTTTACAGCTGGTACTGTGCTGGTTCAGACTGACAACACGCAATACATTCGCACTGGTTAATTTTCTATACTAAAAATAATGTCGCTATTTCTTTCAATAAATATGAATATATAAAACTGTATAGCATTGTAAATATTTAATTTTAATATATCCATCGTTAAAAAATTGGCAAAAATAACAGGCAAAAAAATGTTAGAAAAAAAGATATACTTGTATTAAAAAGATGAATATTCTTTATATTGAATTAGATATTTCTTTCGCTCTCTCTCTCTCTCGCTCTCTCTCTCTTTCTCTCTCTACTTTTTCTCCCCAGCTTACATTGTATAAAAAAATTCTTAGATATCATTCATACTATACGATGTATATATTACTGTTTACCGGATTCGAATCAGGATCACAGTAACTTAAGCTTTTAATGGGTTGACTTTAAGGCTTATAGCTGATTTAATAAAAATAATAATTTAAAAAAAAATTTAATTTACAATTCTAAACAGTATTGACAATGTACAAGAAAAATATTCTATAGTATTAGAAATGGAAACCGGTTTTAAGTAGTAGGGAAATTGTGGGTCAACTTCCTATAAAGTCAATTGTTGGCATATTTTTTATTGTCGTTAGATATCGGTCAAGGTCAGCATGAAAAATTTAAAATCTAAAGTCCTAATATTATATTTAACTGATTGAAGGTATTCTTCACACTTATACAGTTATGCCTAAAAAGAGGGGTATTTCTCTGAGTAACCCACCCCTTGATTAGCTTTACCTGATTGCATATTCAAAACGCAATTAGAATCATATGTATCAATAGAAATGACGTTGAGAACAGGTTATTTTTATTCTTTTTACTAAGCTTCACTATCAGCTTAGGTTGTTGTTAATATTATTTTGTTGTTGTTGTGGTTGTTATTGCATTATTTATTGATAGTAAATACAACTGGAAATGCCCAGAGACTTGCTTTAAGCATGCATACTAAATAATGGAAATTATTAAGAGTTAAGCCAAGTCAAGTAACTGGGCCAAAAGTGTCTGTTAAAGTGATGGACTCTTGGTAAACGCTTGGCTTTATAGCCAAACCTCAAGCCTCGAGCCGCCTTCATATTTCTATGTTCCCTATGTTGCCGTCTGAGCAGCGCAAAACTTTAAACAATTTGCCAAAGCGAAAACTATTTGGTTGTCCTGCATAGTAAGAGGAAGTGAAGAGGGGAAGGAAGTGGAGGTTTTGCTTTTGTTCCGGAGCTATTGTTCCTACTCCTCCGCACTTCCGTTGTTCAGTCCAACCACGTTGTATGGTTCGTTACATCAACAATTATTTTAAACTTTTACCACAAATATTTCCTTGGCTGGTTTTACGCCTGAAATAAATTGTAATAGAAGTTGCCTGGTTGGTTAACAGCTCGTATGACTGCCGGCGACTTTGCGGCGACTGCGACGGCGACTGCGACGGCGACGTCGAATCGCCACTGGCTGCCAATTTCTTAGAAGGAGCCACAATCCAATCCCAATACCAATCCCGATCCAGATCCCAATTCCATTCCCAATTCCAAGCTAATCCTTTTGATTTTCAACTGCACCAAATTCCGGCTAACAACAATTTCTACGTCCGCCTCCAACTGATTGTGTGTGTGTGTGTGTGTGTGGTAACAGAGTGTGCGTTCAATAACTGCTAAGCAGCAGTGTTGCCAGCGTTTTGAGCGCTTAAAAAGCTAAATTAAAATATGAGCAACAATGCTAAAAAGTATAAGAGAAATTTTTAAGTTATTCTCTAAAAAGAATAGCTAACTAGATAAAAAAAACTAGCTAGAAATGTCTAGATTATTCAAAATTTTTAAAAATTATTGATTTTGAGTAGATTTTTTAAGAACTTTAGCTATCTTGATAAAACGAAAAGTAGCTGGAAATGATTAAAAAAAAGAAATTATCAAAAATGCTACGAAAAAAATAAGGTTACATTTTTGAGTAGTTTTTTAAAGAACTAAAAGAGCTATAGTGAAGCAAAATTGACTAAAAATGTTTAAATTATTAAAAAAGCTTTAAAAGGATCAACTTCTTTATTTAATTTAAATTTTTTTTTAATCATTTTGTAGATTAGTTATGCTAGCAGATATAATCTTATCTAATTTTCTAGCTTGCGCATATTAAAAATGGCTAAATCTAGCTAACGAAACAAAAAAGCTAAAGGGTCAGCACTGCTTGTGAAGGGAACTGTTGGCATTGTTTGGACTGCGGTTGCCACAAAGCAATGGTTTGAGGAATTTGCAACGTTTATGCCGGAGTATTTTGCGCCCAGGGGCAACTCATGGATTTTAGGACTCACGGTCCCCATGGACTCCACTTTGCACAAGGTATCAAAGCAAATGTTGGTGGCCCATTAGAGTTATGATGGCCAAAGTTCGGTAGGTGGTCGAATTGTAATCAGAATTCATTCGGCAGCTTTATTGGAAATTAATTTTTACGTTTCTAGTTCGAACAAAATTTTCAAAGAGTTTGGCCAAAACATTACCAAAGTGCAGTAGAATTTCCCTTTATTTTTTTTGTCTGCCTCAAATTGAATGTTGAGTTGGACTTTGTGCTTCAATGCATTCCCAGACAGGGCCAGTCAAATGGTTGAGGTCTTTCATCTGACCTGTGTCTGATAGTTTTCAAATCACACAAATAGCATGATAATGTAAACTGACTGCAGATCTTAAAGATTTCAATTGATTGGGTTTTTACGCCGGGCAAAACCCCGTCAAGAGTTCCGACTTGAGACTTGCTATAAAAGCGTCGAATGTTGACAGATGGACAGACAGTTAAATAGAGACAACGACAACGATTCCAGTCTAGACTTCAATAATGCAATTCTTTCGTATTTGTGGCTTTGTTTTGGCCCTGATTGTGGCCATGGCTAGAGCGAATCCAGATTGTAATAAATTTAACTTAACGTCATAAGTCATTCGAATTAAACAAATATCTTTATCTTTCTACAGCCGAAGAAAGAAGACCCAGGATTGGTTAATGTTGACGAATCAATATGTCCGAAAAATTAAATCTTAAGCAATTAAATTTCGCTTGGCTTTTTTCAAAGCAATTGTCATTAAATGTCTAGAAATTTTCAAAATAACTTTTTATAGATTAATTGTTAAAATTTCACTTTATCATTTTATTTGGTAGATAAATAAGCTAACATACTTTTGGGAGTTGAGATAAATCTTAATACTAACGAATTTAATCCTTAGTTAAAAAATCTTCAATATATTCGAATATAATGTAACTAAATTTGTAAAGTTACTTACCAAAAAAAATCGTAAGAACTTTCTTTTAGATAAGAAATATTTTGTAAATAGATAGGTTTTCAATTATTGAAATTTCAATTAAAATTAGATTAAAAATTATATGATTACTAAATATTTAATGATTAACAATATTACTAAAATTTATAAATATGTTGTATTTTACTTCCCAAAAAGTTGTACATTAAAATGTCATACTATTTTAAGCGACTCCAAAAAGTATGCAACAATTTCTCAGATAATATATTTTGTAAGTGAAACCCGATTGTTATTTTTTTTCAATGAAAATAAAATATTTGTAATTGGATTTCTGTTTTATTTTAAAAGTTGTACTTAAAGTTAATGAAACTCATTCGATTGAACACGTCTATTGCCCAGCGACTGAACTGAGCGTGAATTTTGGGCAATCGCAAGTCCTTGGAAATTGCGAAGGGTTTCAAACTGCTGGAGTTGTTCAACACTGATGTGAAAAATGGACTGGCAGATGAGCCACTGAGTGGGTAAAACAATGTTGCCGTTGGCATAGGTGCCACTGTATCTATAATAGCCGCTGTGGAAGGGCCAAAAGAGTGTGGCAAGGTCAAAGGGCGGCAACTCGATAATGGAACCGGCATTTGAAATAGCTGGTAAATTCTCAATAACTTGCTCCAGGGATGAATTTTTGCGTCGTGTTTGGACAAACAGATACGAGATGGTCAAATATTCAAAGGGAACATTTCGCAGATTTGTGGCATGCAACACTTGCAACTCCAGCGCATATTGACGTGAGTCAATCAGATGCTCCGATCCGCCCCATTTGAATATCGCCTCCACGAAATAATAGTTGCCCAGCAGCGAGATACCACGTAAATGTGGCTGACAATTAGGATCCGCTGTTATATGCATCATCAATGTATTTCCATTATTCTGCAATGACATCGCACGTGGCAACTCATCATAATTGATCCACAACAAGCGATCCATCGAATCATCGAATACCCTGTAAACCAGACTACGCACAATGTTGATCGGTGATGGCTGAATATCGCAGATATTCGTCAGACTTGCTTCGGTTAAATCAGTTAACAAAATGCTGCCAGCCTTCAGATGTAGCAGGAATATTGTGGCCATACTGCAGCTGACCAGCAACATTATACAGTTCGATTCGTAGGCATAGTTCATGATCAGTGACATAAAGGTCATCAGTGCACTCCACACCAGGTATATAAAGTCAAGCAGCATCATCATAAAAAGTACTAAAATAATTTTTGAATGAAATTTATATAAAATTAAAAATTAATTAAAATTAAAAAATAATACAAATTAGAAAAAAAAAACTACATCAAATTTGAGAAATAGTTACATTTTTTACAGGTTTGGAAATAGTTGAAATAGTTAAAAATAAAAATAAAAAATGAAAAATCTATATCAACTTTGATATACAGTTAAATTTTTTCCAATATTGGAAATAGTTAAAATAAATTTAGTTTTATTTAATGTATCATAAATATTTTTTTAAGTGCCTGCAATTTAAAAGACAGCTTTTATTTTAAGTTATTAAGTCGTAAATTGAAAACAATAGATAAATTTTTTAAAATTTTGAGATATAGTAAGTATTGAGTATTTGTTATAGAGATCATAAATTAGAGTTTACATTATTTGGTACACTAAATTTAAAAAAAAATAAATATGTCTCAAATAAATATATCTCATTAAGAATACATTGAACATTAAAACCTTTTTGAATTTCTAAGTTTTCCTTTAGCTACTGTTTTTAATACTATTCAAAATTATAGAACGCATTAATTATGCCTTTCTGGATAGTAATCATACAAATTATGTGATAATCCTTCTACAAAAGCAACTGACTTTGACGACCTTTCGAAGATAGAAAGCCGTCTTCTGAGTGAATAGTTTTGAGTTAAGTCATACAAGTAACTCAAGCTGATTTGCATTGAATTGGCCAACTGCAAAACGGGCTTTCATTGAATGCCACTGACTGTGAAATATCAATAAGGCCCAAATGCTTTTGTGGCTAGGTCAAAGCTGTCAACTGCAAGCCGAGTGAAAGGATTACACAGTGCTGACTTTATGGGCGACTGGGCAAAATGCGTGTCCTGGACAATGAAGGCTAACAACGGCAGAACAACAGGCCAACAACAAACAGTTATTGACGGCTCATGTTTGTGGCTCCAAAGTGAGCCATTTAGTTAGGGCCATGAATTTGAGACTTGCATAGAGATAAACACAGAGAGAGAGTGAGAGAGAGAGTGAGAGAGAGAGTGAGAGAGATGGAGAGAGAGAGAGAGAGAGAGTGACCTGAAATTGTGCTGTCATAAACCAAATACGTTAACAAGAGAACAACACACACATCGAATGTGCGTTTAGGCCAAATTTTATGAAAGGACTAACTGCCGGAAAACAGTCTGAAACTGAAACTTAAATAAATAGCTAACTGGTAAATGGCCAAAAACTGACACCAAAAGCAAAAGCAAATGCAGAGCAGCAAAATTCCAGAGTCCTGCTGCATCCTTGCTGACAAAGTTTGCGACGCGTGCTTCATAAAATAGTCATAATGCATGTTGCTGGCCCAAAACTCACTACCTGCTTATTATATGGCCTATTCGTCTAGGCCAAAGCCAAAGTCAGAACCGGAGCCAAAGCCAACATGTAAATATTTTGCCTTGTAATTAAACGTGACTCTAAACACATGCCCTCGTGTGTGTGTGTGTGTCTGCATGTGTGTGTGTGTGTGTGTGAGTCTAAAATGTATTACACAAAGCCCATTAAAAGTTGTAAAACCAAAAGCTGAAATTGCATTGGGGACTTTACTACTGAGTCTATAAAATAATCAGCTTGCACGGGTTTCACAAAATCCATATGTAAGTTCAGCGAAAGAAGCTGAATTATGATCAAAAACAAATAAAAACAAGTAAGCGGTTACAGTCGAGCACGCTCGACAGTAGGATACCCTGAGCCCAGGTACTCTTCAATAAAATTTTATTTTCGACCAATTGTTCCTATGGCAGCTATATGATATATAAAGCCGATTTGAACCAAATCTGGTCAGAATGTACAAAACTAACATTAATGCATATTCTATCAGTTTGGTTAAGATATCTCAAAAAACAAAAAACTTTTTCATACTAAAACTTCATTTTCGATGCATCGTTCCTATGGCAGCTATATGATATAGTGGTCCGATTTCAACCAAATTTGGTCAGGATGTATAATACCAGCTCCGATACATAATCTATTAGTTTGGTTCTGATATCTCAACAAACACAAAACTTTTTCATACTAAAACTTCATTTTCGATGCATCGTTCCTATGGCAGCTATATGATATAGTGGTCCGATTTCAACCAAATTTGGTCAGGATGTATAATACCAGCTCCGATACATAATCTATTAGTTTGGTTCTGATATCTCAACAAACACAAAACTTTTTCATACTAAAGCTTCATTTTCGATGTATCGTTCCTATGGCAGCTATATGATATAGTGGTCCGATCCAAAAATAAAAACAAACTTGATCTGCGTATGGTATCCAGGAACCTACATACCAAGTTTGAAGTCTCTAGCTTTTATAGTTTCTGAGATCGACGCGTTCAAACAGACGGACAGACGGACAGACGGACAGACGGACAGACAGACGGACAGACAGACGGACATGGCTCAATCGACTCGGCTGTTGATCCTGATCAAGAATATATATACTTTGTGGGGTCTGCCACGCCTCCTTCTGCCTGTTACATACATCCTGCCAAACGCATTATACCCTTTTTTGCCCATTTTTAATGGGCTCAGGGTATAATGAGAGACAGCACACGTTTCTAGATACTCTGTAAATTGAAATTAATTCCACACTAATATCTTAAATAATTTTTAATGCCTAAAAAGCTTTAATTTGTTTATTTAATTTAATTTATAGAGATTTTTTGCGCTTACAAAACTATAATTCTATTCTGCTTGAATTACAGGGTATAAACTGATTTAAAGTCATTACAAAAAAAGCCGATTAAGATAAGAACAGCAGAGCAGTTGTAATATTGTTGTTTACTTATAATACATTAATAAGTTTTATTAGTTTTAAGTCGTAGTCTAAACCTATTTGCGGATTAATAAAGAAAAAGCCTAAAAGTATGCTTTAAATTTTGTAAAATCCGTTGTGTGTGAATAAATGTTAAGACTTATGATGGCTAGATAAATGGTAAGTGTGTGTGAGTGTGTATGTGGGTGTGTGAGAGAATGAGAATACATTTTTAGAAAATTCGAATTATTAATGATATTATAGTCTATGAAAATCTATAGCTATTAAATGGAATATTTGTTATACTTAGTTTCAACTTGTAATAAAATCCTTTGAATGAACTTGGCCTAAATGGGAATTTCACACGAGCTGCATAAGTTGAGAGGTCAAAGGATCCGCAACCGTCTCATGCAATTGACAGGTAAAAAGGTTTGAAGTTCGAACAGGTGGTTTTTTGCTGCGGGGCCAACATCAATATTACTGTGCAACAGTAATTAAATTGAAACCACAGCGTGTAACACACACAGCAAAGCAAAAAATTACACAGCACACACAAAGGATGTAGACAGAGAGAAAGAGACAGAGAGAGAGAGAGGTGATGGAGAGGAAGAAAAGAGAGGAGAGGAAGTTGGCAAAGCGAGGGCGTTGGGCGGAAAATGATTACCTGCCAGTGTAAGTTTATTTATGGCTGGCAAAGCAAGTCATAAACAGCAGCACACGCAAGGGGAGGGCACAGGAAGAGAGGGAGAGAAGAGGGGTTGGAAAGAGAGAAGGGTGAAGAATTAAGAGGGCCCGAGAAGAGGGAGTTGGGAGTTGGGCACTTGGGAAGCTGCACTCGCTTATTTTTGGCCGTACGCCTCTAGGGTTAACATCAAGTTTACTGCTACCAACAAAAATTGACTCTCTTTTTCCCCTCTTCACTCCCTCTCCCACTCTCTCTTGGCTAGCCTGTCCTGTTTGTCGAGCGATAACTTTTCACTTGCAAAGCATAAATAGTTCCGTGAGTGTGTTCATATTCACAGTGGCTCACAGCTTATTTGATCCAGTGCATTTATCAGGTGATGAAAAATGGAAATTGAATAAAAAAATGTTGTTTTCCAATTTTGATGCAGAATGAAAATAGGGACCAAATAATGATCAAATTGATAATCCGAAAAGAAATCGGTTCAGATTTGACAAAGTTATGGCAGTCTAAAATTTGAGGAATAGTGTCAAGGGAAGTATATGAAAATATTGAGAGAAAACGAAGAAAAATTAGATTTTCCAATTTTGATGCAGAATAAAAATTGGGACCAAATAATACTAAAATTGATAATCCGCAACGAAATCGGTTAAGATTTGACAAAGTTATGACAGTTTGAAATTTGTATAAATGGGTCATAAAGAAAGTATGGACAAAATGAACAGTCATCGAAAATATGGAAAAATTGACAGTAAAGGAAGAAAAATTTAATTTTCCAATTATGATGCAGACTGAAAATAGGGGGAAAAAAATGATAAAATTGATAATCCGCAAGGAAATCGGTTAAGATTTGACAAAGTTATGACTATTTGAAGTTTTTAAAGAAGTGTTTGTAAATAATTCGAGTTGTCTCAAATAAGCTTGGAGCCACAGTATGTCTCTCTATCTCTTTCTCTCTCATTTTCCAGTATGAAATGTTGACATAGGCACAACTTAATATTGAATTTATTATATTTGTTGTCCAAGTCCTTGCATATTATTTTGCATTTGCAACAAGCAAATTATTTCTGCCAGAATTGCTGGCAGTGACTTTTATCGCAAACTAAAACTTCTCTTAGCCTAGTTAACAGCTGCATTTTATAACTTTATAAACTTGTAATTTATGCTGCATTCTTCAGCATTTCTAAAATAAAATAAATACTCACCTTTGTCCTTTTGTGTATTCTGTAAGTGATAATAGTCCAATTGCTGTAATCGATAACAAGCTTAATCGATATTTGATGGCTTGTTTTCAGTGTTTACTCCAGAATCTTTTTACTTATACAAAATCGACTTTGAAAACTCGAATACGCAGCAAATTTTGAAAACTTTTTCAAAGCTGTTTAGATATGGATGAATTTAATTTCGTTTCTAGAGAAAATTTACTTTTAGTAAATGAGATTAAATGTTGATATCTTTGGATAGATTAATTAGCTTTAAAGTTGTGATTATTCAAAATTTTACGAAAATGTCAAAGAAATTTACCTACAATTTTTACAAATCGTTATTCTATTATTTTTAAATAACTTCTCATTTTTAAGCTTTATGATAAAAAATCAAGCAATATTTTTTAATTTATATTTTTATAAGTAAAATACCTTTATAGTTTTAGATTATAGCAATAAAATTGGTTGAAAAACTTATTTAAACAGTATTTTTTGTCAAGCATTTTCTTTTAAACCAACCCAACTAGTTTCCTTCATTTCAATTTGAACCTTTTCTTATTTCTGGACACAGTCAACATTTATTTTAAATTTCTGAAATAATAATTAAGAATTAATTGCGTTTTTGCTTATGGCGTTTCTCAAGTCAAATTTATATATTTATTTATATTGTCGAAATGCCAAAATGGATTCTCAGCAATTGTGTTCAGATTCAGAGTTGTTGTCGTTTTGTCAAGCTTGTTTTTCATTTCAAAATTTAATCAAATTAAACGGGGGCAAGTTGTAAATGCCTCAACGATACTATCAAGAGTTATTACGAGTTGCAAGTTGCAAGTAGCTGTCGAGTGGCCTGCACTTGACAGCCGTCACTGAAATGGCTGAAATGCCTGACAAATTGCTTGTTTGCTTGGAATTATGTAAATTTTAGTGGAGATTTTCAAAAAAAAAAAAAAAATACAAAAATTACGACGAAGGCGACTCTTAGAAAATGAGTTAAATTTGAATCAAGACATTCAAAGATGAGCCAAGGACAAGGAGTCCTTGTTCTGCTTCTAATCCTCTGGTTGCATTACAAAATTCCTGCTCTTGGCCTTAAATCAACTCATTCCCTCTTTCTCTTTCTCTCTCTGCCTCTTTCCTTTTCATCCTTTGCTATTTGCTTTGAGGAAATTGAAAAGAAATTATTATAACTTATATTTGCCGAGTCTGTCTGAGTGGCCGACTTTTCCCTCGAGGCACAGTTGATGCTAAACTTTTCTCCGTTTTGGCCAAGAAGTCACTCTAGTTGCATTTACTTGGCTCTTGTTGTTGTCCTGCTGAAATGTATGCTGACTACGTGCGGAAATGTTGAAATTTATTCCTAAAAATTTATAACTTTAGCTTGACGTCGCGCTGTCTTTAGCCCTTCTACTTCTTCCGCCTCCGCTTCCTCTTCCTGCTCTTCTTCTTTTTATTTTTTTTTTTCAGAAAGTGGCTGCCTGTTTTTTGTTATTAAAAAACTTTTGAAAAGCGTGTGCTTGCCTTTTATTTTTTTTAAATATATTTTTGTATTTTGCATGCAGAAAAACTTTCAAAATTAAAAGGATTAATGCAGCTACTTTGTATACAAATAGTCAGGTAAATTTTGTGTTTACTTTAAAACTTTTTGATTGAAACTCTTGATGAATTACACGCTACCAAAATGGGACACTGTCAATTTTGTTTGCTCAGTTCTATCAGTTTGGATCTGATATCTTAATAAAAACAAACCGACATACCAAGTTTGATGTCTCTAGCTTTTATAGTTTCTGAGATCGACGCGTTGAAACAGACAGACAGACGGACAGACAGACAGGCGGACATGGCTTAATCGACTCGGCTGTTGATCCTGTTCAAGAATATATATATTTTTGGGGGTCTGTCACGCCCCCTTCTGTCTGTTACATACATTCTGCCAAACACATTATACCCTTTTTTGACCATTTTCAATGGGCTCAGGGTATAAAAATGCATTTATTGTTTACTCTTAAAAGTAGGCAACACAATTTATGCCTATATAAGTAGGCAACACTATTTTTGCCCATATAAGTAGGAAACACTATTTTCTTGCCCATGTAAATAGGTAACACTATTTTTTGCCCACAGAAGTAGGCAACACTATTTTGCCCATATAAGTAGGCAGCACTATTTTTTGCCCATAAAAGTAGGCAACACTATTTTGCCCACAAAAGTAGTCAACACTATTTGAACCGATATTAACCAAATATGGTCAGAATGTATAATATCAGCTCCTATACGTCTTATGCGTTACAAAGGGAAGAGGAGACTCAAAAGACATCACCCACAGGATCTGCCCACCAGAGTCCTGTCGTAGACAACTGTTATAAATGTAAATATGATATACTCAAACGAGTTTAATGTAATATCCGAATTGTATATTTCACTGTAATTGTTATTATGTAATTGTAGTCACTATTTTTTGTTTTTGATGTAAAACTAGCTTAAGCTGCCATATGGTAGCAGTATAATAGTTAAAATGTTACATTTATAAAAATTTAATAAAAATTACTTTAAAAAAAAAAAAAAAAAAAAAAAAAACAAAAAATACTTATTCTATCAGTTTGGTTCTGATATCGCAACAAACAAAAAACTTTTTTATACTAAAACTTCATTTTCGATGTATCGTTCCTAGGACAACTATATGATATAGTGATCCGATCCAAAAATAAAAACAAACTTGATCTGCGCCCGGTATCCAGGAACCTACATACCAACTTAACCAAGTTAACACGTTAGACTAAAGTCAAAGTTGAAGCCGTCAGCTGCAGCTTATGACTGACAATTGGCCTGTTTCAGCTTCCAACTAAACTAAAGACAGAGGTAAAGAGAGAGGCAGAAAAAAAGAGAGAGAGAGAGAAAAAGAGAGAGTGGAAAAGAGAGGTAACTACATTTGCATTGGGGACTGCTCTGATCCCCAAAATGCAATCTAATTCAATCTCTAATAATGCCCGAACATAACTCTGGCAATGCTTTAGCTTTGTGCTCAAAACTTTTGCACGTTGACTTTTGGTATTTTTTTTTTGTGCCTTTTGTCAGAAGTTCAAATTGAAAAGGAAAACTTGGCTATATTGGCCAAGGACTTGCCAGCTAGAAAGAAGGAGAGCGAGAGAGAGAGAGGGAGAGAGAGAGAAGAAAGCGCTTTCAGTTTTAGTCCTAGTCGTTGAAAGTGCATTTGTATACAATACATTTGAGCTGTCCAAAACTTTCTACACATGACTGTGTATATATGTATGTGTGTGTGTATGACTGCGTGTGTGTGTGTGCGTAATATCAAGCTGTCAACACTTCGCTTTGACTTTCTGGCTGGCTTCTGCTTCACTTCTTGTTATTATACTTGGCTATTATTGTAGTTCTTCTATTTGTTGCTGTTGTTGTTTATCTGAGCGCAAAAGTTTTTTAAGAAGTTGCTCTCAAAGTTTTTTCAGTGCATCAGCCAAGCACAAAAACTATTAAAAGTGTATCGACTCATTTGTGCCAGGGATATTTCTTGGCAAGCTTATCAAATTACAGCAAAATGCGAGCGAAAAAGCGAAAAAGTCGAGCTGAAAGCGTAAAAAGCTAGTTTCCAAATGGTAGACGAATTTAATATTCAATTTGTATACCATGCATACCAGGGTAACACGGGGTATGAACAACTTGTATACAAGTATGTTAAGTTGAAGGCGGAATAATAATAGATTTTTATAGAGAAAAAGTCAGTTAAAAAAAAAGCGGAGGTCCAATCTTCCTGCGAATCTAATATAATTTTTAAAAATATTTAAAAGTATTTTTAATTTTCAGTATTTTAGAGCGCTTAAATAATAATTTTATAATAAACAGTCAAGTTTTTTATAAACCAACTGCTCCATTTCTTTTTTTCAACTGATAAAATGCTGAGAAAGATATATTTGCTCCTTTGGGTATCTGCCAGTTCATAAAGCTGGTTATTCTTACCTAAAATATTGCAGTATCTTAACAAATTCTTTGTTGACTTTAAATAAATAAATATAAAAATTAATTCAGCTTACTGGGTAACAACTAGTCGAGCATGCTGCTTGTTGATTTTATCAGTTAGTTTTTTAAAGTTTTTCATTTGCTCTGCTCGCTATCTAATAACTTTAGTTTGCTCTGCCATCAGTCGG
The DNA here is from genome assembly GCA_035045575.1 of Drosophila falleni. NCBI lineage: Eukaryota > Metazoa > Arthropoda > Insecta > Diptera > Drosophilidae > Drosophila > Drosophila falleni. Next base: position 13,521,017 of record JAWNOV010000011.1, read on the forward strand.
TGCAAAGTGAAAGGCAAATCAATGGCGAGTAGCTAAAAAAAAATTAAGAACAGAAAATGATGGAATAAAAAAAAGCGAACACAAAGCTCTGCAAAGGATGAAGATGAAGCATTTTGCATACTAACCAAGTGACCGTTATGCCAGGACACGGACATGGACATAGAGGCTATATACATATATTCCGAACAGAGCGGAGCACATTTTCTGATGATGATGATGGTGGGGCAGATGTGGCAAGTGGCAAGTGGCAAGTGGAAAGTGAATGCACGCAAAGTGTTCATGCTACGTGACTGACATTAAGTATTGGCATTGCCTTTGCTATAGTTGTAGTTCTTATTGTTGTTGTTGTTGTTGTTGTTGTTATAGTCACTCCCTCGTTTATTACTTGTGAAAAAATCATGCAAATGTCCCATGGTCGCAAAGTTTCATAGCATGCAGCTATTGACGAGCAGCAGCCTTAGCCCCAAAGCAAAGTGTCCTTGTCTAATGGTAATGGGACTTAAAACACCTTTGAAGTCTTTTCCTTTCCCCCTTTACCTTTTCCCTGTCAGTTTTTTAAGTGGATTTTGTCCCCAAGCGATGCAACTCAAAATTATATGTCAATTCGTAATGGAGAGCATTTGACAAAAAACATCTTTCGCTTTTTCTTCCTGTTGTAGCTTTCAGGATGTGCTAATCAATATTCGGCACTCTTCTAAACTTTGACAACTTTCAGCCAAGATTAGTTCAGATGAAAACGTGTGAACTACTCTTAAATGAAAACAGTTGAGAAAATTGATGGCATGCTGTTTAATCTGATGAGAGTTAGAGAAGTTTAGAAGTTAGAGTTTTCAATAATATATCATCCTAATTTTAATGCCATTAAACTTCTCTTCAATGAAAATATTAGTCTTTTACATTCCTAGATTCTCAATAGTAGATTCTCAAATAGAAGTTATTTATATTGAAATTCCCACTGAAAATATGGCTTATATAGAAGTTTTTCATACAGAAGCTGGTAAGAGAGAAAAATTTTTCATAGAGAAGCTGGTCATAGAGAAGTTTCTAATAAACTTAAAGTTTCCTTAAAAAAGTTCTTTTAGGTTATATCGTTCCTAGAGCAGTTCTTAAAATGGAAATATCCTATGTACAACTTTTTTACAGAGAAGCTCTTTTTTAGAGAAGATGTTCAGAGTAAAGATTGTCTTAGAGAAGTTCCTTATATGGTTCTTTTTTTCGAAGACCTTGCAGAGAAGTTCTTATTTTTAAATAGCTATACGGAAGACATTTAAGAAAAACAGCTCTATGGAAAAGACCTTCTTCAGAGATAAGTTCCTCATAAAAGAAATCCTCCATAGAAGTGTATATGTTACATATTCGTATTTGTAAGAAATTAAATAATCCCATTATATAGAAGGTTTTCATGGTCTTCTAAATAGATTTTTTCCTATATCAAAGTTTATAGAAGATCTTCTTTTAATGAAATCTTTAAGTGATGATAAATAAGATTTTTCTATTAATAAGATATTAACAAAAATTAGAAATATACAGAAGTTTTGCCTGATGGAGAGTTTATCTATAAAGGAAAAAGTTTTCTGAAGTTTATTTTTTACAATTAGATAATGGCATAAAATAACAATTTTTAAAATATATTTATGCTATTCTTAGTCCATTTTGGAGTATTACAATTACATAACTGTAAGCGTTCCGAAAAGTGTTCCCTTGAAAGTTCCCCTCCATCTCTCTTTCTCTTTCTCCCCCCTTGCCATCAAAAATAGTTTGGTAACATTTTCTCAATTTACTGTGATTCATTTGCATTTTATTCAACATTTGCTTTGATATTGCAATTTTGTGACAGAAAAAGAAACTGAATGGAAAAATTGCAAATAAAAAAATGAAAAAGAAAAGGGAAAGGAAAAGGGAAGACGAAGAAAAGAAAATGTAAAAGGAGAACTTTAGTTGAGCTTTCCTTTGCAGGCGACGAAAGCAAACAAATAATTTTTTTCCCTTTTCATTTGCAGGCTAGAGATCTGTGTGGGAAATTCTTAAGGAAAAGCGCTGTGCGTGACGCTTGACATTCGTCCTTGCCACAAGTTGTTGCAAGTAGCAAGTAGCAAGTAGCAAGTGCAATTGCAATTGGATTTGGACATTAATATGCAAAGTATGATATGCAGCTGCCGTTGAGCTGCGATTTGTTGCGCTCCATTGCGAGCTCTGTGCAAATTTACATGCCGCAAATATTGAAAGGCCAACCACGTGCCACGTGCCACAAGGAGCTGCACAGATATCCGATGGCAGCTAACAAAATGCAAATACTTATTTGCAGCTCATTAAGTTGTGTGTCTGGTGTCATCAAAATTGGAATTGTTGCCACTAATCGCATTATGATTGAGAATTGTAAGTTGATAGTTGCTGCCACTTGCTGCTTGTGGCAGCCCACATGTTGCAACAATGCATATCAATTAGACGCTGGCCCGCAGCATGGACTACGAGTTTAACAGGCTGCAAGTTGAACTTGCCGCATCTTGAGGCACGTGTGCCACATATGAAATTAGTCTGTGCCCCTATCTGTGTGGCAGCAACAGCGCAACAGGGCAACTGGCAGAGTCACCTGCCTACTAGTGACAAACGCCTGCCACGCGACCTGCGGGTGTCAGTGTTGGCAGCTAATTTGATACTAAAAAGTAGCTAGAACTAGCTAATAACAAATTTAAAAAATTTTAAAAAATATCTACATTTTTAATAGTTTTATATTCAACTTTCTAAGTAATAATAAGTGTTGACAGCATTTTAGCGGCTAATTTGATACCAAAAAGCAGCTAGAACTAGCTAAAAAAATTTTAGTTAGTGAAAAAAATCTACATTTTTAATTACTTTATATTACACTACCGTTTTTATTAATAAGTAAGTATCTCATAAAATATCTAAGTTGTAATAAATAAAGTAACACACAGAAATAAAAATCATTTTTATATTTATCTCCAAAATTCTTAATTCTAGCACATATTTTTTAAGTATGTATTCAACATTTTATTTTTAAATTAAGATTATACGCAGATAAAAAGGCAACGATATTAAAAAACTCAATATTATTTAGGCATTTTGGTGCCTGAATTATTTATTCTAACTTAAAACAAATCTTACAAAACTTTGACATTTTTTCAAAAACTTTGATCTCTCATAACTTTGTCAAAAATTGACCGATTTTCAAACGGAATGTCATTTTAATTATATATTGGCCTCTAAATTGATTCTGCATTTAAATTTTTATCATCTAGAAAATTTGATATATTTTCGATTCTAAGCCGTCTATCATCCAATTTTCCATACTTACCCCTTGACATTTTTTCAAAAACTTTGATCTCTCATAACTTTGTCAAAAATGGACCGATTATCAAGCGGAATGTCATTTTGATCATGATTTGGCCTACAAATTGACTTTGCATTCAAATTTTATACATTTATACAAAACTTTTATTCAAAAAAAAACTATTAAAATCGTTTTATTTTAAGCCCACTTTTCGAAAACCTCACATTAAATAAAAAAAACCGTACTTTTCTTTTATCCTATTCTATGCCTGGAAAAGCAAAACAATATATATTTGATTATTTTTGAGAAAACTTAAATTTTGTATAAAAAATATTATAATATATTATGTTAAGATCGTTTTGTATAGCTCTAAAAATATGTTAGCTTAAAATAGACATGTCTAGCTAAAAAATAGCTAAAGTGGAAACACTGGCGGGCAGTTTCGATCCTTCTTCTTCTGCTCTAGGGCAACCTGTTGCCCCTTTTGGACTCAATCAATGGTCACGTGCAGTTGTGGCACATTCTCTAAATTTTGTGGCATGCAACGCGCGCGCGCCTCTGACTTAATCCCCTAGACCGTTTGTGATGCAAAGGTTAACTGTTTACCTGGTACTAAGCCATGGCCAAGAGGTGTGAAAATGCAATGAACCAAAATATGCAAAACTCTTTTACAATCCGCACATATTTCCGCACATTTTGCATTCTTTTCCCTATATGTATTTTTATATGCTTGCTGCCAGCGAGAGCTCAATAAAAATTCAATATGCTTGTCGCATTTTACAATATTTCATACACCTTCCTCACATCTTTCTCTCTCTCTCTCTTTCCGCCCTCTTTACGCACCTGGCCCAGAATGCATGGAATTTTTGCGCATAAATTGCAGAAAGGATCCGTTTCTGGCTTTAGTTTCTCGCTCGTGGCACAAAAGGATGCGAATTGTGTCCTGTGGACAAACCGTGTGCTGTGATAGTTCCTGCTCAGATAGAGATATTTGCAGAGCTATCCTTAAGCAGGATGTGCCATTGTCTTGACTGCACTGCACAAATTAGCCTGGCGCAGTTATTGTTTCTACACTGTTCAAAAAATTTAAGAAAATCGTAAAAATAAAATATTTAGAATTTTATGACAAAAATAATAGCTACTTAAAAAAAAATATATATATATCTTTTTTTACGCGAACGCAATTGTTAATCCTTAAGTAGTTTAATTTGCTCTAAAAAATAATTGTTTACATGAATATAAAAAATTTAAGCTTACGCATTTTGCTTATTTATTTTCCTAAATATGTCGTTTTTTAAAAACAAAATGGTTGATTTAAATATTCTTGAATTCAAACGGGTTTATTTTTATCAGTGTATCCAGTTTTTTACTTAATTTAATAAAAATTAAAAAAGAAACTCTAAGCTTACGCATTTTGTTTATTTATTTTCTTAAATATGTCCTTTAAAAAAAATGGATAATTTAAATATTCTGATTATTTTTTATCAGTGTAGCCAGTCTTAGCAATTTATTTTTAAACTCTGTCGCTCGTCTAATGTGTGTTGCGTTTTCAGCTAATAGGATTTAAGGCCAAAAGGACTTTATCAATGAGTTTTACATTTATGAATGCAGTTTAGTTGCAACATGAACCTTTTTCTAATCTCTCTACGTGAGTTCTTCTTTCCATCGCTTCTTCCTTTGCCGCCTAAGCGTTTTACTAACGCTTTCGTATTCGTTTTTCAATTCCGCATTTGCATTTGAATGCAATTTTAATTCTACAATGCTACATTTCCTGTCTCTATCTATCGCTGTCACACTCTCCCTCTCGCTCTCTGCTTCTCCCTCTTTTTCGCACAGTGTATTTTAGTCTCAGTTTATGTCCTTAAGCATTCGTTATCCTTATGTTTTATGCATGTTTTGTGTTCCTATCGCACTCTTGGCCACGTGGCGCGTTAACCGTTAACGTTGGCATTACCGTTAACCGTTACCTGTTACCTGTTAGCTCTGTCTCTGTCTCTGTCTCTGATATTGTTATCTCTCGTTGACCTGCTTCCGCTTTTGTCCTTTGGCTCCGATTGCCTTGCAAATGCATGCAAATTTCAAACACTGATTTCTGGGCATTCAATTGACATACAATTTTCCACTCAGCATTTTCCACTCCCCCCCCCCCACTCCACTAACTTTAATGCACTAACTGATTTATTTCCTTACCCGGTTTGACATGCATATTCATGTCGTATCAAGCAAAAAAAAACACTCAAAGTGAATTGCAAGCGTTAATCAAACGCTAATGAAAGTAAATTCACTAAAGCGAACTTTGCAACCACTCAACCACCCAAGCACCCAATTTGTAGGTTACTATATATTGCAGCACTCCCCGATGTGGCACATAAAAATAACAGTAAACTTCGCTAATTACATCGAGCAAAACCTTGTCGAGTCAAGAGCGAGAAATAAATTGCCACAAGAACTCATATGCGATTTATATATATATATATATATATATATATCGTATGTTGTATATAGCATATATATACACCTGTTCAAGCATACAATGTAACTCAGCTCCGAGTGCAAGTTATAATTCGTTTTGCGGACAAGGACATTGCGAGTATGGTATATATATACGCGACACAAGGACACAAAGCTCAACGTTGACCTGCGACCCTGAGATCCGCTGACATTCATGCCTTTTCGGCCCCAGGGTCGCCTTCAACATATGCCATAAATTAAATTAAGTTGTACAACAAATTAAATTTAAATTTTCTATTTCTCAAAAAATATTATTTTGTTCTCTGCTAAATTTTTGAAATTTTATAACAGCTCATTTAATAAAAATTTAAAATTTATAAATTGAGTTTAAAAAATTCTCAAGTAAAATTATTTCGCTTTAATTATAATTTTCGACACCCAAAAAAACATTAAAATAATAATATAAATACATAATTTAATTTATTTTGATATTTAAAATTTGATCTTGAAATTAAAATTCAAAAAAAAAATATGCGTGTGTAGAAAATATTTATAAATTTAATTAAACAGCCCCATTTCTTTCATAATTCTAATTTTCGTAAAGGCATTTATTTCTATTGATATTATTTATTTCTAAATTTATTTTCTTTTGTCTCTTAAAACTGTCGCAATTTCTTAAATATTTTTTTTTCGGTATTTATTGTGTCAGTTGAAACCTTTTGTACTGCCCTCGATAGCTGACACAATTATCGCCTATCCAAATGGCATTGAATGTGCATTGTTATGTTAATAATGGGCTGGGCATTAAGATTATCCCTGAGCTAATGAAAACCTGTCTCAGCTCTTTATGAGAACTCTTTAAAAATCACTTTGGTAATGGAGAAGAGAGAAACATAAGGTTTTAATTCTTAAGCTGTCAAAGAGATTATTGGGATCGGAAGTAGAAAGAGTGTTTTATTCAAAGATATCCTGTAGCTGTAATTAACTGAGATGTGTAGATGTAGGATTGGAAATATGAAAAATAAATTCATATTAAAATAAAAACTATTTTGTGAATAATCTCTAATACAGATATGTCGATAATGCTCTTTCCTATCCTTTCCTATCTATCCTTTATTAAAGTAAAAACAATAATGTTGTACGCTACTATTTTCTACTTTTAATCCACAAAACTGTTCAACATGTTTGTGGCAAATTAATTAGAGTGCTCCAGCCCAGAGTGTTTCACCCAGAGATACCCTCTATATTCACTTCAATCCATATTCTCCCAACTTTATAATTTGAATTTAATAAAGAGAAAACTACACATCTATAGTCGCTAGCAGTTTTTATATATTATATATTTTAAATCAGTTTTACTTATAGGCAGATATATTAAATTAAGCGCAGATTTGTGAACTAAATAAATAATAAATAAATTTTGTTTAAATAGACATCATACCCTTTTAGAAGTATGTTTCAATTACAGAATGTAGCAAAGCTAAACCAAATTTGCTTATGGAGATGTGGAAATATAGACGGAGAGAGTGAGATAAAAAATGTGAGAGAGATAGATAGATAGATGGCTGCATAGGTAGATAGATAGAATATTTGACTAATGAATGGAAAATCATGAAATTGTAGCTACTATTTGATTTGAGTTGTTTCATTTGCAAAGTTCGCAGCGAGTATAGTATTTTCATTTTCATTAGCATTTGCATAATTTATTAAATTTTAGCTGCTAATGAATTGAAATGACAGAAAGCCAAGAAAAGTTTATTCGTGCCACGCGCTGCAAGTTGCAAGTTGCGAATTGCGCTTTTTGGTGTTTATTTATTTATATTTGTAGAGCTGCTGATTAATGATCATTGCAATGCATTGAATGCTGACTGAATGAGTGTGCGTGTGTGTGTGTGCGTGAGTGTGTGTGTGTGGGTGCACTTAACACACTGACAGCAAAAAGTTTTTGCCGCTGCTTCGCTCCAATTGCCGTCGCTGTTAAAAACTTTAAATGCGGTTTTTTGCACGAAATTACTCAACGAGAGTTGAGTTTTTACTTTTCTTTTCTCCCCCCGCTCTCTTTGCTCTTTTTGCTCTATCCTATATTTTTTATTTTTTTTATTTTTTACTCTGTGTGAGTTGCTGTTAATGCTTCTTGGCGCTGCCACAGTGAATGTTGCCGCTGTGTTTTCATTATTTATACGCACAGTCAGCCAGGACGAGAGAGAGAGAGAGAGAGAGAGAGAGAAGAAAGGAGAAAGCAAAGAAAAAATAAGGAGAGAAGGCAGCTTTTTGCATTGTGCCTGCGTTGAGGCTAATAAAAACGCAGCAGCTAAGTCAGCAGCGGCTGCAGCAAAAGCAGCGACAGCAGCAGGGAAAGAGTCAGTACTATGGCAACAGTCAGTAGTGGAGGAAGGGAAAAAGTCAGGGGCTGGCATATAAACAAACAAGCAACCAAACAAACAGAAAGAGAAACGGCAACAGCAACAGAAACTGCAACACAGAGTTGTATTTTCTAGTTGAATTGAATAACTGCGGTTAGCTGCATGACCAGCTCATTAAATACCCTGTAAATTCAGCACATGGTAATTTCTTAAATCTTTATAAATCTTTTTTTTAAAGAAATATAATTTGAAATAATTTTAAGACTACTAATCTAAGAATTGCTACATATTTAACAGCTCTACAGGGTATCTGTTAGTTTATTTGGTTTATAATTGTTCTATAATGTATTAAGCTATAAAATGATTTGATTTTAAATAAATTTTATTTATTATTACAGTGTTTTTAACATATTTATCGTCTAAATAGTTTTGAATTTGATTTGTTTATTATTTCTTCTCAAAATGTTTAGGGCAAAAAAAAATTTTTTTTATATAGCATACTTTTTTGCCGCATAGGGTATCTGCTAGTTGTGCTAATAAACGTAATTGTTGTTTCTAAAGCGTTTTTGTTACACAGCTCAGACAATATCTAAGAATTGCTTTTAGCATTTTCTCCCAGTTCTATTGCACTCTCTCTTTCTCTTTCTCCGTCTCTGTCTCTCTTCCTGTGTTTCTCTAGAGCAAGTTAGCACAAAGTTTGCCTTCTGGTCAGCGACGTTGACCAGGCCAAGTCTGACCACACCAGACCAGACCTGACCAGCCAATGAATTGAATTGTTTCTTCTCTCAACATTTTTATCATTTTTTTCTATTGCTTTTGTTTATGCAGTTAGAGCATAAATTTTATACGGCCAGAGAAAAAGTAAAATTAATTTTTTCATATATGCCTTCACTCTCTATTTCTGTTGCTCTCTCTCTTTCTCTGTCTTTCTTTAGTATTTTCTATTACTATTTTTTTTATTTGCTATTTGCTTTATGTTGGGTTAAATACCTGCTCAAAACATTGCTGTGGGAACAGAATTTCTGTCTATCAGCTGTCAGAGCAGAACCCAAAAGCTAAAATATATAAACAGCTGAGTGAATTTTAATTTTTTGGTTGCCACATTTAATACTCTACCAGAAATGAAGAAAAAAAAAGCAAAAAGGAAATTAAATAAAATTCACTAGTGGAAAAGTCAGTCAAGGGAATTCTTGTAAATACTTAACTAGTCTACACTACACTGTGCTATCATAAAGAGCACTCAAATACACGAATAAAAGTGCCAACACTCAAAGCGCCGCAAAGTATGCAACGATTAATTAAATTTCAATTTTCCACTCACACTGTGTGTAGGTGTGTAGGTTTTTCCCATCATGTAATGAGCAATTATGTCAATAAAACACAAAGGCAAACAAGCGTAAATGTCTGCCACTTGATACACACACACACATACTCTCTTACACACACACTCACACACACAGTGGCTAATAAAAATGAAAGGGAAAAGCACGCAGACATACTCAATATTGCAATTACATTTCACGCCTCTTTCTACACTTTTATATATATGTGTGTGTGTGTATATGTGAAAGCTGTCGGTAAAACAAAGAAAATTCGCTAAATGAACATTTTAATTGTCAGTTAAGGGAATTCGACGGAAACGACCGTGTGACACTGTTATTCGATTGCGACTATTACCTATACGAACAGTGGTACAAAACTCATTTTGCAAATAATGAAAATGTCACGCTCTAATTTAAAGTGCAATTTTATTGCATCTCATTTTCTAGATATTTTAGATATCCTTTTAGTGTGTATTTTAAATAATGTTTTATTAGTGCTGGCATGGACGAAAACAATGTTTTAAGAACATGATATAGTGAACCGATTTTACCCAATTTTGGACAGGATGGAGAAAACCAAGTTAAATGCATATTCAATCAGTTTTTTTACGATATCTCATAAAACAAAAAAGGTTTTCATACTAAAGCTTGATTTTCGACTGATTGCTCCTATGGGCGCTATACGATATAGTGGTCCGATCCAAAAAAAGAAACAAACTTAACCTGCCTGCAATATATTTGGCAATGAAAATTCCAATTACCGTTTCAGCAGCTCCATCTTCAACTCATATTCCTTATCATTCCCAATCTGGTTTCCCATTTCCAGTTAACTGGTCACATAACGGACATATGTGCGAATTTTGTAATTAAAATTTGCGCCCATTGGCTTTTCCGGCTAAAATGCCAAAACCAACTTGAAGGCATATCAAGAACATTTAAATTAAATGCTTTTTATATGCCATCAGGGAGTTCTCTTTCTCTTCTATCTCTCTCTCAGCCACTTTTTCTATCTCTTACTAGTCGTGTGTATGTGTGTGTGTGTGTGTGTGTGTGTGTGTGTGTGTGTGTGCACTCCATTAACAGTTTCGTCGTTTCCAAGGGGTTTCAGACTTGAAATCAAATATGTAATTGGTTTGTGGCTGCTCTCAGTTTCCTATTCCAACCAAGGACTCTGTTCACTTTATGTCTCTTCGCAGGCATCAATTATGCACAAGTGTGTGTGTGTGTGTGTGTGTGTGTGTGTGTATGTGTGTATGTATTGTACACAAACACTTGCCTCTAAGGCGTTCTAATTAATTGTTAATTGCTCATTTGAACGGATTATTAGTCTTGTAGCGATTTGTAATCACGCCTAAAACACATAATTGCAATGAATTATTAAATTCTGTTGCATAATCACACCTCAATTGTTTTTGGCCAACTTTGTTGCAAGCCTCAACTATATTCAACTCAAGTGCTTGCCACAATATTGACAATGCATCACGTTCATTTAATTCCTTAACGATTGCATGTGTTGAATTTGTAAAAGCTCTTGACAACCCTAAGAAAAGAGCCTAGTTTGAATTTTAAACCAATTTAAAAGGCAAGACATTTTCATGTATTTTCAGCGGAAGTAGTTTCAGTGCTAATCTATTTATATGCAAGAAGTGTAGAACACTCTTTGTTTTTAAAAGATGTATGATTAATACAGTAAATTGTATAAATACGAAAAAGTTTTATACTTATTACGATATAAGGAGTTTATTAAAACGAGTTAATTAAACTTGGGACTTAAAGTTTCAATTTTTTATAATATCATAGGGGGACCCTTAGTTCAATGAAATTTTAAAATGAACAAAACGCAGAATGAATTTGGCGACCAAATCATTAATAAAATTACATTTCGCATGAAAATCGGTTGAGTTTTGACAAAGTTATGTGAGATCAAAGTTTTAGAATAAATGTCAAGGGGTAAGTATGGAAAATTGGATGATAGTGGGCTTAGGATCGAAAATATATCAAATTTTTTAAATGTTTAATATTTGAATGCAGATCCGATCTGGGGACCAAAACATGAACAAAATGGTATTTCGCTTGAAAATCGGTTGAGTTTTGACAAAGTTATGAGAGTTCAAAGTTTTCGAAAAAATGTCAAGGGGTAAGTATGGAAAATTGGAGGATAGTGGGCCTAGGATCGAAAATAACACAGTTTTATTAATTTTCATATGATTTTTGACATGAAAATTAAATGTCTCAACAATAAAATATTACTAGATTTTTCAATTAAGACAGTATTAGAGTAAATATTCTTCTATCTTGCAATTGCAGGATTTTTCTCAACAATTACTCAATATTTAACTAAAGTGAACTTGGCTCAACACACACAATTTAAATGCTATGCTAAGTATTAATTATATCAAAATTAATATGTATAAAGCATAGCTTTTCTTCATAATGAAAGGGCCCTTTAAATGCATTTACAGCCTGCACAAATTTAGAAATTAATTAAAGGGATGCACTTAGGAGATTAAATCGTTTTAAATTGGAAGTAAATGGGTAAAGTTCAGTCAGTAGAATAAATATGATGATGTACTTGATGTTCACTTGACTGTCTAACTAAATCGCTTTACCTTTAGCACTTTAGATTTACCACTTTACCTTCTGGCATTACACTTTAGTCCCTCTCACTTCAGGCAACAGCAAAAACACAGCAAACGCAGCAAATTCAATTAAATCATAATTTCAATTAGAAGACGGAAAATTAACCACAGAAACCAACGGTCATTACACCGCAATGCCCAGTAGCTGACATGACCATGCCCATTCCTACGCCCACTTCGCCCCCTCTTTCTCTCTCTCTCTCTCTCTTTTACACTCATTGCAATTCATTAACACTTCAAAGTTTTTCGCTGCATAGAAAGGGGGAAGAGAAAGTCAAACAAAATGGGGGAAAAAAAAAATATAGAAAAAATGAAGGAAACCGCACAACAACTCTTGAGGCGCTCGTTAATTTGTTAGCCGAACAACAAGATGCCGTCTGTAGATTTTTATACGCATTCGCAATCGTATCCAAGCGTACACTGGAAAAAAAGCGAACAACTGCTAAGATCTTGTGATTAGAGTTGTCGCTTATATATATAATCCCACTCTGGCCAAGGAAATAACATTAATAAGAAAAATTTATAAAATCTACCATGACATTTTCTTGATTTATATCAAAATTACAAAGCAATAAAAATATTATAAATTTAAAAATATCTTACATATATTTTAATTTGTTGTCTTGAGTCTTAAAAAGCATAGGACTTTTTTTCTCTTTAAAAAGAACTTGGTCTTATTTGAAGAGTATTTTAAATTTTCCAATTTTATGTTATCGTTTTTTATTTTACACCAAAATTTTAATTTTTGAGATCTTGATTTAAGAATCCATTTTTTATCAGTGCTTTTGCGGCACGATTCAAGCCAGGCCAAAAGCCGACTAAGCCATGTTCGCGCTGTTTCCTACAATTTTCAGTGCCGGCGGCCAAAGACAAACAATAAATACGTGTGGCTGCCAGAGCGAGAGGCAGCTCTAAGAAGTGCGAGCGGGAGAGTGAGTGAGTGAGAGAGAGAGAGAGAGAGAGCATGCTAACCGCAAACCGGAAAGAACTATTGTTCCGGAAAAGTATTCCAGCTAGTTACGAGTATCCGCAGCGAACGGCTAAAAAAAAACACAGTCAAATTAGAAGAATGCATTTTATACTATGAGATACCCTGTAACCTTTCATATACCATGTTGAATAATCATTTGGACTAAGAAAAATTTCACCTGTCTTAATTTGTATTTGTTTTATGTATAATTTTAAAGTATATTATGCGATTTTTTTTTTGAAATTTGTAAGAGAGATAAATAGCATATTAAAATATAATTAAATCAATTAAAAACAATTTTTATCTGCATAACAGTAATATTAAATTAATTGTCCCTAAATTGAGTATACTAAACGAATAATATTTTTAGTTGTCAAAATTTGTATAGGTTAAAAAGATTGACAGTGATACATTATTTTTCAAATAAGTGTAGCAAAATTAGAACATAGCTAAACTACCCTTTTTTGCAAATTTTCAATGGGTATGCAAAAAGTAAAAATGATTTCGCACAAACTTTTCTGTTAGTCAATCATTTTAATTAAGTAATTTTTTCGCCTACTTGTCGTAAAAGTTTTAATAGCAGCTGAGACTGGACAGCACAGAGCACAGTGGCTGTGGGTGTGGGACCCGAAGGGGAGAGGGTAGAATGGGAAGGGGTGGTGGGTTATAAGAGGGTGACGACAACATATTGCCCCGCGGCTGGACCTAAAAGCGGGTCGCATTTCAGCACGAAAGAACTCGCGGCTCTAACTGCATTTGCGGTTAATTATAATGTTGAGCCTGATTACATTTGGACAGCAAAAGAGACAGAGTGAGAGAGAGAGAGGGAGTGAGAATAAGTCAGAGATAGAGTGAGAGTGAGAGAGATAGAGAGCGTGTTCTGGCGGCCTTTCACCAACTTTTTGGCGCTGTGTCGCATTTTCAGCTCGTTTTGTGTCAGTTTCTCCCACTTAATTGCTGAGATTTCTACAGAAATTCCCTTGAGTGTGTGTGTGTGTGTGTGTATGTGTGAGAGTATTGTCTGTGTATAGGTTGTTGTGCTTTTTGTTGTGGTTGTGTCATTTTGTTGCTTGACTGTTTAATGACCTCATCAAAAGCCAATATCAAAGTTGTTTGCCAAAGTTTTATTAGCCACGCTGCAGTTCATCACTCAACCCGAAGGATACTTAAGTTGTTATTGTTGCTCTCGTTGTTGTTCTCTTCGTTGTTGTTGTATGCAAATTTAGCGGGCCGTGTTATTAGCCAAGTTGTTGCCCAAAAGTACTGCAACAAATAGGAGGAACTCTTCAGTCTATATTTATAAATTTTAGTCTAAATTCTGAGTTTTGGGACTAAAATCTTGATTTTGGAACATTTTTAACCGTCTAGAGGTTATTATCAGCGAAAATTCGTTATTGAAAGGTTTGTATATCTTTTTTGTAAAGTTTTGCAATATTTCTAGAAAATAGAAAATTTAATGAATTACCAAAACATTTAATTTTTAAGTCAAATTACTAATAGCTGTATCTCAATTATCTTCTTTGTTTATGAAATAAAATTAACGAGAAATAATTATCAGTATATTTCACAGCTTTTTCGTGTATTAAGCATTATAAAAATATTGATAAAGGTGAGATAGCTGGCAAATATAAGAGAACCTAGTGCTAATCTTATCACTCTTATTTTGATATTAAGAGATTGTAAGAATTCTTCAAATTCTGTATGTAAAAAAAAACTTTTAAAGAGATATGTTTAATTAATTTAATTACATGATTAGATGATAAATAAATATAAAAATATTTAAAAAAAAAATTAAATTTACTAAAACTTCTTAAAGCAAATAGACATTGTCAGAAACTTATAAGCCTGTGTACTCTTTGGATATTGGGCTAAAAATACAGCTTAAGTTGTGTCCCTTCACTTGCATGAAAATCAATAAATGAACTTTGTGCAGCTTAGAGGCAAATTCATTTCTCACTTGACTCCCACACACAAACACACAGGTGGATAGAAAATACATGCTTGAAAGTAGCTAAGGACACGTAAGAAGAAGATGGAGATGGAGATGGAGATGAAGAAGAGGAAGCGTCCATTCATCTGCACCACTCGCTGAACAACTTTGAGCCCTCAGTTGAAGTTTGCCTTGAAACGGGAGGCTGCAGACTGGATAGAGAGAGAGAGAGGAGAAAAAGGGGAAGGGGGTGTGGCAGTTGCACCTTGCATGTTAAGTTGCAACTAGAACTGAGACTGTGTCTCTTTCATTCACTGTATCTCTGTCTCCGTCTCTGTCTCCGTCTCTGTCTCTGACTATGGCATGTCCTGAAGCACACGCTTGATTTCCTAACTAAGCACGCAAATGAAGCGTGTACGCATCCAGGATGCGCCTCTATATATCGCCGAGTGTCCCGTTTCCTCAATGCTCCATGTCCTGTGCGTCTCACAAAGTAAACCAGAGAACGGAGGAGAAGAAGATGAAGGCGGGAGTAAAAGGGAATTGCGCGTGTTGCAACCACAAAGCTGGAACCAGAAACAGACACAGAAACAGACACAGAGACAGAAACAGAGACAGAGACAGAACCCTGAGATCAAACTGTGTTTAATCGTTAAAATTATGCAATCGCAGCAGTTGCACAGTGGTGCAAGATTAACTGAAAAGGTCGTGAATATATTATTATATAAGTGTAAAAAGTATAGATGTTGTGAATTATTAAAAAGAGATATAAAACCTATACAACGGATCAATCGATTCAAAAACTTTGATCTCTCATAACTTTGTTAAAACTCAGCCGATTTTCATGCGGAATGTCATTTTGTTCATTATTTGGTCCCGAAATTGATTCTACATTCAAAGTATATGAAGAAAAAAAATTTCATATTTTTCGACTATAAGCCAAATTTTACACAATTTTCCATACCAACCCTTGACAATTTTTCGAAAACTTTGAACTCTCATAACTTTGTCAAAACTCAACCGATTTTCAAGCGAAATACCATTTTGTTCATGTTTTGGGCCCCTTATTAGTTCTGCATTCAAATATTAAACACTTAAAAAATTTGATATATTTTCGATCCCAAGCCAACTATCATCCAATTTTCCATACTTACACCTTGACATTTTTTCGAAAACTTTGAACTCTCATAACTTTGTCAAAACTCAACCGATTTTCATGCGGAATGTCATTTTGTTCATTGTTTGGCCCCGAAATTGATTCTACATTTAAATTTTATATAGTAAAATCCATCCTACCATCCAGGGATCAAAAAAGAAAGCTACTTTTAAGGTACAAAATTTTTAGTGTAGAGAAAAAATCTTAAATACAACATCAGTTATTAGTATAAAAATACTAAAAATAATAAATTTGAGAAAAGATCTATTTTCTTTTTGGCAAGCTTAAGTCTATTTTTAACACCACAAAGTTCTGTCTGGTTTATTGATGAAAATATAGATTATAAAAGCAACTCGTAATCAGTGTCAATTTGTAGAGAATATGTCAAATTTGTAGCTTTCAACTAAATTGTTGTGAATAGAACAACAGCTTAGATGGTGTTGGACCAAAAACGTGTTGAGTCAATTAACAGATGTGAATTTGAAGTTAGAAGCAGCTTGTCTTCTATATATAGAGTGCATACATTCAGTCGACTGTTCAGTTGCTTGATTTAGAGTGTGTTAAGAGTGTGTGTCGAATTTTTGGAAAAGAAAGACAGACATGACGGATACCAGTTACGATAGCATTGAAAAGATATGGTCGGGACCGAAGAGCAAGGAATATTATGGACCCGATATGACACTGGGCGAGGTGGCATTACTTATATTGAAACTACATGCGGATAAAGTGATGCAGGTCTTTGATCCAACTGGGGAGAGTCTAACGGGAGCTCAGCTCTATGAGCAGAGTCGTCTTTTGGCTCATGCCTTTCAGCATCTAAAGTTGCATCGCGGTGATGTGATCGGCATCTCTGCCACAAACACCACTTACCTTACCGAGGTGGTAATTGCAGCACTGTTGAATGGCATGCCCATTAACCCACTGCATCCCGAGTTCGACAAAGGTACGTCACTTTTTTGCAGATTTATTACACTCTATTACTTATAAAATTTATTTATTTTTTTTTAATGAGTGTTTTTTATTATTTTTTTTACTTATTACTAAATTAGAAATCTAGATATAATACTTTTTTCTTTGAACTCTCATAAGTATTATCTAATAATATTCGTTGTATTATTATTTTTTATATTAATTTTAAAATTAGTTTAAAATGTTTTACACTAATACCAAATAATATAATCATTTATATAACCTTTTTGTTTTTTCTTTTTTTATAATTTGTTCCATTTTTTACTGATCTATTTTTACTTTTTATAGAAACCGTTGCATATATGTATGAGATAACCAAACCGAAGGTCATTTTCTGCGATGTGGACAACTATGAGACCTTAGATGCTGTCAAACAAAGTCTTAAATTCAAAACGGAACTTATTCTCCTAACCGGGAGTCTTCCGGGTGTGCGCAATATTCAGGATTTGCTTAAAGACGGCGCTGTTGGTTACGATCCCAAGACACTGTAAGTGGTTCTAGTTGAATTTATTCTTTCTTTACTCAATTGAAGTTTTCTACAGCTTTGCCTGCCCGCATTTAAGCGGTGACGACACCGCCTTTATTATCAGCTCCTCGGGGGTAACCGGTTTACCAAAAGGCGTCACGCGCTCGCATCGCAGTTTACTGAACAACACCAAAATGTAAGTGAAGTTGCCTAGGTCTCAAATTGAGCTTAACCTTAGCTCCCTACACTTAGAGAAAAAAAACGAAACTTAATTGAAATCAGAAATTTAACTTTAGTTCAAATTAAATGTATTTCTATATAGAAAATATGTTATTTTAAAATTATATCATCTAAATCTTAACGTATTATCTTAAAGCATTGCTGAATTTATATATTACTAATTTTTTAGTTTATACTACAAACATTTCTGATAAGTCGAAAACTTTTTCAACAATCTAGAAATATAGTGTTTTTTATAATATTATAATTTCTCACTTTTAATGTTTTTTTTTTCAATTAAAAGAAAACCCTATTTTACAATCTAAATTTTTTTTCTGTTAACTCTCAGTTTTAAGGAATTTTTTCTTAAATACTAAAATGACCAGGATTTGAATTGCCGATCCGAAACTCTGAAAAAAGTGGAGTTTTCTCATTATTTCAGATATATTTTTTTTGAAATGAGAATACTTATTTTTTCTGAGTGTAAATCTTAACTTAACTTCAACTTCTAACTCTTCTTCCCGTTTCTCTCTGTCTCTCCCTTTCTCTCTCTCTCTCTGTCTCTCTGTCTCTCTCTCTCTCTCTCTGTCTCTCTGTCTCTCTCTTATCAGCCCGCAGCTGTTCACTGCCAAGACAGTGCTCTTCTGCTTCAGCCCTCTTTATTGGATCTCCTGCATTTTCACGCTCTTCGCCTCGCTGGTCAACGGTTGCAAGCGCGTGATCACCAATCGACCCTTCAGTGCCGAGTATTTTGCCGAGCTGGTGGCACGACATGAGGTCAACTTTGTGCTCACCGTGCCACATCACATGGCACTGCTAGCCAAGTTCCAAGAACCTGAAATTGTACAGAAACTGCAAACGGTTCAATCTTTTGTCTGCAGTGGTTCCAAATTGCCGCTGTCGATTTGGAGGCAACTATATAATTTACTGGGCAGCGATAGATTCGCCGTTCTTTATGGACTCTCGGAAATTGGAGGCGTTAGCAAAAATGTGGGCGGTCCTCTGGGCAGCGAGGGAAAACTCTTGCGTAATGTTCAAGTACGACTATTGGATGATCTAGGAAATGCTCTCGGTCCCAATCAGACTGGTCACATTCACATACGCCTGAACCAACGATGGGGTGGGTACTATCGCAATCCCCAGGACACTCAGACGACCTTGACCCCCGATGGCAAATGGCTGCTCACTGGCGATCATGGTTACTTCGATGACGAGGGTTATCTGCACTTTCAGACTCGCGACACGGATGTCTTTCGCTACAATCACTTTCAGATCTATCCCAAACAGATTGAAGATGTTATTCTCCACTTGCCCGGTGTTCAGGAAGCTGCGATCTTTGGCATACCCGATGATATATCCACCAATCTAACAGCCTGTGCTGTGGTCCGAGATCAGAGTGAGCTAGGAAAACAATTGACGGCGGAGCAAATCACTGGCATTGTCGAGCAGCATCTGAGTGAGGCCTTTCATCTGCGAGGTGGGGTTTATTTTGTGGATGAGCTGCCCAAGACCACCAATAAGAAGATACAAAGACGCAGAGTCCTCGCTGAACTCAAGAAACAACTCAGTTCTACACATTTATAGATAAAACTTGTAATACAAATGTATAGTCATAATTAAAAATTGTTTTTCGTAAGAAAAATAAATTATATAAAGAGATCGTGATTATCTTATCATCAATCGATCAAAAGTGTTCTTTATAAAAGGATGAAAAAAAGTATAAAAGTTAATTAATTAAAGAATATTTCTAAAAGGAATATATTTTGATTTCCGAAAACAGTGGATCGCTCCCAAGTAAAAAAGAAATTTTCGCAAGAAAAACTTTTCGTCTCAAAGTAGAGCTTTAACATCAGCCTATGGAGCTTTTTTAAGTAGAAAAAAATAAGTATACCTCTTTGCTAAGATGGGAATTTTCTTTAGGGGAAAACATGACGATGGAGGAGAAATTTATTCATCAATTTACACTTGATTAAGTTAAACAAAAATATTCCTAAGTTTAAAAAGGATATTTTTAAGAAATAAAGGAATTTTTCGAAAGCGAACCTTTTAAATTAAGTTATTTCAAGGTAAGAGTGGAATTCTCTCATATCATTTCAAGGGAAGGGAAATAAATTACATCAGCTTACACTTAATCAAATTAATTGCTTAAATTGGCAAGTCAGGCAACAGATTCTTCAATGGAATGAATTCTAATTGATGTTTGGCTCTAATTTGGCTAGCGGCATTCAGTTGACCAACAGTCTGTCTATCGATATCATGGGACCACTAAATAAGCATCTATTTAGACCAATTTCGAAAACAAAGATGACAACAACAACATTAACTTCGACTTCGATGTCGGGCAACGTGACAAAACAATTAACATTAAACGCTTTTGTTTCCTATTTATTTACGACTTCCCAAAACGGTTTTCACATGTATAAAAACGTTTTGAGACGCAGTAAAACACTTAGTTGAAAGACAAATTTCAGTTCATCAAGATGAGTGGTGGTGGTGGTGGTGGTGGTGGTGGTGGCGCCACCTGTGAGGTGCACTACGATGCTGCCACACGCACCTGGGAAGGACCAAGAGGCAAGGAGTTCTACGGTCCTGAAATGACGCTCGGCGAGGTGACAATGCGTGTGCTCAATTTAAATGCGGATAAGATACTGCAACACTGTGATACGACCGGAATGGAACTAACGGGAGCTCAACTGGCCCAGCAGGGCTTAATAATTGCCCAGGGATTTAGAAAGCTCGGATTGTGCTGTGGTGACGTCATTGGCATTTCAGCAAATAACACTAACTACCTGACAGGTGTGACAATCGCAGCAATGCTCTCGGGTACGCCCATTAACCCACTGCATCCGGATTTCGATCAGGGTAAGATCAACCTTAAAATTATCATAAATAGTATACTACTTTTTAAGGTGTTGTATCAACTCACAGAATAAACTGCTCGAAAAATCAAAAATTTGGATTATGTTTTCTACTGACATTATCCAGACATAATATTATTTTTTTTTTTACTTCATTTTGTTTCTATATTTTTCTTTTACAGAGACCGTTAAGTATATGTTCGACATTACAGAACCCAAATTAATCTTTTGCGATGTGGAGAACTATACAACTATCAAGGAAGTAAATGATAGATTACTTAATCCAGCCTTAATCTACCTGGTAAATGGTAAAATTGAAGGTGTTCGCAATGTCAGTGAATTGCTGAAGGAAACTGAAGGTATAGCGCCAACTGAGTAAGTTTCTGATAATGTACTTCAATGGGTTTTTCTCTTAATTCAACTTTTCCTTCTTTTTGTAGCTATGTTCCCTGTCCTAGGCTAAACGGTGATCACACCGCCTTTATTGTCTGTTCTTCGGGTACCACCGGCATGCCCAAGGGAGTAACTCGTTCCCATCGCAGTCTCATCTGTAATTGCAAGAAGTAAGTGGAGATTTGGTGGGATAGTTAAGTTTTGGTTTTTTTCATTCACTGATTTAGCATTGCACAGGCCAAACTGCTGAAGTTACAAAGTGGAAATTTTCACACAATATACCTAAGGTAATTTCTTTGGGAGATACAACGTCGTTTTGGAAAATTCGACCTGCAAGTGCGTTAAAGTCGAGATCAAAGTTAGAATTTATTTTGATTTACATATAGCAGTGTTTGGTCAGCCTAGTACTTAATAAAACTATTTCAGATTCAAGAATAGTTTAAGAAAACTTAATTTTTTTAGTTTGTATTATATATATATTTGATCTTTTTTCTTTCGGATCTTTTCATTCTCTATTCCCATTTACTTTTCAGTCCCAACACCTATACCAGAGACACTGTGGTATTGTCCTTCAGTCCGTTGTATTGGATCTCTGGCACCTACATGCTGTTGGCCTCCCTGCTCAATGGTTGCAAGCGTATCATCACAAATCGACCCTACACAGTGGAGTATCTGCTAGAGGTGGTTCAGAGACATGAGGTGACCTTTCTGTTCCTTGCTTCCCATCAGATAGCCTTACTCTCCAAATGTCAAAGTGATCTGCCAAAGATCAGAGCCCAATTGGAGTCGGTTCAGGTGTTAATTGGAGCCGGTTCTAAGGTCTGCAAGGCCGTTTCAAAACGGATGTACGAACTGATTGGAAACATGCGCTTCGTTGTGGGCTACGGACTGTCCGAGGTCGGAGGAGTCAGCAAGAACCTCGGAGGTCCCCTCGGCAGCGAGGGGAAAGTCATGAGGAATGTGGAACTGAGAGTACTGGATAAACTACGAATGCCTCTTGGCATCAATGAGGTGGGCATCATCTATGCCCATCTACGCTACAAATGGGCCGGATATTATCGCAATCCGGAGGCCACAAATCGTGCTCTAAGTCCCGATGGACAATGGCTGAGAACTGGCGATATTGGATATCTCGATAGCGAGGGCTACCTGTACATTCAGACACGCGACACGGATGTCTTCAAGTACAACAACTTTCAGATTTATCCCGAGCAAATTGAAGAGTTTATTCTGCGTTTGCCTGGTGTCAGTGAGGCCTGTGTCTTTGGTGTTCCTAATGAGGTATCCAGCAACCTTACAGCTTGTGCTGTGGTCCGTACACCCGACAAAGATGGTCGAGAATTGGTCGCCAATCAAGTGAGGAGCATTGTGGAGCGACACTTGAGTAGCGCCTATCACATACGTGGAGGGATTTACTTCATTGAGGCCTTGCCGAAGACCTCCAATGATAAACTGCAAAGGCGCAAGGTTCCCGACTTAATTAAGTCCCTAGGACTTGTCGCTGAATAGTACTAGATTACGATTATTTTAACTAACAAATATATATCTACATTTATGCAGCATTTAAATTGCTTAAGATCTATAAAATTTAAGATCACAAGTGATCATTAAAAAATTTATCTCTTTACTTATATTAAAATTGAAGATCACATAAGTTTATTAAGCTGATAGATTGAAAATGTTCAGCAGTTGATCATTTAAAAACAGAGATCACTCTAGGGTTGCGAACAAATTAAATGTGATGAAATGAAAATAAGATCCCAAGTGATCAGTCGAGATATCTCATATATAAGCAGTTAATTCCGATTAAATTAAATCTTTTAATCAGATATGTATCTTATGAAGATCCTTTATAATTTTGATCCAGGAGAAGATTGCAAGCGATCAGTCAACAAATATTGTAAGAATCTAGAGCAGATATTTGTGAAATGCTATAGATTCTGATAAAAATATGTACTTCGTGATCAGTCAATAAATGATCACAAGAAATCAGTCTTAGTTTGTGATCGGACATATGTTATTAAGTTAACAATATTAATAGGTAAGATAAATACAACGTTCATTAATGCAATTAAACCATTTGGAATAACCTTTATGTTCTTATCAGTAAAACTAAAGATCTCAAGAGATCAGACAGTCAGTTTAAAGATCACATGAATTATATATCGTAAATTGTGATCTGTTTTAAAATTGACTTGCAATAAAAATCAACTAAATGATATCTTAATGTAAAGATCAATTAAATTTAATGAAAATTTCTTGATAAATAAGATCACATTGTCAAGTGTACTTAAAACTCATTTCAATTAGTTTGCAGACACTTTAAGACACTGTGCGATGAAAAGACAGTCGGTGAACTAATGTAAGGGATTCAATGAATTTTAATAGAGATTGAAATTGTAAATGCAATGTCCTCCAGCTGGGAATTGTAGGTTGTACCGGGCAACCGAGTCAACCAACTGACTGGAAATTGCTGAATGGGTCTATGGGTCTATTGGGTGGGCCCAATGGATGCCAATGACAAGCAATTTGTTATTTGTGGCACTCCTGTGGCTGCTGCCTCTCCAACTGTTACCTTTTGCCTTAGATGGTATAGAAAAATACATAAAAAAAAAATACAAAAAATAATAAAAACAAACACGAAGAACAGTGAATATGTAAAATAAAATGAATTGAGAAATTAAAATTGCAATATGCAATACATATTTTATTGCATTTGTATGGGCGTTGAGCTTTTCCATTGAGGTTAACATTTGGACATTTGGACATTTGGAAACAATTGACAAATGCCAAATGCAATGCTAAAAAACACGATTCAATTTACATTGCGTTGTTCTTGTCATTGTTGCAACTGCCACGTGGTTGAGGCACAACACGATACCAATACCTAAATGGAAATAAACTAAACTAAACTAAACTAAACTCAGACCTGGCCATATGCTCTCTGGCCATTGTGCAACTAATGCGGATTATCCGAGGACTTTGCAAACTACACCCCAAGGTGTTAAATTTGTCTGTGCCTCAGGATTTGCATAGCCAATGAATGAAGTGAATGGTTGTTGAATGAATAACTGCCCGAATGAATGAATGTATGAATGTGCGAATAGCAACCTTAAACATTTCTTTATCCTTTCTCTGCACTTTCTCAACACTTTCCAAAGAACTCTCGACAGATTAAGCTGTTCATACACACACATTTATGCAACAGATTTTTATTTCTCTCCCTCACAATAATAAAGAAAAAAAAAACTATGCAAAATTCCACAACTAAAAGCAAATCAAAAGAGTAGAAAATTCCTTTTATGTTGCAAAATATTTTCCTGTTTGCTGCACAATTTGTTAAGTTTCAAGTTTGATTGTAAAATAGAAAAATTGATTTTCCACAAATAAAACTGTTATGCAATTGGAAAATTGGCAATTTACATTTGGCTTTTTAGTGAGCTATAAACTTTATATTATAACTATGCAATAAATTCAATGATTCATTCAATTTCAAGGTAATTTCATTGACATTCCCGTATTTGTTATGCATAAAAAAATTTTTCTAATAAATTTGTACAGTAGAGTTTAAAATTGTGCGACGCTTTCCAGCAGCAAATTTAATTGACAAAAATAAATCGACAAAATAATTGCTTAGATTGTTTTTTAAATATTTATTTATATGAAAGGTTTTATATATAATAGAATGTTTTTTATTCTTCTCTCAACCAAGCTCTTAAATTCTGTTTCTTAAACTGCACTGCTCTATATAAAGTTATCATTTGTTGTGCACAACAACATCAAGAGTAAAGCCAATATTTTGCTCATAAAAAATATTTTTGAAAGTTGTGATGAACATTAAATCTTAATTAATGTCAGCACCTTTAATTTATCAAATTTCGAATTTTAAAATTAACTTTAAAACTCAGTTAACATTTAAATCGTGTGAATAATAAAACAAACCCGAATTAACAAATGATTTTACAAACTGAAATGAAAACAGTAGTATAATTTCTTTTAACAATTGAATTTGCAGTAGTTATGTTATATATTATTAGCTTATTAATAAATATTTGTCGAGTTATTCATTTCGTGGCCTTCAATTCTTCCCGATATTGTGTGCACACATACATATAATATATAGCAGCCCTATAAATTTGCATATATGGTATTTGTACACATATGCTATTTATATCCACATATATACATATAAGTACATATATATATACGCCAATCACAATTGGAAACTTGAAATTAGTGCAAACTTATTGTTATGTCGCATGAGGTAAAGATGTTGTTCCAGATTAAAATCCCTTTGGGAATTGGCACATGCTTTCAAATACCAAATTATTTAATCGGTGGTATGTGAGAATACCCTTTATTGGGTATATAGGTATATTTAACACACTGTGTTAAATAATAAAAACATTAAATATAATAATCACGATAATAAATAGTTTGGGATATAACTTTTTAGTCTTACTATAGCTATTTATGCTATAAACTATCTGATGATAATATTTTAAAAAAACTTATGTATTTCAGATATATTTTAGGGTATGTTGACCATGTCGGCTATTGGACTTTTCTTAATGAAGTGAGCTGATCCAAAGTTTGAATTTCAAACGCTTCTCAGTTTCAATTTTATTTGGCAACCACGCAGTCGTTATTAATGCTCAAATATTTAAAATGTGGATAAAAACACTTACAGTTTTGTGGATTTACTTGTATTTTGCAATTGAAAATGTGAATGCTGGTGAATTAACTTTAAATTCAAGTCCCCGAATTATATGTGAATCCATTCTGGAATCGGCATGTCAAATAACGGAATATGTTAATTATTGGATATGTAAATCTCAATTAAAAGGCAATACTTTGCACTTCTCTTGTGTCACGAAATGGAAAACTGAATATTGTGAAATGTTAGAATATGATCGAGAATGTGTTATTCCTTTAATGGAGGGACATTTGGAGTTGGATCAAGAAGAGAAGACAATTTTCCACTGCTTAGCAGATCGACAAACAGTTCCACTTAAACCTCAAACACTTCAATGCAACATGAACGAGAATGACTTTCAAAGGCGAATCTTTAAAAAATGCAATAAGACAGACGTATCTACAATTATTATTGATGACTTTCCCAAGAATTATGAATACAGTGAACATCTTAATTTTCTGTCATGGAATTTCCCCAACTTAAAGCACATTACGTGGAATCAGTGCGATTGTTTACCCTTTTATCAGTTTATACAAAAGTTTATATACCTCAACTCACTTCAATTGTTTTTTTGCTCAAAGTTATTGGCATGCGAAGATTTTCATCTTACTAATCTAACTCAGATTAAAGAAGTGCGTTTATATATAAGTGTGTATGGAAGAGCATATATCAATCAAAAACTTCTGAGAGGAATGGACAATTTAAAGATATTTGAATTGATGACAAATAATAAAAATGAAGTTCAAGTTTCGCCACAATTGTTTCGAGGATTAACGAATTTAACTACGTTAAGATTTTTTAACGCCAACATCGCAAAACTCACCAAGGATCATTTTCAAGATTTGGTCAATTTAAGGAATTTGACGATAATCGGAGGACCGATTAATGGTTTTGACTGGCTAAAGTAAGTTCATAAATAGTAATTAAGGAATATTAGATTACATTTTAATGATTCATTTCGATCTATTTCAGTTCCTCAATAATACAAAATAATTTAACACTCTTGAAATTAGATAAAAATGTAAAGCTTCCAGAAAGCAATATGACTGCATTAATTTGCAATTATACAGATAAATGCATATTAAATGTTGATAAACATAGGAAACCATGTCCCAAGGGTTGCAGTTGCTATCTTTTATTTTCAAATAATGAATTTAAGATAGATTGTGATAATATAGAAAAGATTCCAGAGCTGCCAATTCCAATAACTGGAATTCCGTCGCTTTACTTTCTTAACAATAATTTAATGCAATTGCCGATCCCAACTTTATATGGTTATTCAAATATACAACACCTTTATCTGTCTAACAACAATCTGACAAGTATAACAGTTGAGCAATTGCCACCCAATTTAACTCACTTGGATTTATGTAACAACAATCTTCAATTTCTTGACCACAAAGTAATCAAATTTCTCTCGAAACGAGCAGGAAAATTAAAAATGATGCTATCGCGAAATCCGTGGATATGTAATTGCGATTATGTCGATATGTTTGATTTCGTCAACAACTTGTCTAATGATATTCTTGATCGTGATATATTAGCATGCCATAAAGATAATCTTGCTTTTTCGATGCCGTGGAAGTCCGAGAGTATTTGCAAATCAAACTCACTATATTATATTCTTGGATCGCTTCTTGGATTGGCTGTCGTGATTATCATACTTTTGTGTATCAAGAAAACAATATTAATGTGGCTTTATGAGCGGAATCTTTGTTTCAAGTGGATTTCCCGCCCGGAACCCAAAGAAGACACTGTCCTTAAAATTGATGCATTTCTTGCATTTTGCCATGTGGATGTGGATCTGATAAAGGAGTATTTGGATAATCTGGAGAAAGGACCTCGCGAGTACAGACTCTGCTTCTATCAACGGGACTGGCAGATAGGCGCATCCATTCCAGACTGCATTTTGCAATCGATTAAAGATTCCAGGAGAATCATCATCTTGCTGACCAACAACTTTGTCAGTTCCCCTTGGGGTGTCTTTGAATTCCGATCGGCCATTAGGGCCACTTCGATGGACCCGAACAAGCGACTGCTTGTCATAATGTATCCAGATGTTAACTTGGATAATCTAGAGCCCGAGCTGAAGCGGTACTTGACGTACAACACGTATCTGAGGCGAGATGATCCCCAATTCTGGAGGAAGCTGATATTTGCGATGCCCCATAAAGAGATCCGATCTGGACAACCGGAACTATCTGAACGTCCAGCAATTGGGGAAATCCAACCTTAAATATCTACGATTGGTAAATATAAATAGTTACTTTAATACTATAATGTTCCTAATTATTTGAATTTATTATATTTTCAGAGCACTCTGGCACTACGATTGGTAAATATAAATAGGGTCTTTAATACTATCGTGTTGCTAATTATTTGAATTTATTATATTTTCAGAACACTCTGGAACTCTGCGTCCATCACAATGGGACCTTTCTACAATTGCAACATTATATCAACATCAAGCTTACAGAACATAATGAAAGAAATCTATTAATTATAACGTAAAATCAATTTTTGCTATCAAAAATAATTTTTCTCAATTTAAATGACAATATTTTTAAGTTCACATTCTTAATTAACTCTAAATCTTTAAGGTTACAAGTTTACAAATACTTAGTTATTCACAATAGTTTCCTTTAACGAAAAGCAAAGTTTAATATTAAAAACATTTGTACTGTATATCAATTTGTTTTGTTTTTAAAATGTTGATAACAAAGTTTTCTTAGCTCCTTTAGGTGGAATTCTCAGCTCAATGCTCTGGGAGTACGTTTTATTTTTGTTATAGCACCCAACATAGGAAATCAACGATCGAAACGTACACGGAACCAAGCATACAAAAAGCAAATACACGCAAACAATGACGTGTGTGTGTGTGTGTGTGTGTGTGTGTGTGCAATGCGTTGAGGCTTCCCCAGCAGAACCAGACCTCGAGGAAAAGTTGAGGAACATTCCGCAGTTCCTATGGCAGCTGTATGATTTATGGAGTCGATTTGAACCAAATCTGGTCAGAATGTACAAAACCAACATTAATGCATATTCTATCAGTTTGGTTAAAATATCTCAAAAAACAAAAACTTTTTCATTCGGCCAAATACATTACACCCTTTTTTGCCGATTTTTAATGGACTCAGGGAATAAAAACATACTAATTTAAAATTAATATTTTTTCTACAGCATGATTATTATAAACTTTTTTGCCATTTCAGTTAGAATTTGATAATGTATAAAATCTTATTTAATTGTTAATTTTCTAATATTGTTTTCAAATTTATAAATTTATAAAAAAAAAATTTTTTCTTTTGACTGGCTTAAGTTAATGTTAAAAAAAATACATAAATTGCTCACAATGAATATAGCCTTTATTTAGCTATATTCACAGGGTATTAAAACCAAATTTATGCAAACCCTTTAAAGTTTCATCAAGGATTTCCGTAGCATATGAAACATGTAAACATGAAGCAACAACAACAACAACAGCAACAACTTTATGATCAACTTGCGCCTGTACAAAAAAAAAAAAAACCTACAACAACAACAATATTGTGTTGCTGTTTTCATTTTTTTTTTTTTTTTTTTTGAAATGAAATAATTACAATATGCATTTTTGGGTGGAAGGACGAAAAGTGTAATTAAACAACAAGCATAATTTGATCTAGGGTTGATCTGCAGCAGTTAAAGAGAGAGAGAGAGAGAGAGAGAGAGGGAGATTGGTCCCGCATGCGGCATAACACATATGTCCTGCTGCTGCTACTGCGCTGCCACTGCGCTGCCACTGCGCTGCTGCTGCGCTGTCGAGCGTGTCCTGCGCCGTCGCAGCGGCAGATGTGCAAACGACGCGACGTTGATTTCAAATGCGAGAGGGTTGGAAATAAAATGCGACTGCGGTGGCAACTCTTGTAGCACAGCATAAAAAGCCGTTACTATTGTTGACCCGTCTTATCAATACGCACATACTTGAGTGGCTGAAGTAGAAGAGAGCAGGAGAGAGGTAGGGAGTAGGGAAAGAGACAGGAACAAGCAAGCAGAAGTGGCAAGAATTTATGCTGTCCATGACATGCGCCACAACCTGGGAATACGACCATGTGGTTGCACAGGTAATACATATTTCAACACACCCACACACACAAAAAGAGTGGAGGAGAGAGTGAGAGAGAGACAGAGAGAATGGTTGCGCCTATGTGCCACTGTCCCACTTTGCCACTGGACGCTTGCCACATTCAAATCAACTTCAAGCTCATGCAATTTTAATGCCAAACAAAGCTGGAACCGCAATAAAAGCAGAACGAAGCAGGAGAAGGAAAAGGAGGAGGAAATGGAGCAGGAAGAGGAAGTGGAGCTGTTAACTGAATGGTTGTGGCATGCAGCTGACTTGTGGCAAGAGTAAAGTCTCAAGCTGCGTGCTTAACACTGTTCCACAAATGTATCTGTATCTGAAAGTAATTATGCAAGCATCTAAAATGAGAAATAAGAGTCTTAAAAAATCAAAACTGAAAAAAATAAATTAAATTAAATAAATGTAGATAAAACAAAAGTGAAAAAATCATATTTTTAATAGATCTAAAAATAACTATTACTTTTATTTAAACACAAAAAACATGAAATTTTTACAAAAACTTAAAAAAAAATTATGGAAACAGCACATTATTTAAAATATGTATACTTTTAATAAAATTAAATAATAAACTGAGTTGTAACAGGCTTTTAAATATAATTTGATGATTATAAAATATAATAAAAATATAAATAGGAACTAAGCATAATATTTTAGTCTTCATATATGAATATAAATATTATATTAAAAAACAAACTTGTAGTGCTAGAAAGTAATGAATAAATAATTAATACTCAGAATACTAAATACCTATATAAAAAAAACTTGGGAATAGAAAAAATTTACCATACTTTTTTTTATTTATTTATTTCCAACATATTTCAATATATATTCAATTCGATTGTTGTAGGCAATGCTGAAGTAAAAACTTTTCTTAATAAAAATTATTATTTAATTACTATGTTCTATTATTTAAATTCTGATTAAAATAAATGTATAAATTTATGATAAGCAAATTATTTTTTTTATGGTATATATATACATTTTATTTAAGAAACTATAAGCTTTAAATTCTTTGCTTATATGTATCTGTATCTACAGGTGCAGGCTGTATCTTTTGCTGTATCTTTTGCATTTGTCGGTTAAACAAATTTCTATTTTTGTTGGTTTGCCACATTCTTTGCTTTCCCCAACTTGCCCACAATTATCTATTTAAATATATCAGATATTGTTGTGCCATTTTATGGGCATTTCTGTCTGTTACCTTTGTTGACCGCATATCTGTGAATGATGGTTGATTCCTTTGGTTGTATTGTGGTTTTTATCAACCTCCTGATTTCCTGGACTCCTTTACGTATGCACTGAAGCGTGTCCTTAACTGTCAATGAGGCATAGATTTTTGATTTCACGCACTTTTGATTGATGAAAAGCAGAGGCAACAAAATCTGAAATCATAGACAAATTCCAAGAAATTGTTACGCATAAACTGCGGGCCCCAAAAATGATAAACACAACAATAGACAACACAAAGTGTGTTCAAGTGTGAGTGTATGGGTGTGTGTGTGTGTGGGTGTGACAAGAGCTTCAATGATAACTGATATAAGTGATACATATATAAGTGGCACATTTGCATCTTTGTCAGTGCGAAAAGTCTCCTCATTTCCGGCCACAAGATAAGCCAAAGAAAATAAATAAACCACAATTGAATAGTTTTTTTCGGCTTTTCCTTTATTCAACTTTATGCACAATTTTCAATATGTGTGGGAAAAGCAGAAGCAGCTGCTCCTTTTAATTTCCTTTAACTTTAAGCCAAGTCAAGAAAAACTGGCACAAAAGCCGTCGAACGTAACGCCCACACTTCCTATTTTTTTCTCCTCCTTTTTCGTCCCTTCCCTATCATAATATACTCAAAGGACGCGTGTCCCGACGTTGCCACATGCCACATGACGTCTTGCCTGCCTTTTGGCCACGCTTCATGGCGCCCACACGAGCCAGGAATGTTGATAGATACCCGCAACGTGTTGCTGCCTCTTTCCCTTCCTCTCTCTCTCTCTCTCTCTCTCTCTCTCTCTCTGTCACTGTCTCTGCCTCTTGCCACACGCCGCGTCTCAGTTGAGCGCCTTCTGGCCATGGCCCACTGACTAATAGTTCACTTTTCATCGCTGATAAGCAAACGACAGACATAAAATGTTTCGCTCTTGCCTTAAAAATATCCTTTTTTTAAATACCTAAAAGAAAAGTCCTCAAATTGGAAAAAAAAAACTGTACTCAATGCTTAGAGAAAGAAACTTAAAACATTTTAAACATGCCCATGCAGTTGCTTTGAATTAATTATCCATATGTTACATATTTTATATTTACTCCTTACCCTACTAGTATCATAGAAAATAATATATACAAAAGAATGCTTATTTTAAACTTTAATAACTTTGTCAAAACCTAACCGTCATTTTGTTCATTATTTATCCACAAAATTGATTCTACATTCAAATTTTATACAGTCAAAAAAATTTCATATTTTTCGACTATAAGCCAAATTTTATACAATTTTCCATACTAACCCCTTAACATTTTTTCAAAAACTTTGATCTATCATAACTTTGTCAAAACTCAACCGATTTTCATGTGGAATGCCATTTTGTTCATTTTTGGGTCCAAAAATTGATTCTACATTCAAATTTTATACAGTCAAAAAAATTTCATATTTTTCGACTATAAGCCAAATTTTATACAATTTTCCATACTAACCCCTTAACATTTTTTCAAAAACTTTGATCTCTCATAACTTTGTCAAAACTCAACCGATTTTCATGCGGAATGTCATTTTGTTCATTATTTATCCACAAAATTGATTCTACATTCAAATTTTTTACAGTCAAAAAAATTTCATATTTTTCGACTATAAGCCAAATTTTATACAATATTCCATACTAGCCCCTTAACATTTATTCAAAAACTTTGACCTCTCATAACTTTGTCAAAACTCAACCGATTTTCATGAGGAATGTCATTTTGTTCATTATTTGGCCCCGAAATTGATTCTACATTTAAATTTTATACAGTGAAAAAAATTTCATATTTTTCGACTATAAGCCAAATTTTATACAATTTTCCATACTAACCCCTTAACATTTTTTCAAAAACTTTGATCTCTTATAACTTTTTCAAAACTCAACCGATTTTCATGCGGAATGTCATTTTATTCATGATTTTGCCCTGAAATTCATTCTGCATTTCAATTTTGAACACTTCAAAAATTTCATATTCCATTGTGGCTGCTAATATTGCTCAACCATAATGAAATCATTAGTGCAATATGCGTGGGTCCATTTCAAATTGCGAGGTCCTTTTACAAGGTCGACAAGAAGGAAACTGTGCTTTCTGCCTGCCCTTAACCCTACCCCCTCTCTTCTGGCATAAACTTGGCTCATTTGCCAAGTAAAATAAGCTTGCCTTTGCTTTATTCGTGCAAATATTTGCAAAACATTATTAAACTGAGCCACAACTCACTTCATATTTATTATGCCTTTTACCGAGTGGACTTTTAGTTGTGGTTGTTTAGTATTTTATACATATACATATATATGTGTGTGTGTGTAAGAAAGGGGCATAAACTTTCGAGTCAGTCAAGCAAATAACAAAAAGTATCTACGCTTATCAAAGCTTAAAGCATAAACAAATATTTATCACGTTTCTTCTTCTCTCCCTATTTTTCCATTTCCATGTCCAACCGTTTTCAACAATGTGTTGCAGGGGCATTTAATCGCATGAGGCACTGTACTGATAAGATAAAACTACTTCAAGTATTGCTGTGTTGATTCAACATGTCGTATTTCTAAACGGAACTCTTGAAATTATTTTTTTTTTCTGGTGTTTACTTAAAGCAAATAGAATATCCAGTTGTAAGGAAACAATAATCACATTTCAATCTATATATATATTTTATAAATAAAGGTATCTATATATAAATATCCTGTCTGACAACCGGAATAATTCTTAACATTTCCATATAAATTAAAATTATTAATTAATATTTCATTTCATGTTAATATTCTGTCAAGGCATTTAATATTATTTAAATTTACGCAGCTGTCATAATTTTTAAATGAATACACTGCCAAAAATGATTTATAAATATGAAGTGAAAAAAAGTTGTATATAATAAAATTTTAAAAGAGAGCTAAGCGTGGTAAAATAATTGTTTAAATAAACTAAATGACTTTTACTTTTTAATGATTTTCAATTTCAAAAAATTTATTTATGTTTTTCAATTAAAAAAAAAATTATTTATTTAGTGTTGAGAATTAAAAAAGATACTTCAAATGAATTAATAAAACTGTCGACTGATAATTTATTAGATAGATTGTTAAGTAAATAATTAATATATAATATCTGGAAATTAAAATTGATTTATAATGATAATTTATTAGATAGATTATAAAGTAAATAATTAATATAATAACTGAAAAATAGAAATTGTTCTTTGAGTTAAACAAACGAAAACTTATTGTTTTAGCTCAATTTGGATTATAGCCATATTTAAAATGCTTCGACAGGGTCAATAAATTTTTAATAACGATTTGCCAAAGCACTCGACTAAAGTACTTATATTTTTTAGGGCTAAGAGGAAGGCGCAGTTGAAAGTAAGTAGCATGTTGAGCTGCTAAATTATATGCCCCACAGTGCAGTCCACTGTACAGCCCACTGTACAATCCACCCAGTTTTAACAGCCAGATTCTACAAGCCATTTCCTTGGCCATCTCGTGTTGGCCATCTGCTCTGCAGGCAGCTACATTCAATTAATTTTACACGATGTAGCGAAAATCCAGCTAGCAGTAACTACAGCAACAAAACTAACGATAATTTTCCAAAAAAGACCTGAAGTAAGAAAGGGAAAGGGGGAAGAGCGAAGAGAGCAGAAGCAGAAGAGGAAGCGAATGCAACGAAAATTTAAAGCAAAAACTACGTTGTAATAACATTTTAACGATATTAGCACGAAAAATGTGGCCGATACACAAAAGCGGAAAGTGGAAAGCTTAACGATGCTAAACGAGTGCAACAGCAGAAAGAGAAAGCAATACATACGGAGAGAGAGAGAAAGAGAGAGAGAGAGGGGCAACAGGAAGTTCGAGTTTGCCATATGCAGAAGCGACACACGCAGAGATAGCTATAGATGAAGAGAGAGTAAGAGAGAGTGAAAGAGAGAGAGAGAGAGAGAGAGAGAGAGAAAGAGAGCGAGAGAGAAAGTGCCGTAAAGCAAAAGGCCGTTAGCGAGACGCTTTGCGGCTGCCGCTGCCAAAAAGGAAATCTGCAGCGCAAATTGTTCAAATATTTTGGCTTTTCCACACACTCACACACACACACACACATGCAACTTTGCTAAACTTAAAAGTGTTCCCGGAAAAAAATATGAAGTTAGAATTTTATAGTTGATTCTCCGACTTTAAGATACCCGTTTACTAATTTAAATATTTTTAATTATACAATATTATAAATACATAGATAGAATTTTTAATAATAATTGTATCAGTGAATCTTAAATGCTGTAATCGATTCTTTAACACTTTAAGATTTTCGTAATGTAATTTTCATCATGACTTTGTCTTTAAATTGATTCTGCATTTAAATTCTTATCATCTAGAAAATTCAATTTTTTTTTGTAACTGTAAGCAATCTATCATTCAATTTTCTATACTTACTCCTTGATATTTTTTCAAAAACTTTCATCTCTCATAGCTTCATCAAATTACTTTAAGTTGATTAATTAACAATTACAATAAGTACAATATACCCTCGTTTTCTGCGGTCAATGGGTATAGAAAGATATAGAAAGAAAAGTCGAAATTTGTGTGTTGGCCAGAGGACAAAAAGACAAGGACAACAACAACAATGACAACAAAAGCGTCGCATTGTTCAAATGCAGCGAGTTGTTATATAATCCACGCACAGGCCGCAGAAACACACATACACATACACTCACACATACTACATATGTTATTGCACACACACACACACACACAAAGTGACATGCCGATAAGCAGCCATAATGGCAAAGCGAAAAGAGTTTTAAAGCTTACAGCTCTCAGCACTCTATCTCTATCTCTTTCACTCTCAGCTCTCAGCGTTGGCATCGCATTATTTTCCACAGCATAAATTTCAACACATTCACATACATACACACACACACACACATACAAGCTTGCGTGGGTGCCTGTGTGTGTGTGTGTGTGGGTGTGCGCTCAAGTTTATGCAATGTTTTCGCTTGTTTTGCGTCATTGTCAACAGTTTTATTTTTCGCCATTTTCGCAGCTGCTTTTGTTGTAGCTGTCTTCCTTTCGCTTCCTCCCTCGCTCACTCCTTCCGTTCATCAAGTCTTGTTAATATATAAAAGCCGCTGCATTGTTAACTTGTTGCCGTTGTCTTTGTTGTTGTTGTTGTTGCTGTAGATAGGCCACAGCGCACTTGCGGTTGTTGTTGTTGTTGCCCCAACACTTGTAAATTGTGTGATTTTTCAGCACAAGTTTAAGCAACAATGCAGCTCAAGTGAAGCGAGCTTTCTCGCTCACCCCTACGCGCCCACACTCTGGCGCTCTTTTAAAACAAAAGCGTGTGTGTTAGCTACTAAAATACTAAATTACTATAAAACACACACACTCTTAAGGCGCAGCCACAAACAACTACAACTAGCAAACAAGACAAAGAGAGTGAGAGTGGAAGGAAGCGCAGCAGCCACGCAGCAGAGCAGAATCAGCTCAATACATGCATACTTATGTGTATGTGTGTGCGTCAAGTGCTTGTGAACTTTGCTTTAGTTTAAGCTTTGGCTATGACTTAATAAGCGACACTTGAGCTCTTTCAGCAAAGAGAAAAAGAAAGACAAAGACAAAGACAAAGTAAGGCACATGGTCAAGTGCGTTTTAAGAGCAAAAGTCTTTAACAATTTATAATTCATGCTTAAATTAAATTAATTAGCAGTTAACAATTTATAAAACTCACTTAAATAATTTTAATTAGCTATCTTATTGATTTACTCTTAAATCAAATGAAATGCAAAGAGAGTCGCTGCATTTGCTTTAAAGCTTTAAGCAGAACAAAAACAAACAGCAACAATATCAATGCACCGCAGAGAGCGGGAGTGAAGTGAGTGAGTGAAGAGAGAGAGAGTGTCAAGTGTGAGGGAGGTGGAGGAGGGACAGTGCAACAACAGCGACACTTGCTGATAACAGTTCAAGTCGCTGGAACTTTAGACGCCAGTTTTTTTTCACGCCGCATTGACAACTGACACAAGGTAAACAGCAAGCGACAGCGAGCAACGCTGACGCAGACGGTGACTGCAACGGCGACGGCGACGTTAGCAGTGTTGCTAGCTCAGCTATTTTTCCGCCAACTTAAGAGTTTAATAGCTTAAGCAGTCTTAAATATAATTAAATTTTATTTTGTCGCCATAGCTTAGTCAATGTTTTTAAAATATTATTTATCACTGCTAGAGAAAATTCTTTATATGGTAATTTTTTTTAATGTTCTTTTCTTTAAATTGCGTTAAAACAGTACAAATAAAACTTATAATGATTAAGTTCCCTAATAAAATCAAACCAGCAACTATTAACACCTTTTTATCTATTTTCTTGTAGATTTTCTAGCTATTCTTAAATGTTGATATAGCTTTTTTATTCCCTATAAAATTGGCAACACTAATGCTGACTTGTTGCAGTCTCTGCGTCGACGTCGCGTCGCTGCTAACGCGCTTGTTTTGATTGGCGCTGCGTCGCGACGTCGTTAAATTATTTTTCTTTACTGCATGGCATATTTTATTTATTGTGCTTCTTTTTATTTTATTTTTTCGATATTACTTTATGATGACACAGAGCTGCGCCACCGATAAGCGGAATATGCTGAACCAGCGCTAAAAATGAAGAAAATAAGAAAAGTGAAATAATAATATGCAATTTGAGGCGTCTTGAAGGAATCAAATTACGAGGCGATGAAATTGATACACTCGTATTATAAAGTGTTTACTTTTGCAAAAGTGTCTTACTGAATGACTGTGCAGCAGAAAGAGACAGCAGCTAATCACCCGTTGTCTCTCTCTCTTTTTCTTTCTCATTATTCATTTTGCTGACACATTTGGAATTTACATGATTCATTCTATTAGACACAGATTTATCTTAGTGTATGCTGTGATAGGTTTTAAATTACAAAAATTATCATTTAAATTTATAAACAAATATAATGATAAAAATTGCTGATTTTTGTTTTATATTAAAAAAAGAACGTAGTTCGCTGTTTCTGCACATTTCAGCAAAATATTTGGTGGTAAAGTCGAGTTATGGATAGGTCAAGTTTCGATTATATAAAACCAGCAGCAATTAATTGTTATTATTTAATTATTTTTTACTTCTAAAATAATAACTACTATCAAAACTATATTTTCTTTAGAAGAGATACTTTTATTAAAAAAATACCAGTTTTTCCTTAAATTAAATTAACAAATTTAAGCTTATTTCCAAAGTTAATAACCTTGAGACTTTTTTAACTTAATCAAAAGTTTTTTACTCGCTTATCTTTTAATTTTAAGTAGAAAACCTTGTTAAAAAGTCGAGTTATCGATAGATAGCTTAATATGCAATCGAATTTTAGTAACGTTGTGCAATTAGTTGGTCTATAAATAGTCGAGCAAATGCCGTGCTCGTAAATTTACCAATGCAACGGCATATCGAAATAGTTGCGATAACGTAGAACTCAATTACTTGTACTTGACGGAGTGAGGTAGGGAAGAAGAAAGAGAAACAGAGAGGGAGGTAGGGTGAGCGAGGGAGCCGGCAATAGGGGTGCAGACAGCTGGCAGACGATGGCGCATAATGCACTTAAGTTTTCTTCAGTCTCACATTTCGGGGGGTGAATATACTACAATACTACACTGATAGGGAAAATAGACCGGTTTCAAAGATCAAGTAATTACCGTTTAATATCTCTTTTTTGTAAAAAAAAACAACTTTATGAGAAAAATACAAATTGAGGTAAAGCATTTAAAATTAATCACTTATATCTGAAATATATCTAATAATTTCTATTAATAAACATTTTTTTTAAATACATAAAGTGTAAAATTTTGTTCAGTGTGCTTATGCTCGGAAGTCGTGGCATAAGGCACACATCACTGCAAATGCAAGAGGGGAGGGGGTAAATAACAAACATGCAATTGAGCAATTGTACAGAGAGAGAGAGAGAGAGAGAGAGAGGGAGAGTGTGTAAGAGGGAGCGAGATGGAGAGGAAGGTGAGCTCGCGCCAAAGGCAGCTGCGACTTTATAGTTGAGTTTCTGCTTGTGACTGAGGATAATTACAATGTGCGTGCGTGTGTGTGTGTGACTTGAATCCTTTGTGCTGCTCGGATTTCTACACAACGCTGCAAATTCGGCAACTGCAACTGAATTTATGTTTATATCCAGGCAGCAGCAGCAACAACAACAACAAATCCGAAGGCAGCTGCACTTCAACTTCTTCTGCTTGTTGTTGTTGCTGTCTCAACAATCTACATTTCGTTAACGTGACAAAAATACATTGATTACATTTTTTTTTCTCTTACATTGCTTGCTTGTAGGAGAGGGGGAAGAGGACAGCTCACGTCTGCACACTCGGCACATTTGTCTCTTCCACTCTCGCTTGCTCGCTCTCTTAACATCATCGTCTTCGTCTACGTCTGCGTTGGCGCTGACGTCAGCGGCGGCGTCGTCGTCGTCGTCAGCAGCGTAAGCATCACGCTCAAAATATGCACGTAGATCCTTTTGCATCCTCTTCCTCTTCCTGTTTTTACATCTTGTTGCTCTTCTTCTTCTCCTACGCTTTCTTCGCCTCTTGTTGTTATTGTTGTTGTTGATGCGCTTACTTGCAAAGGTCTTTGAACTGACAAATTACATTGCTCGCTCAACGAAATTCCTTTCAACGTGTGCACTCTGAACTTTCTTTATGTGCCTCCCTAACACAAACACACACACATACAGTGACTGTCGTATGTTTACTCAGCACGATTTTCTTCCTTGCAAATAAAATAGTTCGACATTCGAGTCGCAATTTTTATTTCCTTTACAACTACAACAATTGTTATACCCTGCAAATGTTTACAACTAAAAATAAATTAATTATTTGTTTATAAAAGTCAAAAATTAAGTGAAGTCATTATTTTAACAAAAATAATATATTGACATAATTGACATATATTTTATTCATCTTAAGTTTATTAAAAAAGTATCATTATTTCTTATGTAATTAAAAAACTTATAGGATATCTATATTAATACACACTTATTTTTTGCTTACAGGATATTCTTAAGCCGTGCATTCTCCCACTCACTCTATCTCCGTCTCGCTCTTTGTTTTGCATGTTCATTTGTTTTGAATTTTAATTTCCTTACGTTGCGTTCTGACGTTATTACTCTCACCCACATGTGCTCTCTTTCTCTCTTTCGACAGTCTTCTCGCTCAGTCTCCCAATTTGCTTCTGCACTACTTTCACACACACACACCCACACCCAAGAAGTCGAGCTTTTTAACATGACTTGTGTTTAGCTTTGTCAGCTGTAAATTGTTATAAAATTGGCAAATTATTTAATATTGAAGCGTGGGTTGCTTTAATTGTTTGCTGTGAGGTGGGCGACATTAATAACATTTATTACGTCTTCTCAATTGTATAATTGACATTAAATTGTTTACAATAAAACTTTTCGAAATTGGAGCGTTTGTTTATCAAACTATTCAATCAGCTACCTCAAAGTTTACACAATTCAGCTGGTCGTAAACTACGAGTATTTTTTTTATTTTTTTTTTCAATCTTATCAGCATTTGTACTATCGGCTGTAAATTTTTTAAAGGAATTACGAAACGGAAATGCTCAGAAATTTGACTGGGAGATGGCAGCTCTGCAGGTAGAAGAGAAAGCGAAGCTGAAATGGATTGTAAGCTTAGCTTTTGTTAGTCACTTCATTTCTACAAAATATCTTTGTATTTTAGTCTTTTTTAAGTATTTATTTCTGGACAGTATTTTAAATTTTGTATAACTTAGTCAAAACTCAACCGATTTTCAAGCGGAATGTCATTTTGATCATAACTTGGCCTCTAAATTAACTCAGCATTTAAATTTTTATCATCTAGAAAATATGATATATTTTTGATTCTAAGCCGTCTATCATCCAATTTTCCATACTGACCCCTTGACATTTTTTCAAAAACTTTGATCTCTCATAATTTTGTCAAAAATTGACCGATTTTCAAGCGGAATGTCATTTTGATCATAATTTGGCCTCTAAATTGATTCTGCATTTAAATTTTATACAGTAAAAAAACTTCAAATCTTTCGACTGTAAGCCAAGAATCCAATTTTCCTTACCCCTAGGACAGCTTTTTAAATTTTGGACTAACTTCAGCTGCAAGTGATCGAACTCACCTCGCTCGCACTATTAATGTGTTCATCTGCTATGCAAATGACACAACGAGAAAAAAGTCACCGCCAAAAATGTGTGTAATTATGCAAGACAGAACAGACATAATAAGCAACAAGAACAAGATCAAGAAAAACAACAAGAAAATCACGGCAGCTGAGAGTTCAAATGAATGGAATGCCGCGCATGCCCAAAACGAAAGAGTGAGAGCGAGAGAGCGCAAGATCACACCTCTGTGGCAGTCGCTCTCCCGCTCTCACACTCTCTGTGTCACTCAACATTAGTGAGCGTAACGTAGGCTACCGGTTTTGGGTGAGCGGCTGAACAGCTGTGCGGCGTGTGATAAGAAATAGTAGGAAAGCGGCAGCGACAGCAGCAGAGCCCGAAACCACCACGAACAACGACAACAAGCAATGAAGCGAACAATGCGGCTGCATTATGCGAAGCTTATGTACAATATGAATAAAGCAAACAGCAACAACAACAGCAGCAATAAACGAACCAAACGAGACAAGGGAGACTGCAAATGGGAGACTGAAACAGCGGCAGCTGCTTAGCTGCGCTCTCAGGTAATACACGCCACCTACCACTCTCACTCTCTCGCACACTCTCAACAACTTACTCTCTTCCTGAGTTAGCCTCTCTCTGCTGGGCTTCAGGGTAGACGCAGTGACAGCACGATTGTCATTCGGCATTCGGCAGCCAACGTTCGAACAACGCAGACGCAAACGTCGCGATCGTGTCGCGTTAATTCATTTCTCGAATTTAATTATTTACGTATTTAAGCGGTGTTTTTGTGTAAAACTAATTATAGCGGGTGTTTCTAACTCCACCCAACGCTCAACAACAGACTGTTTGTGTATTTGTGTGTGTGTTGTGCTTGTGTAAATAAATACTGAACATAATCAAATGACACGTGCTTAAAATAATAAACTAAACAACGTTATTAATACTAAACTGGGATTACCTCAACTTTTGTTTATTGATACCAAACGGTAAGTTGACCATAAAAGTGAATACTAAGCGGCATATTCATGACCATATTCATAAGTACACTCATATATATTCACATGTGCTTTTGGGGCTTTTATGTTTATGTTGACCCCAAAATAACTGTACGACAACAAATATTATGGTAGCTTATCAATAAAAGCACAAAAACACAGATAATAATAAACAAAAATATTAAACAACATTCCTTAAATACGCCCCTCATTATAAGGGCCCTGACTTTTGACCCTGTTTAACTACACTGTAATTACGAGCACTTACTTTTGGGTTGTAGGATTT
Source organism: Drosophila falleni (assembly GCA_035045575.1). Taxonomy (NCBI): domain Eukaryota; kingdom Metazoa; phylum Arthropoda; class Insecta; order Diptera; family Drosophilidae; genus Drosophila; species Drosophila falleni. Next base: position 13,563,518 of record JAWNOV010000011.1, read on the forward strand.
ATAAACCCACTGACACGCCCCTAAATGCCCTACCCAGCCCCAAAAAAATCCCAAGCGCCATTTATGACTCAGGGATTTTTAGCGTCTTTGTTTGTTTTATTTTTATATCTTAATGTTTTCTTTCTCACTCACTCTCTCTTTATCTCTGTCGCCCATGAGTCATTCCCAGCAGGAACAACCTGGTGAACTTTTGTGGAAGCTTTATCCCCCCACCCCCTATGAGTGATCATTAGCTGAGCTGAGCACAAATTGATTAATCATCTTTTTATAAGCTGAATCTCGAGTGTGGGAAAATTGAAAAATATGTGGAAAATGCTTGACAAGTCGATAACATTTGATAACGATTGTTGCTAATCGAAGCAAAGTTTTAAGAAATCAAAATTTAGGTATGGCAAACTGTCCCAACCTTATCAGTGACACACTTATGCCAATCTTAATTATTACCTGCCTGAAATATTGATAAGATATGGAATTTCTTAAATGCATTAAAATATTTGTGACTTTATTTAAAATGTAATATGAATATTGCATAAATCATAAATAGAAAAGTGCTTAATTTTCAGAAAATGTGTAATTGAAATCTTATAATATTAAGTTAATAAAGTTTAACTTATTTTACAAACATATTTTATATTTCTACTAGTTAAGAAAGTAGTATATATACGGGATGAATAATTTAATTATCTAAAAAGTGTTTCAGTTACTGTGAAAAACTGTGAAATTTTTGAGTTCTCAATCCTCAGAATCTCTTTAAATTAGATTCAACGCTATAATGGTAGAAGAATAAAATTTATATTTATTTAGCATGACAACAAATTACCTTTTGTGACTGAATGAATGAATGACTCATTGAATAAGAGCCGTAAATTGTCTACTCATCAGACAAAGATTTCGCTCTTGGGGAAACCAGGAAATGTTAATGCCAAACTAAGATCTAAAATAAAAACAAGCAATATTGCAAATTAAATTAAAAATTGAAAAATATCACTTAAATATTTATATTTTATTCTTTACCACTCTTCTCTTTTTAATAAAACTATTATATTATGCTCTATTTTAATATTGTATCCTTATTTACATCATAAAATTATTTTCTATTCTTAACTTTACAACTTTTAAAATTTGTTTTAGAAATTTTCTTTGATTAATCACTTTAGTTGTGAATAAACACAGTTGAGTTCCTTGAATGAAGTGCAACTTTGAATAACTTTAAGCAACGTAATGAGCAACCCTCGTTGAGTAATTACATTTAGCTGTTATTAATCAATTTGTCAGCACGATTTGTTTACAAACAGTTTGTTGATAACTTTGATAATGGCACTCGCAATTGAATTGAATTGAATTAAACACGATTCCGATTCCGTGCCACAAGGTGCATGCAACGTGCCACACACGGAGAGTGTAACCTGGCGGCGGTGTTAAAGAGGAGTCATTAGAGATTAAAGATCGGTGCCTAGTTACAGACTGAGTAACTGAGTAACTGACCATGTCAAGGCGTTATTCGAGTTGATTACAAGGCGGCAACAAAGGAAATGTGGCATGCAACAACTGACTGACCACACGAGGGTAACTAAACCAGTCTCAGTACAAGTCCAAGTTCCAGTTAAAACAACTAAATACGCTACAGACGAGCTGCTCGACTGTTAGATGCCCAGTACTTGTCGGCACAAATATTTTTAAAATAAAATAAGTTTATTATAATTACAAAAATTGTAACTATTTTCTGTTTTCGAACTGTATTCTCTAAGATCAGGTAATAGATTTATTTGTGATCGAATTTTGTGAAATATTTAATTTAAAAATAGAAAGCACTGTCATCGAACTTGGTAGCTCTAGCTCTTAATCTCTAGTTAATTATTTTAAAAGACTAACATTTCCACAAATTTATAACTCTTTTTATTTATTTAATACTGGGTTACTCAACCAACTGAGCGATCCACATTCACATTCAGATTCCGATTCACATTCACATTCTAAGCTGAGATGATGAGATGTTTATCAATGACAATGGTGTCGATAACATTAGCTACCGTTAGTAATCGAATGGAAAGGAATACCGCTCTTAAAGGTGTAATTAAAGTGAATTAAAGCATCGTTCGCTGGCATTCAATTGAATTTCCATTGAAAATGCCAATCGAGATGACCCAATATGGAGCGACTTTCAACAAAGCAGCAACAATTGTAATAGGAGCTTTAGTGTTAAAAGTGCTACAGTGTTACAGTGTTACAGTGTTGTGTAATGTGTCATAAATTTCACCATTTGACAATGCCAAATTCTATTTAAGGGCCATTTGGCAATTGTTTATTGTGGCAATTGTTGTTAACAATTATTTGTTGTTGTATTTTTTATTTGTGGCGCATGATTCACACACAGAAAATACTTGACTAGAATTTCCTTTTTATTGCAAAATGGAAAAGTAAAAAAAAAAATGAGAAAATAAGGAGTGGAGAAGGCATTGAACATAATTGCACAATTATTTAAAAACTGATTTATTCCTTAATTGTTTGTCACTTGAATGACAACAATTAATTATGCACTACTAAAGACTGAAATACAATACATAAAGATAAAAAATAAAATAAAATAAAACAAGTGAAATGAATGAAACCATAGAAAACTCATGCAGTAGTTTTAATACTCTTTTAAGCTTTAAATTATTTGAATTATTTTATTATAAATAGTAAAAATTGTACCGAATATAAAAATACTTAGGAAAGATTTGCTTTCAATTCAACATATATTCTAGATATTTTAAACTACTTTTAAAGAATTTTTCTTAAAATACGGCGAACTGTATACATTTTAAATAAAATCTGAAATTGCAACTGGGAACATGATGAATGAACTTTACTCCCAGGTTACAAATGCATTGAATAAATGATAATGCCCCGTTTAAGGATGAATAAATAAATAATTTGCATTATAATCAATGCAACAGCTGCCAGACGACAAAATAAGCATACAAAAATAAAATGAGGGGAATACGAGGGAAGCAAGTTGCCCTCACATTAACATTATTACTCGTAATAATAATAATAATCAATATAAATTGGCAAAAATGTGTATAAACAAATGGGAAATGCTTAACACAGCGATTAAAATTTATTTTTGCGCTTATTTCACATTTCGCATTTATTCAATTTATCAATTTATTATTTGTCATTTAAATGTCAAAACTATTAAAATGCGACCGCTGTTTTCATTATTATTAATAATTAAAGTGTTGCTTAATTAAGTAAATCTCCACTTGAATTGCCCGCAAAATTCCCACAAAAAATGCTTAACAAATTAAAAATTAAATGAACAGTGAAATTAATTGCAGAATTACAACTAACAAATGAATAAAAACTGTTATAAAAGTGGTGAAAAAAAATACTGAAAAAACTAATCGAAAACATTGCTTACTAATTATTTTGAATTTTTCTAAAGAAAGTAAAATTTGTAAAATATGTATTCTACCTTAATTACTTTATGCAATCGTTAACCTGTTTAAGTTCAGACAAAATTCATGGCGAATCATTCAGACATTAACATAATTATTCATATTATTTTACCCAAAGTCGTTCTTGTTAATTAATTACATGCATTGCCTTTTTTTTTAATGAGTTCGATCTTTCTCATTATTTTTCCTGGAAAAGTTCTGCACTCCAAAAACATTTCCACTTGTTCAATTCATTTATTCACTTGATTAATATAAATTTAAATTTGTTTATCAAATTTAACAAACGCTACAAATATCCAAAGTTAATTTCTTGTACATTATGGGCATTCCTTATCTCTATGGATTTTTATCAGCACTTGTTATCGTTGATCGTTTATGTTATCGTCTGTTATTTCTTGAAAGTTTTCAACGTTATGTGAAGACGTTAATGGACGTATGGACCCAATTGTATGCTGGCTTATTGTATATGGCTTAAAGCAAAAGTGCCGTTAACTGTTGCCGCTTTTGTTGCGTCGCGTGTTGCATAAATTATGAGTTCATTTTGGTATGACCCAAACATACCCTATAAAGAGACGATTACCTGGAGTCAATAATTTAATAGAGATAAAAAGAGAAATACAGGAGGAAAAGGAAATCTACTGTTAAGGGAATGCCCTAAATGTTGGCATTTTTAATCACCCTTAATATGTAATAATATTGATTAAAGTTCAATAATTATTAAAACTACAAATTTAAATCTCATATTTCATATTTGTTATCAGGGTATTTTTTAGTCTATAAATAATTTAAGGAATTCAATTTATCGCCTTTCTAAGCATTTCGATAAAGCGCAATTAATTATTCCCCCCTCCCCTCTCAACAACTCATCACATATCGAGAATGCTGTCGGCTATGAATACAAAAACGAATACAAATCGCTATATGAATAATACTCGATACGAATGATAACCCAAAACCAGTTTGAAACAACTTTATTAAGATTCTTTTTACAATTTTTACAATTTGCATATGAATTTGATAGGTCGACACTTTTTGCTTATCGATCTTTTAATTAGAGATAGAGAGAGGGAGAGAGATGATGCTAAATAGAGAGAGGGAGAGTGGGGGAGCTACGAAATGTTATATAACAATGCCTGCCTTGAAATAAAACGCCCCCTGTGGGTGGAAATTGCCAGCCTCACAAATTCAAATTGTAATCGAAATCGAAATGGAAATTTACATCAATTTGTACACTATTAAACACAGCTCGGGGCGCAGTCAATTGTTAAATGCAATTTCAAACAAAAAATAAAAAGAAAAACGTGACAATTTGTTGTTGTTTTCTAACGAGCATCGCCTTTGTTGTTGTTGTTTTAATTTTAATGAGCGGAACATTTATGAAAATTACTCATCGCTGGCCATAAATATCGATTCTATTTCTATTTCTTAATCAATTGTAAATTACAGTCGCAGTTATTCTGCTTGTTGTTGGTTGGTGGCTGTTGTTGCTAATGAGGCGCATTAAATTGTTGCTGTAAATTAACACCACAGTAATAAGTGTGAGTCGACTTCGCTTTCTGTGTCTTTAGCTGGCTTCGGGCTACAAATTTGTGGCAGGCATAATCTAATAATCTAATTAGTTAATCCACAGAGTGCGGCGTCTCTGGTTATATTACAAATATTATTTCTAATTAGATTTTCCATTTCAAAATGTAACGTTCCCTTTTCCAAATGTCTATCGATAGCTTGTGATCATTGTGGCTGTTTTGTGCCACTGTCTGATAGATGGCGCCAGCTGCGGTTGTGTTTTGCAGTGCTGCCAATTTTTTAGTGACAAAAATCGCTGTTTCTGGTGAAAAAACCAAAAAAAATAGCTAAATTTGCAAAGAAGCATGACTTTAAAATAGCCAACATTTTTTTAACATAATTTTCATTTAACATTTAAGCAAATTAAAATATAATAGGTTAAATTAAATAAAATTAAAAATAAAAAGTAATTTTAAAGAAAACTTTAATATTAAAAAACTAAAAAAAATTATTAATTTTTTAAAAGCATGAAATTTATTTATCATTTATGTAAATTAATGGCAAATCAGGATAATAATAATTAGAGAATAACATAGACCGATTTTTTGCTGAATTTTCCTTTTGTATCCGTCGAACGAATTTTCAATTTAACATGGCTATAAAATAGCCAAGTTGGCAGCAGTTGATGATAGCGCTTTGCAGCACTATAAATAAACAGCTGCATTAGACCTGTTGCCTCATTCTCGCCTGCCATGCAAACACATATAGCGGCACTGCTCCAACGCGTGCGTCGGACTGCCTAGCGAGCACTGAGCCAAATCAGTTGACTCACACTGCGCGTATGACTTGGACAGCTGTGCTGTGCGCTTAGCAAAGAAAATAAAGAAAAAGGAGCAAGAAAATTATAAAGAAAAAAGATTTCACTTTGTTTTTCGAACATTAAACAATAGTAGAAGACTTTATAGTTTAACTCACAGTTGATATTTGTTGTTGTTCGTTTGTTATTTGTGTTGAGCGCGCTCTCTTAAAATAAAATATGTTCGGGTTTTTAAGGCGGCTGCCGCAGTCGCAGAAATTGTTGTTGTTGCTGTTGTGTTGAATGCCGCCGACGTCATCGACCACACACACACAAACACACAGAGTGATATACATACACATTCATTGATATTGTTGTTGAATTTTGTAAATTATGAAAGCAATTTATCAACTGGATATCGAACAACAACAACGCTCATTGATCGCATCCCAATTACAAGCAGAAACAAAAACCACAACGTCAACGACAGCAAAGCAGTAAGAACCAATTGCAGTAAGAGAGCAGAAAAGAAGAGCAGAAAAAAGAGCAGCAGCAGCAAGAGTTAAAGAGAGAGCAGCATACAGATTACTTAGCTGGAGGGAAGCTAGAAGAAACCATACTACTAACAACAACAACAAGCACAACTTGTTGCATACATATATATACACACACATATACATATAAGCGAGCGCTGCGTGTGTGCGTGTGACCTTTGGCGGCGTTTCTCTTTCCCCCTCGAGCATTTTTTGTGTAAGTACGCTAATAAATTTATTCAAATGGCAGCAAAATGGCTGAAACAAGAGGCAACAACGCGATTTAATTGCAAGCTCATAAATGTGTACATACAAACAAACAAACATACATACATACATATGTATGTAACAAAATATTAGCTAAGGTTTTTTCCAAGCTTCCTTGAAGCAGCAATAACAATATTCAACCAGTGTTGACAAAGCTGTGACAGCAAAAAAAGCTAGATTTGAAAATATACAAATTGAAAGACAAAAACATGTGTGGCAATTTTAAATATATGTGTAAAATTTAACAAAACAATTAATTTTGTTTTTGAATGAAAAACAAGCTAGATTTTCATAAAATTAATTTAAAAGCCATAAAAAGAATTTAGCAATAAAAGTAAATATACTAAAGAAGAGATTAATAAATAATAAAATATGTTTTTCAATTTTAAAATGTTATAAACCATTAAAAATACTCCTAACTTAGCTATAAATTAGCTTAGATCACCATAACTTCAATAACAGTGGCAGCACAGCTACAATCTTAACGACTGTTAAGCCCACTGTTAACTTTGGCTTAACTCTCTTCGCGAATGCAACAACAACACTGTGACGTGAGCTTTAATTTTAGCGACTGTTAAAGCCGCTATTAACTAATGAACTTGATTTTTAGCTCCTGTTAACGGTCTGTTGAGCATAGAAACTGTTAACGCACCGCTGTTAACTGTTATTTAACTAAGGCCAAGTGAAGTAATTCAATTAATTAGCTATATTTCAGTAGCTAATAATACTTTTGGCTTGTCAATGACGTCTGCTACAATTTTTTGTTGCTGTAGCTGATAAGATAAAATTCCAACGCCCACAGTTTGGCAATTGGTTAACAAATGATGAATACACATTAAATACATATACATACATACATATTTTCAGTTTTTCATTCAGCAAAAGAATTATGAAAATTTTCCGTTGTCATTTTTGCTCATAAATATATATAAATAAATATATATTTTATATATATATTTTACTATTATACATAATTCCGCATCCGTATCTTTATATGTATTTGTATCTGTGTCTGTATCCAAGAGAGCATTTGACAAGTACAGAAATAAAATAAAATAAATACATACACTTTTATTTATGTGCACGTGTGAGTGTTTTGTGTGTGTGTATTAGGTTATTTTTGTTGTTATTCGCTTTCCATTTCGAAAATCAAAGTCAAAATAAATGTTTTTTCTATCACAATTGTTTTGACTTTTGCCCCCAAATGTGCAAACAAAGTTTTTTGCTCTTATTTCTAAAGTGTTATTAAATTATTACAAACATTTTCAATAATTTTCATGCACAGTTTTAGCGCAGCACTACAGTTACTATTTTGTAAATTGCTTTAATATTTGTATTAATTGTATTAAAAAATTATAGCTATTAGGTCGAAAAATTCCAAATAATAGCAATAAATGCATATTACTATTTTTTTTATTTTTGGCACATTCTTTAAATTTTTATTTTAAATTTATAAAGTCTACTGCAGTTTTAGAGTCACTGCTCTTAATACCATTATTTGCTCCATGTGTAAGATAAAACTGTTTGCAATTGTTTATGCTTATTTTAATTTGTTGTTGTTGTAAACAACGATAAGCAGCGTATTTGGTGTCGAGTATTGCTGTTTTGCGGTGGTGCGGTGGTGTCTGTGCCACCAGCTGCCTGCTGAGTAATCTCCAAGTGTGTGGAATATACAGAATATCATGGAAAATGTCAACAATTGAAATAAAATTGAATGCAGCTTTAACTGGCTGCAGTTGACTCAGACTTGCTTACAGTGCACACTCGATATGCTGAACAGGCAAACCATATTTGTTGTTTACGGATGCGTCATAGCGTGTGTGCACTGTACCTTGAATTTATTGTACAATTGCAAACGTGACAATTATTGTCAAGACTTGAAGCTTAATCATCATCAAATACACACACACACACATTTTTGTATTTAGTTTTTTAATGTTACCTAGAAACATTCGAAAAGAAAACTAAACAACATTTATAATAAAATTTAAATGTATGATTTTATATTTAAAATAAATAAATAATCAATATTGAAGTAAAATAGAATCGTGATTGGTAAAGTTAATAAAAGATTTATAAAAAATTAACATTTATGTATATACAAAGACATTAATAGAAATAAACTCGAATAAAAATATAAATAAAATTAATAAGGAATAAACAAACTAAAAACTAGAGAAAGTTCAAATAAGAAATTAAATAATTTAGAAATAATATTTAATATATAAATTAAAAATATTTATAAAAAATAATACAAAAAAAAATTAAAATAAATAAAAATATAAATAAAGAATTATAAGAAAAAAATTAAAAATAATAGTGTGATTGCAAATTAAATTAAAAAAGAATAATAATGAAGCAAATAATATTAAAATATAAAAAAAATGAAATCAAATAAATATAAAAATAAAATCAATGTAAAATAAAAATAAACTGTAATTATTAATAATAGGTTTTGTATAATGATTAAAATAGCTGCAATTGAATAATGAGCGCGTTGCCTTCGTTACAGTTTTACAGTTTGTGAGCCACTGTCAAAATGCACATTGTTTTCTCTTGCTCGCCTAATTCAATACTCTTTAATTTTATGATTTCCACCACTGTTGTTGTTGTTGTTGTTGCTTCAGTGTTAGCATGGAGGATCACATAGAGCTGGAGTTGCAACCGCTGCAGAAGCAAAAAGAAGCAGAGCTGAGTGGCAAAAGAATCAGCAGCAAAGAGGAAGAGGAGCAAGAGGAGCAGGAAGAGAAGGAATTGCTGCAAGTGGAGTTGCAACAACAACAGGAGAATTATGTGACAGAACTGCCTGTCATATCGATAGCAGCCTGTAGCACGCCCAGCTCTCCAACAACGCCCCTGCCTGCAACACAGACAATACTTGCAACACCTGCAACACCGGCAACACCTGCCACAGCGGGAACATCGCGACAGCTCTTTAAAGAGGCGGCAAATGCACATGGAGGCATGGAATCTATGGCATTCATGCAACACGAACTTAACAACATTGCGGCAACACAATTGGAGCCATCCGTCTCCAGGAATCCCTCCACAACAGGCGGAACTCGAGGTCACGAAAAGAAACTCGGACATCGTCGGGTGGCCGAAGGAGGAGAGGTTACCTACAAGAAGATACAATCCAAACAGATCATGGGATCCATACAATTGGGCATACAACATACGGTGGGAAGTCTGGCATCGAAACCCAAAAGAGATTTATTAATGAACGATTTCTGGGAGATGGAGACTATAGCATTTCCCCCAGATGGTTCATCCTTAACCCCTGCTCATCATTATAGCGACTTTCGTTTTAAAGTATATGCTCCGATTGCTTTTCGGTATTTTCGAGATTTATTCAACATTGAACCCGATGATTTTCTCATGTCCATGTGTGCATCTCCCATGCGAGAATTATCGAATCCGGGTGCGTCTGGTTCCATTTTCTATTTGACGGATGATGATGAGTTTATCATTAAGACGGTGCAGAAAAAAGAGTGTGAATTTCTGCAGAAACTATTGCCGGGTTACTACATGAATCTCTCGCAGAATCCACGCACTCTACTACCAAAATTCTTTGGTCTCTATTGTTTCCATTACAACTCGAAGAATGTGCGCTTGGTGGCCATGAATAATTTGCTGCCTTCGGACATTAAAATGCACTCCAAATACGATTTAAAGGGTTCCACATTTCGCCGAAAGGCTTCCAAAGCGGAGCGACAAAAGGCGAGTCCAACTTATAAGGATCTCGATTTTGCCGAGCATCATCCAAATGGCATTTTCCTGGAAGCAGACACTTATACGGCTTTAATGAATACCATTAAAAGGGATTGCATGGTGCTGGAGAGTTTTCAGATTATGGATTATTCCTTGTTGGTTGGCATACATAATCTAGACCTTGCGGCAAAGGAAAAACGGGAGGAACGTATACGTAATGCGCGGGCAAAGCTGCAGAAAAAGGAGGGAACAGGAGTAGCAGGTGTAAATGATGATGATGCTCCCGAGGCAGATCAAGTGCATCAATTGCATGCAGTTGCTTCCTATGCCTCCATTCCAGGTAGATACATTTTAAAAAGTACAGCCATGTACTTTTGGAATACGTTGCATCTATGTTGCTCTTTATGTTTGTGACTTTCCTATAAGATTTTCTATAAATAGTGCTAGAAATGCTAATATCAGAATAGCTAAAACTAGAAAAAAACAAATAGGAAGTCGGAATCCCTTAGCATCGTTATCAATATCTATTTTCTTTTAAGAATTTATTATAATTTAAATGCAGAATGTATTTAAATGCCAAATTATGATTAAAATGACATTCCGCTTAAAAATCGGACTATTTGAAGTTGGTTAGACTTTGGTTTTAGTAACTTTACAAGTCCAAATTTTTATCCAATTTGACATAATTTTTAACAAAAAAATGAAGGGTCTCAGAATCAAGTTTAAAGTGTTATTTTTCTACTAATTACGATATAAAACGTTTCAAAATTTCATAGGGGGGACCCTTATCATCAAAATCGATTCTTGGCCGAAAATAATTAAATTTTCTAAATGAACAAAATTTGAATGCAGAATGAATTTAGAGCCCAAATCATGATCAAAATGACATTCCATTTGAAAATCGGTACGGTTTTGATTAAGTTATGACAGTTGGTAGTTTGACATTAGAAAAGTAATTGGATTTCGTATAAGGTAGCATTGAATAATCAAAATATTGTTAGTTAAAAAAATCGTTATTTTTTAAAGCAACTGGCTAAAAGATAAAGTAGATTTTTAGTTTATTTTACACAAGTATGAATAGAGGGATAGGAGCAAACATCAATGCAATGATAAATTCCAGAACTATGTCGATTAAAAAATAAGTGTCATGATTTGACATTGATGTTTTTCCAGGCACTTCCGCATCCGGTTTGAATCGCTCACGCAGCATGAATCGTCAACGTCTTGTGGCACATTCCACAGCCATGGAATCGATAACCGCCGATCTGGATGCGACTGTCGAGGAGGGAGTCGACGAGCCGAAGGGTGGCATTCCAGCGAGATCGGCGGATGATCAGCGATTAATGTTGTACATTGGCATTATCGATATATTGCAATCGTATCGATTGGAGAAGAAACTGGAGCATACATTCAAGAGTATACTGTACAATGGGGACACGGTGTCCGTCTGTCGTCCGTCGTTTTATGCCAAGCGGTTTCAGGATGCGATGGCCAAGCAGGTGTTCAAAAAGACACCAACATTTCCGCTTAAACATTCCCCCTCCAAGCGTAAAACATCAACGACTCAATTGCGAACGCCTTTATTGCGTACGCCCAACAGCAATCCCGCCGGAGTGGGCGTGGCAGGTGGCACGGGCGGAAGGTCAATGGGTTTGACCATGTTATCGGGTAATTCAACGCCACCGCCAGCTTTTGATGATATCTCCGAGGAGGATATTACAGCAGATGCCTCGTCAACAACATTGCAGCAAAGATCGAGCAACAGTGAGCGGCAATCGTCATCGACAGCGGGCGTAGGAGGAGGAGGAGGAGGAGGCAGAGGAGTTGGGGCAGGTGGCAGACATCAGACGACTTCACCATTATCTTACAACAGTTCAATAACTAGCGATTATAGCGATGATGATGAACTGGAGTCGAACAGAGGCAACAGTCACAGTCACAGTCAAAGCAATGGCAACTTGCAGCATGAGCGCGAGTCAAAAGCCCGAAGCTTGCAACGCACCTTGCAACTGACCAAGACGAGTGTGCAAGTGACCACAGTGGGTTATGTGGATGTGGAGGAGGTGGATGTGGATGTGGATGAGGAGGAGACGACACCGGATGTGAATGGCAAGCCGATGGTGTTGCATGCCACCACAAAGGCGCCCAGCTATACAACAACGCTGCTGCTCAACGATGTGCCACATTGAGGGGCACGTAAAGGGAGACAAAGAAATGGAGGCGTGTAATAAATATATATCCCTGTTTACCCAACAACAGATTGGTGCTGGCTTTCACTACCTTTGTGTGTGTGTGTGCCACATGTGGCATGTGGCAAGTGGCGCAGTCTCACATTCGCACAGCTCGTTTATCTTGATTAAACAAATACCAAAAAAAAAAAAAACGAAAATGTATTCAATATGAAAATTTATGTGGCGCGTTTGTTAATTGACTGCCACACACGCACACTCCAACACACACACACACACCTACAACATTCGCGTTACCAACTGAAAAATCTAAAGGAAATTCTAGCAAAAAATTCAACACAATTTATATATTTCTTGTTTTCCTTGCATTAAAAAATCCGCAATTTTTTTCTTTTATTTGTTTATTTAACTTTTCCTTCATTTTTTGTTTGTCGTTGTAAGCTCGACTTGTAATTTGTCTGTGGCCTTAATTGGAAATTAATTCTTGATATTATCTTATATATGTATTATTCGTACTGCAAGTTTTTCTCTCTAGCATTAGAAAATGTGAGAAAATTAGAGAGAGAAAAAAACACACAAGTTTGACATTGTTTATCTGTGTATTTGTATTATAAAATGCGTTTATCTGTATGCTAGGCTCATATATATTGTATATACTTAACAGATTTAATAAATAAACAAAATATTAACAAACAAATTAATGCATTAAAAAGTTGGGAGCATAAAACACGTTGGGAATTTTTAAAGTAGAAAATATTAAACTTTAAAATTTTTAATTTAAGCTTAATTTGCAAGTTTTAATGACTGTCGCAGTTTTTATGACAAGCTCATTAAACTAGAGAAATCCAGGGCTAATATATTAAATAAATTGATGATTAAAAAAGAGGAAGGAAATTGTATTTATCTTTGACGTATTGAGTGTAAACCAGGGCTATCATACTACTGAAAATGAGTGAAATAAATGAAAAATTAAATAAGGGGCTAAGAAGTTTAACTTTAAATTATGCCACCATTTTAAAGTTTTCAATGAAAAATCTTTTTATGAAAAAATTAAATTTTTAATGAATTTTAAAAATATGCATTACAACATACTCAATTAATGAGCAGCAACCAGGGCTGCCAAATTAAAGCACTTTCCAATTAAAAAAACATAAAATCGCGTTGTCACTTTTAAAATCTTGTTAATATCAAGTTTTTCAATGGAATTCCCATTTAATGAGATTCATAATTAATAAGCTTAAACCAGGGCTGCAACATTTAATATGCTTTCGTTCGCTACGCTGACTTTTTGTGTGTCTCTCTGAAGAGCTTTAAGAGCGCTGACAAATATTAATCGCCTGCTCTATACTCCTCTCTCTCTCTTTCTCTCTCACTCTTTATCTCTGTCTCTATCTCGCTGTCTGCTGTTGCTGTGCGTTGGGCCATAAATCACTTAATGATTTTCCATATTGGTATTAAGTACCGTTAATTTTTATCGCCTTGCTGCAAACGAGAATTGCGCAATATTTATTGTGCAAGCCTTAACAGAGCGTGCAATTCCCCTCCTCTTCACCCCTCTTCCCATTCTCCCCTTTAACTGCTCGCAAAGCTCTTCATTAATTAGCCGCCATCTTTTTTTTTATGTCGCGCCTCGTTAAATGAAAATTTGCATTGCATACTTTTAAGCGCAGGACGAAAATCACAATGAATTTGTTTACAAGAAATGCGCAAAATAAATAAAGCAATATTAATGCAAATGCAAATGCAAAAAGCAGACTTGGAATACATCTATTGAAATTTCAAATTAAATTTATTAAAGAGGTATAAATTCTTTTGTTTGCATTTTAATTAAATATCTTGCAGATGCCTAGCTAAATAAATTAACAACAGCTAATAAATATCATAAAAGTGAGATTAACATTTATTTATTGTTTTTCATATGTAAAAGTAATCAACAAAAAACTATTTAAATGTTTAAATCCAATGTTTTCATATGGAGGTATTTTGTTAAGTGCTTTGACTTTAAAAAATAATATAGGCAATTTTTAAAAAAATGTTGAAAATTAATTCATAAATATAAATAAATATTTATATACAATTAAAACAAATTATGCAGTCAATGTTTGTGCAGTGTTTGTAAAACTGTAAAACCAAAACCATTGCATACTTTACGGCTGTAAATGAAAATTTACTAAACGCTTTCGGTTAACTGCGTTTTTGGGCAAACACGATTGCATAATTATGCTAAAACCAACAGACAGCAAACAAAAAATAAATAAACAGTAATAAATATGTTGTTGCCACAAAATGTTGTCAACCCAAAAATATATTTTAGAGTCGTAAAACCGCCAAAAAGTGAATAAAGTGTGGAAAGGAGAGAAGAGAGAAGAGAGGTGAAAAACGGTAGCAGTCGGTACAGAAAATGTGCGGCATAATTACTTTATTTCATTTGCATAATATAGCGTAAATGCTTTTGGCCAACATTTGCATTTATTCCCCTTTTCCCTTCCCCTTCCTTCCCCCTGTATAAGGGACTCCAGTTGAAGTTGAAAGCTGGACAGCTGTGCAGATTTCAATGGTTGAGTAGAGTGGAGGGAGAAAATCTGCATAAATACCTGGCCACAAAATTTGGCATCACATCAATTACTTTAAAATTATAACACAATTATATATGTAAGTACAGATAGAGCAGAGAAACGCACACAGAAGTTGCCACATTCCCATCCCCATTCCCATGCCACATGGGGCAGGAGGCTGCATTCTAATTATGTCTCTGCCACATGTCAAATGTCATTTTGATAACAGCAACTTTGCATTAAGCTCACAACTCAAAGCTCAACTGACTCTCTCTTTCTCTCTCTCTCTCTCTCTCTCTGTCGCATTTCTTGGGTGTTCACTGTGCCTGACATCTCTGCTCAGGTCAAATTGTCGAGTTTTAAGACACTCACATATATGAAGCTTTATATATCTACAGTATGTTAAAAAACTTCTTTGACGACGAAAAAATGCACAAGTAATTCCATAGTAAAATATTAAACCTCTTTTATTTGCATTTTTTAATTATTAACTGTATTTTATTTGTAAAGAAAATATATTTGATTTGTTGTAACTCGATTTCTTAGTGTTCTATAGTTATTAAAAACAAGTTAATAATTTTTTTTTTTATATATGATAATAAAATAGTTATACAAATAAATACACAAATTTTTTCTATTTAAAAAATGCAGAAATTTGTTTATTTTTTTTAAAAACTTGCTTGCTTTTAATAATAATGTTTTTTTTTATTTTAATATAATTCTTAAAAAATATTTTAAAAAAATTGATGAATAAAATAAACCCACACGAACATGTTAAATTTTTCCTTGTCAAAAACAATTGCAGGACAAACTGTGTATTGATTAAAAAATTGATAATAAAAAATGAATTTAAAAAAAAATCTTCTCTATTTGTATAGTTCTTAAAACCAATTAAAAACCAGTAGAAATAATAAGAACCATTGACTTTAGCTATTTAAAAATACACACACACATTAACAACTTTTTCTTTGTCAAAACAATTACTGCACATACTGTATATTGATTAAAATAATGATTTGTTGCGTCGCACGGCGGAAATTTAATTTTTTCTGTAACGGATATTAAATTGAAGTCTGTCTGCGTGTGTGTTTATTTATATTTAAGGCTGACTGCGTGTGTGTGTGTGCGTGTGTATTGTAGTATTGGGTATACACTTAAAAACTTTTGGCTGATAGTTGTTGACATTTGCCCCAATGCCATTGGTGCCTTCGGGGGCGTATTGAAAATAAATTAAGCAGGCGTCAATTGCATTAAACTTAATGAATTTCAAGCGGTTAAGCAAATGAGGCAATTTATTAAATGATTGACACAACTGATTTGCATTGCTCTCGCTCTTACTCACACACACAATTGTCTCTCTTTCTCTCTCTGCAGTCATGTCCTTTCAACGCAGCTACAGTAAAGTCTGGTGGGGATCGGAGGGTCAACAGACGGGCAGCAGTTTCACCAGCGGCGGCTTCTACTCGCATTACAATTATGGTTACCAGCAACCGCAAGTGCAGCATCAACTGCAGAATCAGCATCATCAGCAGCTGCAACAACCCGCATCTTTGGACAGCGCCTTGCAACGTCATCTCGGCCACAACTCGGGCAATTTGTCCAGCATCCAGGAGGTCGACGATGAACAGAACAGCTCCAAATTATCCTGGCACAAACACGACAGTCCCGGCAGTCTGCGCAGTCAGGTGTGTTATCAAAATATACATTTCACAAACAATCTCAAATTCATATGCAAGGTGTTCCACTATTCAACTGAATAGGAGATTTCGTTAGTGAAATTGTCAAGTGACATTACAAGTTCTAAAAACTATATTAACAACTTTATTTTATTAGAGTTTCCCAATTAATATATTAAATTTATTGGCTTCGTTATAGTTATGTTCCAATTCCACTCATTCCATCAGTGCATGAGATTTCTTGTACTACAATCTTCAATTTACGGAACTTTAAGAAATCAATTAACTTTTTTGTTATGACATTTCAAAGTTTTTGGAAATGTGTCATGGGAAGAGTATGGAAATAATAGACAGTAAAGGAAGAAAAATGTAGTTTTCCAATTTTAATGCAGAATAAAAATAGAGGCTAAATAATAATAAAATTTACAATCCGGAAGAAAATCGGCTAAAATTTGACAAAGTTATGACATTTCGAAGTTTTTGAAAATGTGTCGAGGGAAGGGTATTGAAAAAATGGACAGAAAAGAAAAAATTTTAGTTTTTCAATTTTAATGCAGAATGAAAATAGAGGCTAAATAATGATAAAATTGACAATCCGGAAGGAAATCGGCTAAAATTTGACAAAGTTATGACATTTTGAAGTTTTTTGCTTTCAAACCCATAGGATTCTGGATTCTCAGATAACGAGGAGCAACACAACAGTCAGACCTCAACTGTGTTGACAGCGGCAAATACAACAGCCACGCCCAGTGTCTCGCCCACTTCATTACGCTCGGTGGCCACGCCCCCAACTGTCATACGCCGTGTGGGCAACTCGTCCTTCTATTCGCCGCTGGTCAGCGTAACGCGTCGCATTTCCTTCAACGGGGTGGCAACGCCAAAGCAGAATGAGAATGAAGCTGAGGACAGAGATGAGGATGAGGAGTTGTCGGCGAATCACAGTCGCCTGTTTGAACAATTGGACAGCCTGCAACTGGATGATAAGCCTGATGTCAGTCCGGCAACGCCGCCACGTCCTGCGGTGCGACGCCGCAAGCGTCTGGCAAGGAAAGCGAAGCTGGAGCAGGAGGAATTGTCGGAGGTAAATTATAAAAACCCCAAATATTTCTATGAAAATTTAAAAATTAGCAAAAAAAAACTAAGAATTCTATAAAATAGGTATAAAAAAGGAAGCATAAGTTCAACAAAGAAAACATTAAAAAAAAATTGGAAATCGTTAATATAAGAATGCTTGATTCTTCATAATTCTAAAAAAATAATAAAAACCCAAATATCGCGTTTTTTGGTTTTTCCAATGTATGTTTTCTAAATTTTGCCATCCCATTATATTTATTGTATAACCTTTTTTATCCATATATTTATTTCACTTTTTCTGTTTTCAAATAAATTGTTTCTCTACTTTGAATATCTTAAAAAAAATATCAAATTTTTTAAATTACTCATTCTGCTACCAATATAATGTTTATCTAATTGTAATATCCAAATGAATATCATTATTTCTTTGTGTGGTTTCCTAATTTATATTAGTTTTGATTTCATTAATTTTATTTTCAAATTCGGATTATAATTTATTTAATTCCTTATAGGATGAGGAACCTGTGACACCAGTGACTCCCCCGCCGCCCTACAACAATGAAACAGTTTACTTGGGCGAGGCGCCTCCTCCTTATAACAATGAGACAGTTACCTTCGGTACAGCTGGTCAGTATGACGAGGAGACTTTCAAATTGGAGGCACTTTCTCCACTGCGCAGTCGTTTCACGGCGAGCACAAGTACGCCAAAGGCCAAGACCCGAAAACCCGTCAAGTCCCAAATGGAACCAAATCGGGCAGTACAATTTTGGTTAGACGAGGAACGTTGGAATTGCGAACCGGAAGTGATGTGCATGCTGCAACACAAATCGATTGCCCAGGAGGCATATAAGAACTTCACAATCACCACAAGTGCTGTGGCCAAATTAATGCGTCAACTGCAGCAACAAGCTCTCGATCTTCAATCACATTTCGAGCGGAGCGAGCGAGTCCTGAGCGGACTGCAGGCAACCACATTGCCCGAGGCACTCAGCGGTGCCACAAGGCTGCTCACCCACCTGGATGAGTTCACCTGTGTGCTGGAGCGACGTGCCATCTTCTTCAATGATGCACGCGTGGAGAGAAGACGCTACGAGCAGCATTTGGAGCAGATTCGAACAGTCAGCAGGGATACAAGGTATGTAGGGCATACTATTTGAATAATTAAAAAACATAAAAAATAAATATGTAAATATAAATTATTTTGAATTTAGAGGAGAATTTTATTCCTTGCATGTTGTAGTTAATATTATTTTATAAAGTTTGCATTTATTGAAATGAAATCAATGAAAACCCAAACATCACGGGGTGTCAAATGATTAAAAATGACTCCCAACTTCCTTAGAGAATTTTGACGTATACAACAAAAACCTGGAAATACTAACAATAGAGATATACAGCAAAATATATAAAAATTAAATAAGTAATAAGATATTAGATATTATATTTTTAATTAACATTTCTTAATGTATATTTTCTTAGGTATTCCCTGGAAAAACAGCACTACATTAATCTGGAATCCTTGCTCGATGATGTGCAATTGCTGAAACGACATACATTGATTACATTGCGACTCATCTTTGAGAGATTGGCTCGTGTTTTAGTGCTGAGCATCGAGCAGAGTCGCTGTGACTTGTTGCTGCGTGCAAATATCAATATGGTGGCAACCCTGATGAACATTGACTACGATGGATTCGCCTCCCTCTCCGATGCCTTTGTACAGAATGAGGCAGTACGTGCTCTGCTTTTGGTGGTGCTCGATCACAAACTCAGTTCGGTTCGCGCTCTGGCTTTGCGTGCGTTGGCAACCCTATGCTGTGCCCCGCAAGCGATTGACCAGTTGGGCGCCTGTGGCGGCATTGAGATTGTCCGCGACATACTCCAGGTGGGAGGTAACACTGTGGAGCGGGGCGGCATTGAGAGGAGAGAGGCGGTTTCGCTGCTGGCACAGATCACAGCCGGCTGGCATGGACCGGAGCATCGGGTGGCCGGACTGAGAGATTGTGCCGAGACTCTGGTCGCCGGATTGGCGGCTCTGTTGCAGCCGGATTGCTGTGCCCAGACCCTGTTGTTGTGCGCTGCGGCCCTGAACAATCTCAGCCGGATGGAGGTCACCTCACACTATTCCATCATGTCCAATGAGGCCATCTTTAAGCTGATCTCTACGCTGGAGCATCAGAGCAACGGCATCAGTGTCTTTCTCTATGTAAGTGCTGCCTTTGAATATTAAATTACACTGTGAAACAGGGATGGAGTGTCAAACTAGTTCATTAATGAACTACATACAAAACATAACTAAAAATCCAAACATTTTACAACTTACATTACTAAAAATAAATAATTTTTAATGCTAATGAAATTCAGTTTAATTTAGAATTATTTAATGAGAAAATTCAAATAATAAGGTTACTTTTTATTTTCTATTATAATTAAAAATCATTTCATTAGCGTTACATTTTTTCTGTGAATGAAATATTAACAAATAATTTTTAATGCTAATGAAATTAGGTTTTAATTACTATTATTAAATGAAAAGATTCCAATTTTGGTTTTCTTTTAAATGTTTATTTTAATTAAAAATCATGTCATTAGCATTAGTATTTTTAAAATTAATGAAATATTTTTGTTCCTTTTACATTTTTTCAACCAAATTTTTTGTAACGAAAAGTTTAATTGAAAAATTTGATTTCAATGGAATTTAATAAATTTATTTGGGACTTATTTGCTGCCATTTAAGATATCGATTGCCAGCCCTGGTTTTGTGAGCAATTTTATTGAAAGCATTGCTTGTGGAAGTAGCTCGTAAAATTTATTTGTGCATTTGCAAAGCAATTTTTATACAATCTTGGCCACGATTTTTCATTTGCCTTTCAACCCACACACACACACACACACACACACACACACACACTGCTACTTATGCATTTGTATTACAAGTATTTTTTGCTCATCAACATCTTCCTTTTTTTTGTTGGTATCGTTTTTTCGGAAAATACAGGAACAAATCGTTGGGATGCTGCTGAACATGTCGCTGAACAAGAAGTGCCACAGTCACTTGGCCAATGGCATCATCATAAATTTCATCACGTCCGTTTACCAAACGGAATTCTACAAGACCTACGACTCACGTGCCGAATGCGATGCCCAGCGGCGAAGTATTAAGGCGATTTTACACACACTCACCCGTCTTGTCCAGCACTCACACACGTTGGGCGCCGAACTCCTGGAGCAATGGTGTCTACCGGATTTACTACGCCAATCGCTGGCCATGCACACGAGTGGAAGTGGAATTGGAAATGGAAATGGAGAAGGAAGCGGAGAAAGAAGAGCTGCACAGTTGGATCAAAGTGCTGGCTACAGTGGAGACATTTCTCAGCTGGCGCGACAATTGCTGCAGGCCCATCAGCAGGAACAGCTGCTCTTAACGGTTCGAGCAACAGGAGCAACAGGAGCAACAGGAGCAGCAGCAGAAAGGGAAGGGTCAACATTTAGCAGTGGACATCAGACGCCTGAGGCACAAGCTGGCAAAAGCAGAAGACTATCGACATCATCGCTAAAATTCAATTTAACACGTCAGGAGAGTTTTGTCTAGAATTTTTCGGAGGAGCACACCTGAATGGCTCTAAGCACGTTCGGACCGCTTCCAAAAAAAAAAAAAAAAAACAAAAAAAGACCGAAACGTGCGTCAAGTGTTATTACTTGTCTCTGACCCGTTATTCATCCTACATACCACATCCAACTTTATTCCTATGCCATGCTTGTCAATGTAAACGAAGTAATTTTTATATTTCTGATCAAGCAAATAGAAACATAGGAACATACATACATGTCATTTTACATTTAACTTTAGCATTTTTGTGAGCAAAACACAAAAATCAACTAAGTTGCATATCTCTCTCTCTCTCTCTCCCACGTTACCCCTCTCTATATATATATTTATCATAGATCAATGTAAATATTTTTCATACGGCAGTTGAACCAAACTTTGTAATTATAGTCAAATTGTGTGCCAAAAAAATGTATGTTTATGTGAAAAACGTTAGTTTGTAAATTATTATTTTCGTATTACTAATGTGTACAGTTATCGTATCTTTAGAATGTTTAAGTTACAACATTGAAAAATTACGCATTTAATTTGGTGTTTCAATTTCCTAATTTAATTTTACATATGTAAATGCAATTTTCCCTTAATATTGAATAAAATCTATTTTACAATACAACAATACAATCTGCTTTTGTGTTTAACGGAAATTGTTCGTGAAAGTGAAGTATTTAAGGTAATAAATTAAATATTTCAATGGACAAAGCGCAGGCGAGGGTTGCTATATTAATTGCAAAAAGTTGGAAATTTAATAATCAATATTCAGGATTAGAATTTTTTAAAGAAAAGCAAAAATATATAATATCTATTGCGAAAAGTTTATTTTAAATTAATTTTTTATATGCATTTTATTTTGTATATTTTGTAGAAGTTGAAATATTTATTTTAATAAATATATTTTATTTGAATTATAATTTATTCAAACATAAAAATATATACATAAAGTTTTGTTTCTGCATTCAAATACTGCATTTCCATTTTTAATATTAAGATTTCAGTTCTATGTATAATTTAATTTGATAAACTTTTGAAGCTGCTCTCGCAGAAATATGTAATCAATATTGACTTTGGCATATTCGTGCAGTTTGCATACGAAATGTCACAGCTTGTCTTTGGTCAGCACTCCGTTTGCCAATGTCATTTGCAAAATCCATCGAATCTCACTGACAAACTGAAAAAGGAAAATTCTTAAGAGATTGCAATGATCACATCTAGAAAGTACTTACATTATACACATACAAACATATATGTTTATATAAGGGAATGCACATTATCGGACACTGACAATCTTGGCTTACACATGCAAAAAGCGTTAAGAGAGAGAGAGAGAAGCAGCTGCTTAAAGATACATTTGTATCTAAACTGAGGCAACGCTGAAAAGTATGCTACAAAAATTGATATAAACATATATTTATATGTAAGCGTGTGTCAAAGAGGATTCTCAGTGAAATTCCAGCTAGCTGAGATGTCAAAAAGCTGCCTTGCTATCCAAAATCCCTAAAAAGGGAAGTGAGGAGGAAAAGAGACAGCATAAACAAGTTCTTTAGAGTAGATTGAAGTTATTTAATGTCGGCATATTTTGCATGGCTGCGTCCAGCATGGCTCTATGTGTGTGTGTGTGTGTGTGTGTGTGTGTGTGTGTTTGATGGGTGGCAGAATTTTCTTAGAAATATGCCATAGACACACACACCCACACACACACACACACACACTCGCACAGCATGAAAGTCTTCAGTTTGTGCGGTTTGTTTGCGTCATTTCAAATGCCAGACTCAGACTCAAAGTGTTGTGGCATTTGACGGCTTACCATGTGTGTGTGTGTGTGTGTGTGTGTGTGTGTGTGAATGTCTATGTGTGTGATAGCATGTTATGACAAGTATGACTGACATTTTGCCATGGCGAAAGAGAGAGCCAGAAAGAGGGACGTTTAAAGAGAACGACCCATTGACCTCGGCTCCGAGCTGAATACGTTAAACGTGCGGGCTTATCTATGTATAGGTGCACAACAACAATAACAACCACAAAAGACGTAGTTACAACAACAAAAAATAAAAAAACAACAAGTGCGAACGCAACAGTCAAGGTGATCGACTTAAAAATGCCCAGTAGCTACAATTTTCACTTTATTCAATCTACAAAAATTAAGTAAGTAATAAAGAAGTGAATCAAATTAAAAACATATAAATATATAAGTTAATAGAACATTCAACAAAGCTATAGCAGCTTAAAGTTTTTAGAAATATTGTCAAGGGAAGAGTATGAAGAGATAGACAGTGATCGAAATTTTGTCAAAAATGGACAGTGAAGAAAGAAAAATTTAATTTTCTAATTTTGATGCAGAATGAAAATAGGGGTCAAATAATTATTAGATTGATATTTCACAAGGCAATCGGTTAAGATTTGACAATGTTATGACAGTTTAATATTTGTGAAAAAATGTCATAGGAAGAGTATCGAGAGAATGGACAGTGATCGAAAATATAGAAAAAATTTACTGGGAAGGAAGAAAAATGCAGAATGAATATAGGGACCAAATAATAATAAAATTGATAATCCGCAAGGAAATCGGTTAAGATTTGACAAAGTTATGACAGTTTGAACGTACTCCCAAACATTAAGTTGAGCATTCCTGCTAAAATAGCTAAGAAAACCTTGTTATCAATATTTTAAAAACAAAAAAAATTAATATACAGTGCATACAAATGTTTTTAATATTAAACTTTGCTTTTCGTTAAAGGAAACTATTGTGAATAATTAAGTATTTATAAACTTGTAACCTTAAAGATTTAGAATTAATTAAAAGTGTGAACTTAAAAATATTTTCATTAAAATTGAGAAACATTATTTTTGATAGCAAAAATTGATTTTACGTTACAATTTATAGTTTTCTTTCATTATGTTCAATTATGCAATTGTAGGAAAGTCCCATTGTGATGGACGCAGAGTGCCAGAGTGTTCTGAAAATATAATAAATTCAAATAATCAGCAACATTATAGTATTAAAGTAACTATTTATATTTACCAATCGTAGATATTTAAGGTTGGATTTCCCCAATTGCTGGACGTTCAGATAGTTCCGGTTGTCCAGATCGGACCTCTTTATGGGGCATCGCAAATATCAGCTTCCTCCAGAATTGGGGATCATCTCGCCTCAGATACGTGTTGTACGTCAAGTAGCGCTTCAGCTCGGGCTCTAGATTATCCAAGTTAACATCTGGATACATTATGACAAGCAGTCGCTTGTTCGGGTCCATCGAAGTGGCCCTAATGGCCGATCGGAATTCAAAGACACCCCAAGGGGAACTGACAAAGTTGTTGGTCAGCAAGATGATGATTCTCCTGGAATCTTTAATCGATTGCAAAATGCAGTCTGGAATGGATGCGCCTATCTGCCAGTCCCGTTGATAGAAGCAGAGTCTGTACTCGCGAGGTCCTTTCTCCAGATTATCCAAATACTCCTTTATCAGATCCACATCAACATGGCAAAATGCAAGAAATGCATCAATTTTTAGGACAGTGTCTTCTTTGGGTTCCGGGCGGGAAATCCACTTGAAACAAAGATTCCGCTCATAAAGCCACATTAATATTGTTTTCTTGATACACAAAAGTATGATAATCACGACAGTTAGTACAAGAAGGGATCCAAGAATATAATTTTGTGAGTTTGATTTGCAAATACTTGCGGACTTCCACGGCATCAAAATAGCAAGATTATCTTTATGGCATACTAATATATCACGATCAATAATATCATTAGACAAGTTGTTGACGAAATCAAACATATCGAGATCATCGCAATTACATATCCATGGATTTCCGGATAGCCTCATTTTCAATTTTCCTGCTCGCTCTGAGAGAAATTTGATTACTTTGTGGTCAAGAAATTGAAGATTGTTGTTACTTAAATCCAAATAGGTTAAATTGGGTGGCAATTGTTCAACGGATATTCTTGTCAGATTGTTGTTAGATAGATAAAGGTGTTGTATATTGGAATAACCATATAAAGTTAAGTTCGCCAATTGCGTTAAATTATTGTTACGAAAGTAAAGGGATGGAATTCCAGTTATTGGAATTGGCAGCTCTGGAATCTTTTCTATATTATTACAATCTATCTTAAATTCATTATTTGATAATAAAAGATAGCAACTGCAACCCTTGGGACATGGTTTCCTATGTTTATCAACATTTAATATGCATTTATCTGTATAATTGCAAATTAATGCTGTCATATTGCTTTCTGGAAGCTGTACATTAGAATCTAATTTCAAGAGTGTTAAATTATCTTGTATTATTGATGAACTGAAATAGATCGAAATGAATCATTAAAATGTAATCTAATATTCCTTAATTACTATATATGAACTTACTTTAGCCAGTCAAAACTATTAATCGGTCCTGATTTTATCGTCAAATTCCTTAAATTGACTAAATCTTGAAAATGATCCTTGGTGAGTTTTGTGATATTGGCGTTAAAAAATTTTAACGTAGTTAAATTCGTTAACCCTCGAAACAATTTTGGCGAAACTTCAACTTCATTTTTATTATTTGACATAAGCAATTCAAATATCTTTAAATTGTCCATTCCTCTCAGAAGTTTTTGATTGATATATGCTCTTCCATACACACTTATATATAAACGCACTTCTTTAATCTGAGTTAGATTAGTAAGATGAAAATCTTCGCATGCCAATAACTTTGAGCAAAAAGACAATTGAAGTGTGTTGAGGTATTTAAACTTTTGTATAAACTGATAAAAGGGTAAACAATAATTGCACTGACCCCACGTAATGTGCTTAACGTTGGGGAAATTCGATGATAGAAAAATAAGATGTTCACTGTATTCATAAGTCTTGGGAAAGTCATTAATAATAATTGTAGATATGTCTGTTTTATTGCATTTTTTGAAGATTCGCCTTTGAAAGTCATTCTCGTTCATGTTGCATTGAAGTGTTTGAGGTTTAAGTGGAACTGTTTGTCGATCTGCTAAGCAGTGGAAAATTGTCTTCTCTTCTTGATCCAACTCCAAATGTCCCTCAAATAAAGGAAAAACACATTCTCGATCATATTTTGACATTTCACAAAATTCAGTTTGCCAATTCAACACGCAAGAGAAGTGCAAAGTATTGCCTTTTAGTTCAGATATACATTTCGGATATTCAACATATGACGGTATTTGACAAGATTCAAGAATGGATTCACAAATAATTTGGTAACTTGGTTCTAAAGTTAATTCACCAGCATTCACATTTTCAATTGCAAAATACAAGTAAATCCACAAAATTGTAAGTGTTTTTATCCACATTTTAAATATTTGAGCATTAATTACGACTTCGTGGTTGCCAAATAAAATTGAAACTGAGAAGCGTTTGGAATTCAAACTTTGGATCAGCTCACTTCTAATATGAAAATATTACTTTTATTAAGAAAAGTCCAATAGCCGACATGGTCAACATACCCTAAAATATATCTGAAATACATGACCCATAAGTTTCTTTGAAATATTATCATCAGATAGTTTATAGCATAAATAGCTATAGTAAGACTTAAAAGGTATATCCAAAACTATTTTATATCGTGATTATTATATTTAATGGTTTTATTATTTAACACAGTGTGTTAAATATACCTATATACCAAATAAAGGGTATTCTCACATACCACCGATTAAATAATTTGGTATTTGAGAGCATGTGCCAATTCCCAAAGGGATTTGAATCTGGAACAACGTCTTTACCTTAAGCAACATAACAATAAGTTTGCGCTAATTTCAAGTTTTCAATTGTGATTGACGTATATATATGTACTTAAATGTATATATGTGGATATAAATAGCTTATGTGTACAAATACCATATATCCAAATTCATAGGGGTGCTATATATGTATGTGTGCACACAATATCGAGAAGAATCGAAAGCAAAGAAATTAATAACTCGACAAATATTTATTTATAAGCTAATATGCATGATAAATCGGCAAAATATTTGGAATTACAGCAAATTCAATTGTAAATAGAAATTATACAACTGTTTTCATTTCAGTTTGTAAATCATTTGTTAATTTGGGTTTGTTTTATTATCCACACGATTTAAATGTCGGAGACCCTGTATTTACTATGGCGAAAGCTAAGACTGCTTAAAATTCATACTTGATTTACACACAATTGGTCCTATGACAGCTATATGATATAGGGGTCCGATTTGAACCATTATTGGACAGGATATATAAAACCAAGTTAAATTCATATTTAATCAGTTTGGTTAAAATATCTCATAAAACAAAAAAGTTTTTCATACTAAAACTAGATTTTCGACCGATTGTTCCTATGGGCGCTATATGATATAGTGGACCGATTTGAACCAACTTTAGACAGGGTGTAAGGGTGCTTATTGTATCAGCTTGGTTACGATATCTCATAAAACAAAAAAGGTTTTCGTATTAATATTTTATTTAACTGTGGACGCTATATGATATAGTGGTCCGATCCAAAAAAAGAAACAAACTTGACCTGCCTGCAATATAGAGGAATCTTCATACCAATTTTAGTCTTTGAGACAAATTTGTTTCATACAGACAGGCAGTCACAAATTGATAAGCCTATAGAATCTTTGAACACTAGACTGACAACCACGACAACAACAACAACAACAACAACCACAACCATAACAACAACAACAATATAAAGTAAGCTGCGTGTTGCTTTCATGATTTTTTACAGCATTTGTTGGCGCAGCGACAGGAAATGCCTTTAGTGATTTCCGCATGTGGCCGCTGGTCCCGTTATTACACACACATACACACACATACACACACACACACACATATATATAGCAGCTAACATATTGTGGCTGACACATTTTGTATGTATTTTCCGCTTTTCACAATTTTTTTCCTTCTATTCACACAATTTAAAGTGGCAAAGCTTGAGCCAAATCCCATAAAAAATGCAAGGCTAAAAACATCAGCGAAAACGATTTGCGTGTTGGCCAAAACGCGCTTTTAATACATGTGTGTGTGTGTGTGTGTGTGTGTATATGTGTATGTGTATGTGTGTGTGTGTGTATGCAACATAATTAAAGCTTTGTCGCAACTTGACTTGATAACTGACAAAAAGAAGTTGGCAACTTTTGCGGACTATCAACAGCTAAAAACGTTGTAAAGTTGCAAGTTTAACTCAAGTTGCAAGTTGTTCACCAGGTGCAACACTGGCAACAACAACAGCAACAACAATGAGTTAAGTGAATGAGCTAGTTTCAGTGCCACACGAATTGACATTACACTTGCTGCGGTTTTGGCTCACAGAATAATCCGATTTACTACAGCTTTCATTTTAGTTTTGTTCAAAAATTATAATAACTTTTTACAAGGATAACACTCGCCTTTAATAAAATAAAGACAAAGAGTTACATTATTTTTTGCTAAAAAAAAGTAAATAATTTTTGTTATTGTTATTTAAAATTAAATAAAAAATAATAATAATCAGAAAAAATATGAAAATATAAATTTAGCTAGTAAAAAGGCGTAGAATAAAATAAATATATTTTGTTTAGGAAATACCTTTAAACATATTTAACAATAAGCAA
Organism: Drosophila falleni; assembly: GCA_035045575.1. Classification (NCBI taxonomy): domain Eukaryota; kingdom Metazoa; phylum Arthropoda; class Insecta; order Diptera; family Drosophilidae; genus Drosophila; species Drosophila falleni. The sequence goes on from JAWNOV010000011.1 coordinate 13,592,448, forward strand.
TCGTAGCTTAAAATATATATTTATTTTTAACTAAATTTTATAAAGTTATAAAAATAATTCTTTAAAAAATTAATAAAATCTTCGAGATTTCTTTGTTATGACAGTCAAATTTAGCTCTTATTTTTTTAATAAATATTAATTGTTATTATAATTTACATATACAGGGGTGCCACAGAAATCAAAGTCAACCAAAAATCTTCCAAAAATTTATGGAGATTTGGGAGATTTTTGGTTGGTTTCGACTTCTGTGGCACTCTTGATATACATATTAATTGTATCGATTATTATTGATAAAAAATAAATTATAGCTCTTATTTTTGACTTTTTTTTAAATAAACATTGAAATTAAAAAAATAAAAGTAAACATATATTTTTGTATAATAATAAAATTTAAACAAAAATATTCATTGATTTCAGAGATGTTCTGTTATTTAATTTTATTATTAATTAAAAATAAAATACAGCTTTTATGACTATCTTATTTTTTTAAGTTTAAAAATCCAAAGTGTTAGAGTAAGCATTAATTTTTTTAACAAAAGTTGAGAATCAAAATTTATTGACACCCTTTACAAAAAACTTAATTGTCATATTTATTCAAAAATTATTATATTATTTTGTGGTTATTTTCAAACCAGTTATTTGAGCTCTGGATTATCTTGACAAAAATAGTTGGAGTCCGAAATATTCTTAAAAGTGTGTTTAGTATTGCAAGTTAATCAACATGAAAATAAAATCTGCTTAGCAAGTCAAAGCTTAAGCTTGTCCGTTACAAACGCAGTGCCAAAAGGAGAGAGACTCCATCAAAGGACTTTAGCATGCTTATAATAATAGAGGGATAAGTTTTACAGGCGCACAGCGTGCGACAACGTGCGTTGTTGCAACTTAACCATAGGCACTTGCCATGAAGCACTACATGTGTTGTGCCAGCAGGAGGATAGAGTGAGAGGGGGGTTGAAAGGGGTTGAAAGATGTTGAAATGGGGGGGAGGAAAGGGAGGGCAACTGCACTTAAACGCAACTTCAGTGTGCAGTTTAACGGATGGCAGCTTATCAGCTGCCACTGGGGCAACGTTTTATTTGATACACACCCTTGTGGCAAGACTAAAAGCGCAGTGAAAATAACAACAACAATTAGGATAAGAAGCAGCAAGGTTGCAGGAAAGGAATGGAAAAAGTAAAGCAGCTTTAACTCCCCCATTTTGCACAGTAAGTCAGACATTGAGGCTACATTTGATGCCGAGAGCAATAAACGAGTTGTCATTATGAATACCCCCCACTCGAGAGGGGGCGTGGCAAGGCAAATAAACCAAATCATTACACTGCACAACAATTTTAAACTTGAATAAAAACGTCCTAAGATATTGATTTAAAGTTAAATTTAATTCTTAACATTTATATAAATCATAAAAATTATTTCCTAGTTCTTAAGATATTTGTAAATGCACATTAATTGAGTTTTATAATTGTAAAATAAATATTAGTTGCTAATTTTTATTACAAAAAAATTATTTTACTTGTAAAGTTTGTATTCTATTATAGAATATACCACATTTTCATATTTTTTTAATAATATTCATATTTTGATTTTTATAATAAAATTTAATTAGAAAATGTATATTAATAAGAATTTTGTATCTTATGCTTTTTTTATCAAATAATTCAAATTTTATTATTTATATAATCAAGACTCATAACAATAAATAATATTTTCTTTATGTAATCTAAAAATAGAGCACTTATTAAAAATATAATGTTATTTTTAACTTTAGGTAAATAAGTAATAATAAATAAAAGCTTAAATAATGTTTCTCAGTGTTGGCCAGTGTTATTAACGTGCCACAAAGTAGCGAAAAATGGCAAATGTGTAAATGGTTTCGCAGTGCGTAGATTGCGTATACGCAGCGTGTGTTCGTCTGTTTGTCTGTCGGTCCCCAGAGCATTTGAAATGCCACAATAATGTTGTTCCCCCCCAAGAAATGTGAATCCTTTCGGTATTATTATGCGATTATTAGCCAATATTTTATTTGAGACTCCCCTGCCCAGTTACGATGGTGTAATAAATTTTTATTTGCTGCAGCAAAGGGTTGTAAGGAGACGGCATTAAGCTTGCTTTTAGCCCTTTTATTTGGCCATGTCGCAGACGTGAACAAGATGCGCCGAGGGCAGACTCAAAGCTGACTCAAAACAGAGAGTTTGGGAGTGAGTTTTGGGCCACATGGAATTTATGGCCGCAAATTGATTGCAAGTGCATAAAATGTATGCCACTTTCAGTCCCGACTCCTTTTACCTCTGATTCAGAGTGGAAAGTTGGAAGTAAACATAAAAGCTGTCAAAAGACTTTTAACAGCAACTGCGAGTGCCAGTGTGGGTATATTCATTCATCCATTCATCATCCCACTTGTAACGATCTGACTACGAACAAGTTTATGTAATGCAGCTGAATCTGAATAAATGTTCGATGGGATTATGCTTAAATTATGCTAATATGTTTAACCATGAAAATATAGATTTAACTACTTAGAAAAAAATTGTACAGTAATAAAGATAACAGCAAATTTCTTAAAGCTTCAATTTATAATATAGGAAACAACTCTTATTTTTGATTTAAAAAAAACCTTTTTTGCACCTTTATTTTTAAATTCAATAATAAGTGTTATACTCCAAATTTAATATAAAAATAAAATAAAACCCCAGGAATACAGATTGTTTTTTGAGCGTTAAAATAATAGTTAAATATAATAAAATGTGACACAGTAAATTCTCTAATGTACAACTTGAGCTTAATTTAAATTAGTTATTATATTTAAAAACAAAATTTAGAAAATTATTTTAATTTAAAAATTTTAGGTGTTTTGAAAAACATTTGTGAATTAGGTTTTAAATGAAAATTTTATAGATTTTTATAAATTTTGATATTTTATTTTTCTTGTTTCCTTCTGATACAATTATTTACTTATAAATTAATGCACTAGTCACATTGTTTTCAGGGAATTAATTTTCTTGACATGATGTATTCTTTTTTCTTTAATATTTATATTTTCATAAGTTCTCTAAGCCTGTTTTAAGCACAATTGTTAAGAGTTTTGGTCCATTTTCTATCTTAAAATTTAACTGATTTGAAAATCAATTGGTAAATAGGTTTAAAGACTTTGAACAAAAGCTCTAAAATACAAAATTGATATGATGAAATGAAAGGTATATTTTGAAGCCACATTGTCTAACAAATATTGAAGCATTTTCAAAGCAATTTCAAAGCAGCTTTGAGACGGCTTCAAGAGTCTCTCGCATACAACACTGCACAACAAACAACCAACAATGAACAACAAACAACAACAACACAAAGATACTCGATGAGCTTTACAGTAGAATGGAGAATTCTGAACTCGATTGAGCATATTTCGGAGTCGACTATTGTCTATGATGTAGCCAGTTTTGTATCAAAAGGATTCTCTTTTATTTTTCTCCCCAATAGGTGGCAAAACGGAGTCTACGGAAATTGTGTTCAGCCGGAGTGCCGGTTATGCTTGTTTACCGTTGATTGGCGAGAGAGATAGAGAGAGAGGGAAAGAAAGAGACACACATAGACAATCAACAGAAAACCAACTGTGGGCAAATCTATGAAAATAGAGGCCGGCATTTTGGGGCCACAATTCAGATATTGGCATGCTAACTTTAACTTGGCCACAAAACAATCAAAATTGTTGACCGCAATGCGCAGCGATTGCTCTTCCATTTTCCATCTCCACATTTCCCCATTTCCCCACTCCTCAATCGCTTTTCAGTTTGAGTTTAGCTTTGGCTCTGCGGTTGCCCAAGATTTGAGAGAGTAGATAGAATGAGGAGAAAGTAGAATTAGTCTTGAGGATGTTAGTTTTGCTGCGAAGCGATTTGCCGCTTGTTAGTGTAGCTGCCGCTTTTTGTGGCACTTGTGAAATATATCTGTGCAACAAGAGAACTTGTAAAATACGAGAGAATTCCCTGTAAATGCATATTGAAAATCCACAACAAGTACAAGAGCAGTACACGCAGAGAAAAAACGTAAAGTAAAAAAGAATACAGTCATATATAATTTAACTACTTAAATATAAAGAGTATTTTATTTACTATATAATAAATAAATAATATTTTGATATAATTATAAACATATTTTTATACAAGCAAAATTTTTCATACTAAACAATTTTCTCAAAGTGTTGTGTGAAAATTTCAGCCTCCTCGGTCTTATGACTTGGGCTGTGCAATGATCAGTCAGTCAGTCAGGACAATGAATTTTATATATATAATTAAATTAAAGATGAAAAAAGGAATTTAATATTAAAAAACTAGTCTACAAATGAATTAATATCTTTTATTTAAATATTAGTTTATTGTATTTATTAAAAAAAAAACAAATATAATCTTTCTATATTTTTTGTTCGAAATACATTTATTTTTTCAAATTTTCTCAGCTTTGAATATTATTTTTTGCATCCATTTTTCTTCAAATTCTAATATTTTTCTTAATACTTTAATCACAGTGTAAATATTTAAATGCCAGCTCATTTTTCTCTGTGTGTATAATCTACAACTATGTATATAAATTGCAGTCAGCTTTCAGTTTTCACTCCCTTGCCACTTGTCATTTTCAATGTGGCTTCTGAAAACAGCAATGGAAAACTTGTTGTGGCTGCTGTTGCAACATTCACTTGCTGCTTGCCGCCTGCCGCTTTTGTTTGCTTGCCACACAGCTGACAGACAGACAGACAGACAGTTGTATGTAACTCGTTCGTTCCAGGAATTGACATATTGAGCGATGAGCTACCGTTAATGTGGTTTTTGTCTTAGACCTACACTTAATTTTAATAATGCTGCTTGTTAAAAAAGCCAAAAAATACTCCCAAAAGTATGCTATGTTATTTTAGAAGGTAAGCTTAAAAAAAGATCAACTACTGTGGAATATGTTAAATCAAGGTCCAACTATGCATTGATGTATCTAGATTAATCTCTAGAAATTTTTAAAGCATTTTCTTCTGACTACAACTGACCGAATTAGTGCTCCTGAAGTGTCAGAAATTTTAGTTTTGATATCAAAAATTTAATTTTATATTTACTTATAATTTTTTTTTATACCAAAAGTTTTCTATGAAATTCAATATTACAAATAAATAATTTAACACGTAATAAAATATTCAAATCTATGTTTTGAGCTAAGTATTAAATTCAAGATCAAATTAGGGTATTTTATATAAATAATTTATTTATTAAAAAAGTTTTTAATGCCCTGTATTAAATAAATCTTTTTTAAAATCAGAGTCAAATAAAAGTCTTAAAGTTATTAGTGCATTATTGCAGATATGTTAATAATAATATTAATTTAAAATTTTGTTTTTCGGAACACGTTCGCAATGCAGAAATTAACCATTTTGTATGCACATTAAATTGTATTTTATCTCAATTAGCGCCAAATACTTTTGTGGTTTACTGATGCTGTCAAAATGGCGAAGTCATTAGTCAGCGAAAGAGAGAGAGAGAAAAGGAGAATTGTGAATTGTCACGAATGTGTCCCTTTTTTTATTCTCCTCCCCAAAAGTATTTGCACATCAAATGATTTTACTTTTGTTGGCAAATGAAATGCTTTTTGGTTGCATTTCTTTGCTTTTTCCAAGTGCAGCACAAATATTTGTGCAGGCTTTTAGCTTCACTTTCAAATCAATTGCAAGCGCATTAGCAACAAAAATAAAACCTAAAAAAAGTGGCAAATTAATTACATAATTAGCACAGAGAATTCGCTGTTCACTTTGCCAGTTTCATTTGTCAAAGGCAAACAATTTGATGGCAATTTGAGTGAGCGGCAACAAAAGTGAGCATGTAATGAAAACTAACAAACATTTGGACACACACACTCTGATATATATATATATATATATATATATATATATGTATATATTGAGAGAGTGAGAAATCCAGAACACGGCACGTAGCCGGCTTCCGAGTCTGACAGCTGATGCTGATGACGGACGTGACAGCTGCACAATGGAAAGGACCCAAAAAGCTGCTCCCTTTCCTCCATATAATTCTCCCTGCTGCCGCCTAAAAGTAGGCAGCAAAAATGAATACCCGTATTTTGAAATAAATGAATTCGTTTCGGTTTGCCCCACAAAAAAAAAATTGTAGTAGCAACAATAACAACAAACAAGCACACAAAAAAAAAAACAAACACCAAAGTTCAAATTATTCTTAGTTTGTTGGTCAAATATAAAAAAAATATGCATATGTGTGTGTGTTTGTTAGTGTAAAGTATGAATATGTTGAGAGCTTCACATGCTCTCATACCCTGTAATAAATGCAACTTAGGATAAAGCAACTTTGAATTCAAAACAATTTGGAATTTGAAATTTCTTAAATTTAATTACCTTCATTTTGATATATTCTCAGTAAAAGCTTATTAAATATAAACATTTTAAGATGTCGAATAATTAATGATCTGAAATTCGCTATGGTTTATATTCTTTTGTTTAAGTTTTCTTTTTTTATTTTTTTTACTAGGCTATTTTTAAATTCTTAAGAACAATTATTAAATTTAAATGAAATTCCATAAAATTAAGTTGTAAAAACATTGACTTTGACACAGATTAAGAAATATTGAACTTAAACTTGTTCATGAAATAATTAAAGCAGAAAAATTAAAATTAAATTATTCAATAAAAGATAAATTATATATATACAATGTTGTTCCAAAAATCCAAACAAAATTCCATACATTTTTCGTTAATTCTTGATTGGTTTGCGTTTTTGCTAACCCTTATAAATTTTACAGAATTTCAAAAATTATTTATTTAAATTTAATACACATGTATAATCATTTTACAGGGTATGCAGATAATAGTCAATCAAAATATTAAGTAGTTTTTCTATTTCTGTTAGAATTTTTTTGTATATATCTTTTTTTGGTAGTTGAAAGATTACTGGCCCAAGGGTGTTAGGCTGTCTACATATATATGTATGTTTGTGTTGGTGTGTGTCCTGGCACAGGTGGTCAGACGGTCGGTCGGTCAGCAGGAGCAAGCAAATGATGTCAGCCATTACAATGCACGAGTCAAAAGTTGAATTTTAATCAAAAAAGCGCAAAATCCAAACGAAAAGAAAACTAAAGGCATGTGTGTGTGTGAGGCTGGCATGATTAATGAGACAGTGTTGAACATTTGCTTGACATGACCTGCCCTGAGTACACACACACACACACACATACACACACACACTTGAGCACAGATGTCGCTGCGCAAAAAAGTATGCTAGCCTTTTAAATTTCATTGTGTATTGAAACATTTGCACAATTTGTTCGCTTAGCCTTGAGCTAAAACAGAGATAGAGTTAGAGATTGTTAGAGAGAGAGAGAGAGCAATTCAATTGTCCAATAATTGAAATTTATGAAATCTATGACCTTGCTGACCAGTGTACGTTGCTCAAGAGCATTGAAATTCAATGCGCTCTCAAATATTTTACTAACCCCAATATTTTCAAAAGCCAAAACTGGGCTAACATACCAAAAAAAAAAACAAGCAAGCAAGCAAACAATTTGCTAAACAAGGCCTCATCTCAAATTACAAACACATCAACAGACATCAGACAACTCACACATGAGATATTAAACTTTAATTTGTGTAATTTAAGTTAAATCTAGTTGAAAATAACAGACAACTAGATGCATGTTTTCGACCCCTTCGATCAACGTTTCCTTTTATATACCATCAATTTTGTATAACCTTAGCCCAAAAAATGAACAAAAACATAATGAAAAAAACAGTGAGAGCTTTGCAAGCGAGTCTGCTTGACTTTAAAATACCCTGTAATCGCTTATAAGTCAGTTTAGATAGATAAAAAATACATTGTGTTTTTTAAGCAGTTTAACCCCGTGGATTTTTTTTTTATGTGTTCTTTTTTTTTTGCAAAATAAAAATATTCATAAAGTTGTATATAATTAATTTTATAATAGGAATAATAGTGTTATTTCAGGAATTTCTTGCCTTTCAAATATACCTGGCCTTTCTGCCTGCCCTTTAGGGGGTATATAAAAATACTGTGGAAAAATCATAAAATAGAAAATGAAAATGGAGCAGTGCTCGTAGTTTGGGCACTGAAATCGAAGCTAGATAATTTATTTTGCTGCCATTCCAAGCGATTTCTCTCATGCGGCGTAGTACATTTATTACTTATGCTAAGGAGCAGCCAACAGCACACACATACACACACACACACACACACATGCACCCACTCACGGCTGGATGTCTGTCTATGTGTGTGTGTGTGTGTGTGTGTGTGTAAATTCCCATGCATGCGGCTGGCAGCTGGCGGGTGTTTTGGGAACTGAAAGTTGCATGCCTCGGATTATATATGAGTTCGATTATTTCAAGTTACGTTGCTTAAATGGCAGCCCAACGAGGGTACATCAAAGAATGGCTGCTGAGGGGGAAAAAAGTGCACGGCGGGTGCCGAGAAGTCGCGTAAGCATCTTTTCATATACTTATTTATTTAGCGTCAACCAAAAGCAGTAGACAAAAAATTATTATACCATTTTAAATGATGCTTCTATTAAAATATTCAAAAAGACAATTTATATAACTATATATTTTAAATTATAAAATGTAAATTTAAAATTTATACTGAAAACAAATTATAAATATATACCTAAAATTTTTTTCCAAACGAAAAATCATTCCTAAAAAATTGTGTTAAAATGAATATTCATAATATTCACAGTTTTACTCATAATTTCTTTGATGCAAGTGCTCGCACTTTTATAACAATATAAAATGGAGTTATTAAATTACGAAAGCTGAAACCCGCTGACTTCTCTATGGGATTTTTGTCTTTAGCAAAAAGTGAACTCGATTTAAACGCAGCCAATCAGCAAATATTTGATTTCCATATACCCTGAAAAAAGATGGCAAGTACAAATTACAAATTTAAATTGACATTTCTGACCTACGAAAAAATAAAAGGATTTGGCTCTTCAGATTTAGGATTTAAAAAAATGCAACTCTTTTTAAAATATTAAATTTTAAAATATGTTGAAAAAAAATTTTTTTTTTCAATGGAAGCATATTTTTTTTTGAGTAAAGTTTTATTTAATAACTTGATCAATTAATAGTTCCTCATGAAAGCTACTGAAGTTTTGGTAAATTTAAGTTAAGTAAAGAAAATCAATTTATCAGATTAATTTCAAATACTTTGTATAGGGTATCTGTTAGTTAACTGCAGATTTCCAACTTGTTTTTGTGCATATATTTACACGGAATTTACACGGATTGCATTTGAGCATTTTTTTACAATGTTATACAGATAATCAAAAAAAATATTCGTCATACTTTCGGTTTAACAAAATACTGGTATTCAAATTTGAATGATAGAAAAAATATTATTTACTTTAAAAAGCACTTAAAGTGATATTTTTTCTTGCAGAATTAAATGTTTTTATCATTGAATGAAAACAAAAATGTATTTGAATCATTCCGATATTTTAAGAAAAAAGCGAAAGTATAATATAACTTAAGCCAGTGAATAAAATGGTTGTGGCGGCTGATAAGACTTGTGTTAAATATTGAAAAAAAATAGATAATAAATAAATAATAAAAACTTAAAGTACTTTATACTTTATTTATATTTAAAGAAAAAATTACTAAGCATATCATACAGAATTGTAAAACAAACAAAAATTCTTGGTTTGATTTTCTGGAACAGCCGTGATTATGTCATTATTGAATCCTTTGCAGTCGTAGTTATCATCAGTCATTACTATCAATTTTACAAGTAGAACTATGAGCGGTTGCTGTAGCTGTATAAATGTTATTATAATGTCTTTATAGCCCATGCTCAAATTGCAGTTATCATCAGTCATTGACCGTTTTTTATCTCTGGTCTGTCTGCGTAATTTAAGTTCGTCTAATGTTCATTACTAGAAGCTGGGCACGTCAATACGAAAACTCATTAATATGGAAAACTTTTATGAGCATACACAATGGCTTCTCTCTCTCTCTCTCTCACACTCTCTTTCTCTGTCTGTTCTCAGTGTTCTTTGGGTGTTCATGCCTTGTTCATTGCCTGTCCATTTGGTTGTTCGCATTGCTTTCGCTTGTAATTTCGCTTTTAGCAAGGTATAATTTTAATAGCATACTTTTCAGCGCAAGCTGTGCAAAGAAACTGAATGGAAAATATGTTGGTGCATCAATTTTGAAGTTTCTTTCGCATTTTAATGGACACACTGCAGCCATTTGGGCAGCTATGAGCTAACAAGCGTATAAATTTCATGGTCTTACCAAAAGTTACCCCCCAAAAATGGAGGGCAAGTCTAAGGGATGCTTGCAGTGGCATTGCATACTTTTTGGTCATTAAGCGTTTAGTGTAATGTAAATTTAATGTGCGCTAAAAGCTTAATAACGATATCAAAAGGTATTATGATCGATTGCCGGCTCACAGGTATGTCATTCTAGTCATCAAACCGTCCTCCAAGTCAATGACTGGAATTTTTATGATGGTTATTAAAAATTGTTGAGCAATTTTACACAGCGACAGCGTCTGACAGCTGCGGATAATAATTGAATTTCTATGCAAACTGTGTGATAATTTAAGTGGCAGCTTAAGCACAAAACGTGCCTAGAGAAAAATTATCTGAAATTTTAATATTTACAATTTTATTTAACTACATTTTTAACCATAATTATTGCATTAGTAAAACTATAATGTCTGCAGTTTAATAATTAATTAAATATGAGCATAGATATACAACGTTTATTAAATTGCAAATTCCATCCTAATATAATGTTTATTTATTTCATGATTAATATGAATATTTAAATATTAATTATGAATACTTACTCAAATATCAAAATTGTGTGTTCCTAAAATGCTATTAAAATAAAGATTTTTTTCATCAGCGTGAAAGAAAAAAACGATTTTAATATCTAAATAAAATGTGAAAAATATTGAGTGCGGTTTTACCAAATATTTAACGAAATTAAAGGAATGTTGCATTTCGCATTAAATAAAAGTATTATTTATTAAATATTTATTTCAAAACAATTTAATTATCATTTTGCTGTAAAGTTATACTTAATGTTAAAACAAATAAGAGATTATACATTTAAGACATTGCTCCTTTTGGTTTTAGACTATGGATTTGATATTTCAGTATGCTTTTAATTAAATTAAAATGTTTTATATTTAATTTGAATAGGTTCTTGAATTAAATTTGCTATAGTTAACCAAAAATGCCTTTATTTATTTATTTTTACTATGTTTTTACTTCTTTCTGTTTAATTATCGAACTGTCCAAAGCGAATATTGGCCAATTAAAGGCGGGCATCTAAAAGCATGGCCAAAATAAGTTTGCACTACAATTGCAAATATTTGCAAGCCTTTGATAAATAGTATAGCTAGTTTTATCATTTGTTTTTTCCCTCTCTCTCTCTCTCTCTCACTGTCTGTCTGTTTGTCGGAGTGTTCAACACAAAGTCGAAGTTTTGTGTGCAACATTATTGCTGCTCGTGTTTCTCGCCTGACCTTGTGTACGCAGTGTACACTCGTGCGTATACGTGATTTATACGCTTTTGGGCTGGCAATTTCAGTAGCCCGAACACTGCACAATTGACTGTCTGATTGATTTACTCACAAAGCATTTGATTGATTCGGCAACAAGGCAGGCAAAAAGACAGTCCGACAGGGAGTCAGAGAGTCGGATCAAAATGCCGGCAAAGTCGTGCATACAATTTGGCAATCAGCTCAAACGGAATGGCTTCAATGTTACCATTTTACAAAGATTTAATCGAAATTTACATGGCTTGATATAAAAGCCATACGAATTGCGCATACGACATGTGTGCCAACGAAATCCAAACGACTAGCAAATATTCAAGCACTTTCATTCGCTTATTAGCGCTCGTAATTTTAATTAGTTTGCTTGCAACTGATGAGTCTAAAGGGGGAGGGGCAGGGGGGATGTTGCACACCTGGCAAACTGGAGTGGCAGCTAATTAAATTAGAAGCAGCTCGACATTTTGGGAGAAACGGTGCCAGTGCAGCTGCCACCTTGTGTGCAGTTACTCGCAGTCGTATATGCTAATTGATGTGTCTGTTTAACTACAATGTGGCACGTTGCACGTTGCACATTCTATGTTGCAAGCAGAGGCACAAGTAGCTGTAAGTCTCGATTAAATCTCACTGCCTCTAGGCAACAATTTTCAGTTATGGCACACACAAAGTGCTCTAATTGAGTTTATTCATTGCGGCATCGATAGGCAGATAAAGAGAGAGTAAGAGTGAGAGGGAGAAGGTGGAAGGAAGAAAGTGGGAGAGAGAGCAGCGACTGACAGCAAATTTAATGAGAAAATTAACTCAAAACAAGGCGAAGCAAATGAGAACTTATAATTAACTGGAATATCAAAATGGAGATGAATTTAAATAATAATAATTATTAAATAATTGTAAAAAAGAAATGAATGCTAAATAACAAATGATTTGAAACGAAAGCAACTATATATAAATATTAATCAACTCAAATATATACAACTGTTTGAAGCCCAAACGGTAAGAGCTAGGAAGCTGAAGTTTTGACACAATATAGCTGAAATTAATTTGTTGTAGTTTTCTGTTTTTAAAATACAAAACGAAAATTGTATATTTGTGACCGTCTAATCGATTATAAACAAATTAAGTCCAATTAGGAACAATGCCATAGAAACTTTGTAGTATTTTAAAATATCTTAACTTAACTTACGTATTAGTTCTTCTAGCAAAATCGGCACTTGAATAAAACTATAGAAAAATTAAAGCTACAAATAAATACATATAAACATTAAGTCAGATATGTTTCCAAATAAATCTGAGCATTTTCAAGGGCCGTGGCAAGGGGAAAGGGGCAAGAGCAGGTGCAGTGCCACTTGAATGCTGCATAGAGTCAAAATAAATGATATTACTATAATTAATTACGTGGCACTCTCACACACACACACTCATAGAAGCTGCTACAGTGTCACAAAAAGTCGCTTAAGCAGCTTAAGCAGCAGTGGCAGAGACTGTGGCAACTACGACTGTGGCAGTGGCAACAACAACAACAACGACAACAGCAGGAAAACAAATCATATCAGAGAGTGAAATAAAAATGCCGCACAAATGTCTGTGCTGTCGTGCAGAAAATGGTTAAATGACAAAAGCAAATGCGACTCTGAAGATTGTAAACATTAGACAGGAAACTAAACAATTGGCCAACAAATTAATGATGCCCCAACTTGGGGCACTAACAGCAACAACAAATGCTAGAAGAAGAACAAGAGTAGGAACAATGAACTGAGCTACTGTAAATGCTGGTCTTAAGTCTCTTTCTCTTTCATTCATTCTTTTACTCTTGAACAGGTTGATTAATTGTTATTTTGACCCTTATGCAGATGCAAGAAATGCAGATCCAACTAAGTACTCTCTAGCAGGGAATAGAACCGGGAATAATACCGACTATAAGCCAAATATTATCAAATTTTCCTTACTAACCCCTTGACATTTTTTCAAAAACTTTGAACTCTCATAACTTTGTGAAATCTCAACCGATTTCCAAGCGGAATACCATTTTTTTCATAATTTGGTCCCCAAATTAATTCTGCATTCAAATTTTATGTACTTTTAAAATTTCATATTTTTCGACTATAATCCAAATATTATCAAATTTTCCTTACTAACCCCTTGATATTTTTTCAAAAACTTTGAACTCTCATAACTTTGTGAAATCTCAACCGATTTCCAAGCGGAATACCATTTTTTTCATAATTTGGTCCCCAAATTAATTCTGCATTCAAATTTTATGTACTTTTAAAATTTCATATTTTTCGACTATAATCCAAATATTATCAAATTTTCCTTACCAACCCCTTGAAATTTTTTCAAAAACTTTGATCTATCATAACTTTGTCAAAACTTAACCGATTTTCATCTGGAATGTCATTTTCTTCTTGATTTGGCCCCCAAATTAATTCTGCATTCAAATTTTATACACTTAAAAAATTTCATATTTTTCGACTATAATCCAAATTTATCAAATTTTCCTTACCAACCCCTTGACATTTTTCCAAAAACTTTGATCTCTCATAACTTTGCCAAAACTCAACCGATTTTCAAGTGGAATACCATTTTGTATATGGTTTGGCCCCCAAATTGGTTCTGCATTCAAATTTTATACACTTAAAAAATTTCATATTTTTCGACTATAATCCAAGTATTATCAAATTTTCCTTACTAACCCCTTAACATTTTTTCAAAAGCTTTGATCTCTCATAACTTTGTGAAATCTCAACCGATTTTCATGCGGAATACCATTTTTTTCATAATTTGGTCCCCAAATTAATTCTGCATTTAAATTTTATACACTTAAAAAATTTCATATTTTTCGACTATAATCCAAATATTATCAAATTTTCCTTACTAACCCCTTGACATTTTTTCAAAAACTTTGAACTCTCATAACTTTGTGAAATCTCAACCGATTACCAAGCGGAATACCATTTTGTTCATGTTTTGGTCCACAAATAAGTTCTGCATTCAAATATTAAACATTTAAAAAATTTGATATATTTTCGATCCTAAGCCCACTATCATCCAATTTTCCATACTTGCCCCTTGAAATTTTTTCAAAAGCTTTGATCTCTCATAACTTTGTGAAAACTCAACCGATTTTCAAGCGGAATACCATTTTTTTCATAACTTGGTCCCCAAATTAATTCTGCATTCAAATTTTATACACTTAAAAAATTTCATATTTTTCGACTATAATCCAAATATTATCAAATTTTCCTTACTAACCCCTTGACATTTTTTCAAAAACAATATTTTCATCTGGGTCTTAGTCTTGACTTTAATGCAGAGACAAGTCAAGTCAACTACACGCATATTTTCTCAACTTTGCTGGTTGATTAATTGTTAGTTTGAGAATAATTCAGATGCATGTCAAACTGAGTGTCCTTTAGTTATAACGGGTACTCATACCCATTCATCTAAATACTAACCGCACATGGATTTTCCCAATGGAATTTCTTTGCCTTTGTCTTTCGCCTCGCTCACTCTCTACCTCTCTCTCTCACTCTCACACGCCCACCTTGCGAAATTGCGCTGAAATAACTTGCATATCAAAGAGACGTTACGCCCACTCTGGCCACGCCCTAAGACATTTCTATTTCTACCTTTTGGTTTTTTTTTTCTGCTCTTTTTCTACTTGTTTTTTTTTGCCCTGCCAACACACAATAAAATTGAAGATGAACTGCAAAAGACGTTAGATATGTACAAATAAAATGCAAAAAGAATAAGGAGCAACGAGAGAAAAAGGGAAACTGGCGGAAAGTTATGGCACAAAAGAAAATGCCGCGCTAAAAAACGCAAAAATATTGCCAAGTATTTTCCAATAAATTTGCATAAGTTGCATTGCCGCAAACGTCGTCGTCGTCGTCGTCGCCTGCAGTTTCCATTTCTAGTATTTTATGCCTCGCTTTTTTTGTCTCTCTCTCTCTCCATTTGTGTTGCATACTTTTGTGGGCAGAGCAGGTAATGGTAACTTGCCCCTCGGCATCTTTGGCGAACTTTGTCCTGCCTCTGAGTTGCATTGTCGATCGTGTTTTGCTTGACTGTAAACTTGTTGTTGTTGTTGTTGTAGCTGTTGTTTTTGCTTCCTGCTTACTATAGTTTAGTTGGCTGAAAAGTAGCACCAGTTTTCGTCCTGAAAATGCATTGGCCATCTTATCTGCAGGCCTTTTCCGCATTCCTTTTTCGCTTTAATATCACACAAAAATATCTACAAGTGTTGTTTGAATAACTTTTGACGGGATTTAGCTACACAGAAAATCCTAAGCTTACTATCTGTGTTTACTTCGACTTTAGTATTTTATTTAATATCGCTGTAGTATTTATAAGTTTTGGCAAAATAATTCTTGTAGGGATTTGACTCTTTAGTAAGCCAATTTAATTTATTTTGTTTACAGTTTTCGGCTGAATTACTTCTGGAGAGATTTGTTTCTATAGAAAGCTAATTAAATTTAATTTTTTCACTTAACTTTAAAATAACTTCAATACAGTTTTATTTCTTACTCTGTATATTTATTTATTTGTTTGATTTTTTTTATTGTGTTTATTTTTATTTATATTTCTTTATTAATTTTGATTAAAATGTTGCTGGAATAATAAATTATTCCAAAAAAACTTATTTAACACAACTGAAATTTAAATGGTCAAAATATTTAATTTATTTTTAATGTAACAAAAAGACAAAAGATATATTTTAAATATATTTGTTTATTGTTTTAATTGAAAATTTGAAATATTTACTACTTAATTTCAAGTCACTACTAACATATTTTAAGACAAAACCATCTATAACATTTTAGGGGCACTAATAAAATCATAAGTAAATGAATTAATAGATATATTTATATTTCAAGAAATATGAATGAATTTCATTAAAAATAAATATTAAATGAGAAGAAGAAGCGATAAAAAGCTATGCATTGTCAATGCTTTCATTCAGCCTACACGTATGACAAGGAAAACTTCTCAAGGTGTTCGATGGATATAAATAACAGGGAGACAACTGTCAGTAGAGAGAGAGGAAAGAAAGATGAAGAGGGAACTAAGCTGACGCGGAAGAGGCATAGGAAGAGGAAGGACGAAAAGACGGAACACAAAAGTGCGAGCATAAACCAAAAATGGCAAACTCAGCTCGAAGTAAACTCAGATCAGGGTCAGCATCGCATTTTCCAACTGCGCTGAATTATAAATTTTTCAATGAATTGACACTTAAGGTCATGTTGGGCTAAGCTTTTAATTTTGTGCACGTAGCAAGTGTGAGCAAAAGGTGGCAATGTGGCAAGGTATAAAAGCGCCTGGCCAACGTTGCGTATGCGTGTTGAAGTCTGACAGCCTTGAAGCGCCTTGCTAAGGACGAAGTGAAAATGCCTGGCATGAAATCTAATGGTGCACAATTTTTTGTCGCTGTTATTGCTGAAATTGTGTGTGTGTATGTGTATGTGTGTGTGTGTTGTCGCCTGAGGCCACTTGCCACATGTGGCAAGTAAGCGCTGCCTGCTTTTTCGCACAAATTGATGGCTTCCCAAACGAAAGTTTTGCCCGCTTACAACTTTTGCAGCATGTTAACCCCTGCCCCTTACCTCCCCGCTCCCCCCCCCTCCCCTCTCCCCTAGCTGCCACACACTTTCTTTTGGCGTGGCGTCTTCAAGGACATCAAGGAGCATGGAGCAGAGCCTGTGGCCAACAACGACACCCTTGATAATTCTAATTACCTCGGCCAGGTAATAAATGTGCATTGAAATTAGTTAAACACATTTATGCCGCAAATCGCAGCATTCGCTAAGAGTACTTGCCACACACACACACACACACACACACACTGCGCAGTCGCCACAAGCAGAGAGTACGGTATTTAAGAGCAGCTCATCGTGTGGGATATTTTCTCTTTAGCTGCTAACTTGGCTAACAAAACCAGCTTCGGCTTGCCTTTAGCTGTTAATTTATGTGTTTAATTTGGTGCGTTCCAGAGATTTGCTCAACTGTTGCATGGGGCATGCAACACACTCCACACACACACACACACACCACACAAAACCTAAATAAATGTGTGCACATTTATTCGCCAGATTGAAATATAACTAAACCATAAATTGTTAATTGCCACACACACACAATTGCACATACCTACTATTTCCATTGTGTATGTGTATGTGTGTTGTAAATCTGTGCAACAACTTCTGACAACAATCAAGACAAATGACATAACGTTCCATTTGTTATTACATTTTGCAATAATGTTCTATAATCATTGAGGAAATGTCTCACATTACATGTTAGCTTGTCCTCATTCCGCTCAATATTTCAATTACCTCAAACTAATTTATTGTCTCGAGAATTTGAGCTTTAACTTATATAAGTGCAACTACAATATTTGCACAACATTTTCATTAAATAATTACTTAAATATAACAATTACAAATATCTATACATTCAAAAATTTATATTTATTTATATTTACAAATATTTAATAAAACTGTCATATTTTTAATTATTATAGCGACACATTAGGCAATTTAATTTATTTGCTCACAAAATTAGCTGATATTTCACATATTAAATATTTATCATTACTATGCTTAAACAATATTTAAAATTTTTTTAGTTCTTAATATTTTTTATAATTTCTCGTTGTAAATTTAAAATCGTGTGTTAAAATTTTCTTTAAAATTGAAAATAATTTGTTCCATATTAATTAAATTTAAAATTAAATAAATTGATAAAATTTTTCAAGAAATTTTTAATAAAATCTTTGCAGATTTTAAAAAGTATCATTTCGAATATTAAGTTCAATTGTAAAGAATTTTTAAAGTCAGTTTTAAGTTTCGCTTTCCTATAAGTATTATTTGGAACAGATTTTAACAAAATCTGAAAAGAAACTAAAGGATTAATTAGTAAATATAAATATTATGAAGCAGAAGTTATAAAAATAAATTAAAACAAATTTGAATATATTCTTCTGTTTGAATAAAATTTCTCATTTTATTTTTGTGTACTCAAAATGTTATTGGATACAGGAACTAACCTTTAATTTTTTTTAAATATTGAGTTCAGTTTGAAAACATTATTGTAAAAGAGGCAGTAATAATCATAATTTTAAGCCGAGGAACAGGTGGCACAGGTAACTCAAGACTTTTATGTTACCTGTCCATTAGCTGCAGCCTTTGTATTTCAATTTCAATTTGAATGGACGAGCAAAAGTCAAACATAATTGGTTCCAGCAATTAACAGAATGTGCATAAAAAGTTTCGAAGGAAAAAAGCTCGTTAAAATTTGCGTTGTTTCTTTATAAATAAACCATTAAGCTGGAAACAACGGACTCGACTTACTATACGTATACGTAATATTTGAATTCCGGCAATATGCTGTTCAACCGTAGACGGCTTCAGGCGAAACATGTTGACTATTGTTGTTGTTGTTGCTGTTGTTATTGCTGTTGTTGTTTTTGTTGCTGTTGTTGTTGCAACTGTTGCTAGTAGCTTACTATTGGCTGGGAGTCATGCCTCAAGTTACAATATGTTGTTACTGAATAAATTCCTAAAAACTTGGCCAGCTTCGATTCCCATGTTTCTGCATCGTTCCGCTAAGGGCCAAAGCAATTTCTATTTTCATTTAATAGCAAAAGTTCCTTGTTTTAATACTCTAGCAGAGAGTATGCTAAATACGTCATAAAATGTGCAAGAAACTTAAGAGTATTAACTTAAATTTTTTTTTAAATTTATGTAAATGAAAGTTGAAATCGAATCAAGTCAGATCAGATCAGAGCACCGAAATATTCAGGTGTGTTATACAAATTTTTAACAACTCTGAAACAACTCAAAAGCAATTGTTGGTCTACAAAATTTATTAGAGATTTGACATAATGATGTTTTTATTAAGCTAATTTAAATTACCTTAAAATTAAAAAAAAAGTGCAAAAAAAATATGTTTGAAAATATTAAATCCCTAAAATTTTAGAAACATCAGCTTTTTGAACTGTTCTTTTCAAAAACATTTATCTTCAAAATTTTAAGAGATCTTAGGAAAACACCTGAATATAACTTAGTTTGGAACTGAACATCGAAAATTTTATTTAAAACATTAAAAATGTTTTTTTTGTTATATATTTAAATCTTATTTAATACAAAGTTTTTAACTTCTAAAGTTGTAGTTTTTATCCACTGAAAATTTTACATATATCTAAACATTATAAATAAATATTAAAATAAATAATTGATATAATTAAAATTATTAATATAATAAAATAAATACACTTTTAGAAATAATAATTAAAAATTAATTAAATATAATGTTCAATGCAATTAAATTAATAAGAAATAAATATAATTTTCAAATAAGAAACAACTGTTACAAGTACAATCTGTAAGGGTATTCAGAACTTTGTTTATGCCAACATTTCTAGGTTTTCCTGTTTTTACTTTTTATTTATTTTTTTTTCGAAATTTGTGCCAAATATTTTGTTACGCAGAAAACTTTTTTGACTTTTACTTTTGGCGATAAAAAGCAAAGCGTTAGCTGAACCTGAACCCTGAAAAGGTGTACCTTAAGAGAGCGTAAAATGGAGGCCATAAAACACACGAGTCCAAGTACACACACAAACACACACACACACACACACATACACAAATATTCAAACACTTTCCACATGTTTTTGCTTAACATTTAAATTTGAATTGCTTCTGTTCTTTTGGGTTAAATGTTGGAGTATGAAATTGTTGTGTGAATTTCGGATTTTCATCAATTTAATAACCTGACAGAAATTGCGCTGAAAAAATCTGAAATATTTATGAAATTAAATTTGCCATGACAGACATTAATTTGACTGGCTCAAGTTATGCTTGTTGGGTGGTTTGGGTGCTTTTGGGTGGCTTGCTAGTGTTGCTTTGCATTTGCAATTTCAATTTGAAAACAATAAACTAAGTACATCGATTAAATCCTGCGCACGTAAGGCTCTCGTCTCGTCCCGTCTCGGCTTAGTTTTGTCCTCGGTCTTCTTTCCTCAAGTGCTTCGTCCTTGCCACGGGTTTCAAGTCTGCGTTGTCTTCTTGGCCGTTTACAGTTACTTGATTTATGCGAGGCATGACCATCCCCCCCAGCCCCTTTCCAACAGATTTCCCCTTTTTGGAGGCTGGCTTCATTATGCCAACGCAATCGTTTCAAAAAACAAAACAAAATCCAAATAAAAAATATCATAAACAGTCAAGCAACTCGACTTTTAAATGCCCAGTATAAAGTAGCTGGATTTAATCACCATAAATTAAATAAATATTTGAAAATAAATTTGAAATATTGAAAACAAAAATATATTTATTATATTTTAAATAGCTACAAATAAATAGAAAACGTTATTTAAAATTTCTGACATTATTTTTCTAATTCGTGTAATAATTTAAATATGGCGAAATAAATAATGGTAAAATATTATCAAAATATAAGTATCTACAAAATAGTTAAAACTTCTAGGTAAAAGAGGATAATTTTTTGAGCTATGAATAATGATATTTAATAAATAACTTTAGTTTCAAATAATTTTCTATTTTAAAATTGTTTCTTACCAAAATTAGTGGCTCTATTTCATATAGTTTTTTTTAATCCATTTATAGACAAAGACCGACATTGTAACAGACTTGAAAATCCCTTTATTCTTTGATTACTGGGCTTTAGAGGAATGGCCAGGCTAATGCGCTTTGAAGGATAATATTGAGGCGTCCCCGGGGCCAAGGCAACTCCTCTTGCTCCCCTCGCTTCTCGTATCACTCCTCTCTGCCCCTAATCACCCTATTCCAGCGATCTTTACTGGCGCACAAATATTTATGGCGGCAACAAGAAATTACGAGCCTGCAAAATGGAAACAGTTTCCTCATTTGTTAGTCCTTCTGCGTTGGGTCATATTTTATTTGGCTTTTGCTTTTGCCACACACAAAAAATAAATTTAACGCATAATCAGGCTTTAATGCCGTGGCCATTGCCACGCCTCCTTCTAAATGTGTATCTGTATCTATAAATGTTGTTATTGTTGTTGTCTAAATCCACATAACAGCTGTCAATTAAAAAGGATAATTTGCCTGATATTCATCACAATACAAATTAAAATAGAAGTAGGCAAAAGGGTCAAAAAATTACGGATGAACAGAGACTAAATACTCTAAAAATTATGCTCCTAATTCTTAAATTATTTCTGTAGACTTTTACAATTATAAATACCCGAGTAATTTAAATTTTTATATTTTTACATTTTACGTAAGTGTCGAAACTATTTCGAATTTAAATTAAATTTGGAGAATAATTTAATATAAATAGTTGATATCTAAATTTTTTTTTTAAAGTTGATTAAAAATATTAAAATATAAATTTTATTAGAATTAGAGCATACACCCTACAATAGTACTAATCAGAAAGTGTATAACCAAGCTGAGGCAGTCAACTTGAAACAGCTTAGACCGAAGTGAATTATGGCCAACAAATTAGTGTGGATTAACACGGCTGTGTGTGAAATGTGTGAGGGGAAGGGGGAAAAGAAAAAAGGAAAAGCGAAAGAAAAGCCCGAAGAAGGAGAAGGGCAAAACAAACCAAACTGCGGTTATTCAGCTTCAATTTGCTTTCGCTCAGATTGGCAGCTCCCTTTTAGCTGCTATCAGCTGTTACATATGTGTGTGTAGGTGTGTGTGTATTTGTGTGTGTGCCTTGGCTTTGTTCGCTGTTCGATGGCAAAAGAAAAAACCTTTTAAAGCCCAATGTCCGCTTTTTGGCTCGTTTGTCAGCGCATTGTGCGCACGAGCGAGATTTTGATACATTTTGATAGATGGCCGAAAACAAAATGCCCAATTATTTTTTACTTTAAGGCCAGCGAAAATAAATTGCCTGCAACGATGAATCGCACTAAGTCCTGTAGCCAGGACAACAATTAGAGTTTTGCCAACTGAAGTTATTTATCAGAATGTGAAAGAACAACCCTCGATGGAACTTGGCTGTCTGTATCGTTTTGGCCGTCAACGTCAATAGCTAACACACACTCACACAAACACAGACAGAGTCTCTAATCCAGTGTAGCAATTTGGTCTGGACAAGAGCAATGTGAGCACCACAATGGATATTGACAGCCGACAGTTCTTGGCATACTACGAGTACAATGGAAATGGTAACAAAGTAAAATATCAAGACGAAACGTTTATGTCGCGTTATCGACTAAAAGACACCCTTTAATCCATTTAAGATTTGAAAAAACTATGACAGCTGAAATTATTGAAAAGGGCTTTAAATATAAAATTGGATAATCAATGGCTGATCGTCAAAAAATATGAAAATTTTTAAAAGTAAAATATTTGAATGCAGAACCAATTATTGAGCTAAATCATAAAGAAAATGGTGAACCGCTGGAAAATCGGTTAAGTTTTGATGCAGCTATTAGAGTTCAAAGTTTTTAAAAAAATGACAAGGGGTTGGTAAGGAAAATTTGATAATATTTGGATTATAGTCGAAAAATATAAAATTTTTTAAGTGCATAAAATTTGAATGCAGAATTAATTTGGGGACCAAATTATGAAAAAAATGGTATTCCGCTTGAAAATCGGTTGAGATTTGTTAAAGTTATGAGAGTTCAAAGTTTTTGAAAAAATGTCAAGGGGTTAGTAAGGAAAATTTGATAATATTTGGATTATAGTCGAAAAATATGAAATTTTTTAAGTGTATAAAATTTGAATGCAGAAAGAATTTTATTTATAAAAATAAATAAAATCGAATAAACTTTTTAATTAAAACTAATAGAATTAGATTTAAAATAGATTTAAAGTAGTAATAAAATAATTTGTCTTACAAACCCTTTTTATTTCTGGTGGAAGTTAATTTTTTTTTAAATTAATGTCGTTAAATTATTTAAATATCAGATTGGACAGATGCTTAACTCTGACACTTAAAGGTGACAGTCAAGGAACTAAATTCTCTGCTTAAAGATTCGTTCCAAGAAAAGACAAAACCAAAAGCTGAAAACAGAAAAGAGACAATCTGTTTTTTTATGTTACTTCTACTCTTTTTTCTCTTGGGTTTCTTTGCCACGTGCTGTCTACTGCAGGCATTACAACATATGTTTGTGTGTGTGTGTGTGTCTAGGCACGCATGTCACACAAAGAAAGAGAGAGAGAGGGAGTATAATAGAGAGAAAGTGAGAGCGAGTGGGAGTCAAAGTCAAAGTCAAGCGGCACTATTAAAGCACAATCACATTTTAGCATTTATTGCGGCAATTTCGCCAAACGATTTCCATCTAATGGCTTCTTTGATATGCTCCCAGCAACCAACTTGGCCAAGAGCAGCAGCAGTAGCAACCAGCAGTTTGAGCTTGTGTGCCAAATGGCCATTGTTATGTGTATCAGTTACTAAATTCAAATATTGAATACTCTGACAGGGTCCAGGTTTAGTCCCTTTTTGTTTTGGCATTTACCAAAAACCAATCTTCAGCTCAAGCTGATTCTAAGTATGTGTGTGTGTGTGCGGGTGTGAGTGTGTGTGTGTGTGTGTTATGCTTATGCTCTAATAACCATACTAACAATAATAAGCAACGTCAACGACATCGATAACTTTCGATATGCCACTTAGATTTGAGTTTTGTGCAGCGTTTGCTAATTGATTTCACATCTCAGACCTTTGGTACAATGGGGCGTATGAGTGCTATGCTGCGTGTCTACAACTAATGCATGTGGCATGTATAAATTTCGAGCATGTGCAGTATGTGGAGCAAGTGGGGCATGCAGCGTCCAATCATCAATTATGTATGTGTTTAATTCCATTTATTGTTAACCAAACTTAATTGAAATTCAGCAACAGGACATGGACAGTTGGAAATAGAAAAGATACAGCTGCAGAATGGGATGAAAAATTGAAAACTAGTGATGGGTATTTGATTCGATTTTATTTAATGTCATCTAAAATCAGTTGACCAAAAATTATTGATATTTATATTATATATTTTAAATTATTTAAATTATTATTACTTTAATTGATAATTTTTAATTTTTTGAAATATTATTTATATTACCTAATTTCAATGTTAATTTCGTTGTTTTTTTTCTCTAGGACCCATCGCTACTAAAAACTACAGTGAATTTTCGAGCTTTTGTAATTTATCACGCAAGGATAATGAAAATGTAAATACCAGCGAAAAACAATGACCAAACTTCTAATGAAGCGCCTATTTGTGGCCTATTTCAAATTCGATATTCATGCAGGGATGCATCTAGTAGATACAATATATTTAGATGTGACAAGGGGTGGGGTGAGTGGTAAAGGGGATGGGGTGTGATATAAGGATGGAGTAAGGTATAGGGGATGAGGTGTAGGGGTTTGTGGCCATTGGTATATTGCCTGTGGCAAACAGTGAGCATGTCAAAGTCGCCGCTGTTTCATTATGCGACAAACACAACTGAGGCAACTGATGATTTTCCCGCATTTTCCACCAAACCCCCCGGCCCCCCCCCCATACTCCAGTCACCCCCTTCCCCTTGTCCATAAGTGGCATTTGACATCAGTGCGATAATGAACAGCAGCAAGCAAATAAAGCGCTGCATTTGCAACGTAATTACATAGAACGATTCGGGAATTTGGTCATAGAAAATATATATCTATGTATATGTACTATATATTGATGAAACCCTGCATGCTATAGGCCTGTTTGGTTTGTGGCCAATACATGTTGCTGTCTGAATAAGGCACCGAACAATCTGTGGAATACTCCAGGAGCTTCTAATTTACATAAATTAAATCTTGAAAATTAACGAGTGGAACTATTTTGCAAATCTTTAATTAATATTAAGATATAAAAAGAATAATTTGATATAAATATACATATAAAAAAAATAAATTATTGGAAAGAAAAACTAGCTTCGTTCTGTTGTTTTCCATATCTAATTTATTAAAGGAAACTAGTTTCAATTTTATAATTTTTTTATAAAATTATATGAAGCATTTGGAAAATAATTTTTTTCAAATGAATTAAAATTTTATTAAAATATAATTTGTTTTCAAATTGAACATTTATATTTTATAATTGTTTTTAAAATTTATTTAATTACTTTTACTATTCGTCAACTGCATTTTGTCACCCCAAACGAATAAATAGTATAAAATTAACTGATGAAATTTACATATTCAAAAATATTCAAATAACCTTTTTGAGTTTAAAAGTCAGTTTTGTTTGAAGAGGGTATATTCTAAGTTGATACAACCCTGTAGATTTTAGCTGATGCCCCTGAAGCTTTACACATAATTAATGAGTGCGAGCACAATTGCAGCTTAACACACTGTCACGAAACTTTTGTCGCGCACTGTGATGTCGCAAAACATTGAATTAAATGGTCGCATATGGAATTACGAGTAAATGATGCTAAATTTGCATGTACACAAAACTTTTACGGTGGCTGTTGCATGTTAAATGTTGCATGTTGCATGCTTTGGGAGTGTATGTGTGTGTGCGTGTGTGTGTGGCATGTTGCATGCTATTTCCGCTGATTTTAGCAGTGGCAAATTGAACTGCAAGTGTTGTTTGACTAACCGACAGCAAAGATTGAACCGAGGTTGCGCCTCTAATGACACGACCACGCCCCCAAAATACACAAACACACACACACACACACACACACACACTGAAGTCTAGACAGCATTTTAAGAAAAGCGTCGCTTTGTTGTTGCCTGTGTGTGTTTACAGTTCTACGAGCTTGTCTCCAACAGCTTCTTACTTCTTACTTCTTACAGTCGCGTTCAATTCATGTTTGCCAGCGTGTTTACAATGTTCAACAAAATGATAAAGTGCGAAGCGGGGGGATTCTGAGGCATGTGGTACGAGGCATGTGGCAAGAAGAATGTGGCATATGTAGTTACAAGTTAACAATGTAATTATTGCAAAAAGTAAGCGAGTGCTTAAGTGATTGCGTATGGAACGAACTGCAAATGATGTTGTCAATTAGGCGAAAATCAAATGAAATTCACGATATCTTAAGCATACGACTCATTCGTATTTTTTCCCGTTTTCTCTTTCGCCAAATTTTCGTTTTCTTTGGACAACTGCCCGTAAATGTATATTGAAACATTTTTTTAAAGATATATTTAAAGTGTTGCTTGGCTGTTTTCATTTTAAATTTCGCCCCATTTTTTGTTTTTTTTTTTTTTGTGTGTCTAGGATTTCTAAGAGCTCTAAAAAATTAATTAGAAAAGTGGAAACTGTTTTAAGCGATATAGACCTAAGAAGATATCAAAACTTTTACAAAATGTTCGATTTGCTTCCAATTTTTGTTTTCGAATATTTTCATTATTTTTTTCACTAAAGTTTAATTTAAAATATTAATATTTAATATTATTTAATTTTATTTAAGCATATTAGAATTTTGTCGATTTTGAAAATGTCCTCACCGTCTACTTCAAACTGCAACCTACACATATATAAACTGTTCCCAATTTCCATTACTGAAAAAATGCTCACGTTAATCTATTTTCTCATCTCTCACATTGAATTGAAGTAAACATTTTTAAAAGTGAATAATTGTTAGTGTATTTGATGTGAGAGTGCAAATGAGAAAAACCGCGTGAATTAGTTTTTATATAGTCGATAAGTACATACGCGTTTCGAGTGATTTGGAGTCAAACCGACACTCGACTCAACTCGAGACTCATTTGCGGTATTGCAACTCACAGGAGGAAATCGCCTTAATTCGACTCGTTTATTGCCATCAATTATTTATACATACAATTATTCTTTCGCCGTGTGTACGTTACGTCTCTCTCTCTTTCGCTCTTTCAGATTTTTTTTCTCCTCTTTGCTGTTGCCAATGATCCTTAATCGGGTTCGAGTGGAGTGCAATTGCTTGTTGTTGCCAGGTGAACGAAGCGAAGCCAAACAAATGCTTCTGGCCAGGCCAATTATGTGCGCCTGGCTGTGAGCCAAATTGTAGCCGCTTTGTGGCAAGCATTTCAGCTAAGAGGAGGCAAGGCAGCATGGGGAAGGGGAGGCGGGGAGGTTGCCTGCACTTTACAACTCCGCAATAAATCAAACTTGATAAATTGGGGTCAAAGTGGCCAAGAGTGGGCACAAGTCGCATATTAATTATTGAATTGTTGACTGTTGCTTGTTAGTTGGTTTAATGGAATTGTAATTGTCGCTATTTCACTTCTCTCTCTCTCTCTCCCTCTCTCTCTATCTCTGTAACTGTAACTGTAGTGGCCGCTAATTAAAGCCATGTACTTCACATAACGCATACGCAGCGTTGTCTGCATTATTTATAGAATATTCCATTGAAAAAATACGCTTTGCATGGGAATAATGTCATTTGTTTTTCACTCTATTTATTTCATTTTTTTTTTCTTTTAAATTGCTTTGTTTGCATGGCCTTCAAATTTAATCAGTTACAAAATCAAATCAGCTACAATATGAGTTCAACTCCAGCTCAGACACACAAGCATTCTTATTTGTTTTCTTCTTTTTTTTTGTTTTGTTTCAAATTTTCACTTTTATGCACAACAATTTTCACCTTTTGGGTTCCTTGACAAAATTTGTTTTTCTTGCTTATGCTTTTCACGCGTTTCCCCCCAACGAATTTTCGCCACTTTCTTTGTACCCAGCAGCTATTTTAACAATAACAAAGGCTGGCATACGCTTGAGTGATTCTACTTTCTACTTACAGCATATCTGTTAGTCGTGCTCGCTCAGACTTGTTTTTCATGTACATATGTGTCAACAGAAGCATTGGAAATAATTGAAAATTAACTTCTTGACAACAGAGAGTGTGGAAGGCGGCATTCATTTAACTTGGCC
Organism: Drosophila falleni; assembly: GCA_035045575.1. NCBI lineage: Eukaryota > Metazoa > Arthropoda > Insecta > Diptera > Drosophilidae > Drosophila > Drosophila falleni. The sequence continues at coordinate 13,620,825 of JAWNOV010000011.1, forward strand.
AACGAGCCAAATCAATGGCGGCATTATTTTAGGTAAACAACATTTTGGCAATATCAAATATATACGTATATATCGAACAATTCAACAATCGACGACTTTTTGTTCAGCATATAATTTGCTTTTCATTTCCTTTTTATTTTTATTTTTTGCTTTTGCCATCTAATGATATGGAAATAATTATTGATTTCAATTTATACATCATATTTGAGTTGCCACACGCACATGTATATATACATATATAAGTGTGTGAGTGTGAAAGTTACACATACATATGTATATCCCATTGTGTTATCCATTGAAGCTTAATAGATGTTGGCGCCTTCGTGCGTACATTTCAGTTATCCTTAAACTTTTTCCAACCTCCCTTTTAACAACCATTCGTGCTTGTGTGTGTGTGTGTGTGTGTGTATGTGCACTGTAATTTTCCACATATATTGAGATTGTAGAAAAATAAAAATAACAACGGGAAAACAAGGCAAAAGCTGTTCGAAATATATGGCAAGCCATTTGCAAATAAATTGAATGCTCAATTTCAATAATTTTGCATACTTTCTGCAGACAAAGTTGCGTCTAATCCATTTGGACTAGCAACAAAAACAACAACAAGATAACCACAAACTTTGAACGGTATGGTATGGTATGGCAAAATTTGCTTATTGCACATAGATACCCTGTAATCGTAGCTGGCATTTATATAAATAAAAGCATTTGGTAATTGCTTCAATGTTATTGTATGCATATATTTAAATATTTGCTTATTAAAATTTATTTGCAACTAATTAGTAAATACATAAATTATGCTTTGAATATTAATTTACAGCATTTTGTTTATTTTTTGAAGCCAAAATTTACTCCATAAATTTAGATTTTGGTTAAAATTTTTGTTATGTAAATTCATTACAAATATAAATATTCCCTTAAAAGTATGCAACAAATGTTTTAAATATTCATTTTTCCCAAGCGCTTGAAAGTATGCTGCAATTTTTATATAATTTTATTTTTTGACTGCCCACAAATGTATGCTACAATTATTTTAATAGTGAATTTTACATCTGCTCTCAAAAGTATGCTATATTTTTCACAATTTAAATTACAAAGCGTGTTCAACTAGTTGACAATTTTTATAAATTCATTTAAAATGTATTTTGTGCCTTTTTATGCAATTTATATATTTCCATAACTTAATTTAATAAGCTTTCCATTTTTTAAAATTTATTATTAATTGAATTTAAAAATTTTAATAACTGATTTTGAGATGTTTGAATTTGACAATTGCTGGGTGTTTGAAAGGCGGGTAAGTCAGGCTAGTTTTCTTGTTGTTATGAATCTAGTCAAGTGAGAAAAACGCGTTGCTCTAAGCAAATGTGTGTGGTGAGTGTGTGTATGTGTGTGTGTTTATGGTGTGCGTGTGTGTGTAAAAAGTCGACCAGCTGTTAAATGCGCACATTCATGATTAAAAAAGTTTGGCGCTCAAGGCACTTGAAGCAATTAAAGTTTTGATATTTGCAATGGCCACACACACACTCACATACACACCCACACACACCTAAGTGATGATGAGTGTAATCGTATAAATGCGCGCTTTCATTGTTCACCAAGGTCGCTGTCTAGACATATTCTAAATGCTGGCATTTTCAAATGATCTAAAGCGTCGTGGGAGTCGCAATTTGTGCTCCGACTTATGACGACCTTCAATAAAATTTACACACACACACACACACACTTATTGCAAATGCAAATAGGGCAGCAAAACAAACAATGCGACAAACAGGCAAACAAACAAATCAAACAGGAAAACAGACAAACGGCCGGACAAAACAATTGACAAACATGCAAAGGCAAAACTTGAGTCCAGACAAACGCAATACTACAAAATAAAATACAATAAAATAGAATAGAATAAAATGAAACGAAATGTAACGAAATGAAATGAAATGAATGCTTGAATGAATGACTGCCTGACTGCTGGACTGACTGACTGAATAAATGAATAACTGGCTGAGTGCACGCTTGAATGTTGTGCACATGAAATTGTAAAGTTTATTTGTTATTTTATTTGCATAAATTTCCCAAGGGAAATTGCAAACATATCCTTATGCACAATGCATTGAGGGCAGCGGGACGTTCTGCAATGTTGGCCAAACAAACACTCACACACACACACACAAATACACACACTCACATTTATTTATATATTCACTGAGCCGCTTATGGTTGTTTTTGTGAATCCATGAGCTGCCTCCTACAATTCCAGCTGCCATATGAAGGCCTTCATCGATGGCCAAACAAGCAATGCTCATACCCTGTAACCCTGATATGGAATGCAAGAGGTATACTAAATTTAAGCAGTTGTTTGTAAAAGGTAAATTGATGAAGTTGCTATATTTTAAAGCATCTTTCTGTCTTTCGGTATCAGAGACTTAGATTTTATTTTACAATTAAATACTATATAATACTAGGTCTTATGGTTTGGGCTGTGCAATGATCAGTGTGTCAGTGAGTGAGTCAGGACAAAGAGTTTTTATTTTTTAGAAATGAAAGTAGCATCTTTAAATCTTTACATCTTTAAATATTATATATTTTAAGATAATTTTACTTGGAATACGAGCAGTATTATTAAACCTAAAGATAAGATATAATTAATTAGTAATTTTTAAGAAAATCTGGTATCCAAGGCATAGAAATGCTCATACCTTTATACTAAAGAATATATTTAATTTATTGGTATTATTTTGAGTATAGTTTTCAATGGATTCACCAATACTCTCATCTAGAACTTTTTCATCATCATCATCAATCTTAAAGATATGTCAGCTTCGGGATTTTTCTTACAGCTTATTTTTTGTGATATATTTTTGTTTGAGTCTGTAAAAGTTTTAGTTTCTTTCAACAAATTCCGTTTTTAATAAAAATAATTGCCGTAAAGAGATGAAAGTCGAAGCTAAAAAGAACATGATTCTATGACACAATTTTTTGGCTTTGACTGTGGCCAGAAAGTTTGCCCCAAGTGAATTTTTAGAAGATTTTTGCGTTTGCTTTGATGCAATTATTTCAAGCTAAGAATGCAGCTGCCTTTTTTGGGGGCATGGCCAAGGTCTAAAGCAAGGTATAAACGGCTTGTAAACTTGCAGCAGACGTTCTTTTTTTTTTTGGTGGCGCCACTTGAGGCAGCTGCTGCTGCATTGCGGCCATTGTAAACTGCGTCGTGGCAGGCAACGACTGCTGTTTCCGTTTTTATGCGCTGTGGCATGGAGTGGCAACAAGTGCCACATGCACTTTGACTGATGTGCCACGCCCCCGAACCCAAGACATCTTAGGCAGCTAAAAAGTGCGCAAAATTAAGTGGCAGCTGCTGTCTGAAAGGTGCTTCAATTTGAAGCACGCACGCAGCAACAGCAGCGGCATAAGAAGAAGCAGACGAAGCTGCCACACGGTCATATTCTCATATTCAAGGAAGGCTTAGAGGCAGTGTTGCCAACTTAGCTATTTTGGTGCTAGATATAGTTTTTATTAAATGGATCAGGGTTTGAAAAATTAAAATTTAAGCCAAGATAGTTAAATAAATACATTATTATAATTCTATTAGAAAATATATTAGAGTCAAAACAAAAGTAGTAAATTTAAGGTTTTGAACTATTTTAAGAAAGTAGAAATTGAATTGACTAGTGCCGACTGCAATGAATCCAGCCGACATGTTGTATTACTTAATAATGCCTTTATCAATTGTGAAAATAATAATAAAATAAAATTCTAACATAGTAATTTTGAATACTTCTTTTTTAAACTGCAGCTTTTTACTATAAATTTATTGTATGGTATTCATTTTATGATTTCTAAGCATTAATTGATTTTTCGAAAACTGAATTTTTTATGTTTTTTTTATTTTAGATACTAAATCTTCAAACTCCAGCTTTTTAATATAAATAGTAAATGTATTTCAGTTTATTAAAACAATAAATATATACTTTTTGATAAAATAAAATATTTAAGTCCTTAAAATTCTGGCATCACTGCTTAGACGTTGCAAACAGAGTTTTGTATATTTTTCTTTGCTTCTCTCTCTCTCTCTCTCTCTCTCTCTCTCTCAGTTAAAAAACACTCGACTCGGCTTGGCTTGCCAGTTAACCTGTTTAGCTTGAAATTCAATTCAACTGCAGTTTTTCGCATTTTATTTTTTTTCTATTCACTTTTTACTGTGTGTTCTAAGCATCGACTCACCTGGTTGCCGAGCTGTGATTAATTGCATGCAGCAGCTGCGTTCAGGGTCATTTCAATGAAGGGATGGAGTCTGAGTGGGAGGATGAGGGGAAAGGGGTTGCCGCTTTGGTCGCGGTTCCTGTCACATTGACCAACTGACAGTCTGCTGCTTTACACACTCTGACGACACTGACGACGCCTGAAAAATTGTTTCTGCATGTACGAATTTATTTTTGGAATATTTTAAACTCCCGCCGCAGATTTATGTTTGGAAATTTTTTGGGCCAAATGCAGTAAATGGGATAACAGAAAGGCAAAAAAAAAAAAAAATACATAAAATAAAATAAACGCGGCCATCGGCAATCAAATTGTCTAAAATAAATCTAAATTTTCGTTGCGCTTCTGTTTGGCATATTGAGACTGTATTTTATGTGTGCTGTCAAAACATTTAAAAAAACATGTATAAAACATGAAATTAAGTGCGGTCTCTCTCGAATCTCGTATGCCCTTGATAATACATATTTTTTGGTAAGATATTTTATGGATCAATGAAAGGAATATCAATCAAACATATCAGATAGAATTTTAATATGTTAGTTGTTAGTTTTAAGTTCGGGACAGTTTAGCGAGAAAACAAGCGAGTGCATTGTTGAGAAATTGTTATTTTCGGTTGGTATAAAAAATCAGCGAGTATGGGAAAAACTTGGCGGGTGTAGATAATCAACGAGTATAAAAAATCAGCGAGTATTAAAAACTCAGCGAGTATCGAAAATCAGCGATTTTAAAAAGTTAGCGTGTATTTTAAATCAGCGAGTATACAAAATCAGCGAGTATAGGAAATCAGCGAGTATAAAAACTTACCGAGTGTAGAAAATCAACGAGAATAGAATATCAGCGAGTAAAAAAAATCAGGGAGTATAGAAAATCAGCGGGCGTAAAAAATCAGCGAGTAAAGAAAATCAGCCAGCAATAACTTAGCGAGTAAAGAAAATCAGCGTGTATAAAAACTAGCGAGTATAAAAAATCAGCGAGTGTAGGAAATTCTAAACTTAGCAAGTGTAGAAAGTCAATGAGTATAAAATCTTAGCGAGTGTAGAAAACCAGCGAGTAAATAAACTCAGCGAGTATAGAAAATCAGCTAGTCAATAAAGTCAGTGAGTATAAAAAAATAATGGCGAGTATGGAAACGAGTGTGGAAAACTAGAGGAGAGGAGATACGCAACGATAAATAACAATCAGCGAGCTAGAGCCAAAAGTTCCAATATGTCTTTATGTCAGTGCACATATAACGAGTAGATTAACTGAGTAAATGGAAAGAAGGAACAGACCAAATTGTACACAACTCTGGGTAAGGGTATAACAATTATAAAAGAATTTTTAAATGAATTGTTGGCCTGGTCTGCGCACTTGTTGTCGTCGCTTTGTTTCAGGCCATCAAAATGGGCATTGGCAATGTGTTTGTAGCACCTGTGTCCCATTCAAAGCGTGTTGAGCGAGCATTTAGACCGCGTCTGTTGAGGCTGCCAGGTAGCGTTTACAGTAGCATTTTTTGTACTTTGATTTATTGTCAATTTGACTTAAATTATGCATGTTAGGCAGACAAGGCGAGGGAGGGGGGGGGGGGGGGAGCCGATGCAGCATCTTGGCATATTTTTAGGCATTTGTCATATTTTATCACTGCCTAAATGCGTGCCATAAATAATTCGCTTTTTTCCCTGCTGCAAACTGATTTAATAGACTGCCAGCATAAGAGAGAGAAGAATGGCACGTGAGCTGGCTCTCAAAGCTTAGTCTTGTGTTACCTGCCAAATGCCAACTTCCAACTTCCAACTGTCGACTCCCAACTGCCGACTGACACATAAATTTAAGCCAAAAACCACGAGCAATGGTAACGCAGCGATGCCAACTCGATAATAACACAGGCCAACAAAAAACAACTTTGTAAAAACTTTTTGAACCATTTCACCTAAATCTTACATATTTTTGGATGCTGAGCCCGTATTTAGTATCAGTTTTTTTTTATCACCCACAGTTCTCTCACAATATGACATCAACTATATATTTCAATATTGAGAAAATTTGATACATAAAAATTAAAAAATCATAGTTTTTTTATTAGGTTACAATTTTTACTTACGATAATATTAAATTACCACAATGCGAATATCTTAGGTGCTTATTTTGTTGTATTTCCTTTCCCTTTTCTCTGCAAAATTTCTTGTATAGCTTTTTCTCTTATATGTTGTTCGTATGAGTTCTCTGTGAAGTGACCAACAGTAATCACCCATCATGTTGATATTCCACCGTCCCTGGTATCGTTTTGTACTGACAACAGTGCCATCTAGTTACTGATTACATTTTGGAGGGGTATTTGAATTGTATTAACTCTTATATTATATTATATTTTTTTTAATATTAAAATGTGAGAAATTGGTGGGTGATACAAAATTTTTATTATTATTTTCAGAATCAGCACACGAAACTACACAGGAATTAGGTAAAATTATTGAAAAAGTTTTTTCATTGTTGGCCTGTGTAATTTGTCAAATGGCGCTGCCGTCTATTCCTACACTGATAAAAAAATGCTTGTTTCTAAAGTTTCGAATGGAGATCTAAAATTAGGTTTACAAAATAAAAACATGTGATTTTTCGTTGATACAGCCATCTTTATTTTTCGTATAATTCTAGTAGTTTAACTGGCATTACACATTTTTTTTTAAGAAAACTGTTTTGAGACATAAACAAAAAACTATTAATTAGGTGCAAAAATTATTATTTTTTCTTGATAAGAAACTTACACTGTGAAAAAACGGATTCATAAATCAAAATAAAATTCCCAAAAACGTTCGTTGTTTTTTTTTTAAATAAACTTTAATAGAATAAATAAAAAAAATCAAAATTCTACAATCAAGTTATTATTTATTTTAATCGGTCTGTTGATATAAATATATATGTTCTGCCCGTAATCAAATTTTTAAGCTAATATTCTTAAGCACAATCTAACAATTAAGGTGTTTAATCTTATTTTAAAAAAATAACAACTATATATAGAAATATTTTTTTCAGTGCATTTCTTTGTCTCTTCCCTTTGGTTAGCCGCATGGCGACGATTTGCAGTGTATGCAATTTATTGAGGCGCTTATGCCTTTGAAACATTTTGTCTCATTTTGTTGGCATTGACCAACCAAACGCCCACTTTGCAAAACCCCGGGGCGTGGTCCACATAAATGGCTGTGGCAACCGTGCGCTCAATTAAACAGCAATTGCATTGCCTTACAACTGTAATATGTGTGTGAGTGTGTGTGTATGTGTGTTGGTTCTTAATGGGTGCAGCTTATGCGACCGTTAATTGGTTGCGGCGATTTCGTTAACTGCGCGCCTTAAAATGTTGCCTGCCACACAGCAACAGTCACTGCAATAATTTGTTTCACACAAGGAACAAGCTTATACCTATCAAAGAATACAAAAACCTAATTTCATATTTTCTAATCGGATCCGACTTTCATGCAATTGAAATGTTTGCTTTCAAAGAATTTCAGATATTATTAGCCAATGGAATTTGGTTTGGCTTCATTTACTCCACGTGCTACGAATTGGCAGTTGAGATGTGGATAAAAAGGGAGATTGGGGCACTGAGAGGGCTTCAAGTATGCGTTGAAATAATTAAAACTTTTTTATGCGCACTGCCAAGGCCAACAAAACACAAAAAAAAATACAGAATAGGAACTGGGAATTGGACATTGGACATTAACTGAACATGGTATACTCTTAGCAAAGAACAAGGAAAAAGAAATGCTGAAAAGAGCAAACGAAAAGCAAAGTAAAGTAGACGAACAAATTACATAAATTGTCACTGATTCTTTGCATAAAAAAAGCATTAAAAGTTTACAGTTCGATCAAGTATCGATAAATTTTTTCTTGGATGCTTTGAAAATGATATTTTATACTGTTAATAAAATTCTTTTAGATATAGTACGAACTGTAACCTTAAGATGTTTCTTATCTTTCAATATTCCTTAACATATCCTTGCCTATTTCATATTTTAATTTTAAAATTATTAATTTATTAAATATATTATATATATAAAACTGTTTGTCTTGACTGACTGACTGATATTCGTGAAGGCCAAGCGGTAAGGCCGAGGAGGATGAAATTTGGGCACAACATAGCTGAGAAAATCTTATCTTGAAAGATTAGACAATCCAAATATTATAGAATAAAATATTTTAAATAAAATAATACTTTTATACTATAATATTAAAAACTTTTACTTACTAAAAATATTATAGAAATTGTTTAATAAACCGATTTATTACGGAATTAAGAACATTATATAATAACGTATATATTAATATATTTATAAGAGACAAGTTTCAGAAATGAAACACATCAATTTTTTTAAACCATTTAATATTTTTTTAAAAGATATATATAATATATTCTAGATGTCTATCTGCATTGAGGTCAAATGTTTTTTTTTTTTGCACTTGCTTAAACAAAACAAAAGTGTTAACTGCTTTTTGAGTTGCTTTCGCTGTTGCAGACGTTAATACAAAATCAATTTGTTGCAGGGCACCGAAATGGAATTGTAAAAGCGTCGCCGCAAACACGCAGTAGAAAAAACAACAATAAGAACAAGAGAACAACAGAAGTGGCAGTGGCACCATTTTGAGAGGGGGAAGAGGGGCATAAACCAAATTCCTTCGGCCATTGGATGCCTCAACCACTTTGCAATGTGCTGAAAATCAAGCGGTCGAGTCGTAAACATTTTTTAATTCATTTTCCAACGCGCTTAAAAATACACACACACACACACACTCGCACACACACACACACACACACACACACACACAGCTGTACGAAGGCGCAGCCATTAAACAGCTGCAGCTGTACTTTCAGCTAACGCCATTTTCTTTGGCTTCCGCTGTAGACATTGGATATCTTTCTCTCTCTTTCACTCACTCTCTTGCTGTCTCACTCTGCCTGTGGCTGTGGCTGTGGCGGTGGCTGCGGCTGAGTGTTTGCGTTTTTCAAATTGTGTGAATTTATTTTTGTTTTGTTTTTATTTTTATGGCGCCTGAAATTATGCTTATTTCGCCATTTCTGTTTAGCTCTTAAAGAAATTAAAAAAAAGAGGCAAAGGCCGCCATTTTCAGGCAGGGAATAGGCGCCTGTTTCTATAGACATTGTTGTGGTTGTTGTTGTTGTTGTTGGCCCAAAGCGTGTGCTCTAAATGCAAAGCGAAAACTTTCGCTTGTTTTCACGCGCTCATCTTTTGTGTGGCCATTGTCAATGATAAATTTAAATATATAAAAATAACAAAAATAATAGCAATAAAGGCCATAATAAAGCCATAATTTAAGCCCTTTTTTTGGCACGTGGCACAATTAACAATTAGAGCAAGTCTAAAATTTGCTATTTAAATGGGAGCATTTTTTGACTTTTTATTATATCTTGCCAAAAGATTTCACTGTTCATTCAATATGGCTTTAATGATTATTGGCCAACTGCTTTTGGCAGCTACTGTGTCACACTGTTTCACATTTTGACAGACTTTCAACCAACATTTCGTTATTGACACACGGATACATTTATAGAGCATCTTGTTCAGTTTCAGATATCAAATTCTCATTACAGTCATTCCTCGCTCTATGCAACTGTGTGGGTGGACAGTCAGACCTCAATGATCATTAACCAAATGGAAAGGCACAGGAAATATTGAAATATTGTGTAGTTAAAATTAGAATAGAATATTGCTGAAAAAAGAGAATGAGCAAAAATAATCAGAGCGATTTGTGTTTTAGCTAATGAATTCCAAATGCTCTTTTGCTCGCTTCATTAATATAGTACAATAATTAAATTTTATTTACTTATATGCTATTCGTTAAAATAGTTAAATTTTGTTTAATTTGTATCTTTTAATTGTTTTCTTTGTTCGTACTTAGTATTAAACAACACTTTAAATTTAATTCTCTGAAGTTAAATTTTCTTTTAAAATATCATGGCAAAATAAACAAAAATTTGGACTTTTTGCTAGTTCAATGCTTAAACTAATTTCAATCTGTCATAGCTTAATGAAAATTTAACTGTTTTTTAAGTTTCTTGGTTTCGACTTTAGTTTAGAAATCGATCTAACGATTTAAACATTAACTTTTTCAAACCTATCTACAGTGCTGAGCATATTGATAATACCCTTTCAGTAAGTGTATAATTGAAATCACATTGCCTTGTCACATTTCAGTATTATTGTATCTTCTACAAGAATTTTGCTTATATTCTTTATTTGACCATTTTTTCTGTGGTAAGGCAATGTTAATTACTGTTTGCTTTGCTTTTTCGTTTTGACTATTTGTTAATTAAAACTTCAAGTACACTTTTGGGGCTCAATACTGCAATTCGTAAGTAGACTTATTAAAAATTGAATTTTCATTTAACGAGCTGGCACTTCACAATAAACGCATCATTGGTTAAATGGAAATAAGTAGTTGTGGGTTGCCAAATATATTTAATTATTGCAGATTTATTGGCTTAAATTTAGAATCGACCGCCCATTAAATAGTCAATGTCTGAAATATTAATTAAACGCCAACATCAATAGTTTATAAATAAACTAGCATAAAAATGATTTTTCATTCAAAACCAAAAATTTACTTTTCGATTTAATGCGTATTTTAATGTATATGAGAATTTTGCACGCAATTATAAACTTATAAATAACTTTAACGAATTCAATAATTTCCTTAAATGAAAATGTTACTTGTTTGTAAATCAATTTTAATATTTATCCTTATACTTAACTAGAACATAATGTTGCAAATTATTTTCTTGATGGCTAAATTAAAAAAGGATCTAAAGCGTGTTATTGCAAAGCAACCCATCATACCATTTGAGTTTGACAGTTTAATTAACCCAATTTTCCAATTTCTTTTTTATTCGTTTTGCTGGCAATTATCATAAAGTATTGTAAAGTTTGGCATAGAGAAAAAAAGCTAAAAAGTCAGCACAATTTTCGTTTTCCATTTTCCACAAATATTGCAGGTCATAAAAATGTTACGTTAAGTAACTCAACTGATATGCTAACTTCATTTTGTATTTCCGGCGCCTTCAAGTACTTCCGTCGTTCTCAACGTCGGTTGCCAGGCTCAAGAATTCACATTTCTAGGTACAAAAGAAACGCAAAAGTGTTTGCCTTTAAAAGGAACCTAAAAAAAATCTGTAAATGGCCATTTTATGCATACACTTGCAGCGGGTAGTTAAATTTCGTCAGGAATTTGGTGAATTCATAAATGAAAATAATTTTTTTTAGTGATTTTTTTGATTTTTGAAACAATTTCTTTTCACAGAACATATAAATTAAGTTTATCTGTATCTCAATTTATTTTTATCAATCTGTGAGAGTGTTTTATTTTCGGTATGTCAAGTCTAAAGTCGCTTGTCTCTTAGAAAAATGTTGGCCTCAGTTGGGCAACAGTTGAGTTAGAGCCCGAGTCGAATGGGGCAGTTACATGCTGTGGCATGCCACGGCTAAGTGAGTGCCATTGTGGCAGCGTGGCACAGCAAAATATATAGTTTATGGGGTAAGCTCTCTGTCATATTTATGGCATGCATTATGTTTTATAGGGTTTTTCTCTACCGCAAAAATAAATAAATATTTATAAATTATATGCAGAGCGTAGTATAATAAATTTTATGATTATCTGTGGATAATTGCGGTTTAGACACTTTTTGTTTAAACAATTTACATGACACTTTAGTTGCATCTAATTCAAAATAATTTATGCCTCCTTTTTTGCTGCAGGTTACTAAAGTCTTTATGCTAGTGCATTTAATTAAACTAAATTATATGATTATTTATTTATTTTTTGTTCTGATTAAGTTTTCCTGGAAACTTTAGTCAGGTTCAATAATTTTAACATTTTAACCTGATTTTATTTATTTATTTTGTGTCAACTAGGAACAGTTGATTAGAATTAAAATAAAATGATGAAATATTTCTATTATTTAAACAAAAATTATAGAAATTAATTAAAAATTTAAAAAGTATATAAAATTTTAAACTTATATTTTTAATATTTGTTAAATATAAATGTATTTAAATATATTATGTTTATATATATTAAAATTAAATAGCATAATTAAAATAATTATAATTATATTTTAGCTCTAATTTATTTATATTTATAAAAATTGAATAAAGTATGAAATATTTTAATTATTAAATACACATGAGATTAAGTAAGAATAAACAGAAAAAAACTTAAATTAAAATCAACAATCTGAAAATGTATATTAAAATAAAAAATTTCGATTATTTTGTGTAATTTTTGTATTTTGCTGGTTGATATTCATAATTAATGAAATAAATGCCTTTTATTTAGCCGATAAATGAAAGAGTTTTTATCATCAATTCATTAGCTGCCGTTTATGCTAGAGTTAGCACAGATAATTGAAGTGCCCTTCCTGTTCTTCCAGTCCACTTCAAAATTCAACCAACCTTAACCCCCTTTACACACACACACACAAACACACACACTCACAGGGCAGTTACACACATTCATAGCTAGGCAAAGTGGCAGCATAAAGTAAACAAATTACGTTGTTGACCTTCGCTTGATGGCAGTAAAAGTTTGTTTTCCCTTTGAATGGTAGTAGTTGAGGGGAAAAGCCTCAATTGAGGCACAAGGACCAACAGGAAAACTCAAGCAACAACGTTGAAACAGACAATTTCTTTAGCATATTTATAGGCATTATTTTTCAATGATTTCCAGCAGCGACTTTTGTCTCGTTAGCGGCGAGCTTAGTTCCTCATTCTCTAATACTGCTGCAGATTTATGCTTTTGCCAAAGTTTTTTAACAATATCTTGAATTTACGATTGTCAAAACATACACATAACAAGGGGAATTTAGCTTGGTTAACTCTGCTTTGAATTGTTTTGATTTAGTGAGTCGGGTTGGACATTTAATTAGTGTCGCCAGAAAGTCGACAAAACTCGATAAATTAGGCTGCCTATTTAGTCAGTCAGACACTCTTAAAGACGTGATAAGCCTTCAGATAGACTCATTCATATAAAATGCTTGCACTGCATTAAAATTGAATCTTATTCAAGTCAACAAACTTTATTTTATTTTTGGCAATTTACATTTACATTTGTCAAACACATATATATTTTATTTTATTTTTTTTGCAATTTGTTGTTAAATGCGAAATGTATCTTTGGCAATTATCAAAGTCCTGGTCCAAAAGTCTGCGCCTGACAATTGTGTTAATGAGCTTCCCAATGTCAATTGCAACCCAAATTTCAGACCGCCCGCAGACTTATCTGAATAGAGATACCATTAAAAACGTTTTCGAAAGATTAAATATAAAATGTGCAAATGACACTGACTGATTGCTAGATACTCTGTAATTACCAATAAATAAAATTTCATCTTAAAACTCAATTTCAATCAATATTTTATGCAACTTTAATTCAGATGGATCGATTTTTAACATCGATTTTCATTGAAAGCAAGTTTTCAAAAGCCATAAATTAAATAATAATTACATATTAGCTATGGTTATTTATTGGCAATATATCTGCAATTTGTCAAAATGACATTCCGCTGAAAAATCGGTTAATTTTTGATGAAGATATGAGAGATCAACGTTTTTGAAAAAATGTCAAGGGGTAAGTATGCAAAATTAGATGATAGATGGCTTAGAATCGAAAAATTATCAAATTTTCTAGATGATAAAAATTTAAATGCAGAATCAATTAAGAGGCCAAACTATTATCAAAATGACATTCCGCTTAAAAATCGGTTGATTTTTGATGAAGTTATGTGAGATCAAAGTTTTTGAAAAATTGTCAAGGGGTAAGTATGCAAAATTAGATGATAGATGGCTTAGAATCGAAAAATTATCAAATTTTCTAGATGATAAAAATTTAAATGCAGAATCAATTAAGAGGCAAAACCATTATCAAAATGACATTCCGCTTAAAAATCGGTTGATTTTTGATGAAGTTATGAGAGATCAAAGTTTTTGAAAAATTGTCAAGGGGTAAGTATGCAAAATTAGATGATAGATGGCTTAGAATCGAAAAATTATCAAATTTTCTAGATGATAAAAATTTAAATGCAGAATCAATTAAGAGGTCAAACCATCATCAAAATGACATTCCGCTTAAAAATCGGTTGATTTTTGATGAAGTTAAAGAGATCAAAGTTTTTGAAAAAATGTCAAGGGGTAAGTATGCAAAATTAGATGATAGATGGCTTAGAATCGAAAAATTATCAAATTTTCTAGATGATAAAAATTTAAATGCAGAATCAATTAAGAGGTCAAACCATCATCAAAATGACATTCCGCTTAAAAATCGGTTGATTTTTGATGAAGTTATGAGAGATCAAAGTTTTTGAAAAAATGTCAAGGGGTAAGTAAGTATGCAAAATTAGATGATAGATGGCTTAGAATCGAAAAATTATCAAATTTTCTAGATGATAAAAATTTAAATGCAGAATCAATTAAGAGGTCAAACCATCATCAAAATGACATTCCGCTTAAAAATCGGTTGATTTTTGATGAAGTCATGAGAGATCAAAGTTTTTGAAAAAAATGTCAAGGAGTATGTGTAATGCTGTAAAGTATATATATTCTAGATCAGCAAGAATAGCCAAGTCCATATAGTCATGTCCATTTGTCCATCTGTCCGTCTGTCTTCATAAGCACCTAGATCTTAGAGACTATACAAGCTAGAAGCACCAAACTTGGAATGTAGATTTCTCTATATTGCATGCAAACCAAGATTGTATTTTCTTTTGGTTCGGACCACTATATCATATAGCTGCCATTGAACCAATCGGTAGAAAATAAAGCTTTAATATGAAAAAACCGCAATGTCTGATTGTCTAAGTTTGGGCAGCACTGATCTATATTCAACCAAATATCAGAAATTGCTCTATTCTCCAAATTGCATTGAAGTGTAGAACTAAAATATTTTACCAGATATTATTATATATATTCAATAAATAGTTTTATTATTTAAATAATATTTCAAACAAATACAGAGTTGAGATTTTGATCTTTGGGTTCCTAATTGATAAAGGTGATTTTTGTGTTGCCTCATCCCAGGATACCTCCTAAGGGTCTGTTGTTGCCTCCTCCCAGGAGAGGAACTGCAGGTCTGTTGTTTCCTCCCAGGATACCTCCTAAGGGTCTGTTGTTGCTTCCTCCCAGAAGAGGAACTGCAGGTCTGTTGTTGCCTCCTCCGAGCACACCTGCTAAGGGTCTGCTGCTGCCCACTCCAAGGAGACCACCTAAGGGTCTATTGTTGCCTCCTCCCAGGAGAGAAACTGATGGTCTGTTGTTGGAACCTGATGGTCTATTGTTGCCTGCTCCCACGCCACCAAATAAGTTTCCTCCTAGGAGAGAAAGAAGTAACTGAACTTGAATCGGCGGTCGTGTCGTGGCCTCTGGTGGAAGATACGTTGCCGCCGGTTTAGTAGGCGTAGGAGGTCTAGTAGGTCTAGTAGGCGTAGGAGGTCTAGTAGGTCGATTAGGTCTAGTAGGAACCGTAGGTTGATTAGGTCTAGGTAGCATTGCAATTATACAAGTTATCACACTTGTACATGTTGCCCTAGCAGTGTATCCTTTAACATCCATCCGACGTTCCATCATCATCTTATGGACCGAGCCATTCTTGTCAGACTCAGTCACAGACTTTGCCACCGCCAGGCCACAACAAAGTAACAGCAAAAGAAATTCGGCGAATCTTAAGTTCATTTTGCGAATTTTACTATCGAACTGAATAATGGGTTAAGCGACTTTAGTATTTATAGTCGAAAGATATTGCGAATTTATAAAGATAACTTTCACTGTTTTGGAGATTACGTAAATCATAGATTTTAATAATTTCCTACCCACCGTAAACCTACCTATCTTGAACATCTAATTTGAATGTGAATATATTATAACATTGCGAAATTTCGTTATAATTTAACACTTTCTTTTGTGCGAATAAAGAGTTAGGAGTTAATTAAAATCAAAAATTAGGCAATTTTAGATCAAGTACATTTAAAGTAGAGTTTTAAGTACGACAAATGTAACTTGATTTTTTTCAATTTATATTAAAGTATATCAATATAATATCTATTATACCCATATTCGCACTGACTATTCAATGTAATTATATCAGAATAATCATCTATAATCGACTTTGCTTAGCTTTCTGATTCGTTTTTTTAGTTAAAAAAAAATGGTACCATGGTAATTATATTGTGTCAGGAATAGTTTTATTTTCAATAAATAGTTTTTGAGTTTAAATAATTTTTCGATCGTTTAAAGGTAGAGTTGTCATCTCTTAGAAACACACCTTGCCAAATGGAATGATAATTTTGCAGTATTTGGTGTTGTCGGTCTGCGGTGGTTTCGGTGTTGGCTTGGGTGGCTTGGGATAGGGATAACCTGGATAAGGATATGGATAGCCGGGATATGGCCAGCCAGGATAAGGCCAACCAGGATAAGGATAGCCAGGATGGCCAGGATGATGGTGTCCAGGAGGATGATGATGTCCAGGTGGATAATGACCAGGAGGATGATGATGTCCTGGAGGATAATGGCCAGGAGGATGATGATGTCCTGGAGGATAATGACCAGGAGGATGATGATGTCCAGGTGGATAATGACCAGGAGGATGATGATGTCCTGGAGGATGCTGATGTCCTGGTGGTGTTCCCGGCTTATCATCTGTATCAGTATCGTCAGGCACAGTTCCGTCCTTTGGTGGTGGTGGACCCGGCTGTGGTGAGCCTGGTGCTGGGTAAGGATAGTAGTAGGGTGGATATCCGTAGGGTGGATAATAGTACGGAGACGAAGGATATGCCATCTGACGTGCTGTGTCCTGAGCCGTATCTTCTTCTTGCTCGGCATCTGGCGATGTCATCAAAGTGTTACTCTCATCGTCCTCCTCCTTTTGGCTCCTCAAATTGCTGTAAAAAGTCTCAGCATCATACACCTCCTGATCGTCAGTGCCGATCACATCCTCCAGTTTGTAGACCAGCACCTGTCTTTCCGCCTTTGGCACAGACTTTGCCACGGCCAGGCCACAACATAGTGCCAACAACAGGCACAGAACAAATTTCAAGCTCATTTTGTGAGCGCTTCTATCGAACTGATGAATGACTCTTTGGCACTTCGTATTTATAGGCAGATCAAAGTTTTTGAAAAAATGTCAAGGGGTAAGTATGCAAAATTAGATGATAGATGGCTTAGAATCGAAAAATTATCAAATTTTCTAGATGATAAAAATTTAAATGCAGAATCAATTAAGAGGCCAAACCATCATCAAAATGACATTCCGCTTCAAAATCGGTTGATTTTTGATGAAGTTATGAGAGATTGAAGTTTTTGAAAAAATGTCAAGGGGTAAGTATGCAAAATTAGATGACATATGGCTGAGAATCGAAAAATTATCAAGCTTTCTAGATGATAAAAATTTAAATGCAGAATCAATTAAGAGGCCAAACCATTATCAAAATGACATTCCGCTTAAAAATCGGTTGATTTTTGATAAAGTTATGAGAGATCAAAGTTTTTGAAAAATTGTTAAGGGGTAAGTATGCAAAATTAGATGATAGATGGCTTAGAATCGAAAAATTATCAAATTTTCTAGATGATAAAAATTTAAATGCAGAATCAATTAAGAGGCCAAACCATCATCAAAATGACATTCCGCTTCAAAATCGGTTGATTTTTGATGAAGTTATGAGAGATCAAAGTTTTTGAAAAAATGTCAAGGGGTAAGTATGCAAAATTAGATGATAGATGGCTTAGAATCGAAAAATTGTCAAATTTTCTAGATGATGAAAATTTAAATGCAGAATCAATTAAAAGGCCAAACTATTATCAAAATGACATTCCGCTTAAAAATCGGTTGATTTTTTATGAAGTTATGAGAGATCTAAGTTTTTGAAAAAAATGTCAAGGGGTATGTGTAATGCTGTAAAGTATATATATTCTAGATCAGCAACAATAGCCAAGTCCATATAGTCATGTCCATTTGTCTATCTGTCGGTCTGTCTGCATAAGCACCTAGATCTTCGAGACTATACAAGCTAGAGGCACCAAACTTGGAATGTAGATTTCTCTATATTGCATGCAAACCAAGATTGTATTTTCTTTTGGTTCGGACCACTATATCACATAGCTGCCATTGAACCAATCGGTGGAAAATAGGGCGTTAATATGAAAAAACCGCAATGTCTGATTGTCTAAGTTTGGGCAGCACTGATCTATATTCAACCAAATATCAGAAATAGCTCTATTCTCCAAATTGCATTGAAATGTGGAACTAAAATATTTAACCATATACTATTATATATATTCAATAAATAGTTTTATTATTTAAATAATATTTCGAACAAATACAGAGTTAAGATTTTTATCTTTGGGTTCCTAATTGATAAAGGTGATTTTTGTGTTGCCTCATCCCAGAATACCTCCTAAAGGTCTGTTGTTGCCTCCTCCCAGGAGAGGAACTGCAGGTCTGTTGTTTCCTCCCAGGATACCTCCTAAGGGTCTGTTGTTGCTTCCTCCCAGGAGAGAAACTGATGGTCTGTTATTGCCTCCTCCGAGCACACCAGCTAAGGGTCTGCTGCTGCCCACTCCAAGGAGACCAGGAGAGAAACTGATGGTCTGTTGTTGCCACCTCCTTGGACCTGATGGTCTATTGTTGTCTGCTCCCACGCCACCAAATAAGTTTCCTCCTTGGAGAGAAAGAACAAACTAAACATTTCACGGTTTATTGGTTATTGGTGGAAGATACGTTGGCCCCGGTGTAGAAGGTCTAGTAGGCCTACTAGGTCTACTAGGTCTAGTAGGCCTAGGAGGTCTAGTAGGTCTAGTAGGCCTAGAAGGTCTAGTAGGTCTATTAGGTCGAGTGGGTCTAGTAGGAACCGTAGGTTGATTAGATCTAGGTAACATTGCAATTATGCAAGTTATCACACTTGTACATGTTGCCCTAGCAGTGTATCCTTTAACATCCTTCCGACGTTCCATCATCATCTTATGGACCGAGTCATTCTTGTCAGACTCTGTCACAGACTTTGCCACCGCCAGGCCACAACAAAGTAACAGCAAAAGAAATTCAGCGAATCTTAAGTTCATTTTGCGAATTTTACTATCTAACTGAATAATGGTCCCAGCGACTTTAGTATTTATAGTCGAAAGATATTGCGAATTTATAATGATAACTTTCACTATTTTGGAGATTACGTAAATCATAGATTTTAATAATTTCCTACCCACCATAAACCTACCTATCTTGAACATCTAATTTGAATGTGAATATATTATAACATTGCGAAATTTCGTTATAATTTAACACTTTCTTTTGTGCGAATAAAAGATAGGACTTAATTAAAATCAAAAATTAGGTAATTTTAGATCAAGTACATTTAAAGTAGAGTTTTAAGTACGACAAATGCTACTTGATTTTTTTCAATTTATATTATAGTATATCAATATAATATCTATTATACCCATATTCGCACTGACTATTCATTGTAATTATATCAGAATAATCATCTATAATCGACTTTGCTTAGCTTTCTGATTCGTTCTTTTAGTTAAAAAAAAATGGTACCATGGTAATTATATTGTGTCAGGAATAGTTTTATTTTCAATAAATAGTTTTTGAATTTAAATAATTTTTCGACCGTTTAGAAGTAAAGTTGTCATCTTTTAGAAACACACCTTGCCAAATGGAATGATTATTTTGCAGTATTTGGTGTTGTCGGTCTGCGGTGGTTTCGGTGTTGGCTTGGGTGGCTTGGGATAGGGATAACCTGGATAAGGATATGGATAGCCGGGATATGGCCAGCCAGGATAAGGCCAACCAGGATAAGGATAGCCAGGATGGCCAGGATGATGGTGTCCAGGAGGATGATGATGTCCAGGTGGATAATGGCCAGGAGGATGATGATGTCCTGGAGGATAATGACCAGGAGGATGATGATGTCCAGGTGGATAATGACCAGGAGGATGATGATGTCCTGGAGGATGCTGATGTCCTGGTGGTGTTCCCGGCTTATCATCTGTATCAGTATCGTCAGGCACAGTTCCGTCCTTTGGTGGTGGTGGACCCGGCTGTGGTGAGCCTGGTGCTGGGTAAGGATAGTAGTAGGGTGGATATCCGTAGGGTGGATAATAGTACGGAGACGAAGGATATGCCATCTGACGTGCTGTGTCCTGAGCCGTATCTTCTTCTTGCTCGGCATCTGGCGATGTCATCAAAGTATTACTCTCATCATCCTCCTCCTTTTGGCTCCTCAAATTGCTGTAGAAAGTCTCAGCATCATACACCTCCTGATCGTCAGTGCCGATCACATCCTCCAGTTTGTAGACCAGCACCTGTCTTTCCGCCTTTGGCACAGACTTTGCCACGGCCAGGCCACAACATAGTGCCAACAACAGGCACAGAACAAATTTCAAGCTCATTTTGTGAGCGCTTCTATCGAACTGATGAATGACTCTTTGGCACTTCGTATTTATAGGCAGATCACAAAAGACTTGATCACTTTTTGGCGGATAACTTAATTCACAGATATTAAAATTGACCCACATAGTTGCCAATCTACTCCATTTGTAAAAAGCACCAAGACAACGCCTTTAAAATCCAATTTGAATGCGAATATGCCAAACAATAACATGCAAATCAGTTGAGCCATTAAATTCAGTTAAGAACATGGCGAAATTTCGCTCTGATTTAACTGTTTTTTCTATACAAACGAAGTTTAAATTCAATTCTTTGCGAAATGATCATTTTTATAACCACACTTAATGCAAATTTGATTGATACCCTTTCAATATACTTAAGCATTTCTCTGCTTACACGCAAAAAAATGAGCCGAGTTTCCGGGAATGATTAATCCCAAAGATTTTAATACGTTCTCAGCAACTATTTGGATCTTTGGATTTCTTATAATAATTTTGTACTTGACTGACAGTTTTTTTTTTCTTATTGTTATAATTAAACAACTATATATTTTGTAAATATTTTAATGGGCATCAATAATAAATCGCTAAAAATGATATATGTATAGATCTTTAGGGTATAAGACATATTATTAAAAAACTATTTTTCTCAAACACACTTTCGAAGCTAGTTTCTTAAAAAGAAAGACATTTTCAGGATAAAATTTTTTATTAATTTTGCTTATATTTTCAAAAAGTTTATTTTCTTTAACAAATCAATTTTATTTTATAAACTTGGTATCAGTTTTTTAAAATTTCTGATTTAATATGTGAATGGAGTACGATTCGGAAAGCCAGGAAAATTATATCCAGGATAACCAGTCTACGGATAATTATAATACGGATAGTAAGTATAAGGATAAGAATTATAGAGATAAGCATAATTGTAATACGGGGTAAATGTATATAAAGAATTGTGCAGAAAGTCTTGTGTCGGATTTTCATCAGTATCTATATCCACATCAGCAGCGACATCAATTTCTGCAATTCTATTCTTATCCGCACTTTCCACTTTGGAAAATAGATAGATTCTAGTTGATAAGTCGGCCCTGTCCAACTCCAGCCTTCTGGAGACTTCTTGGATTGACAAAGAAGGCTACAGCAGCGTAAGGAGAGTACCAACAATAGACTAAGTACAAATGTCACGTTCATCTTGGGGGTAGAAGAAGTTTTTCAACTGTTAAACTCTTCATTGAGGTCGTAGTTTATATACTAGTTTTAGTAAATACTTGTAGTACAATGTAAAAAGCCAACAAACCATGCGAGAATCTTTTTGGGTTGACATTCACTTCTAAGCCGAGACTGTGAGTCATTATTATGCAAATCAGTTAAGCCATCTTAGTTGGCTTACAACTCAAAAGTGGACCCACCTTTTGAATATGATTTGATCGTTGTCAAATTACTCATTCTTTCAGAAGCAATAAATGTCAAGCTAAGCAGATTAAACTATAAATCTTATAGTTAATGTAAAAGAAGATTCTCTTCTTGACTACGTTTCTAGATGATTATTAATTGATTTATTCTTTTAGCAAGTTTTAAAGAAAACACGCTAAAAATAGCATAAATTAAGGCACATAAATGAATGGAAGTAGCACTTTAAAATTCAATTAAATTGCTAAAATTACCAAAGTTTTTAGAAGATTATTACTAATTTAATTATTCCTGAAAATTATAATAACCGTTTCTTACCAGAAAACTTACAAAAACAATTTTTGCGAACTTTAAAATTAAGCCTATTAAATTAAATTCTCATAAAAAATTTGAGCACAATAGTAGCGAATTTTCAACGTATAGAAATTGTAATAAATTAAGTAAAATAAAATTAATAAAAAACTGGTTTAGTTTGGTATTTTGTTTATTAATGTGATTTATTGTAAACGTATTTTCGTTGTGATCATACTTCAGCGCAAATGTTGCCCAATCCTAAGACAGTCTTGCAGAGCTTTGTCGGCTTTGGCGTTTCTTCTGTCCTGTGGTGGTGGTGGGGATAGCCTGGATAGCCTGGATAGCCGTGTCCATAGTATGGATAGTAGTAATAGGGATAACCAGGATAGCTAGGATAACCAGGATAACTGGGATACCCAGGATAACTGGGATAACCAGGATATCCGGGATAACCAGGATATCCGGGATAACCAGGATAACTAGGATAACCAGGATATCCAGGGTAGTGAGGGTGATGCGGGTAATGGGGGTAATGGGGATAATGCGGGTGACTTGGATGGCCCGGATGATGACCAGGTGTGCCAGGTGTGCCGGGTCTGCCAGGTCTGCCAGGTCTACCAGGTCTACCAGGTCTACCTGGTCTACCAGGTCTGCCAGGTGTACCACCATTATCCGGCTCGGGGTCATCAATTTCCTCGGCTGCAGCGAGAGCTAGACTGTTGCTTTCCGCATCGATAAATCCAAGATCCGTATCAAGATCATCACGACTTGACTCCGTTGGCTCCACGGCAGCAGCAATGGACATAGCACACCAAAGTGCCAGAAATAGGAAGAAAATCACTTTGAAGCTCATTTTGAAAGCACCTCTTTCCAAATGATTTGAATCTTATAACTCACATGCGTATTTATATATTTTTACACAAATGTCAAGTTATTCAAACTCACAAAAACATTAACCTAATTTCGTTGAAAACCCATAAAAGGCCTAGCATAATATCATGTTTAGCTGACGCATTAAGAAAAAATCAAAAATCAGATCGTCATCATCTAAAGCACTATTCGCATGCAAATAGCTTGGACTAATATAATCAGATTAGAATACAATCTGTGCCAACTTTAAATACTTATGTTAATAACCGGTTTCTAAAATCAAGATTATTGAACTTACATTATTTATTTATTTTGTTTAATTAAACAACTTTTAAAGAAACACGTGGAAAAAGCTATAGTCGAGATTCCGACCATAGGATACCCGTTACTTATTTTAATATATATGAAAGTACTTTTAGAAAATTACTTGTTTTGCTCTGAAAACTTGAATTCGCCATAAATACCGTTCTACTTGTCTGATCTTGATGTGGGATAATAAAAAATATAACTAGATAACGTAAATTACCATAAATATTGTATTAACTTAAAAACTATGGGCGTGGTGGTTTTTCGCAGTTTGCGGGGGCGAAGGGGGGCGTAACTTTAGTTTGAAACAAACCTGATCTTCGTCAGGTATATAGAAATCTGTATGCCAAATTTGGTTACTCTTCCTCTTATAGTCTCTGAGATCGGACAGACGGACTAACAGACAAACATGGCTATATCGACCCGGCTGTTAATATATATACTTTATGGGGTTGGAGACGCCTCATTTTCCCTGTTACATACATTCCAACAAGCACAATATACCCTTTAACTTATTTTCTAAGTAACGGGTATAATGATAAAAAAAACAAAGAACAGAATTCTGTAAGCAAATTTAAATAAATACAAAAATAAATATATTTCTTAGAAAACTAGGAATTTCTGTTAAAAAAAATTTACTATCAATGTATATTTAAATACACTGTACAAAATAAGCTTCACTTAAAAATCGGAATAAAATAATATTTTTTACACAAACCCAAACATTTTTGATTTAGGAATCCGTCATAAAAAAATTAAAAAATACTTAACTTAAGTAAAATTAATTTTTGATTAAACATTTAAAAGGACAATACGTTTTATTACAAATATATTTAAAGCTCTAAGAATGTAAATTAAACTTAATAAATTTTATAAAAACAAGTTATGTTTGGTTTTATGTTTATTTTTATTTTGTTTAAATGATTTATTATAAAAGTATTCTCATTGGGATTATGTTTAGGCACAAACACCTCCCATTCCTAAGATTGTTTTGCAGAAGTTTGACCTTTCAACTGCCCTTTTGTCATAGTAATGATGGTGATAAGAATGACTTGAAGATTGATATGGATAGCCGGAATAGCTGGGAAATCCAATAAATGGAAAGCCATAGTATGGAAATCCCGGATAATAATAGCTAGGATAACTGGGAAAACTAGGATAACCTGAAGAGCCGGGATATCCGTGATATCCAGGGTATCCATGATGATGCTCATGATGATCTCCATGATGATGGCCGTGGTTATGACCATGATTATGACCATGATTATGACCATGATTATGACCATTATTGTGACCATGATTATGTCCATGATTATGTCCATGATTATGTCCATGATTATGACCACTATTATGTCCATGATTATGACCATGATTATGTCCATTATTATGACCATTGTTATGACCATGATTATGACCATTATTATGTCCATTATTATGTCCATTGTTATTTCCCGGTGGTCTTGGGCGGTCTAGATGGGAATCGGGATCAATCGCATCCTCCGGCTCCCCTTCTTCAATTTCCTCGGATGCAGCGAGAGCTAGACTGCTGCTTTCCTCATCGATATCCCCGAGATCCGTATAGAAATCATCACGAGTTGTCTTCGTTGGTTCCACGGGACTTGCCACCGTTGGTTCCACGGGAACGGCAATGGAGATGCCACACCAAAGTGCCAGAAGTAGACAGAAAATCACTTTGAAGCTCATTTTGAGAGCAGCTCTTTCCAAATGATTTGAATCCTATCACGCAAATTCGTATTTATATATTTTTACACAGATATCAAGATATTCCAAGCTCATAACAACCTAATAACCTAAATTCTTTATAAGAAACACAAAGGATCTAAAAAATATCACGTTTTGCTGATGCATTAGGAGAGAGTCAAAAATTAGCTCGCCATCATCTAAAAAACTATTCACATGCAAATTATTTGAACTAATAAAATCAGCTTAGAGCAAAATCTATGCCAAGTTAAAATACTGATGGTACACTGTTAATAATCAGTTTTCAAAATAAAGAATTTTGACATTTTTACCTACATATTTTATACATATTTATACAAATATTGCAAATTAATATTTTTCTCACAAAACTAGAAATTTTTGTTGAGAAAAACTTTTTTTAACTGCCAAAAAAAATTTGTCTTAAGAATGTATGGTTGAAAATAAAACATTTTTTTTTTTAGTGTAAAAAGTCACGATAAATTCTGCACCCAAAACTTATGATGAATAAAATATGAAAATAAACCAAAAAGCATTTGCTCAAAAATAACGCCGTTATGATAAGATCAAGTGGAATTTTAGCAGCTAATCGCGTTCAAACTGATCAGTTGTTATACTTGAACTCTGACAGTGACATGTGACTGACATGAGGCTTCTGCTTTTTCTACCAGACTTTAAGTAGTTCAGTAATTAATCACAGTCTAGGTAAATAGAATATCGGAGTATATAAGCTGAAGAACAATAAGAGCATTGTGTTTAGACTTCAGATAATATTTAAACGAAATGTTTGTCGTTTTATTTAGTCTTGTTTTAATCGGTCTTTCGAATTGTCTACCCTTTGGTTTCAGTGGAACTCCAAATATTCATGTTGTGACGTATTCAGCTGATGGACAACTTCAAGTTGGACCCAATCAACCTGCCTGGTTGATGAGTGCTTTGCAGAAACCAGTGAAGAATGGAACAACTGGTGGTGAGGATCAAGGAAGACCAGTCAAGGCATTCTGGAGAAGATTCTTTAATCGCTTTCAGAGAGAACCACAAATAATTAATCTTAATCAACTCGGTCGAGACTTGGAAGATGAATTTTTCCCGCTGGAGGAACCTGAATTTTTGCTGCTTCAACCACAACAAATTCAGCCATTGTTGATAAGGAATTTAGAACTACAGCTGCCGATCTACGAGGATCAGTTGAGTTCATATCAAGTTTTTGGCGGAATTTGAACGAACTTCATAAACCTAATTAGTTATATGTTTACAGCTTTCATTCACACGTTTTTCATTAAATTAAATTAAATTTGTACGATCGTCACAGAATAGAATAAAATAAAATGTTGAATTAAAAACGCCTAATAGGGAATATCAACTTTGAGATGAGGCTGAGATACCGATCAAATAAAAATGTAGTGATACGTTATTTTGAACTTCGAGGATCATATAAAATATTCGCGGAATTTGAACTTACTTCACGTGTTGGACATAAACCTAATTAGTTAAATGTTTAAAACTTTCATTCACACGTTCGTCATTAAAATATGCAAAAATTTTTACGATAGTCATAGAATGGAATTAAATAAAATGTTGAATTAAAAACGCCTAATGGGGAATATCAACTTTGACATGAGACTGAGATACCGATTTAGATAAAAATGTATTGATATGGAATTTTGAACTAGGATTGCCGATCTACGAGGATCAGTTGAGATAGTATCAAATTTTTGCCGAGTTTGAACGGATATAAACCTAATTAGTTAAATGCTTGAAACTTTCATTCACACGTTCTTCATTAAATTATGCAAAAATTTTTACGATCGTCACAGAATTGAATTAAATAAAATGTTGAATTAAAAACGCCTAATGGGGAATATCAACTTTGACATGAGGCTGAGATTCTGATTAAAATAAATATGCACATATTTTATGCTATGTAAATTGATAAACATATATTTCTCAACAAGAAGAGTTGAAATGGCATTTACATAATTAATAGGCTGAAATTAATAAACTGAACTGGAACTGAACTCGACCTGTCCATTTTTATTCTATATAAAGTCTCTTTGCCATTTGACTTTGGATCAGTTCTATTTTGTTCTTCAATAGGTCAAAGAATGCTACGAATTAGCGCCATATTAATCCTCTTTGGATTTTGTGTGTTCACACAAACCCAGGCATATCAGATTTTTGCCCGTGCCGCAGCGCAGAATGTCGATGAAGAGGATCCTGAGCCACAGGGACGCATCTTTTCGATTGTGAGCGCTTCAGAGCCAGCGAAATATCCGTTGTACGATCCGAAACCGATTATAATCACACAGCCGTCACAGCCAGCGTATCCACATCCGCCATATTATCCAGGGTATCCACAGCAGCCGCCAGTGATACATCCTATACCCTATCCAGTGCCACATCATCCACATCCGCCACAAACGATCATCAAGCCAATTGTCTACAGGCCATATTATTCTCATGGACATGGTCATCATCATGGTCATCATCATCATCATCATGGACATCATGGTTATCCTTATGGTCCTAACGTCTTCCCACCATTCATCAATATTACCTACTCAGCTGGAGGCGCCACCACCGGTGGCACCACCGGCGGTACCACTGGCGGTACCACTGGCGGTACCACCGGCGGTACCACCGGTGGAATTGATCTAACTGGTCGCATTCAGGAGCAGATGCAATTGAATGATATTTCCCAACTGACTCAGTTGATTTTGGCTCAAAATCAAGCTCAACAGTTGCAGCAACAAATTCAACAGATCCAACCTTTTCCACAAATCCAACAGATCCAGCAACTTCCACAAATCCAACAGATCCAGCAACTTCCACAGTTCCAGATTCAATCGCAGTCGTTGCCAGTGCCTGTAATTTATCGACCAATCAACAGCAATCAGGAAGGAACCTTTACACTCGCCGATGAGCCAGAAAATCAATCAGATTATGTGACAGCTGATCAGCTGGTTGACATCGATGAGCAAAATCAACTCACGCTAAAGCCTCAGAGAAATCCGATTCTGGTGCGTCGCCAAAAACCCAAGAAGAAATCGAAGAAGACCAAAAAAGTCAAGGTACAGCAAATCTATGTCGCTTTGAATCCAGCCCAACAACAACAACTTCAAGCTGAAGCTCAACCTCAAGCTCAAGTTGACAACATGGAGGTCGCAATGTAATATTAATGAAATTTGTAATGAATGCTAAACGAAAATTATTATCGAAAGCTTAATAAAAAATACAATTAAAATAGATATTTATACAATGTATTTACAAGAGTATTGAATTTTTTAATCCTTGAACAGGTCTTAACGCCATTTCAATGAAAATTGTAATGAAAGTTAACTGAAGGGTACTTATATAAAAAAATATGACTAAAGATTCAAGATTCTCGACATAATGAAGATTTGTAATGAATGGTGTTCGATAGTTTGTATTGCAAATTAATAAAAATTGAATTGAAGCTCAAACTGACATTATTAAGTTCATAATGCAGCTTAATGAAATTTGTAATGGAAAAGAATTTAGCAATTAAAATACACATTTATTAAATGTAATTTATTTTTCTTTGTTGCCCAATAAACCTTGTAGTGAGCATAAATATAACAATTAAAATAGTTATTTATGAAATTTATTTGTGTATTCATTTAACTTAGAATTTCCCTCAAGGAAAATGAGCCTGGGGAATGGAAGCAAACACATTGCATGTAATTGATATGCACAATTTAAAACCAAACAATAATTAAATATATGAACTATAATTTTCATTTCATTAAAATAACACAATTTTCTGATGGGCAATTAAAACAATTGAAATCAACTTCTTGTTGAATTTTAAATGAAATTGAATTAAATTGCGAGGGAATTAGCAAAGTGATAATTCTAAGCTATAAAATAATTGTGAATTGCCCAGTCCTTTTCAGCTTTCACCAATTATTTCAATACAAATGTCTTTGACCTGAAAATGCCGAAATTCTGTGGATTTTTATTGCCACACGATTTAATTTTTCGAAGAACGCCTAAAATGAAACATCGAAATTATCATCAATTATTTATGCAAAATTTCGCTAGAAACTCAATTTAAATATTTGGTAGGGTCAACATGTTATAAAAGATAGAGCTAGCTTTTAACTGACCTCAGTCAGTTTACAGTTATAGAGCTCGAAAAACGCTCAAAAGTCGCAGTAAAAAGTGCAAAATGTTGACACGACAAGGAATGAAAATACTGTTGGTGCTACTGTATCTGGGAATCAGTGTGACGGCCCAGGAAGAACTACGTCAAAAAGATCCCAACAGGGTCGTATTAGAGTTTCCAACTTTAAACCTTACTAGGCTTTATAATGACATCAATTTGATGAATGTGTATAACAAACTCTTCAATTCGATGAAGGACAAGCCGGCAGTTCCTGCTGTTGCTCCTGTCACACCCAAGGAACAACAACTACCGATTGTCAGACGAACGGTTGTTACACCTATACAACAACTACAACAGAATGGTATTCGATATAATTATAGGCCCCAAGCAACCAATGGATATATTAACACTGTTTCCAATCCAACTTTATCTGGAACTCAGCGCATTTCTTTTGATGATATTGTTGGTAACTTTGATACCGGTAAACCAACGAATTTTCAGCTCTTTAACGCCGATATAGATGTATATGGAGGAACTCAGCCTGGATATGGTAATGGATATCGACCTGTATATACCGGTGGATATCGACCTGGCTATGGCGGTGGTTATCAACCTGGCTACGGCGGTGGTTATCGACCTGGATATGACGGAGGTTATCGACCTGGACAGGGAACTCCGTTAGGAGTTCTATATCAGATGTACGGCCTAAATAACTTAAATAAATTACCCGGTTTTAATGTGCAAGAGTTATCGCTGTCACAGTTGCCCCAAAATGGCGCCGAATTACCCGGCAATTATTACAATCAATACAATAATCGTCCATATTATCAACATCATCATCATCATGATCATGGTAGTTACAGACCCGTCTTTAATGATGCTGATATTGGGGATTTTCAACGTTGGTTGATATCTCGATATGGACAACGGGGACAAGGTATCCAGGGAATAAGAAACTCGAATTATGCACAGGAAGATATTGAGGGTTATCAAGATGATTACATCGATGATTATGCTGATGAAAATGGCGATGATTATGGCGATGAGGGCGATGACTTTGGATCGTGGCGCAAAGCAAATTCCGAGACTAAAACAAAACAACGCAAAACCAACAAAAAACTTAAGACGAGGAAAGGCAAACAACAACAAAAAAGACTACAACGACAAAAACAACAACAACAACAGTCTCAACAGCGCTCGAAACGCATTAGTTATTAATTAGTTAATAGTGCATAAATAAATACCGACTGACTCATGAATTTGCCTTTTATTGTTGGGTGGAGAAATTTATATTTTCATAGAAACTTTTTTAGTGTTTTATATGTATTGGTTTTTTTTTTTTAAATTTCCATTTGCATTTATATTTCTTTTGATTTTGCTTTGCTAAATATGCAAAATCTTTGAGTGCGACATTTAGTTGGTCAGCGAACTCACAACGATAAATATGAATACACGAGCTCTGCAACTGTTTTTAGTTGCGTTGATCTGTGATTTGCTAAGTGTTCACAGCTTGCCACTAAATGTGGCAGAGTCAAAGCAACGCACAGCTTTGCCGCTGCTCTTTCTGCTGTCTTATCCACAGTTGAGCCCAGTTGGTGGCATCTTGCCGGGAATTCCCATTCGACGGCCACAGGATGAGCTTCCGGTTACACAAAAGCCAATGTCTCAACTGTCTCAGCTGTCTGACGAGTTGCCACAAAATGTCCAAAATGACGATACAAATTCGGTGATACGTGAGCAGTTTATACAGGGTATACTTCAGGGATTACAATCAATGACTGGAGCTGCATCTGTAAACTCCGCTGTCTTGGCCGATTTTCTGGAACAGGTGAATGCGGTGAGCACCACAGTGGCACCTAAAATTACCGCTCCACCTACTGTCGAGAAGGACGCTCAGGTAATTGACGATAATGAGGCCGACTATGATTACATAGACTTTAAGAACGGTTCTCGCATCAAATACGACTTGGATAACGATCAGCAATCAGCAGATGATGTCGAATATCCAAATAAGATCTTAGTCGATCCACCGTTTGTCGGCTACTTTGGAAGTCAACAGCTTGTTATCTAGATCCATCTGGAGTGGAATGAAAACAAGTCTACACTCAGAGAAAAATGCAGAGAGAGCAAGAGTTAAATATGGAATAAGTCAATCTAAAATAAATAACATTATTTAAATAGATTTTGTATTAAATAAAAAACATATCTAATTTACATAAGAAACTTTTTATATTATAACATTTTCTAGTAAATAAAAATATTTGAATATTAAATATAAACTTAAATTAATTTGAAAACGATTAAATTTTCTTTATGAAATGTTTAAAAAATAAAAATTGAAAATTGTACATAAAACAAGCTACAAAACATATTATTAACAAATATTTGATTTTAAATTAAACAAAATAACACAAAATCATATGAAATTGTTTAATTTTAATAGAATTAAGTTTGATTACGCTGTTATTTTTAATACAATATATATAAAAAATAATTAAGTTTTACTTGTTAGAGTGAAACTCTTTATCATTTTTTTTATTAATACATATTCTTTTAACATATAATTTAACTTAATAGAATCAGACTGCATATAATTTAACTATTAGATTTTTTTCTGTGTGCAGCTCTTGCTTGGATCAAAAACCATTATTTAAATGCTCTTTCTTCGTATTTTTCTAAGACAATAAAGCGCTGCTCAAATCTTTTCACATTTTATTACATTTTGTGTCTGGGCTAAGACGATAAATAAGACATTCACACTATACACGATTAAGTAGCCTCAAATATATATAAGCATTTGTGCTAAGCTGGCGAAAATTCAGTTCTAAACGAGTTGCTTTGACGTGAGGTCGCTAAAATGTTAATTAGTCGTCTCTGGATTCTAATTCTCTTGGCCTGGGTGCCTGTTTGGGCCCAGTTACCTACGATTAGTATACGACCACTCACCCTGCAGCTGCCAACTTGGAATATTCGTGACATATTTAGGCAAATAGCAACGGGCACTTCGAATGCTGAACCGACTCCAACAACTCGAAGACCTTCTAGTCATCGACCGAGCTATAATCAAAACTGGAACTACTTGAATGATTATTACAACTACATTAATTACAACAAATACTTGGAAGATCTCAATAGACAATATCAAATAGCGGCCTACAACAATTACTTATATCAGCTATACTCCAAGCCAAACAAGCCGTTAAAACCCCACAGACCAGCATCACACAGCAGTTCCTCGGTAGGAACACAACCGATTGGTGCCTCCACAACATTGCTAACACCAGCGAGTCCCAACTTATCAGAATTGCCAGAGGAGCCAACATTGGCATCAACGGCATTACCAGCAGAGCATACTTCTGAAATAGACTCAACAGCATTGCTAACAGAGTCAACAGCGTTGCCAACAGAGTCAACAGCGTTGCCAACAGAGTCAACAGCATTGCCAACAGACACAATTTCTGTTTCCAGCTCAACAACATTGTCAACAGAGTCTACTGCATTGCCAACAGAGTCAACAGCGTTGCCAACAGAGTCTACATCGACCTCAACAGCATTGCCAACAGAAGCAACATCAGTTCCTAGCTCAACAGCATTGCCAACAGAGTCAACTTCGACCTCAACAGCATTGCCAACAGAGGCAACAGCAGCTGCCAGCACAACAGCATTGCCAACACAGTCAACTTTGGCTTCTGGCTCAACAGTAGAGGGTACAGTGGTTCCCAGTTCAACCGAATTGCCAACAGAGTCAACAGCATTGTCAACACAGTCAACAGCATTGCCAACAGAGTCAACTTCAACCTCAACAGCATTGCCAGCAGAGTCAACTTCTGATCCCAGCTCAACAGCATTGCCAACTGAGTCAACAGCATTGCCAACACAGTCAACAGTGTTGTTAACAGAGTCAACAGCAGCTCCCAGTTCAACAGCATTGCCAACACAGTCAACAGCACAGCCAACAGAGTCAACTTCAACCTCAACAGCATTGCCATCAGAGTCAACTTCAGCTCCCAGCTCAACAGCATTGCCAACTGAGTCAACAGCATTGCCAACTGAGTCAACAGCATTGCCAACTGAGTCAACAGCATTGCCAACACAGTCAACGGCGTTGTCAACAAAGTCAACAGAACTGCCAGCCGAGCCAGCTTCCGCTTCTAGCCCAACCACATTGCCAACAGAAGCTACTTTAGTTCCCAGCTCAACAGCATTGCCAACAGACTCGACATCAAGCTCCACAGCATTGCCAACAGACTCAGCTACTGAATTCAGCTCATCAGCATTGCCAGAAGAATCAACAACGACCACGACAGCATTGCCAACAACAACAGAATTTTCTTTCACAACAGAACTGCCAACAACAACAGATTTGCCAACAGAGTTGCCCATAACAACAGATTTGCCAACAGAGTTGCCAACAACAACAGATTTTGCCTTTTCAACAGAGTTGCCAACAACAACAGACGTCTCTTCCTCAGCAGAGCTGCCAACAATTGCCACCCAAGAAGAAATTGTGGAAATCACTCCATCAACCGCATTTCCCCTTCCATTTCCATTAGTTCGCATAAGTAATAATAATGTCAACAACTTTAAAATTAGAAATCCCGCATCCGTAAGCGAGGATGAAGTGGATAACTCCAATGATGATGACGAATCTTTTCACATTACTCTCCGACCCGATGCACAATTTGTCAGACTAACCGATAAAGATGGCCGACCTTTGATATTGATAATGCCCGGTTCAAAGAGACAACGGTATTCCCAAAGACGTCGACCTGTTGGACATTCAACACATTCAACTTATAAGCAATACAATACAAGACCACATTCGTCTTATCGAAAAAGAGGTCAATTTTAGGCTCCAACCGATAATCGTATTTTGTTTTGTGATTTAAAAAGAAAATAAAGTTTTATAATCTATATTAGTTTGATTAGGTCGGGTCATTGTTTTATTTAAGCCTCTATAAATTCACATGCTGCGTTAAATTCAGTTCAGTTTAAGTTGAGTTTTCATGATCTCAACATACCAAAATGTTGGCTAAAACTATGTGGCTCTTGCTGTTGACAGCTGGAACAGCTTGGGGAATTTCCTTAAAGACTGATAGATTCAGAGTTGTAGTACCTGTCTTGGATGTTAGCGACGCCTTTTCAAAGAGTTTGGGAGTCTACACAAAACCACAAGCCAACAGAGGAGTCTATTACTACCATCCACCATCACCGCCATTGTATTATCCTGTATTTCCAGCAAAATACCCAGTACATATAATACAGCCAAGACCTCCACGTCCAACTGAGACTCCCATTCCGACAAGCCCAACGGAACCAACTCGGTAATTACAAAAGGATTTCTTCAAAGGAAATCAGCTGAAGAACAGACAACAGTTTGCCTTCCTCTCTCCACGCCGAATCCAAAATTCAACTATAATTTTAAACTACTTCGAAAGTAGATATTTAAGCCATGATTATTTATTTGATATATGTGAATTAGAATAAAAATCAAGAAACATATTTAAAATAGGTATAAAGGACATAAAAGTTTTTTTTAATTTTATATTTAAATGTTACCAGACTATAAACAGAAATTATGTACATTTAATGACTAAAAAAAAATTTAATTCTATAAATAATATACTAATAATTATAATAAATAATTGGATAGACATTGATGTTTTGAATACTGTGTGAATACGTATGAAACAAATTATTGGAGCTCAAATTTAATGTTCGATGTTACCGACTAGCTAAAAATTAAAAACGTATCCAACCGGAAACTTCTACAATTTTGCTCCAATCAGTTTATTTGTGCAACAAATACAATTCGAATTTATTGTATTGCAAAATGAGTCAGTTTCAGATGCAGATTGTGCCTGCATCGATAGCTCATTAGACTAGAAAGCTATTCATGCGATGTGAAAAGATAATAAAATTTGTGATTTTAAATCACAAAAAGGAAATTTATTTAATAATAAATCCCGGTTCGTAAATCCAGAACTTAGCGAACATACACGAGGATACACAGCTGGATGAATACGTCAGATAATTAATATAATATTACATATAATGCTACAAAAAAAACAGTGTAATCAGAGTTGAGCTAAATAAATACAGTGCAGATCTTTTGACTTGAATTAAAGTAGCGCGAAATGTGTGTTCTCTAAAAAAATGTATTGATGCAACAATATAAAAACTAAGCCGTATTGAAAAGCTAGTTAAAGAAGTGATAATCGTCAGGTATTGTTTAATCTCTTTGTTGGCCAAAAGATTCGCAGTTTAATGCCATTGACGAAGTAACGCCCAAGGCAATCATCAATCATCGACATCAGAATGGTCAGCTTTATTAGAAGTATTTATTGTGGGATTAACTCTGTCTGGCTACAATATAAAAGCACTTGGATTTAGCAGATATTAACTGAGTACTGGCCCAGACTCATATCGGGAAAGAAGTGTCAAATATCGATAAATCGAAATTCGTAATGTTTATAAATCACGTTTGTCTTTGGCTGCTGTTTGCAGTGCCAACTTGGAGTCAATCAAGTAACGATGCTGGTCAGATGCGATTACATATTCCAGTTTGGGATATGACAAATATATACACAAGGATAACGGACGCACTTCACGCTCCACAGAAACAAAAGGCTCAGAGGAAAAAGAAAGTAGATCCGGTTACTATAAATGATTATTATAATGATTACTGGGAGAATTATTATTATAATAATCCGCCAATTGTCGAATACGTGCCACGACCACCGCCCCCAACTCGTCCAAGGCCAACAAGAAAACCAACTAGAAGGACAACTACAACCACAACTACAACAACCACAACAACTGCTGCCCCAACAACTGTTGCCCCAACAGCTGTGGTCACCACAACACCACAACCAGAGACAACAATTCCCCCCACGAATCCTCCTGAAACAACAATTCCACCAACTACAAACTCATCGAACCAACCTGTCATCTTAAGCATTACAGATGATAATCCTGAACAGATTTTAAAGCCGGCACAACAATTGTCCATCAAATCGTCACCAAAGTCTGTCAGCTCTTTATGCATTAACTTCCCAAAGCTCTGTAATCAACCCGAGCAGGCGGAATACGTCGAATTGACTGACCGCGATGGAACACCCTACATATTAATATCACAAAAACAACGTAACAAACAAACCCGAAGATCGAGCTATACGCCCACGAAAAGACCCAATAACCAGCTCGTACGCCATGGCAACAACTTCTATATTAATTTACAAAAATCTCAGGGAAAACGGTATTCCTAATATTAGAAAAAGATTATAGTACTAAATAAATTAACATCAGTGTGTACATTTTATACAGAAATAAATTCAGATTGACTTCGAAATTAACAAACAATAAGCCAAAAAATGGCTTTGGAGGTGATCACGTTATGAGGAATCAAAGTTTTTGAAAAGATGGTATGGAAAATTTGATGATATTTGGCTTATACTTAGTCGAAAATTATGAAATTTTTGAAGTGTATAATATTTGATAATATGTATAATATAATATATTCCGCTTGAAAATCGGTTGAGTTTTGGCAAAGTTATGAGAGATCAAAGTTTTTGAAAAAATGTTAAGGGGTTGGTATGGAAAATTTGATGATATTTGGCTTATAGTCGAAAATTATGAAATTTTTTGAGTGTATCAAATATGAATGTAGAACCAATTTGGGGGCCAAATCATTAACAAAACGGTATTCCACTTCAAAATTTGTTGAGTTTTGACAAAGTTATGAGTGATCAAAGTTTTTGAAAAAATTACAAGGGGTTGGTATGGAAAATTTGATGATATTTGGCTTATAGTCGAAAATTATGAAATTTTTTGAGTGTATCAAATATGAATGTAGAACCAATTTGGGGGCCAAGTCATGAGCAAAATCAAATTCTGCATGAAAATCGGGAAGATTTTGATGAAGTTATTAAAGTTGAAAGTTTAAGTATGAATATAAGGTTTTAAAAAAACGTTACTTGAGTAAAAAAATTTGCTTCTACCACATTTTAAGATAAATTTCGTTGGTATTGGTTTCAATGAATTTTCATAATGTATCATAGCTACTTAGTTTACTACAAGATGTTACTGCTACTATTATTTAATATCTTATTATAGATTAACATTATTCAGATTCCAAGCACTCTTGAGAGTACTGTAAGAGCTTTCTACTCTTAGACAAGTAATATTATATCTGTTACGTAATTGCGAGTTATAAAGCGAAAGGGTTCAGAGAGTGACGGAATAAATTCGGTTGTCATTGTGTATGACATGTCAAAGCCAAAACGGGTTTGGGTTCAGCTTAGTTCAGTTGAAATTCGTGGCCAAATGCCAGTCGCAATCGTAGCTCAAGAGCAGCAGGTACTTGGCCAAAAAGGTGTCGCTATGGCAATGTGCGATGTATTGCGGAGGTTGTTGCTGCTTTTAGCCTGGCTAACGCTTTTACAGGTGGACGCTGCCACTGCCAACGATGAGGCACTGCAGCAAATACCCAAATTAAGCCACGCCCAAGTGGCGCTAATCGCTGGCAATGCCACAGCACGTTGCAAGCTCATCCCAGAGCTCTGCTCTTATCAATTACACCTGTACGAGGGGCACGCATTCAGCGTTCAATTGCCACAAAATAACAACAACAACAACAATTTGGCAACTACAACAACTACAACTAACACGCCTCCAGTTGACTCTGAGTCCATTCCCATGATCTTTGCCGTGCCCGGTCACAAGTTGTGGATCTATGCGCAGGTGGAGCGACGGACAAAGTTGGCCAAGAGACGAAAGACGGCGAAAGCTGTTGGCCAACTTCAAGATGCTTATGTAAACACAGATAGACAAGTTCAAAAGTTCCGCTTTGCTGCTTAAATTCAATAAATGAAAACAACAAATAGAAAAAAAAAACAACAATAAAAACCAGTAAGAACACGACAGTCGAGTTGCTCGACTGTTGGATGCCCTATAGCAGTAACTAAAGTTAATTTATTAAATAAGAAATTAAGATAAATAGAATAATCAATAAATAAATATATTTAAACAAATATTTTAATAAAAAAACTTGACTAGATCAAAGGCGCTGACTTTATCCTAAATCTTTATTCCATTTTTCTGATGAAACAGAGTTTTGGTATATTTATTATTGTAAAATAAAATAAAATTGAATAAATAAAAAAAAAAAATAATTACAAAAAAAAATTAAATATATTTTATATGATTAGTCAGTAGTCAAAGCAATTTTCAAATATAAACCTTATTTTTCAATATCAGCTCTGTTTATTTTCCGATTAATATAAAATTTTCCGCAAGCTTTTAAAAAATAACACACATTTCATGTATTAAATTTCAAGAATGTAGTTGCAAAATAACCCATTAAATTCGATTTTGTTTCAAAACTTATAGTCTCCGAGTTGTAGGTATTTCTACACACATTATCACAAACTCACCAACCTGTGTATCACTTAGCTAGGCTAACAAATAACAAACTTAACAAAAAAAAAACTAACGATTCAAGATAGTTTACTATTGACTTATTCACAGTGGCTGCTGTTGCTGCTACTGGCGCTTTAGACCTGGCCAAAACTGTCTTACAGGTTGTCGAACAATAAATAAGACTATTATCTCATTAATGTCGAATTCACGCCATGCTGAGCTGCTGTTCTCAGAGCTGGAAGCCGTTGGACCGCTTTCAACTTTAACCTGTGACCGTCGAGTCGCGTGTCACAGCTGGTGACTCCCCTCTGACCCTTCTTTGACCCCTTGGCCACTTGTCTTGGCCATTAAACTGTCGAAATTCATTTTATTTGGCGTGAACCAAGTCATCATTATGGTCGTCTTCGATTTGTTTACTTAAATATTAATAAATTGACTTTTAAATGCCAGAACGTATTTAATTAAGTCATTCGTTGACTTTCTGAATGAACTGAGACGAAGACTTTGCTTTTGAGAATGGCTAAGAGGGTGGAGAGGGAAGAGCCAGCTGACAATTCATAATATTTAACAATAGATTAATTCTTATTAATCACATTTGCTTACTTAACTTGAAATAGTACATGGAAAGTGAATTTCACCCAAAGAGAAATAGAATGAATCATTATTTGAAGTTACTCATTCAAGCGTAAGTGAATACGTATAATTATTCATTTACAATTGAATGATTTAAGAAGAAATATATCAAAGCAAGGCTTGAATTTACTTTATTCAGATTAATCTAACAAATTCTAAAATTAAAAGAAAGCATTAAAAAAATAATGTAATAACCTTTCTTTTTTTATTTGTTATGCAATCTAAAACTAAAATCAGAGTCATTTTTTAGTATACGTGTACACCAATATTGATTTGTTTAAAATACAATTTCAGCAATTATACATTTTAAAAGTATTCATTCAAACATAATGTAATAAATAAAGCACAAGTTGTGATTGTATTTTTCAACTTCTACTCGACTCTTACGAATATATTTTATTTTTTACGACCCAGTGTTGAGCATAAAAACTAAGTTTAGCTGTAGTTACTTACTTGCTAGCTGTAATCAACACTAAAATGTATCCCTGTTCCTGTCCCTTACAATTCCATATTGGCAACTGGTTTCATTTGAACGGAAATTCAATTCAACGCTCGCTGGACAACAGTTTTCCCCCTTCCCTCTTTTTACCCTGTGTTCCCTAATGTGACAATTGGACTGGACACACAGTCATATCCGCTGGGCACGACGATGACGATGACGACGTTCGTCGTCTTCCTCGGTGATGCTATCATAAATCGTATTCAAAAATTTTCTAATTTCCGCATATGGTAGTATATGCCACCAATTTGTCGTAGTTTCGATTTCCTGCACATGTTGCGTACCCTTATGCTTGCTCTTTCCCTTTCCTTTCCCTTTTCCTTTTCCTTTCCCTTTCCCTTTTTCCTTGTCCATTTGGTCGGTAGTGATTTCCGGTAGTGATTTCACTGGCGCCTTGACATTTGCTGTCGCAACTCCAGAACTCGGATTCAGAGTCGGTGTCGGAGTCGGAGTCAGTTTCGATGTTGAGTTTGACTTTGTATCTATTTCATTGGGTCTCTTTGTTTTTGTTCGCTTTCGCTTGGACTTTGCCACAGTCAGAGGCTTATCTGTTGCAACTGCAGCTCCAAGGACAACTGCAACTGATTGTGGCATGTGGGCAACTTGTCCATCATTGTCATGCCGACTGTCGTTCTTCTTGACAACATCAGCATCCTTTTCTGTCTCCATTTCCATCTCTTTCCCTCTGTCCCGCTCATCACCATTAGCTGCATTAGATGTCTCGATAGACGTCATATTGCTCAACTTGTTCGCCTGCTTTGAGCCATGTTTGTTGTCATCAGTGCCATCAGTTAGCTGCTCACTAGCTTGGCTCTTAGAAGTCAGCCCTTTAGTTTTTGTCTCCCCATTTCTTTCTAATTGCTGCAATGTGCTAATTGCTGCAGACTCTTCGATTTTGGGTGGCAACTCCAGTGCCATTGAATCCCTTTAAGAATATCAAAATTTTTAAACTGAAACAAAACTTAGAAAATGGAAAAAAAATAAAAGACTTAAATTTACCTTTCTATCACTTTTGGTGTTGTTGTCTCTTCCATTTTCTCCTCCTTCTCCTCTTCCTGTTTGTCCTCTATTTCTGGTAATTCTAATTTAAATTTTAATGGCTCGCTCATAACTTCAGTGTTGTTTGGTTTAC
Organism: Drosophila falleni; assembly: GCA_035045575.1. Lineage (NCBI taxonomy): Eukaryota > Metazoa > Arthropoda > Insecta > Diptera > Drosophilidae > Drosophila > Drosophila falleni. The sequence continues at coordinate 13,661,909 of JAWNOV010000011.1, forward strand.
GATCCTGACCAGAATCGGTGTTATTGCTCAGCGTGTTAAGTAGCACAATTTTCTTCTTGCCCATGTTTTGCACATAAAACTCGTGCGAATATAAATTTCGCATTGCGTGTGAGTTTTTCAAACTGAAATTCATTTGCAGCTCCGCTAATTGTCTGTTTATGGCCAAGTTGGTTGCACTTGCTCCAAGATTCTCACTTGATTGTTTTTGCTTGGTAATTATCTGGTCTGCAACTGCGGTTGCATTAGCTGTGGCAACTGTGGCATCTGTGGCAACTGTGGCATCTGTGGCAACTGCGGCAACACCTTGGTTACGTGCCATGTAATTATCGGTGTCCAGATTTCGGTAATGTGATTTTTGCATAGACATTTCACGGCGACTGCTATGCGAGAGTTGCTTCAACAGTTCGCCCATGGGCAGCACTTGACCTGACTGAGTTTCTTGTTGACCCACGAGGTTGACCACTGGTTTATTATACGCATAAACATCCACGTTGAATGCCCCATGAACTGGGGCACGTCTCCAGTGTTTCGCAGCGGACAGCGGCTGAGCTGTAAGTATCGAAATAGATATTAAATAGTTGATAGTAAAAATTTGAATTATAAAACTATTTATTAATTTTAATTTGTATTTAAAATCTTAAAGAATCTCTCATAAAGTAACATTTATTTTTATTTTTTAGCGACAGAAAATTATTCTTTTTCTTGATTTTTATTTAATAATATTATTTTTAAGACTTTTTTGAAATTACTGACATTTTTATTTAAATTTATTGTAATCGTAAAAAAGAATTTTTTAATTTGTAAAATACTCGTAATTCGTATTTGTTATTTTTAATTAATAAAAAAAATCATAACATATCCCTTATCTTCGAATTTTATTATAAGTCATACAAAATAATTGTTTTTAATTAAATAAATCTCATATTTTTTCGTTTTCTATTATGAATTACACTATGTCACTTATTTCTTGATTTTCATTTATAAATCATAAAATCACTTAATTTTTTCCAAAAATCATATTTTTGTTGCATTTTTAAAACTAATTTCTCTAAATTAAATTGTCAAAAAAAATAAATAAATTAAATTTACATGCCACCGCGATGATCAGCAATATCTTGACTAAATTTGGCTGCCACATGATTTCAGCATATTTTGGGCGTCGACTAAACCGATTGTGGTAAATTCACGCAATTTTATTACCTTTTAATTTGGGTCAGCCAAAGATCGAGCTGATGTCTAATTTGCATTTCACATTCACTCACAATGTTCTAAGAATGTGAAAATCAACTTGAATTGGCAAAAAAATAAAAAAACACGCAAACTGGTTTAATAAATGGCTTAGACAACGGCACTTTTTGGATCGAAATGGGAATCTGTTTATGTCGTTAATACCTATTGTTCTTGATGCTGTCAGCATAAAACTTGAATGTTATGGCCGAAACTGATGATGATGGCTTTGTCGTTTATCCGGCGCTTTTACACGCTGACCTGTCAGGGCCTTGACCAATTTAATTTTTATGGGACTCGAGGTGAAAGTTGATCATTTGCATATGAATATCGATATCAATATCGATCATTAATGCCAGAAAGGAAAGTAAAATATACCCCCGAATGCATAAGTAGACACTAAATCACAAATGTTCAAAAATTAAATGCATTTGTCTTTGAATACTTAAATAAATAGTGTTTAAAAAAATATAGATATATATATATATAAATATTTGTGGAATTTATCTTTGCGAAAATGTCAAAAGCAAGTTGAGCGAACGAATGACAACAAACAAAGCAAAAGAAAACAAACAAATGAGAATTGTGAACTGAGAACTGAGAACTGGGAAACAAACCGAGTGACAGCTTGCACTTAGAGCACTTAAGATAACTGTATCTTGTGGCAAGTGCAAGGCCCAGGGCCCATGATGATGGTAATGATAATGATAATGACGATGATAATGATGATGATGTCCAGTGTGCAAGATTTATGAAAACTGCTGTCAGTTAGTGCTTCGAACCGTAAATAGTGGGCCAAGGCGACCGAATTTCCATTCCATTCGGACAATGGCGGCTTCAATGAATGCAGAGAAATAATGCAGATACCACAAAAAAAAGGGAATGCACAAAAAAAGCAGAGAGAGAGAGAGAGAGAGAAGAAAATGACAGGCGGGCGGACAGACAGACACACTGACAAGTGGACAGACGGACAAACTGACAGAGGGACACAAAGGCAATTTCTGCATGTGAGAGAGAAAGTGGAAGAAATTGCAAATGGGAACCTAAAACAAAAAAGACTGAATAAAACACTTGACATTTTTTTTATTTTGATTTTTGGCAACCTGGAATTAAACATAATAATTCATAAATATTTTTTAAATTTAGGGCCTTTTAGACTTTCGTCAATAGACTTTTACCTCTTGAAGAGGTTTTTTTTTTGTCCAATAATAGGAAAATACAAATTTGACATACCACGGATCTCAGCCTATTGACTATTAAAAACTGCAGATGTCTAAATTGAAAATATATATATAAAATTGTTTTCTGAAAATGTATAGCTTTATTTTATTCATTTAAGTGCAACAACAGTTCCCTTATTGTTCATTGTTTCTTTATTTTTTGAATTGCGGACTTGTTGGCATAATTAAAGGGTATTAAGACTTTGCAAACTTGACGGCATTGTTGTGATAAAAACTTTACTTGCGCTTTTGCAGTTATGCTGACAATGACAATCCTACAAGTGGCAACCCTAGAGAGTCAATTCAGGGCTGGAGAGAGTAGAGGAGCGAGGGAGAAGTCCCTGTAATCAGGGGTAACTGTTTGTTGTTCTTCCGGACAACTGCAGCTGAAAAGGTGCCTATGCAGATAAAAATAAAAATAAAAACAAGTTACAGACCAGCGAATAAAAAGGCAAAAGTTAAGAGCTTAATAATGAAGAGAGGGGAAACGAAAAAGGAAGAATACGACGACAATTCTCATCAGCGTTTTAATTAACCCCTTATTTAAGGTTGTCTTTTAAATCAGACTTATTTAATTATTTATCCAATAGACAACTTTAAATTTTCACTGACTCGAGTTTCTTTAGAGTTAACAGTTACAGTTGTTGTTGTTTATTTGTTGTTGTTGCCAAAGTGCAAATGCAAACAATTTACTTTGTCATTAGACAAACACTTTGAGCACACCTCGTCCCTGCTTTCCCCTTCACACCCAATTGTCAAACCTTTTTTTCTCTCTTCATCTCGCTCTGGCTGCCTTTGTTATCCTTTTGTCAATGGCTTCATCCTGGCTGCTCATTTGAGCCAACCAATCGCACAGTTGGTCAAATACTTTGTGCCCCGTTTTTATTTGGACATTCATTTGTTGCATTTTAAGCACAGCAAAAAATAACAAACCAAATAGAAATATACAAAAGATATATACAAAAAAATTCAGAAAAACCATTCACAGTATTTTGCACATTTTTCGCTTAATTTGAAATTTTTCTATGTAAATGAACAACAATGAAATACAAAAATAAAAAAATTGTATGCCAAATTCAAATGGTTTTTCGTACAAGTTTTCGTCTGTGCCAAATTGTTATTGCATTTTTCTTTGTGTCTCTTGTGCATTTTGCAGCTTGCCACTTGCCACATGCCACTTGCCTCCGTTCGCTTGCCGCGTTGCAACTCTCGCGGTTCATTGCGCCTGTCATTACTATATATAGGGTATATATATCTGTTTCTATTTTCGCCTCTTTAAAAGTGTGGTTTTTGCGGCTTGCCACAAGCTGAGGCAGAGGTTGTATTAAATGGTGGCAAATTTGAAAAAAAATCGGGCAACTATTTGCTAATTATATGTAGGCAAAAATAGTGTTGCCTACTTATATGGGCAAAAATAATGTTGCCTACTTATGTGGGAAAAATAGTGTTGCCTACCTATGTGGGCAAGAATAGTGTTGCCTACCTATGTGGGCAAAAATAGTGTTGCCTACCTATGTGGGCAAAAATATTGTTGCCTACCTATGTGGGCAAAAATAGTGTTTCCCACTTGTATGGGCAAAAAATAGTGTTGACTACTTATATGGGCAAAAAAGTGTTGCAATAGGAACAATCGATCGAAAATCAACTTTTAGTACAGAGTACCTGGGCACAGTTTATTCAACTGTCGAGCGTGCTCGACTGTAACCGCCCACTAGTTTATTGATATTTTCGACTGCACAGAAATATTATTAAAGAACAATTAAATATTTTAATTCAATAATAAATTATTTATAATAAAAATTGGATATGTAGGCAACATTTTTTATTTTGATAATAAATATTTAATAAATAACAACGATTTTAAAATATTTAGAAAGCATTACAGTAGTTCCGTTTTTTTTTTAATATTTTTAAAATAGATAAAAATGATTTATTAATTAATATGTGCAAATTGTGTTAGCAATAGTTAATAAACTAATTTTACAGGGTGTTTAGGCTTCAATCAGCGCAATACAAACTGTTTTGGTTGCCCTTTATTGGAGGTTTTTTCAATTAGTGTTTAATTTCAACGGTGCCAATGAACGATTGTATAATACAATGGGCGAAAGCTAATCAAATTGGCTTCAATAATTATTATGCAAAACCAAAATGGGGCCATAACAATCAGAGGCAATAAACTTGGCCAGCAGACGCATAAACGAGACTTTGATTTAGTGCAACAACAAGGATAACAACAGTAGACAATATCAGGCATTACATAGGCGACAGTAAAATAAAACAAAGGCTAAGACCAACAAACAGCAACAACAAGAATAACAAGAAAAGCCAGCGGAAAAATCCAAATGCAGGCAGCAACTTTATGGCCAACATTAAAATCGGATTCTTTGTCACGGTCTCACTTTATCGAACATTCGCAGAGACGCTGCCTGAATGTCAATGACAAAGCCAAGAAAAACTTCAGCACACAGTGCGTATGCGCAACGCAATGGCAGTGGCAATGGCAACAGTAACAGTAACAACAGTAGCAACAGCCAATTTATGAGTGCCACAAATTTGATAGTTGTGTCGAGATGACGATTACGGTCGCTCTAACTTGTTGCCGAGGGAGAAATGATAAACTTTTACACCTAATGCCACATCAATATGCAAAGCCAACCAATTTTGGCATAAGACGCAGGCAAAAACGCTTCGCTAAGCTGCTTTAAAACTTAAAGTTCATTTAACTTTTGCAATCAGCCAGCAAGTAGAGTAGTTGGAGCAGCAGAGAAGCAGCAGAAAAGCAAGGAAAAACCAAAGGCAAATCCAACGATGGCTACGGCAATTTATGATTTATTAACAACAACTTAATAGCTTAAACTTTATCTTGCTCGGCTCAAAGATGCTCTACAACCGTCATAGTTTTAGAATAAGTATGTTGAAATAATTTAAAAAATGTAAAAATGTACAAATGTATGGTCACCCTAATATATCAATTTTATTTTTATCTCTAGAATATGTCATCAAACGCACTTTTTCTTATCTATATAAAATATGATGAGCTAGTGTAATTTTATATAAACGTAGCAATGGTCACCCTTAGTATGTCTTGCACATTTTCTCCATTAGACTACTGACTTTAAAGCATTTGCTGAACTCCATCATCTTTGCAGTACTATAAAAAATGTGATCCAAATCATACACCCACAATACGGTCACCCTAATTAGTATTTACCTCACATTCAGTTCAAGAATCATTTCCTTTATTCGTTATAATGTACGTAAGTACGCAGTTCAGCAACGCAGTATGGTCACTTTAAATAGGGTAACCATAGATTAACGCATACAGCATTCGTTTTAAAAAACGTAATTGCACTCTCGCGACTGTTTCAGTATAATTTAAAAAATTCCATCTAAGTGCAGAGTTTGTAATCCCCATTTACTGACTAATTACAGGGTATAAATTGCTAAGGGTCTCTGCAAACTAATTCCAAATAAATATGAATAGACTGTAATGATTTCAGCAGTGAGTAAAGTGTGTAATTTTAATTAAATATTTTTTTTGGGTTTTCCGAGCAAAAACTTTTTGAAAGTCTGCAAACTGGACAATCGGACTATAATATTCTTAAGGTTAAATCATCGACACGCGCCAGCAATGGCCACATCTCAACCACACACCCACGCACACCCAAAAATATACACACACTCACAAACACACACACACAAACACACCCACACACAGACACACAAATAGACAGGCACACCAATTATCTAGGCAAGTGAGCGTGTAATGCTTCGAAGCCAACATTGTCTGGTTGTCTTTATGGGTGTTGAAGAAGCTTTCTTTATCTTTCTTTTCATTTCTTTTCTCCATAGTCCAGTACTCAATGGGTATTGAGTTTGTGACAGTGTCCGCCTCTTCCTATAAAACTAGATCTCAAAAACTTTAACCAAATTATTATTATATTTATGCTTTGTATTATTATTTGTTACTATCTTATTTAATTTATAAAAATGAAATTAAATTATTGCTAAAATAAGGCCACTGGGCATTTGAAAGTCGAGCTTCTGGACTTAATCTTTCTTGTTGTCTTGTTGCTTGGTTCTGCATTAAAATTGACCAAATGATTTATGATTGGTCGAATGTGGTGTCGGTGTTGTTGGTATTGCTGTTGGTGGTGCTTCTTTTCAATAATGCGCGGTACAGCATTTAATTTTAATAGCTTTTTTGGCAAGCTGAATTTTAACACACCGACACTCACACACACACACACACACACAGATTATTTATGAAGTGGCTTCAATTGAGACAAAAGTTGGTCATAAATTTGACTGGATTTTATATGAATTTATGCACTTGTCTTGTCAGTAGTCAGTAGTTTTTTTAGTGAGTCTAATGCGAATTTATGGCTCATGCAACTCAAATTCAATGATTGCTCAGTACAGAAAGAGACAGAGTGAGAGTGAAGGTGAGAGAGAGGGAAGCTTGTATGCCAATCAATCATAATTTGTAAATGTCGCCGCTGAATGTGGCAAGCATTGAGTGATGAAGTTGTTGCTGTCGCGACAGCCAAAGCCAAAATTCAACAAACAAATCGAGACGTGCTCCATTCCGTGTCGGAGTTCACTTCAGTCCGGCAGACATGCAGCCGGAGTCACCTGTGGTAAGGATGTTGATGATGGGGAGGGGGAAAGGTGCCACTAACCTTGTGTGAGTGTGTGTGTGTGTGTGTGTGATATGAAATTCTTGTTTGGCTTTTGTCTCTCTGATTTATCGTGAATTTTGTACGCTTTTCGCTTTTTGGCCTGCAAGTCGCAGCACAAACAAACAAAGGCGCATTCCAAAGTTGACAACTGTCGCGTCATTCTCTTTTTCTTTCTCCCTCTGCCCTCTGCCCTCTTCCCAACTCCCTTTTATCCTCATTCTTTCTTCTGTGATATGCTTGAAATTGACAAATGTCTGACAAATCCTGTCAGCTTCTACTATGGCTAATGAAAGGCAATTGCTGCTGACAAAAAATAACAGAAACAAAAGAAAATTAAATTAAAAATAAAAAGCGATACTTCGTCGGATAAATCCTCGACACGTGCTGCATTTTCAAAACATTCCCCATTATTATGAGTTACCGTATTATTATTATTTTTTAAATTCTCCTTAAGGTTTGCTCACACACGTGTGACCAAATATGAATGTGTTATGAATGTCACTTCCCAACACTTGTTATTATTCCCGTCAGGTAAAAGCTAAATGAATTAAATAACCTCTCACTTAGGCAATAAAGTTATGAAATAACACCAAACGGCCTAGAACTCAGATTTAAATAAAATAAAAATGGAATATAGATATAAAATCTGAAAGGGATATTTTCAAAAGAAGAAAAGGTATGATAAAAATTTGCTTGAAGAGAAAAAAATATCAATACAAGAGAATAAATTGAATATAAGCTTAAATTGTAGGAATATATAAAAAAAAATTTGACCTGACTGACTGACTGAGCATTGTACAGGAAACTTTTTACTTTAAGTATTTTTTAAAAATATAAGTCCTGCATTAGTTGCTATGATTTTTAGAAAGCTCTTCAAATAAATACATTACGGATGACTTTTTAATTTGAATATTCATTTATAATTTATAATACCTGTGCATTTCAAACACCTGACAGTCCAACAAATGATTTCCCAGTTGTGGTAGCATAGTGTAGTTCATTTGACGTAAGGAGTTCTGAACTTTGACTGGCAACACACACACATACACACACGTGCATGAATAAAGAGAGGTGGAAATAGAGGTGGGTATAGGCCATTTAAAGTGAATGCCTGAATTGCCTGGTCAGCTGTGATTTGTGTCAAAGTGTCGAACCCGGACACAGTCAAGTAAATCAAAGCTAGCTGATTCTCCGGGCCCAATATGGCTGCCACAACAGTTACAAGCGCCTTAAACTAACACCTAAAAGCTGGAGGGAGTAAAAGTTACCACTCTTCATTTATTCCAACTGCCATCGGTCATTTTTCATGTTCGCTTGGCTCATATGAGGGCAGAGGGCAGAGGGAGAATGGGGAATGGGGAATAGAGGCAGAAAATGGAAACAGAGTGAATGTGATTATTGATTGGTGTTCACCTAAATTCATGGCTGGCTTGAATGCTGACGAATCATCCATCTAACCATGGCCAAAAGTCAGGAGATTTCTCTTTCTCTCTTTTCCTCCTCTCTGGTTGCATTGTGGTGTCACTTTTAGCATTATTATTATTATTATCAGCATAGTTGGAACAACAGCAGCTGCAGTTGAGCGTTGAGGTGGAAAGTCGAGTGGGAAATGGGTGGAAAAGGGGGAGGAATAACTGTATCCATCCATTGCAAGTTTGACGTTTATGTGACATTTGAAATCAATTTGCCACGACAATTGAATTTTCAATTTCGTATTGCCATTTGTTATAACGTGTTTTGTTTGCTATTGTTGTTTTTAAAAGCGCACAGAGACAGTTTAACTGACAGACAAAATGTCAGAGTGTCTGATTGTCAGACAATTGGCCAGTTGAAAAGCTGCGTTTACATGTCAATTAGCAATTTATGCGTGCAAATTTGTCACGCATTTTTCAATTGCCAGTTGAATATTTAATTGCCAGCAGATATGTATTCAATGTATTCAATGCATTCGTTCATTCATTTATTCATTTATTCGTTTGCTAACTGATAACCACAAAATTCAACGCAGCTTTCATCAATGTCCAAATAAATCAACGCATCAAACTCAAATTGCACTTTAAAAATCACAGTTGAATTCATTCCATATTCATTATTTGATATCTGTTATTCGTTATTAGATTATAGTAATGCACACCAGCAATTAGTGAGATAATTAATATGGATTTATGTTTGAATTCAATTTGAAATTTGTTATCCTTTCTTTGGCACTAATCATTCCCAGATGAATTCCGGATGGTTTCAATTTCCGTTTGCTCTCCAAACCTAAAATAGTTGCTAGTCATGTTTGATTGTTTTCGGTTGAAGAGACTTTAAAGTTAGATTATTTAAAATGAAAACACAACCGGAATGTTGATTTAGTTTTAAAGTGGATAAACTTCCTTTCAACTTTCTATTCTTATAATAAAATATTTCAAGAGTAATTGTTTCTTATTTATGTTAGATATGTTGAAAATAAATATAAACTTAACTTTAAAACTTTAAAATATTTTAAAAGCTAAAATATAAGCGTCTATAATGTATAGTTTAAATTTCTTTCTGATCAACTCTTAAATAAATTTTAGGAATCTATGCCACATATAAATTAAAACATATTTCAGCCTTATCAAAAAAATTCTTAGACATATGTGAATAATACACAATTTAAAACTATGTGAGCTCCAATTTAAATTACAATCCTTTTGAACGCGAAGAAGTAGTACAATAATTGTTGCACTGAAACTGAAACTGGAAACTTGGACGGAAAATACGTAGTCAGAGCTTGAATTTTGTCTGCTTTATTAAAATTTTGAGTAATGTCAGTGCTTTGAATTCGAGCCGTATTGCCACAGGGAAACAAATAAAGAGATTGAACTGCATTTAAGTAGCAAGTAAACAGAGTTATGAGTATCTCAAAAATATCGCAACCCTTGTCAAAATCCTCGACATGGAAATGTGGCCAGGTTGTTGCAGTCAAATTGGGCAAAAGTTTCAGCCATTGTTATGGCAAAAAACATTTCATTTTTCGGCCAAGAACTGCAGCTGCAACTGTTGCCACTGCACCCAGAAATTGGCCAGATTTATGCCGTCTAGCCACAATTTGGAGCATTGCAGCAGTTGCAGGTAAGAAACGCAGTAAAAACTGTACACAAACAAATGCAGAAAAACAACTCTTAATTTTGTGCTTTCATATGGGAAAATCGCAAAAAAAACTCCACGAACTTTAAGGCTTCTTCTGTTATGTTAATGCTGAAAGTCACAGAAAAGAGAAGGGAGAAAATCAGGACATGTCCTTTTTCCTGTCGTTGCCTGTTAATAAAAGCAACGCTCATTTTCCCGGGAAAGGTGTCTGTTTCCCTGGGAAGGAGTGTCTGGAGCAGTGGGAGTGGAAGTGGGAATAAAGAAAGAAAGGAAGAAGGACGAATGTGTGGTTATTGCGTGGGTGAATCCTTCTTGCAGCCAAGGCATAAATTCTCCAACCAAATGGCGGAAGTAATATTTTTCATATCAGCATACGCTATGAATGCACACACACACATAAGCACACGCGAGAGCACACAACAAATGCGAGGGTTGCTCAATCACATTTCAATACATGATTAAAATAACTTTCAGTATTATTACTAGAGAGAAAATAATAAGCGGGTATATAAACAAGGCTTTGAACTCTCATAACTTTATAGCTACTCTATCGAATTTCGTGTGGAACGACATTTTAATAATGATTTAACATTCAAATTGATTCTTCATTTATACACTTTAAAATTGATTCTGACACGTTTCATTTTTTTGTAAAAAATCATATCAAAATGAAGAAAAACTAAGACTTGTAAAGTTGCCTGGACAAAAGTGTGAACAACTTCACACTTCCATAACTTTGCCGAAACTTAACCGATTTTCATGCAGAACATCATTTTGTTCATGTTTTGGCCCCCAAATTGATTCTACATTCAAATTTTATGCACTCAAAAAGTTTCATATTTTTCGACTATAAGCCAAATTTTATACAATTTTCCATACCAACCCCTTTACAATTTTTCAAAAACTTTGATCTCTCATAACTTTGTCAAAACTCAACCGATTTCAATGCGGAATACCATTTTATTCATGATTTGGCCCCCAAATTGATTCTGCATTCAAATATTATACACTTAAAAAATTTCATATTTTTCGACTATAAGTCAAATATTATCAAGATTTCCATACCAACCCCTTAACATTTTTTCAAAAACTTTGATCTCTCATAACTTTGTCAAAACTCAACCGATTTTGAAGTGGAATGTCATTTTGTTTTTGTTTTGGTCCCCAAATTAATTCTACATTTAAATTTTATAGAGTAAAAAAATTTCATATTTTTCGACTATAAGCCAAATATCATATTGTATATGTTTTTTTATTTATTTGCGTATTTATTGGAAGATATTTTTATGTATTACCGTGTTATCCAATCTGTCTAATGCTTGCATAGAACTTTGCAGGCGATCCTCTTATATTAAGCTTATGAGAGCAAGTGAGTTGTTTGTGCTGTGATTGTTGTTGTTGCTGTGATTGTTGTTGCTGTTGTTGTTGTAGCCTCAGCTTCGGCGGAAGTGCGCTGTGTCTGTTTGTTCGCAAATGCCCAGTCGGTAAATTTAAATGCTCATCTTAGCCAAAGCATGTGCATGTGAATACACACACACACGCGCACACACACACACACACACAAACACACACATGCATGCATTCATAATTGTATGGCGAGTATCTATGGGTGTAAAGATAGCATGCACATGTATATATATATATAATATTTAGTGGCAGCTGTTGCAAACTTTTGGGGCATACGCTGCGTATGCGTGTTGTTGCTTCATTGCCGCTGGCCGCGTTGTTGTTTGGCAACTGGAGGATAAGGAAGGCAATGAGAATGAGCATGAAGACGAGGATGGGAATAAGCATTAAGATGGCCAGGACTTTTGCTGTTATTTATGCAGCGGAAAAGGGAAGTGGATGCTGGCAACTCCGTTAGCCTTAAGATGGTTTCCTAGACGACTCCCTGCATAGCCGGAACTTTGGCACTTGCCACATTGCAACACAGAGAATAATAGAGAGAAAGAGTGAGTGAGAGAGAGAGAGAGAGAGAGAGAGAGAGAGAGAGAGAGAGAGTGAAAGAAAGAGCAATCGCCACATGTGCATTTAAAATCCTATATAATTGGTTGCAGTCTGTTGGCCTGGCAACAGTTTAGCCAACGCAGTTAGCCAACTTTCGGGACGCTTATGCAATTTGGCATTTGATTTATGAAGCCGGCCGCATAATTTAATTAAATAAACGCGAGGCAAATGATAGTCACCGCCACAGCAGCTGGGCCAACAGCCTTGGCTTCTCTCTAATTATTGATTTCACTCACACACAGAGAAAGGGGCGAGAGAGAGAGGGAAAGAAAAGAAAAAACCTTAAAAGCCTAAACCACAACATTTTACCTGGAAAATGTTGCCAGAAAATGTGGCATTTTATATAATTTATCATGCTGCCAGGTTCGGGGCAAACACATATCACCATAAATAATATTTATAGACTATTTTCGAGTAACCCCCCTGTAAAATCCCTTTTCCCCTTTTCCACATTTGGCAACTCAACTTAATCTACATAATTTTTGCAACGTCCCTTTTCACGAGCGGTTTGATTTACACAGAAGATAATCATTAAAGGGCTGTAGAAAATATCCGAAAAAAACAGAGATAAAAAAATAATATTTTTGTTCTTTTTTTTGTATATCCTGCAAAATATTGGTAATATTTAAAAACGTTTGAATAAAATCATCATGTCTAGTTTTTTAAATCACATATAGAAATGCTTAACATTAAAATTTAGTCATTTTCTATGAGAGTCCATCAAAATTTTAGACTATACAAATTAAGTACAGCAAATTTTAATATATGGGTTTTTGTTTAGGAAATACAGAAAAAAAGTTGTTTTTAACTTTTTTTCATATATATTTAGTTTCGCTTTAGGTATTTTGAATTTGTTAAGAAATTATAAAATAATGCAAGTAGAACTTTATAATATGACGAAATAGATGAATTTAAGGATCACTGGCGCCATCTACTGTCTGATGTTTAAAGAAGTAAATACTAATTTATGTAAAAATCGAGTCTGACTTTTATTTTAAGGTATTTCAGAGCTGCTTACAGGGTATCACAATAGACGAGCACACTCGACTGCTGCTTTTTTTCTTGATGTTTTTTGCTGGTTCTTTTTCACTATTTGCCTGTTTATTTATTTAAACAGAAAGTAAGTAACTAGTGAAGTTTCTGAAAGGTGCGGAGATGGAGGGGAGGAGTCGGGCTTTCAGAAAGGTTCAGGCTCTAACGGGTTTAATAATATACGAGCGTATAAAGCAACGGGGCAACGATTAGAGAGTGCTGGGCCCTATTTTATTGTTGTTGTTACAGCCCGTCAGGCTTTTGTTGTTGTAGTTGTTGTTGTTGTAGTTGATGATGTGTTTTTGTTGAAGTTTTTGTGGCATCGTTTACATAAATGCCACACGCACACGTAGCCAGAGCTCCTAGACAGGTTCCCGCTGCCCCTCTTCCTCCATTAACCCGGAAAAACAAACGCAATGAAAACCAAAGAATAAAAAGAAAAAACAAAATAGAACCCAACGATTATCCTTTTTTAATAGACTCATAAAACGGTTATTAACTTTGTTTGCCCGTTGCACAAAAAGTCATATAATATATGTATAAATGTGTCTGTGTGTGTGGGTGTGTGTGTGTGTGTGTGTGTGTGTGTGTGTGTGTGTGTGTGTGTGTGTGTCTGTGTCATATATAGTGTTTCATTAAAGTGATTTCATGGCTTTGGCCTTTGGTCCGTTGATGCCGCCTCAATTTATTATGTGTTTTTACATAGTTTTTTCTTCCCTCAATTTCTTCTATTAGTTGTTGTTTTGTTATTGTCAGGGTTGCCATTGTTAAGCGAACGACGAAACAAAATATGTAAAGAAATTACATTTGACATTAATAAATGAGAAGCTGAAGTCGTTGTTGCAACTTGAACCCTTGGCTGCCACATGATGCTGCCACCAAAGTTTTTACCAAGCGAGTTGACTGGCAAATTGTTGCTACGTGCTGGCATATTGGGTTAACCATAAGGGTTGTCATGCCATTGAAAATTTGACAAATTGATCGATAACATTAGAAAACGATAACAACAACGATAGATTCAAATTTTGCATAGTCAAGCGATTATAAAATGGGTTTATCAGGAGGTTAATAAGATTTTCTGGATGGGTTTTGTTGCAGATTATACTATATCTATTATCTCACTTGATAGCATCAAGATCGATCAATAAGAACGCCATTAATAGCTAACCAAAGTTAATAATAAGCAATTCAATGCAAGCGCCCAAAAGTATGCACTAGTTTTTAATTTATAGTAATTTCTATGCAGTACTTTATTTTCCTATATAGTAATTTATCTAATCCCTCCATTGATCCCGATTTGCAGGTCATTTAAGGGTCGCACTCTTCACTCGCTTCTCTGGATATTTCTGATATTTTTGCAACTGGCAAATACAATTTCACTTTTACAGTGTTGCTGCTAGTGCCACACCCCTCCAACTTCCCCTATGGTGTCTGCCCCGTTCATGGTCCCAAAGCCGTGTAGTTGCCACACAGCAAAACAAGATAAATGAAATTCTGATGCAAATTTGATTTGTTTGTAAATGTTCGACGTTGCTAGGGATTCGGAATCTGCAAAGTGCCACAGACTCTTTGCCCCAATGTTGCAGTTGGCGTTGCAGCTGCAGCTGTTGCTGTTGTTGGTGTTGCTGTTGTAGTTGCTGCTAGTTGTTGGGGGCAGCAGCAACATGTTGCAACAGCTTCGTTCGTTATGCGTCTCATTCGTTTCAGTTGACATTTTTATGCGCGTATGATTAATTATGCAAGTTTGCAGCCCTGCAGCTCAGCTCTGAGCCATTATGCTGGTCTTAAAGTCTCAATCGCATCAATCAGCATTAAGACAAAGTCTTGGGCTGCAGGGGAACTTTAAAGGTTTCTCAATTAGCAGCAGTTATAGAGTGAATAGTTAATGATTTAGATTTTAATAAACTTATTTCTTTAATACAAATTGAATATTAAATCTAATTCATTTTCAGCATTCCAACAAAAATTCAGTATTTATTTACTTTCCCATTTACTCCAATCACTTTCTTCAGCCTCAATTTCATCAAACTGATATCACCTATTCACTATATTTAGTTTGGAAAAAGAAAGATCAGAAATAAAAAATAAATTTACGGTACACTACATGATACTTTGTTTCCTGTTCCAAGTTACTTTAAGGTATTCCCACAGTGGGCTACAATTGAAAATATTTGAGCATAATTATATTTTTTTTCCATCAAGTTATCTTAATCAATTGGCTCGTTTATTTAATAAAGATAGTGGTAATTAAAAAAAAGAACTGTGTCTCAATCACATATTTGTAAGTCCTTATCTTATCTTTAATGCATATCTTAAGACAATCAAAATTGACAAGGTTAGTATAAAAGCTTATCATGCTTATACGATATTGTCAAAATTGGTGAAGATCTTATAAGACTTGCTTTAGTTAGATTTATTCTTATCTAGTCAGCAGTGTAGTTTAGACCTGCCAAAAAATATTTGGCATGTTACCAAAAGGTTTTTAAAGTGGAGGGAGTAAAAACAAAAAATGACAGCTCAAATTAGTAAAGGTTGGAAGTTCACTATTAAATAATTTTTAAAATCTATAATATATTTATTTATTTGGATTATTGCATTATTATTTAATTATTTTGTTTAAACTTGTGTACTGTACTGATTTTATAATGGATATTTAGGCTCCATATTAGGTGTGAGACACCTTCAGGTGATGTTACTTTTTGTAACAACAACTTCGGTCTTTATGAGCCGTCTCAATGTGGGCGTGTCTTTGGTGGCGATGACCAATGCAGAATCTACGAATCCTAATTTTCCGGCAAGTACAATTTCTAACTATTTTTATACCCGATACTTAAAAGATATGTAAAAAGGAATATTGTGTTCGTTGGAATGTATGTAACACGGAGAACGGGGCATTTCCGATCACATAAAGTATATATATTCTTGTTCAGCATCAATAGCCGAGTCGAAAAAGCCATGTGTGTCTGTTCGTCTGTCTGTCGGTCCGTCCGTGTGAGCGCCAGGATCTCAGAGACTATAAGAGATAGAGATACTTAATTTGGCAATTTTATAGACCCTAAGTAGGTCAAGTTTGTCTTAAAAGTTTTGACACAAATCGTAAAAAACCAACACACCCACAGTTATTAAGATAATACAGTTTTTATAGTAAATAATGCTATCTATTAATATAATCTATAGGCTCACTTGTCCGCAGCAAGATCAGATAAGTAGAACGGGAGTAATAGCTAACCAAAGTTATAAATAAAGCTATTTTTTTAACACAATCACCTAAAAGTATGCAGTAGTTTTTGTTTGGTAGTAATTTCATTAAGTATTTTTAAATATATTGAAATAAGTAACGGGTATCCTAAGATCGGAGTCTCGACTTGTTTTTGATTATTTATGTGATATTTGTTTAGGAATACGACTGGACCTCGACGGAGAAATCTTATGTAATCTCAGGTTTCTTTTTGGGCTATATCATCACCGCACTTGTGGGTGGATATCTGTGCAAATTATTTGGAGTAAAAAGGGTCATGTTCGGGGCGATCTTCTGTTCGGGCATTTGCAGTGCCGTAACTCCCCCTTTGATTGGTTGGGGTGGCTGGGGTGCCTACTGTGGCATCCGTGTGATCATGGGCTGTGCCCAGGGTGTGATCTTTCCCAGCGTGCATCAGCACTTGGCTCGCTGGTCTCCGCCCGAGGAACGTAATCGACTGGGTGCATTGACTTACACGGGAATCGAGTGCGGAAATGTGTTGTCCATGTATGTGAGTGGAATGATCGCCAGGGGTCCAATGGGCTGGCCAGGGATCTCCTATATCTCTGCTGCATTTGGATTTGCCTGCTGCATCCTGTGGTTCATCTTTGGATCGAATAATGCCAACGAATCGCGTTTCATTGGCGCGGCCGAGAGGAACTACATAGAATCATCTCTTCAACATGATGAAAACTATCACAAGGTATGTTTGATAGAATGATATATCTAATGAAATTTTTAGACGATAATATATCTTTGAGCGATAGTTTTTTATACGAATATTTTTATAAACTTTTCCGATATTATTAACCCGATTCTTTAACTCTATAATTTGAAAAAAGAAATTTATAATATAGTAAAATTATACTAAAAATTAATATAGTAAGGCCTTGAGGAAATGCAATTAATTTAAAATGAAACAAATGATTTAAGGTCGTGTCTATATGTTAATATTATCGGTATTATCAGTCAAAAATTTTAAGTAAATAATATATTTGCTGTATATCGAAAAAATATCGATATTAATCCGTAGGCTATTATTCCGATACCCTGGCGAGCTATTTGGACCTCTGTTCCTTTCCTGGCTCTTCTCGTCACCCGATGTGCTGACGCTTATGGCATCAGTACTCTTCAGTCCCAGATTCCCGCCTATATGAATGGAGTTCTGAAAATGGATATCGGGGAAAATGCTTTATTTTCAGCGCTGCCATATGTAGCCTCATGGACGATGTCCTATGTGTTTATGATCGCATCTGACATAATGCTGAACAAGAAATGGGTAACCCTAACGGCAATAAGAAAGACCATGAACTCTCTGGCATTCTGGATGTCGGCTGTCACTCTAATTGCCATAGGCTTCCTGGATGTGGAACAAAAGACATGGGCAATTGTCTTGATGATACTTAGCGTGGGATTTAACAGTGGTACCACCATTGGCAGCTGTTTCAATACTATTGATCTATCAGCTAATCATGCCAGTATTCTAATGGGTATTATCGGTACTGCAGCCACTGGAACTTCTCTAATCACCCCTTTGATAGCAGGTGCCATTATCACAGACACAGTGAGTTTTTTTCTAACCATATGTTTTTTTTCCTCTTATTATACCATATATAAAATATATTTTTCGCTAATATCTATATCGTTATTTTTCAGGGCGATCGCTCACAATGGCAAATAGTCTTCGGAATCACCTCCGGGATATTAATTGTGTTCAATTGTATATTCATGGCATTCGGCTCGACCGTGACGCAGCCCTGGGATGCCGAAGACTTTCTGCGTCCGCAGTCTGAGCTACATGAACAATAACAACAAATACAAATTTATTTAACCTGTAAGCTACCTGAACTTATTTTGGCTTATGATCTTGACATGAAAATGCTTTCATAAGCGCGAGCGTGTTCAACTAGTAAATTAATTTTTTTTATTTATAAAGAAAACAAGAAAATCAATATTATTTTATAAAAAAATGTTATTTAAAATACGACATTTCTAAATTTAATTTTGTCAATTGACTTTTGTCTTTATTTAAAATATGGCTTAAGCCGACTATAACACCATCTTAAGTCTTTATAACTTGAAACTAATGATCTAAGCTAATGATCAATTTTTTTTCAACTAAACCTGTTTAGTAAAGTACCGCTTGTTGAATAATTTTTTAAACAATACAAATTGACCTTCTCTAGTATCTAGTATGTTAAGATAATCCAAAGAGATAAGGCTTGCTGAAATGCCAGCTTATCATGCCATATAAAAAAGTGCCAAAATGTCTAGAAATCTTATTAGATTTGCTATTAGTTAAATATATTCGCATTTCTATATTACTATTTTTTCTATAGATAAAAACACTCTTAAAAACCGAGAAACGTCGTTTTAATCGCTTTCAATATAATTATTTAGGATCAAAATATATATAACAGGGATTTTTAATAAATTCCTTAATTAGCTGCGATTGAAAAGAGTCTAGAAATAGATTTAAATTTCCTTAACTATAAACGAGTATTTAAAGCTATTTGCTTTGACTGGTGACTGTTGGAATATATTTATATATATGGAAGTAATTAGCAAACATTTAGACATGTATTTACTTATGCCAGTAAATGGAAAGGCCATATGGAAGAGTACTATATAACCGAAATGCAAACAGAACTTAATCACAGCGACTCATGCGACGATTGTCGATTGTGTGACTAAGCGCCAAACGTGAGAACTCTGAGAGAATCGGGACTAGAGAATCTCACGCAAACAGCAAACAGAAAACAGAGAAAAAGAGAAGGAAAAATATGAAATGACAGGCAGAGACTTGGCTGGAATGGAGTTGCCACTTTGCATGCCACACTGGTCCAGTGTGCCACATGCCACATGCCGTATGCCACATGCCCCGTGGCAGTAACTGGCAACAGTCAACAGGCAACTCACAACTGGCAACAAAGCAGACAGTTGTACGCAAATAGAGCGCGTTAATGCCGAATGGTCCATTTGAGGCACGTTTCAGTTATTAACGGTACTGCTTCCTGCTTGCTTGTAAAGTGCATGCAACTAAATGTGGCAAGGGTGCAGGATGAAACACTTGGTGGGAGTCATGCTGTTAACGTGACCAATATGCTTGTCATTGCCATGATAATCAGCTTTGTGCATGCCGCGAATTGGTCAGCAATGTGGCAAGTTTGCTTTCTCTCTCTCTCTCTCTCTCTCTCTCTCTCTCTCTCTCTCTCTCTCTCTCTCTCTGTCTCCTTCTGTTGCCTATTTGTCCAAGAGCACTAACAACAAATATTTATTTTGTGTATCTCCTACACAACATCCCTTTCATATTAGATACAAAAGCAGCTACAAGAAAAGCTGTAACTTAGGCTACTTGCAACAAGCTTTGCTACAACTTTACTAAATATTTACAACTTTCAACATGTGTTTTTCTGTATTCTTTTTTTTTTTTTCATTTTTAAGTAATTTATTGAATTAAATGATGGATTATTTCAATCTTAACTTAAGACACTGTGGTGTGTACAATGATTCGCTTTAAATAATAATACATTTATGGAAATAATTTTGAGTAAAAAATAAATTATGTCCCATTAAATTTATATTTTTATAGATTAATATTATATGAGTAGTATTTTCTTAAATACATTTATTTATATAATATATATAAAAATTAATTTTATTGATATAAATAATATACTTCAAAAATACGAGTTAAAATGCATTTTCATAAACATATACTCAAAATAGAACTTTTCCGTTAAAATAAATATATTATTTGAAACATTCATTAGGTTAAAACTTAGCACTTGTCAATATGTGTTTTTTAATTGCTTGATTATTTCAACATGATTTTGTGATACACAAATTTATAAAAATTGCTTCTTTAACTATACTTTTTATTTTTATTAAGAGTTTTTAAAGAGTTTCTAGTTAAAGTTCAGAGTAATGAATATTGTTGATCCAGAATATAGATTGATTGATCACTTTATAAACCTAATTTGATATTGTTAATTGAATATATTCTTCAACGCATTTATTTGAATAAAGTATAAATTGTTATTAACTAATATTTCTATATTCACTTCATACATTTTTCCAACAAAACTTTTGCCATTGCCATATTTTCAATGCATATTTCATTGTTTTGGCAGCAGAAGTGGAAAAACTTGGGAATATATTGTATTTGATTTAGATTTTATGTGAAAACAAAGTCACTTTGACTATCAGTGGCCATAAACTGTGATGAAAATTGAATGAAAATCGAGTGCAAGCGCTTGAATAAACAATTTTTGCTTGGCCACGTGTATTTTGTATTTTTGTCAATTGCAATTGTTTATTAAAATTCAATCTAAACCGATTTGCGGTGCAGATGTTAAAAAAAATATAAATAAAAGATGCGTTAGATTTCCAATATTTTTTTTGATTTTTGGCAGTTTTTTTTTTTATCCGACAATTCAGTTAAGGCAATGCGGCGTATACGTAACATGAAATTGAAATGTTCAATGTTATTCGATTTTTTTAAGGTCTGCAGTCTGTGTGTGTGCGTGTGTGTGTGTGTGTGTGTGTGTGTGACGCAGTTGTGAATAGCCTTGGCAGACATTAATTAGATTTTATGATTTACGTCACTTGATTTCCAGATGCGATTGTTTTAATGCTCCGTCAGTTCCTGTTCTTCTTCTTCTTCTTCCTCCCCTTGTTGTTACTGTTGTTATTGTTGTTGTTGGCTTAATGAAGTTGTCTGTTGTCTGTTGTAATTAGAAGTAATAATAATTTCCTAGCCAGAGTCATTACGAATTTGGATTGCGGCCAAGGAAATGCCATTAATCAAATTAGCAAGCGCATAACTTTTTATGATTATGCTCAAGATAGTCGTGAGTTCTCTCTGCTTGTTAACCTCTCTTCCCCCTTCCCTAGTTGGGTTAACTTTTTATCAGTTATCTCTGTGGTAGTTGAGTGGGCATATGCAAAGATAAACTTGGCCAACAGCGAGACAGGCCGCTGACAGCCGAGTTTGTTCCTTTTTTGTGCTCATCTTGTACTTCGTATTGTTTTACGCTATTTATTTTTTTAATAAACAATCTTTCTAATGAAACGACAGTCGGCAAAACGACAACGACAAACGACAGGCAACAGCCACAAAATTAATTACGATAAACCAACCCGAGGGGGAAAAATGAAACTCACTCGAGCAGACAGAAAGACAACTTAAACTAAGAAAGAGAGAGGATGGGAGAGTGGAAGAGAGATAGAGAGAAGAGAGAGAGCACTCTCTGATGACTCTGCAGCAAGTAAATAATAATTGAAAATTTTTATAATTATTAAATGCAGCTGTTCTTCTTCTTCATGTTGTTGTTGTTGTTGTTGTTGTGTGTCTTCTCATCTTTGAACCAAACTCGGAGCCATAATAACGATATGTGCAACCAACCTCAGCTTAATTAGCCAATATTAACTCATTGAGCGTGTGTGCGGGAATGTGTATGTGTGTGAGTGTGTGTGTGTAAGTGCGTGTGTGTGTGTGTGAAGGGAAACTATCAATGATAGGCACTTGCAAGTTTCAGTGTTGGCTAACGTTGACATGTTATTAAGAAACTAGGGAAAACAATTTTATTTTTTGAAAATTCTTAATTTATGCCTTATCTTGTCAATAAAAATCTAGAATTTTTAATATTTATCAGAAGAGAAAGCTAGGAAGCAGATTTTACTCATGAATATAACATTTATCAGACAGTAATTTTATATTAACAGAATTATTACAACTCTAACAATAAAACGACAACAAATGACAGTATCATCAAGGAAACGTTGGGATAGGGAATCTTAGTTCTGCAGGGTCTCTCTTCTTTCTATTGGTCGTTGCTCACGCCAGCAAACTGACCTACAACAATATCAATGATTTTGTTTTTGCTTACCGCTCTCATTCTCAGAGGCTTTGTTGTTGCGCGATCGACGCGCTTTTAATCCGAATGTATTTTGTTGCTGCCTTTCCGACGAGCTTGCACTTGGAATTTTCAAATATTTACAATTGTTGAATTTTTCTTAATTTTGAAGCTAGAATTTAGAATTTGTGCCGAATTTTTTTTAATAATTTGTCCAATTTTTTGTCAAATTTGTCAAATAATCAGTTAACATTTAAATCGTGTGAAAAATAAAACAAACCCGAATTAACAAATGATCTTACAAGCTGAAATGAAAACAGTAGTATAATTTCTATTTACAATTGAATTTGCTGTAATTCCAAATATTTTGCCGATTTATCACGCATATTAGCTTATTAATAAATATTTGTCGAGTTATTTATTTCTTTGCTTTCGATTCCCGATATTGTGTGCACACATACATATAATATATAGCAGCCCTATAAACTTGCATATATGGTATTTGTACACATATGCTATTTATATCCACATATATACATATAAGTACATATATATATACGCCAATCACAATTGGAAACTTGAAATTAGCGCAAACTTATTGTTATGTTGCTTAAGCTTAAGACGTTGTTCCAGATTAAAATCCCTTTGGGAATTGGCATATGGCTATTAAATATCAAATTATTTAATCTGTGGTATGTGGGAATACCCTTTATTGGGTATATAGGTATATTTAACTGTGATAAATAAGAAAAACATTAAATTGAATAATCAAGATATAAAATAGTTTTGAATATACCTGTAAGTCATACTATACCTATTGATGCTATTTTCTATCTGATGATTCAGTTTTGAAAAAAATTATGGGTCATGTATTTCAGATATATTTTAGGGTATGTTGACTATCGCCTATTGGACTTTTCTTAATAAATGTAATATTTTCATATTAGAAGTTAGCTGATCCAAAGTCTCAGTTTCGATTTTATTTTGCAACAACGAAGTCGTAATTAATGCTCAAATATCTAAAATGTGGATTAAAACACTCACAATTTTGTGGATTTACTTGTATTTTGCAATTGAAAATGTGAATGCTGGTGAATTAACTTTAATACCAAGTTACCGAATTATTTGTGAATCCATTCTTGAATCGGCATGTCAACAACCGGCAATTGCTAAATATCAGAAATGTATATCTGAACTAAAAGGCAATACTTTGCACTTCTCTTGCGTGTGGAATTTGAATTTTAAATTTTGTGAATCCTTAAAAATTGATCGAGAATGTGTTACTCCTATAATTGAGGGACATTTGGAGTTGGATCAAAGAGAGATGACAATTTACCACTGCTTAACAGATCTACAAACAGTTCCAGTTAAAACTCAAACACTTCAATGCAACATGAACGAGATTGACTTTCAAAGGCGAATCTTCAAAAAATGCAAAAAAACAGATGTATCTACAATTTATATTGATGACTTTCCCAAGAATTATGAATACAGTGAACATCTTGATTTTCTATCATCGAATTTTCCCAACTTAAAGCACATTACGTGGGCTCTGTGCGATTGTTTACCCTTTTATCAGTTTATACAAAAGTTTAAATACCTCAACTCCTTTCAATTGTTTTTTTGCACAAAGTTATTGACATGCAAAGATTTCCATTTTAATAATCCAACTCAGATAGAAGAAGTGCGTATAGTTTTGTTTTTGGATCAGAATTCCACATACATCAATCAAAAACTTCTGAGAGGAATGGACAATTTAAAGATATTTGAATTGATGACAAATAATAAAAATGAAGTTGAAGTTTCGCCACAATTGTTTCGAGGATTAACGAATTTAACTACGTTAAAATTTTTTAACGGCAACATCACAAAACTCACCAAGGATCATTTTAAAGATTTAGTCAATTTAAGAAATCTGACGATAATGGGAGGACCAATTAATAGTTTTGACTGGCTAAAGTAAGTTCATAAATAGTAATTAAGAAATATTAGATTACATTTTAATGATTCATTTCGATCTATTTCAGTTCCTCAATAATTCAAGATAACTTAACATTCTTGAAATTAGATTCTAATGTACAGCTTCCAGAAAGCAATATGACAGCATTCATTTGCAATGATGTAGATATTTGCATGTTCAATGTTGATAAACATAAGAAACCATGTCCCGAGGGTTGCATTTGCTATTTTGACTGCTTAGATAACCAATTTGTCATAGATTGTGATAAAGGTATGAAGAAGATTCCAGAGCTGCCTATTCCAATAACTGGAATTCCATACCTTAACATTCGTAACAATAATTTAATGCAATTGCCGAACTCAACTTTATATGGTTATTCAAATATACAAAACCTTTATCTATCTTACAACAATCTAACAAGTATAACAGTTGAACAATTGCCACCAAATTTAACCTATTTGGATTTAGGTAACAACAATCTTCAATTTCTTGACCACAAAGTAATCGAATTTTTCTCAGAACGAGCAGACAAATTGAAAATGAGACTATCGGGAAATCCGTGGATATGTAATTGCGATGCCATCGATATGTTGGACTTCATCACCAATTTTTCTAATAATATTATTGATAGGGATATATTAAGATGCAATGAAAACCCTTTTATACTTTCGATGAATTGGTATAAAGCAGATTTATGGAAACATAAAAAACCGTGTCCCGAGGGTTTCAAATGCGATCTTCGCCTTTCTGATAATGAATATGTAATTGATTGCGATAAACGTATGAAGAAGATTCCAGAGCTGCCTATTCCAATAACTGGAATTCCATCGCTTTACTTTCGTAACAATAATTTAATGCAATTGCCGAACTCAACTTTATATGGTTATTCAAATATACAACACCTTTATCTGTCTAACAACAATTTGACAAGAATATCTGTTGAGCAATTGCCACCAAATTTAACCTATTTGGATTTAAGTAACAACAATCTTAAATTTCTTGATCACAAAGTAATCAAATTTCTCTCAGACCGAGCAGGAAAATTGGAAATGGAGCTATCGGGAAATCCGTGGATATGTAATTGTGATGCCATCGATATGTTGAGCTTCGTCACCAATATGTCTAATAATATTACTGATCGGGATAAAATAAGATTCAATGGAAGTCCGTTAATACATTCGATGAATTGGTATAAGGCAGATTTATGGAAACATAAAAAACCGTGTCCCGAGGGTTTCGAATGCTATCTTCGCCTTTCTGATAATGAATATGTAATAGATTGTGATAAACGTATGAAGAAGATTCCAGAGCTGCCTATTCCAATAATTGGAATTCCATCCCTTTACTTTCAATACAATTACTTAATGCAATTGCCGATCTCAACTTTATATGGTTATTCAAATATGCAACACCTTTATCTGCTTGATAACAATCTGACAAGAATATCTGTTGAACAGTTGCCACACAACTTAACTTACTTGGATTTAAGTAACAACAATCTTCAATTTCTTGACCACAAAGTAATCAAATTTCTCGCAGAACGAGCTGGAAAATTGGAAATGAGGCTATCGGGAAATCCGTGGATATGTAATTGCGATGCCATCGATTTGTTGAACTTCGTCACCAATATGTCTAATAATATAACTGATCGGGATAAATTGAAATGCAATGGAAGCTCTTTTATACATTCGATGATTCAGTATAAAGCAGACATTTGTAAATCAAACTCACTATATTATATTCTTGGATCGCTTCTTGTACTAACTGTCGTGATTATCATACTTTTGTGTATTAAGAAAACAATATTAATGTGGCTTTATGAGCTGAATCTTTGTTTCAAGTGGATTTCCCGCCCGGAACCCAAAGAAGACACTGTCCTAAAAATTGATGCATTTCTTGCATTTTGCCATGTGGATGTGGATCTGATAAAGGAGTATTTGGATAATCTGGAGAAAGGACCTCGCGAGTACAGACTCTGCTTCTATCAACGGGACTGGCAGATAGGCGCATCCATTCCAGACTGCATTTTGCAATCGATTAAAGATTCCAGGAGAATCATCATCTTGCTGACCAACAACTTTGTCAGTTCCCCTTGGGGTGTCTTTGAATTCCGATCGGCCATTAGGGCCACTTCGATGGACCCGAACAAGCGACTGCTTGTCATAATGTATCCAGATGTTAACTTGGATAATCTAGAGCCCGAGCTGAAGCGCTACTTGACGTACAACACGTATCTGAGGCGAGATGATCCCCAATTCTGGAGGAAGCTGATATTTGCGATGCCCCATAAAGAGGTCCGATCTGGACAACCGGAACTAACTGAACGTCCAGCAATTGGGGAAATCCAACCTTAAATATCTACGATTGGTAAATATAAATAGTTACTTTAATACTATAATGTTGCTAATTATTTGAATTTATTATATTTTCAGAACACTCTGGCACTCTGCGTCTATCACAATGGGACTTTCCTACAATTGCAACATTATATCAACATCAAGCTTACAGAACATAATGAAAGAAATCTATAAATTGCAACGTAAAATCTATTTTTGCTATCAAAAATAATTTTTCTCAATTTAAATGACAATATTTTTAAGTTCACATTTTTAATTAATTCTAAATCTTTAAGGTTACAAGTTTATAAATTCTTAAATATTCACAATAGTTTCCTTAAACGAAAAGCAAAATTTAATATTAAAAACATTTGTATGCACTGTATATCAATTTGGTTTGTTTTTAAAATGTTAATAACAATGTTTTCTTAGCTCTTCTATCGTACACGTACACGGAACCAAGCATACAAAAAGCCAATACCCTCAAACAAATACGCGTGTGTGTGTGCAATGCGTTGAAGCCTTCCCAGCAGAACCAGACCTCGAGGAAAAGTTGAGGAACATTAATCAGTCATTAAGGAAACAAGCGTTTGTATGAAAATCATTAATGTACTAAATTTTTAGTTAAAAGAAAGTTTATCTTATTAAATTTTTTATAAATACTATTTGCCTCAAAACTGTTTGAGATTTTAAAAATATTTTTTAATAATTACTCAACGTTAACTATAGTATAATTAAGGGTTAACCGTACTAAAAATAATACACCCATTACAGGAAATTCTGCTGCCTAACTAGGAAGCAAACAATTTTTTTTTTTAAATTCTTAATTTATGCCTTATCTTGTCAATAAAAATCTAGAATTTTTAATATTTATCAGAAGAGAAAGCTAGGAAGCAGATTTTACTCATGAATATAACATTTATCAGACAATAATTTTATATTAACAGAATTATTACAACTCTAACAATAAAACGACAACAAATGACAGTATCATCAAGGAAACGTTGGGATAGGGAATCTTAGTTCTGCAGGGTCTCTCTTCTTTCTATTGGTCGTTGCTCACGCCAGCAAACTGACCTACAACAATATCAATGATTTTGTTTTTGCTTACCGCTCTCATTCTCAGAGGCTTTGTTGTTGCGCGATCGACGCGCTTTTAATCCGAATGTATTTTGTTGCTGCCTTTCCGACGAGCTTGCACTTGGAATTTTCAAATATTTACAATTGTTGAATTTTTCTTAATTTTGAAGCTAGAATTTAGAATTTGTGCCGAATTTTTTTTAATAATTTGTCCAATTTTTTGTCAAATTTGTCAAATAATCAGTTAACATTTAAATCGTGTGAAAAATAAAACAAACCCGAATTAACAAATGATCTTACAAGCTGAAATGAAAACAGTAGTATAATTTCTATTTACAATTGAATTTGCTGTAATTCCAAATATTCTGCGGTTTATCACGCATATTAGCTTATTAATAAATATTTGTCGAGTTATTTATTTCTTTGCTTTCGATTCCCGATATTGTGTGCACACATACATATAATATATAGCAGCCCTATAAACTTGCATATATGGTATTTGTACACATATGCTATTTATATCCACATATATACATATAAGTACATATATATATACGCCAATCACAATTGGAAACTTGAAATTAGCGCAAACTTATTGTTATGTTGCTTAAGCTTAAGACGTTGTTCCAGATTAAAATCCCTTTGGGAATTGGCATATGGCTCTAAAATATCAAATTACTTAATCTGTGGTATGTGAGAATACCCTTTATTGGGTATATAGGTATATTTAACACACTGTGTTAAATAATAAAACCATTAAATTTAATAATTATGATATTAAATAGTTTGGGACATAACTTTACTAACATTACTATAGCTATTGATGCTATACTCTATCTGATGATAAAATTTTGAAAAAACTTATGAGTCATGTATTTCAGATATATTTTAGGGTATGTTGACTATCGGCTATTGGACTTTTCTTAATAAAAGTAATATTTTCATGTTATAAGTGAGCTGATCCAAAGTCTCAGTTTCCATTTTATTTGGCAAGCACAAAGTCGTAATTAATGCTCAAATATCTAAAATGTGGATAAAAACACTTACAATTTTGTGGATTTACTTGTATTTTGCAGTTGAAAATGTGAATGCTGGTGAATTAACTTTAAATTCAAGTTACCAAATTATTTGTGAGTCCGTTATTGAATTGAAATGTCAAATACCGTCATATGTTAAATATGTGAAATGTATATCTGAACTAAAAGGCAATACTTTGCACTTCTCTTGCGTGAACAATTGGCCAACTGAATCTTGTGAAATGTTAAAATATGATCGAGAATGTGGTGTGCCTTTAATTGAGGGACATTTGGAGTTGGATCAAGAAGAGATGACAATTTTCCACTGTCTTGCAAATCTACAAACAGTTCCAGCTGAAACTCAAACACTTCAATGCAACATGACCAACAATGACTTTCAAAGGCGAATCTTCAAAAAATGCAATAAGACAGACGTATCTACAATTATTATTGATGACTTTCCCAAGAATTATGAACACAGTGAACATATTAATTTTCTGTCATGGAATTTCCCCAACGTTAAGCACATTACGTGGGGTCTGTGCCATTATTGTTTGCCTTTTTATCAGTCTATACAAAAGTTTAAATACCTCAACACACTTCAATTGATTATTTGCTCAAATTTTTTGTCATGCGAAGATTTTCATCTAACTAATCTAACTCAGATTAAAGAAGTGCGTATATTTTTGATTAAGGCTAAGGATTCTATATACATCCATGAAACACTTCTGAGAGGAATGGACAATTTAAAGATATTTGAATTGTTTATATCAAATAATAAAGATGAAGTTGAAGTTTCGCCAAAATTGTTTCGAGCATTGAAGAATTTAACTGCGATAATATTTTATTTGGCCAACATCACAAAACTCACCAAGGATCATTTTAAAGATTTAGTCAATTTAAGAAACTTGACGATAAAAGGAGGACCGATTAATGGTTTTGACTGGCTAAAGTAAGTTCATATATAGTAATTAAGGAATATTAGATTACATTTTAATGATTCATTTCGTTCTATTTCAGTTCCTCAATAATACAAGATAATTTAACATTCTTGAAATTAGATTCTGATGTACAGCTTCCAGAAAGCAATATGACAGCATTCATTTGCAAAAAAAATATATACTGCATGTTCAATGTTGATAAACATAAGAAACCATGTCCCAAGAGTTGCTTTTGCTTTTTTGACTTAGGAAAAACTTGTTTTGTGATATATTGTGATAATGTAAAGAAGATTCCAGAGCTGCCTATTCCAAAAACTGGAATTCCATCGCTTTACATTAAATACAATAACTTAAAGCAGTTGCCTAACTCATCTTTATATGGTTATTCAAATATACAACACCTTTATCTGTCTGATAACAATCTGACAAGTATAACAGTTGAACAATTGCCTCCCAATATAACTTATTTGGACTTACGTTGGAACAATCTTCAATTGCTTGACAAAAAAGTAATCGAATTTCTCTCGAAACGAGCAGGAAAATTGATAATGGAGCTATCGGGAAATCCGTGGATATGTAATTGCGATGCCATTGATATGTTGAGCTTCGTCACCAATATGTCTAATCATATTACTGATCGGGATACAATAAGATTCAATGGAAGTCCGTTTATACATTCGATGAATTGGTATAAAGCAGATTTATGGAAACGTAAAGAACCATGTCCCGAGGGTTTCGAATGCTATCTTCGCCTTTCTGATAATGAATATGTAATAGATTGCGATAAACGTATGAAGAAGATTCCAGAGCTGCCTATTCCAATAATTGGAATTCCATCCCTTTACTTTCGTAACAATAACTTAATGCAATTGCCGATCCCAACTTTATATGGTTATTCGAATATACAAAACCTTTATCTGTCTGATAACAATCTGACAAGAATATCCGTTGAGCAATTGCCACCCAATTTAACTTATTTGGATTTAAGTAACAACAATCTTCAATTTCTTGACCACAAAGTAATCAAATTTCTCTCGAAACGAGCAGGAAAATTAAAAATGAGGCTATCGCGAAATCCGTGGATATGTAATTGCGATGATCTCGATATGCTTGATTTCGTCAACAACTTGTCTAATGATATTCTTGATCGTGATATATTAGCATGCCATAAAGATAATCTTGCTTTTTTAATGCCGTCGCAGTTCGCAAGTATTTGCAAATCAAACTCACTATATTATATTCTTGGATCGCTTCTTGTACTAACTGTCGTGATTATCATACTTTTGTGTATTAAGAACACAATATTAATGTGGCTTTATGAGCGGAATCTTTGTTTCAAGTGGATTTCCCGCCCGGAACCCAAAGAAGACACTGTCCTAAAAATTGATGCATTTCTTGCATTTTGCCATGTTGATGTGGATCTGATAAAGGAGTATTTGGATAATCTGGAGAAAGGACCTCGCGAGTACAGACTCTGCTTCTATCAACGGGACTGGCAGATAGGCGCATCCATTCCAGACTGCATTTTGCAATCGATTAAAGATTCCAGGAGAATCATCATCTTGCTGACCAACAACTTTGTCAGTTCCCCTTGGGGTGTCTTTGAATTCCGATCGGCCATTAGGGCCACTTCGATGGACCCGAACAAGCGACTGCTTGTCATAATGTATCCAGATGTTAACTTGGATAATCTAGAGCCCGAGCTGAAGCGGTACTTGACGTACAACACGTATCTAAAGCGAGATGATCCTCAATTCTGGAGGAAGCTGATATTTGCGATGCCCCATAAAGAGATCCGATCTGGACAACCTGAACTAACTGAACGTCCAGCAATTGGGGAAATCCAACCTTAAATATCTACGATTGGTAAATATAAATAGTTACTTTAATACTAAAATGTTGCTAATTATTTGAATATATAATACTTTCAGAGCACTCTGGCACTACTATTGGTAAATTTAAATAAAGTCTTTAATACTATAATGTTGCTAATTATTTGAATTTATTATATTTTCAGAACACTCTGGCACTCTGCGTCCATCACAATGGGACTTTCCTACAATTGCAACATTATATCAACATCAAGCTTACAGAACATAATGAAAGAAAACTATAAATTGTAACGTAAAATCAATTTTTGTTATAGAAAATAATTTTTCTCAATTTGAATGACAATATTTTTATGTTCACATTTGTAATTAATTCTAAATCTTTAAGATTACAAGTTTATAAATACTTAATTATTCACAATAGTTTCCTTTAACGAAAAGCAAAGTTTAATATTAAAAACATTTGTTTTTATTCGTTGCAAGTAAATTTAATTATTTTAGTGCTGAACTATATGCAATGCACATATCATTAGAAAAGTAAGAAAATTTGAAAAAAAACTTATTTATTCGGTACATTGCCGCTTTTTATTTTCATGTTACCACTTGTTAGCGCTGGGAAGTACAGGGTTAAGGTTTTGTTTTCGAAGAACAGTTGCTCAGGACGATTTGGGTAAAGGATAAAGAATTAAATTATCTGGAGGGAGGAAAAAGTTAAATTAAGTACGAAATAAAATTATTTCATAAACTTTGTTGTAAATTGTAAAATGATTTAAAGGAGATTTCTTAGATTTTAGCCAATATAATAGATAGAGAGCTAATGTCTCACTTAAACAGCGGAAATATATTTGGAAAACAAAATTATAGAAGCTACAGTCTGATTTTAAAATAACTCAGAGTTTAATTTTATAATATTATGTTATATAGATTTTTAATAAATCAATTTAGTTTTAATGTAGCAATTTAAAGTTTAGCTTGAAAATTAGCCAAACCTGAGCAGCTTATAGCTGAATTGCTACCAATGTTGTTTGTTAGCTCGTTTAATTTGGCATTTGGGCAAGGGATATTTAACGCATTTTGACCTAATTTGGGCCAACGACAAAGCCAGACAACAACAACAGCAAGAGAAACAAGAACAACAACAATATTGAGACCCACATCAATGGCAATGGCAATAGAAATGACAGAGAGAGGGAGAGAAAGAGGGGAAGAGTAAAAGAGAGAGAAGAAGCACATGAGTTGAACTAGGTTCTGTTTTGCACTTTGAACTGATTATGGGCAAATAGCTTTTGTGGGTTAACAGTTGGCCAGTTGGTCAGTTGTTGGCTATTGGCAGTTGGCAGTTGTGTTGTCTGCATTTAATGTGCAATGTAAGTGAAATTAACAGCATAAATGCATTTGCTATTGACACGAAAATACAGCCCAAAAAGGGATTCCAAAACTCAAATGTCGGACTGAAAATGTCTTAAAGTCACTCATATATTTAAAGTGCCACAGGGATTAACTCTGGCTAAGAATATGCAAATGAAGGACTGTCGGACTGACTGACAAACTGACTGACTGACTGCTCCTACTGCTTGCAAGTTTCAATCAAAATGCAAATATTGATGCAGTTGACATATGACGTTGCCTCGGCCGGACGAACCGAAATCCGAATCAAAATCTGAGTCAGCTTCAGACCAAGACAGCATAAGCCATAAGCTACAACAGCATGCAGATTTATGATAACAACGAACGAACAGTGTTGTCACACTCTCTTAGGCCAAAAATAGTTAATTTGATACCAAAAAAAAAAAAAAAAACAATAGCTACAAATAGCTAAAAAAAAAAAATAATAATAATAAAATCTTAACTGGTATAAAAAGATATTTTATAATAAAAATTAATTCCAAACATAAATGTACAAAGTATCTCAAAAAATTGCTAAGAACTTAAAAAAAAAATTAATAATGATAGACTTTAAGGAATATCATCATCAATATCAATATCATCAATTTTTATTTAAATAGTTTATACATAACTGGTGTATTTTGTGCATTAGAAAATGCGTGTATAGAGTGCCAAAAAAAAGTTTTTCTAAACTATCTACATAAAAAATTCGAATATTATGAAAATACATTATGTAGGACATTTAATTAAAAAATAAAGGTCTTAAATGAACATTCTTTAATACTGTAATTTTTTTTCAAGTTTTGAAACATATAACTATTAGAAAGATAAATTAAGCATGAAAGAAAATTATTCCAAAAACTTTGTTTTAATTTGTAAAATGATTCAAATGCAATTTTTTAATGTTTCAGCCAATATAATAGAGGGAGAGTTAATGTCTCACTTAAATGGTAGAAATATATTTTCAGTAAAATTTATTATTATTCGTTTATATCTTAATTGGTTTTAACTAACTATATATCAAAAAGTAGTTTATTAATTTTTTCAATTTTGTAATATATTCAGATCCTTAGCTATTCAATTAAAAAAAAAATTGAATTTTTTCAATTACAAATTAGATTGGTTTAGCTACAAAAGAGCTAACATGACAACACTGCAAGAAAGTAAATATCGAGAGCGAGCGAAGGAGTGAGTGAGTGGGAGAGGAAGAGTGGAGTGGGTAGAGTGAGAGGGAGAGAGATGAAGTGAGTGGAGTGTTCGGCTTTGCCATTGCAATAACAAAGGATAAAATAATAAGATTTAGCTCTTGACTCTACCATCAAGTTGGCCGAACGCGATGTGATGTTGCGCCAGTGTTTTATTAAAATGCAAACACACACAAACACTGATAACAACAACAACACTGATAACAACAAAAACAACAACATGAGGGCCAGAAAAATATCAAGACGCCATCAGATTGAATAATGGAAGGAACATCAGCAGGTGCCGAGAGCTGCGGGCTTGTAGATAAATTAAAAGCAAGAATCAAGAGCAAGAAAAAAAAGGACAACAACTTGACAACAAACAAACAAACAAACAACAACAACAATTTGAAGAAGAAGCAGCAGCTGAAGAAGAAGAAGAAACAACAACAGCAACAGCAGCCGCTGCCAAGGTAACTTTTTTGTTATTATTTTTCAATTTCTTCTAAAGTTTGATGTCATTTTTCAAGTTTCAAGTGCTTATGATGTGTGTGTGTGTGTGTGTGTGTGTGTGTAATTCCTGTATATATATGTATGTATGTATGTATGTTGAACTCTGCCTTGTGCATTGTTAAACAATTTTTGATTAAGTTTTGCATAGAATTTCATTTTAGTCTTGCCACACAAAAGAAAACTTCTTGTTTTACTCACGTCAGGCCTTTGTCTTTTTTCCGGCCCGGAAAATTATTACAACACTCTATGTGTGTATGTGTGTGTGTGTATAGGTGTGTGTATGAACAGTAGCTGGACAATGCAGAATTCAATTGATTGCAGGAGGAAAAAATACTGGTCAGACAATTGAGTTGTCTGACAATTGAAAAGCCTGCTAAAATATTTTCCAGACAGACAGACAATCGTCATGGGGGAAATCCAATTAAAATTGTTTTGCAATGCTATGAAAATTGTTATAATCGTTTCTAATGCATTGCAAAAAGCATCTTTGGCATAATGAATAAAAATATGTACATACATTAAAATCGAAGGGTAAACAAATGATAAAAACCATAATAATAAAGAAAAGTAAAATAATTCCTTTAAACAATTTTGTAAGTTAAAAGGGAATGAAGAGATTTTTCATTACAGATAAGTTCGTTATGCATATATTTGACTGTACTTGTTTAGCTTCATTGGGTAACATATATCTCTCCTTTTTTATGTCCTGTCTCTATAAAAAACGAGTTGGAAATATTTTGTTATTTGTTTGTTAAACTCAGAAAATAATATAATACAAATAAAATGATTTTATAGTATTTCAAAAATTCACTAGCATTATTTTCTAAAAAAAAATAAACACATTCTCTAATTTTTTAAATTTTATTTTCATAAATGCTTAAGTAACAAGAAAGGACTTGACTTTCTATTTAATATTTATAGCTTGATATGCTACGCTCAATAAATAGGTATGGGCTGTCGGTGCTAATAAATGGTCTTGATTTATAGAGCAACTCTCATCCTTAATTCGAGTAGTCGATTGTATCGACAATCGTTGCAATCGAATCGACGTCAAAGGCAAAAACTGCGAATGGCAATTGATCAAGCTGACTTGGCAGTCAGAATGAATCAACCCAAATAAAAAGGCGAGTCAAAGCAATTTATAGTTATACAAAAATATACTATACAATATCAAATATATATATATATATATTTTGTGTGAGCCCACTTAAGAGCTGAAAAGTTTTTGCGAGCAAATTTTAATTGAATAGCAACGGATTGAAAAAGTTTGCGATGCCACTAAAATTGATTACACACATGCAACACTCAATGGCTGCAACCAGGAGGCATGTATGCAGATATTGAGATATTGAGAGCTTGTTGAAGCTGTGGCAGGCCGAGGAGGCTGAGGAGGCAACACACTTGTGTCAAATGCATGCGTTAAGCCAATAT
This sequence comes from Drosophila falleni, assembly GCA_035045575.1. Lineage (NCBI taxonomy): Eukaryota > Metazoa > Arthropoda > Insecta > Diptera > Drosophilidae > Drosophila > Drosophila falleni. The sequence goes on from JAWNOV010000011.1 coordinate 13,697,966, forward strand.
CCTGAGCTGAGCTCTTGCCACACACACGTTGCAAGTCCTGTCGCTTTGCCAGCTTGTTGCAATTTATTCTAATCGCTTGTCAGGCAACTAAAAAAAAGCAGAAATAAAAGAAAAAATTTATCCAGTTAGAAATGTTGTCTGCAGCACGCCGAAAATTTGATACACTTTCAAAGTTCTATATGCGAATTTCTACTGTCAGTTTGTATGGCATCTACATGATATCATACTCCGATTTTAAATAAATCTGGTATTGATGTATAAGACTATACATAGATAATTTTAAAGTTTCTTGAAAATATCTTAAATGACAAAAATGTGTTTTATACTAAGGTTTATTTTCTGTCAATCGTTCCTTTTACTATATAATATGGTAGTCCGATTATAATGAAAATTTTATCAGCATAAGTATTTTTTTTAGATTGGTTGAGATCTCTTTAAAAATATAAAACGTTTTTTACACTTAAGATTGATTTTCATCGATCGTTCCTATGGCAGCTATATGATCTAGTAGTCAGACTTCGATTAACTTTAGACTGGATGTTTAAGAAAACTGAAAACGTACAAATTTAAAGTTGTGTTGAAGTATCTCCAAGTATAAAACAGTTTTTCATGCTAAAAGTTGAATTTTACCGATCAATCCTATGGCAGCTATATGAAATAGTTCAGAGATTTGAACCAAATTTGATCAGACAGTAAAACATTACACGTAATGCATATTTTATAAGATTTAATGAGATATCTTATAAAATAAAAAAATTTTCGTATAAAAATTAATATTTCACCGATCGGTCCCATGGCAGCTATATTTAAAAGTGATGCAATCCTGCTGCTTTTGATATATGTATTGTCAATAGCAATAAGACGTATCTGTATAACATTTCAGCAATATAGCTTTACTGGAAGACTAGTTTGCATAGAAACAAAATTGTAATACCCTTGGAAAGGGTATTTAAAATCGGAAAACTGGAGTCAACAGTAGGCAACACTCGTTGGTGCAACGATGCGTGTAACGAGCTGCAACTACTGTTGTTGGTGTTGTTGTTGTTGCAGACACGTGCAACATTCACAACGGTTAACCAAGTCAAGCCAAGTCGAGATCAGGCCAAAAAGGTTGCTGTGGTGTTGCCAATTGAGTGGCGGCAATCAATCTGGCCAGGAAAGTGTGTCAAAAGCCGCCTATGCCATAAGCAGACCCTCTCTGCCCATGATTGACTGACTGACTGACTGATTGATTGATTGATTGATTGACTGACGTTGTGACTGCTTGTTGTGTCGCCTTATGCCACTTAATTGACGTCAATCGCATTGAGTTTGTTGCCTCAAAATCACAGCTCGTTAGCCAAGTTATGTTGCGTTGCGTCGCTTGTTGCCGAGCATGTTGCATGCCACATTTACACATTTACACATTTTCAAATCACTTCCAACACAACACTATGCTGCCAAATTTGGCAATTATTAAATGACATCGAACTGAAGAGGGTCTTCAACAATTGTGGCTGCTGTTCTTGCCACGCCTTCTTTTTGTGCTGTGCAGCCTAAACCACAAATCAGTTTTACCACCAAATCAACGGCAACTACATGACAGCTGTACACACACTCACACACACACATACACACACACCCATATATACTCACACTCTTACAGTCTTTCCCCATGCCTCAAGCTTTATAAATGCTGCACAGTGGGTCGGCTGAGTGTAGTTTGTGGATAAATTCTGATTACTTAAACATAAATTAATAACGCTACAGTATTGCTAGTTTCTTCTTATTATTAGAAGAATTCACTTTTTTTAATCAGCCAAAAAACAAAAATTACATATCCGAAATATGCATAACATAAATTGATTATATAGGGCTTTTATCTTTTGAGAAGTTCTACATGCCACAAAACATTTTAAATATAAATAAAATCCTCTGTATAAATAACTTTAAGCCAGGGATCGTAATCATTTTATGTTATATTATAAAAATTATGATTATATTTAAATATATATGATTATATTTAAACTTTTTATGTTTTCCTTCAAAAATAATTATAAGATTAGAGTAAATTTATAAAACTTACACCATAATGGTTATTTTTAATATAAAAAATAAAAATATAAAACATTCTCTTTTTTTTATAAAAAAAAAATAAATTTTTTATTGATCTAAAAAAATAAATATCAAAAATGATCAAAAATAATTTTTATTTTTTTCGGTGCAAATCATTATTTTCTAGGGCATTTATAAAATGGTGTTCTTTTATAAAAAAGGGGGAAAAAAATTATCATTATTTACAGTTCCTGCTTTAAATAATATTTTATTGAAAAATTTTCCAATTTTATTCCAACGAATGTGTTGTTTTTTGAAAACGAGCCACAGTTTGCTGTTGTTTTTTTCTTGGCTGCCATTTAAAATGACACAACTTGGGTGTGAGTGTGTGTATATTTGTATGTGTGTGTGTGTGTGTGTGTGCTACTTAATGATTACTTGACGCCATATTTGATTGACGTGTGTCTGTTTGTGGGTGTGTGTGTGTGTGTGTTATACGCCTCGTTATGTGTCCGCTCACTTCCTCATAAATATTTCTTATTGTATTTATTTGATTGTGCGTATCAGTGTAAATATCTTTGTATGCGTGCATGTGTGTGAGTGTGTGTACTTGTGTGTGTGTGTGTGTGTTCGTGTTAATGGCCACCACAACCACAGGGCACTTATGAATTTCTTGGTCTTGTCTCTTTCTTTATATTTACGTGTACTGCGTCAGTTTTTTTCTCCGTATTATCAAGTATTTCTATAACTCTTATGTATCACTGTATGTGTGTGTGTGTGTGTATGTGTGACAGCTATTTTCCGGTGACGTAATATTGTCGTAACTAGCGGTAGTTTATAAAACGTTAATTAGCAGTGTAGGTGAAAAGTGAAGAAATTAAGCTATTTACGTAATGCGGCTAACTCTATATTCATCCATGAATACTATTAACTGTCCAGATTGATTGACAAAGATACTCAGTATTTGACCCATTATTAACACTTTCCATATATAAGGTTATTCAAAGTTTATTACTCACTTAAATATCTTCAATAAACATAAATATCTTTGTTTCATGTAATATAAATTCCATATGCAATTAAAAATTATTTTTATGTGGCAATTATATTGATTGCAATTATTGAAAAGTTAAATAAATAACAGAATGTTTATAATTTCTATCCCTAAGCACAAACTTTGGTAAAATAATTTAAATATCTTTAATACATGAAGAATAATTTACCTATAAATAAAATCAATTAATTTGAAATATTAAATAATTGAATAATTGCAGAATATTTAAAATTTTATCACTAAAATGCTTTCAATAATTTAAAAATCTTTATTACATGCTAAATACTTGAACTCTGCATTCAAAAATCAATTGTTCGATAATTTATACTGTTGTTTAGTTTTTTTTAATCAAACTATTAAACTAATTGTTCACTACAAATTGAGCATATTCCTGCCTTTAATCAGTTTGCCATCATCCTGTCTGTCTTATGAGCATTTCGTGTTTTTTCAAGTTGAGACTTTTACAGTGCCTGCAGCAATTTTTCGTGTTCGTTTTCAACGCCTGTATGTGTGCGAGTGTGTAGGGTGTATATGTGTAGTGTGTGTGTGTGTATGGATAAACTATGTAGAGTCCTTGAAAAATATGTAAGCCATACAAGCGTAATGCCAGCGGCTAAAAAAGTTAACAGTTGACATAGTTTAGAGTTGCTTGGCCAGACAGAGAGGGAATGTGGGGGCCGAGTGAGGGAGGGGGTGGGTGCAGGGGGAGGGGAAGGGGCGGGAGGTTCAACAGCCAACAAGCAGAGGCCGTTGAATGTGGAATGAATGAATGAATGTCTTAATAGCGTGTCAGGCAGTTGTTGTTGTTAGTTGTTGCTGTTGTTGTGGTTGTTATAGTTGTTATAGTTCTTGTTGTGGTTGTTGCTGGATGAAAATTGGTGCCAAACTAAATGAATTTAATTGCCGCTGGATATGAAAGTAATTATTTTGCTGTAGCTCGTGCATAGACACAACAAGCGGAGGGTGCAAAACGAGCAGAGTGAGAGAAAGAGGGAGACAGGGAAAGTGTGAGGAGAGGAGAGAGTGTTAGGGAGAGGGGAGAAGCGACTGAGGAAGAGAATGAGGAGCAAACTCAGGCAGCTAAAATGCAGCGAGGCCAAAGGCACTTGTCTCTCATTCTAGCCAAGTGTGTGTGTGAGTGTATGTAGGTGTGTTGGTGTGTGTGTGAGTGTGTGAGTGTGTGCGATGTTTGCCAAAGTGTATGTGCGTGTCTGTTATCGATGTGATGCGATGCACTTGCACTTAACAGCAAACAGACGTAGCACAGTGGTAAAAAATGCCAGATTAATTGTTAATAATTAATAAATGTTTGTTTTTTTGTGTATATAATTTTATTTGTAGGTAATTTTTTTTTAAAACTTCATGTATATTTTTTTTTATTAAAAAAAAAGATTTTTAAAAAGATATTAAAAAAAAAATTTAATTTAAAACACATAATCAGAAAAACAAATAAAACTGTAAAAATATGCTTATAATTACTGTGTTAAAGTTATTATACTCACTGCTTAAAAAATAAGAAATTGAGTATGTTCTGTTCGTTGGAATGCATATTTTGTAAGTAATCTGGTTTTTTTTTAATGTAATTTTTATTTAAAAGTATAATTTATTAAAGAATTAGAAAATCATATAAAATGAAATATTAAAGAAACCTACAAACTTTAAGCATATCACAAAAATACTCTTCAAATTGTGAACATGTGACATAATTTATATTATGTTCTACGGCTTCTCATTTGAAAAAAAAAAAACATTAGATAAAAGTGCTAAAAAAAATTTTATTTTAAAAAGCGTTTCTCTTGTTTAAAAAAAAAACCAATAACAATTTTTTTCTTTTTAGCTCTATACTGCTTAAAATTGTTACTAAAACTGAAGAAATAAGTCAATAAAGTTCTTAAATATATTGAAAGGTAAAAAAAGTATCTTTGGTATTTGAAAATTGAAAAATAATATTCGCTTTTGTTTCCACTGTGCGCAGGCAAGCAAATCAAGTAGATACACACACAACTTTAGAGACACACACACACCCAGAAACGCACACACTTGTACAGTTTGAGAGCAACTGCAAATTGCCCCGCGGATATTCTGAGTTGTTCTTTAATTTATTCTCTTTTTGTGTGTTGTCCTTGCTGTTGTTGTTGTTGTTGTAGTTGTTGTTTTTGCAACTGCAGCATCATACAAAAGGCAACCATGTGTTATATGTTGCATGTGTATGTGTGTGTGTGTGTGTGTGTGTGTGTGTGTGTGTGGTAGTGACAGTGTAATGTCAGTTGTTTACATGCCTGCCCCTATTTTGTTGCCTAGATCAACTTTTTCTTAGTTGTTGGTGTTGTTGTTGTTTGCTCTGTTGCAGACCTTGTAACAGTTTCGATCACACCCGATTGGTGATTACCCATTTTGAGAGTGCATCCATTACAAGTTACCATTCAATTCAAGTGCAGCATTTGTCAGTATTCAATTTAAATGCATTCTTCTGTTTGCAAGTGTTTTATTTATATCTTTTTATACCCTGCACTTATCTAAAATGCAATGGGTCTCTTTGGTTTTTCTCATCCAAAAAAAAATTAAACTCAACATTTATTTAACGTCAACTGATTTGAAACTCAAAAAATATTCTATATATATAAAACGTTTTATCCTAACTCATTTACTGACTGATCATTGCACAAACCATAAGATCTAGTATTAAATAAATATTTTTTATTGAATAATCATGATTATTGCTTACGAGTTAAAGTATTAAATAAATTAATATTTTTTTGTGAATCACGGATAAAATTTATAGGTTGTCCTTAAAGAAGAATTATGGTATATTTCATCCTTTTTTTGTCACAGATTTTTTCTATTGAAATATTGAAATCGACTACTCAAAAAAATAAAATGTATATTTTTTGTTAATTTAAAATTTTGTTCGGATGCTTATAAATTATATAGTTAAATACACCCTTGTTATCTGTTTTCTCGGAAAGTAGGAAAAAAAACACCAAAGAATTCAGGAAGCCATTTCATGTGGCAAACATTAAAATATATTTTTATTCACTTTGAACTCGGAGTTTACTCGCAAACGTCAGTAGCGGGATCGCATTTGGGTGGGCAATGTGGACCGTGACAGTGTGGACCGTGGGGACCATGTGGACCATGGTGATGTCCATGTGGGGGATAAAAGATGGGATACCAGCCATAGATTGGTGGATAACCTGAATAGTGGGGATAATGGGGATGATGAGGATGGCTTGGATGATCTGGATGATCTGGATGGTTTGGATGGTGTGGACTGCCTGGATTTGGCTTTGGCTTGGGCTTGGGCCTGGGCTTAGGTCTTGGCTGCAGAATCACATTGGTGTTACCGCTGGTGCCTTTAACCACCAGAGTGCAGAATGTTGTTGATGGAGTATCGACGGGAGTTTCTCCGTCCTCGTTTGAATCATCACCGTCGAATGGAGGCTTAGGAAATCCATTTCCGTTATCATTATCATCATCATGTTCATGATGTCCCAGAGTTTTCTCCCCCTCATCTGGGGTGATGACGCACAGTGGATAGACCTTCTTCTTCTTGCCATAGTCGGAGAAGAGAGTTGAGGACAAGCCAGTCTTCGAGGCCAGATGTTTGATGCCACTCAAGGGACTGCTAAGAAGACGAGCTTCGGGCACTTGTCCCTCCTCATTTGTCAGCTGAAGGAGCTCGTTGTATTCCTCTTTCGTCACCTGATGGAAGCGCAGCACTTGAGCCTTGGGAGCTAGACGTATGAGAATTAAAATCAGGATAAATATCTAGATATATGGGATGTATTTTTAAATACTTACCAGCATTGGCTGCAATAGCGCAAAGCGCGATCACTGCCACAATTTGTAGTATCTTCATAGCTTCCCCGTTCAGCGATCGCCGAGATAGAATAACTTACAACTGATCCGACATTCTTATTTATATCAAATTTGACAAATGTTGTTGGCTTAGGGCATTATTATTATTCAAATCAGTTAATAGTTAAATTGACACGCCCTTAAATTAACTGCGATAATGTCCATAATTTAAATGTTGTTCCAAATTCTAGAATTCATTGAATAAGCCAATCCCCTAATTGGCTATGCGTTGCTTTCGACTTGGCCAAAAGAAACATGAAAAATTATGTTTAATAGCCAATGCCTCTATACGATAACTGTTTATTTATGGTCCATTTTGTTCGTCTACAAATGGCAAAATGGGAACGCATTTCATTCATTAAAGTTATTCGGAATATTGTCTTGGATTTGTGCCACATCTAATTATAAATAAGGCAATTCGAGTAGTTTTAAGACATCACACACAATGGAGAAACCATCATAAAAACTATCATCAAATTTAATTTATTTCGATTTCTTTGCGATTGAATATTGATTAGATTTTAAGCGCGAATCTATCAGGTTCAAATACTCTTAGCATAAGATTGTTCTTTACTTAAAATTATTCTATTAGTTTTTTTTTATTTGAAAATATTTATACACTATCTAAATTAACATTTAAGAGAGGTTTATTTTAAATAAGATTTTTTTAAGAGCAAATTCAATACACAATTGGAAGAATTTCTGATAAATGAATAAGATTTTTCTAATATCCAGATACTTACTAACAATTGTGTAGGCATTGAGCTATTGATGAAAAATAAAAAAGGAGACCAAATAATGAAGAAAATGACATTCCGCACGAAAATCGGTTAATTTTTGTCAAAGTTATGAGAGATCAAAGTTTTTGAAAATATTTTAAGGGGTTGGTATGGAAAATTGGCTAACTATCGGATATTATGAAAATTTTTAAAGTGTATAATATTTGAATGCAGAATCATTTTGGGGGCAAAATCATGGAAAAAATTACATTCCATATGAAAATCGGTTGAGTTTTGTTAAAGTTATGAGAGATCAAAGTTTTAGAAAAAAAGTTAAGGGGTTGGTATGGAAAATTTTATGATATTTGGCTTATTGTCGAAAAATATGAAATTTTTAAAGTGTATTATATTTGAATGCAGAATCATTTTGGGGGCCAAATTATAAACAAAATGGTATTTCACTTGAAAATCGGTTAAGTTTTGGTAAAGTTATGAGAGATCAAAGTTTTTAAAAAAAAATGTTAAGGGGTTAGTATGGAAAATAGTATAAAATTTGGCTTATAGTCGAAATATATAAAATTTTTTTACTTTATAAAATTTTAATGTAGAATCATTTTGCGGGCAAAATCATGGAAAAAATGACATTGCACATGAAAATCGGTTGAGTTTTGTCAAAGTTATGAGAGATCAAAGTTTTTGAGAAAATGTTAAGGGGTTGGTATGGAAAATTTGAATATATTTGGCTTATAGTCGAAAAATATGACAGTTTTTGAGTGTGTAATATTTGAATGCAACCAATTATTGAGCCAAATCATGAAGAAAATGACATTCCGCTTGTAAATCGGTTGTGTTTTAACAAAGTTATGAGAGATCAAAGTTTTTGAAAAAATTTTAAGGGGTTGGTATGGAAAATTTGATAATATTTGACTTATAATCGAAAAATATCAAATTTTTTACGTGTTTAATATTTAAATGTAGAACTAATTTGGGGAATGAAGAAAATGACATTCCGCTTGTAAATCGGTTGAGTTTTGGCAAAGTTATGAAAGTTTAATGTCTCTGAATAAGTGACATGAGGAAAAATGGTCAGTGATAAAATAGATAGAATATTTTGTAATAAATGAATATTCAAATTTTTGTTGCTGGGTTTTAATTAAAAACGTTTCTTAGCTCTAATTAAATAACACAGTTTCAATTATTTTTTTGTAGATTTTTATTTTGCTTTATTCTAAAATTATAAACTAATCGTAGTATTCATTTTCATAACTATCATCGACTTCATCTTCGACTTCGTAGCCCTCGTAGCCGTCTTCGTCCTCATCCTCCTCTTCAACTTCATCTTCGGATTCTTCAAAAAATGGATAGGGATTGTATGGCGAGGGTTGTCCAAAATAGGGACTTGGTGGATAGAAAGACTGTTGACCATATGAGGGAAACTGGCCGAAGCCAGGCTGTTGGCCAAGCGAACCATAGGGATTGAAGCTTCCGTAGGGATTCTGATTGAAACCTCCATAGGGATAGGCACCGCCATAGGGACTGCCATAGGGAGATGTTGGGGCTCCAAAAGGAGAACCATATTGTCTGGATGCTTCAGCATTTAATGCGGTTTTCTTCTTCTGCAACCTGGACCTTGAATTGGACTTGGATTTGGGTTTGCTCCGGAGCTTCTTAGCCTTGGGAGCAGGCGTTGTTGATGCCACCTGTCGTTCCTCGTCATCCTCAGCTGGAGAAACCACCTGTTCGGCCATTAATTGAGAATCTTGTGGCTCCAGGGGAAGTGGATATTGTTGAGGTGCTGTTTGAACTGGATTCTCCTGATACCAATAAGAAGCAAAGCTGGGATTGCCATTACCAGCTGACTGGGCTTCCGAAACAGGATCCTTCTTGAGTACAACAATGCAATTGATTACAGAATCCTCGTCAGAAGTTGCACGTGCTTCACTCTCATCGAAACTGCGTCTCATCACACACAGGGGTTGACCATCGATATCGATCTTGGCCACCTCCGAGCGACTTGTGGTCGTCAGTCCCATAATCCGGAGCAGGGAATTCCAGCCGGAATCGAGACTATTGCGTACTGAAGTGAATCCGGCGCTGGTTAAACGCGCCTCGGATATAACATTCTTGCCATTTGTGAATTGCAACAATTTCTCATATTGTTCCTCATTGATGGGATAAACTCGAACCAGTTGCTCTACTTTTGCATCCTTATCCGCTGAAGGAGCTGTAAATTTTATTTTAATTAAATTTTGAGTTGTCTAGCTGAAATAATAACTAATTTTCCAATTAAACTAATTTAATGCTAGATCTATAGACTAATAAGACATTTATATATGTTTAAATATCAAAATAATCGATTTTTTATTATTCTTGCTCATTTTAATTTTTATAGATTTTTTTAACTGGTTTATTTTGTTATCATATCATTTTTTCCTTATTTAAAATTTAGTTTCCTGTTTTTTTGTATTATACTATTTTCAAATCTGTCTTTTAAAGCTCTCAAATTCTGGCAACACTGATCATGAGCTACACATACCTGCCTCTGGGCAACTTAACGTGGCCAGAACCAAAAAGAGGCTCAGGCATCGAAACACGGCTGTTTGCATAGTGAAAACCTCGTGAAAACAAATTCCCAAGATACTAAGATTCGTCTGACCAGCGACAGTTTTATTTATACATTTGCTGGCCTACAATGTGGCCCAACAAAGAGAAGATAGCGGTAAATATTAGCCAAATATTGCAATTAACTGAATATGGAATGAACAAGTTTAAGTTGACTGACGACAGCGTGAAATCCATTTCAATAAATTAAACAGTCAATTTGACACACATTCGACCAAGTCAATGAACGCATTAAAGATCAGTCAACATCACGAATTCAACTTGGACTTGGAACTGGAACTAGAACTGGTTCTGTGACTAAAACTTAAGCTATAACTATAACTAGATTGTGGCTGTCGTTTAATTTGTTGCGACAAATGCTAATGAGCATAACGAATTTGTTGGATTCCTAAACCCACAATGAATGCCAAAATAGATTAAAAATCATCGCTTAACCGATTGACATATCTGATTATAGGAATAACACAATAACAGTACTTTAATTTATGCGCATATCATTTATTCGAACTTTACTCTTACGGCAGGTATTTTGATGTTTTATGTAGTTTGACTCTATCAAATCAGATAAGTTGCTGACTTATTAGATTAAATCTTAATTGAAGCGAATTTATTTTCCACTTTGAAATTACCTTTTTGACCGTTGAGGTGTAAATTTCAAATTAAAAGGAAAGTATAATATTGTAACAGATAAGAATATTTTGTACGTATAGAGTTTTGCTAGATCAGTTTTAAATTAATTATTTAAGCTCTCTATAAGAATTTTACCAACACTTTTATAACCAAGATTAGTGGGTCAGGGTCGAGATTTTCCATACGATAACTCTAATAATTATCTTAATATATTTTAGTAACACCAGAAACAAAATTGACTCCAAGAGAACATAAAATTCGTCTATCCCAATAATCTGAATATATGAACTTGTTTCATACTATTCCATATAAATACCTGTTTATAAAGCTTATCCGTTTACCTGATAAAATTCCAAATAAAACAAAGTTTTTTAGTAATTTTTCTAACTCATAATTATTTTCCACTTATTTCATTTAAATCTCTTGTTGTTTGAGTGTGTGAGTATGTTTGCTTGTGTGTGTGTGTGTGTGTGTGTGAGTGTGTGAGTGTGTTACATGTATATATAAGTATGAGTACCTAAATATTTATGTGTTTGCTTAGTTACAATGCTGCGACACATACGTGTTAACATATACATAAACACATAGTTTAATGTATTTTATCTTTTTATTTTTTGTCGATAGACTGTTAATGATCTCTATAGATTTTGTTCTGTCACTTAATAGTTAATACACAAACTGACACAATACAGCTTAAGATATGCGCGTGTGTGTGTGTGTGTGTGTATGAATGTATAAGTGTGTATACATATATCGCTTATGAACCTGGATACATATATATATATATATATATACTTTATAGGCTTATTATAAATATTAGTTATCGTCTGACCATTTAATGCAAAATTAATTATAAATAATTTATGTATTTACAAAGTGTTGCCATTACCTAATTATCTACTTACAAACACACGCTCACACACAAACACACACACACACATACATATCAATCATTTATGCTGAATAAACAGCATCACAAATCTCGTGTCCTTTAATTTAATCCTTGCTCTGTGATTCTTTCTTTTATATTCTTGTTTTTATATAAAATTGTCGCTAATATTGTTTATTTTCTTTTTTAGTTTCCTGTTTTTGTTGAAATGTATATTTTATATTTTTATGTTTATAAATAGTTGTTGTTTATTTGGTTGTTGTTGTTTGTGTTGCCAATTTGATTTCATTGTGCCGCAGTTATACAAATGAAAACAGTAATAACATTTATATTGTTTTTAGCTTTTATGCTCGATTTTTATTATTATTGTTTAAGAGTTAATTAAAACTACAGTTTTGCTACTAATGAATTTATTTACAGTGCTCGCACATTTTCATCAATTTCCATCCATTTCCGTTCACTTTCCACTTGCCATCAATTTTCATTCAGCTTTTATTAAGCACAATTATAATTCGCATTTCCATATGCTCTTCAAACAGCCAAAACTAATTATCTCTCTGGGAATTCTCTATATACATGTACTATCAAACCCAATTGCAAAGCTTTAAACAAATTGTTTAACTCTATTTTTTTAATCTGGTTTTCCTTTTTTTTTGGTTCAATGTGTCATTTCGATGAGCCAGACGATGCTGATGAATTGAATAGCTTGTTAATTGTTATGCATTTATTTTAATAGGGATTCATTTGGTTTATATCCTTTATATCCTTGCAGAGCATTTTGAATTAACTTAATCAGAGTGATTATCCGTTATCGATATATATATCGTACAATTTTTAAAAGGTTTTCACAAATATTTTTTTTTATATTTGAGGTAAAGAATTTACCAGGGATCACAAATAATAAAATAGTAGTTATTAAAAAAAAATTTAAAAAACCCGAATCTGAATGAAAGAGGGATTTTTTAAGTTTTTTTTTTTTTTTTTGTTTGTGGATGTCCGAAAAAAATAATCCAACTTTTTTTAAATAACTATATTTTCTTACTCAACTTTTTTATCTGAATAAAAAAAATGAGCTTGACATTTTTTTGTTTTTCTCGGATAAAATATTTTAGGAAAATATAATTAAGACAAAATTAAGTTCAAGTTTTTATATATATCGATAAATTCTTGTCTGCAAGAGTATATTAAAATCGGCTTGCCGAAGCTTCAATGTTTTTAGAATTTTGTAATTCTTCTATTTAGTTTTTAAGCAGTGATTGAAATGTGCAAATAAAAAAATATGGAAAATTACTCAGACTAAAAAGAGTATGAATTTTGAGTAGCATTTATATACAGCAAATTTTATGTATTTATTTGGTATTTATTCAAAAACAATACACAGTGACTCTAATTCAATCGAGAGTTCTACAGTTGGCGACAGAAGTATGCGTACGTGTACAGGTTGTATATGAAGCATATTTATAGCTAGTAAGTCTTAATTCATAATGAGAATGTCGGCAAACTGTTTCTATTGGCATGTGAAGTGGTGTAACAACAAATGCGACAAGTGATCACAAAAGATGCTTAAAAATTTAGTTTATATATAAAACATTTTTGTGCTGGATAAATCCGTCAATTTATAATAATATTTATAAAACGTACTTACACTGCGAAGATCGGGCTTAAAAGTCAACAATATTGGTCTTAATTACTTTTTTTTAATTAGATAATTTTTATAAATAAAGTTCAGAAAATAAAATTTTACAATAAATCTCTGTTATTTTGAGATTGACTTAATTAACATTAAACTTATATTTTTCACTTAAAAAAATTGTTATATGAAAAATGCTTCGAAAAAAAAGAAATATTTTTTCCTTAAAAGTATTTGCTCTGCATTTGTATGTGGCGCATTACTTCTGTGATCGACTGTGCATTTCGTGTTCTATTGTTGTTGACTTAACTATCGATATATATTATGTAGAGATCCTTATAAATATATTTTATTTTGTTTGGCTTTTGTTTATGTTTTATTTTCCATTGTCGATCTCGTGTTCCGTCTGCTTGGCTTAACTTATCCGAAATCGTCTTAAAATTAGAGAGTTTTATTCACTAAGTGCAAGTTTATCTTAGATACGAAATTAATTTCGTTTCATTTCGATTCGATTCGATTCAATCATGTTTTGAATTTAACTAAACTTTATACTCATTAGCAATCTTATATCATCGGCATCAAAATATCCTTGGGGATTCCATTATGTTTATTCCTTCATCTCATACACTGCACAAAATGTCGACTATCGAGGCGATTTCTGGCAAAGGGGCGGGTTGTTGTTGCTGTTGTTGTTGTATTTGCTGTTGCTGCTGTTGCCGTTGTTGCTGTTGACAATTGTCTTGGTGGTGGCAAGAAGAGTGATGGCATTGTCTTGGCCGTCGCACCACTCACATACCAATGCTGCAGGCAGCAGGAGACGATGCTTAGCAGCATGCAACAAATGCCGCAGTAGAAGCTGTTGCTGTTGCTGCTCGAATTGTGCTGCATTGCCGCCGGGTGTTCACCTGCAACATGAACAAAAAAACACACAAACAAAATAAAAAATGTTAAAATGAAAGTAAAAGTGCATTGTTAGTTGCTGCGTTCATTAGTTAATTGTTAATGTTGCTATGTTACAACAATAATAAAGTCGGATGCAATTTATTTATTTGTTGCCTGTCTTTTGATTACCTTTGCCAGCACAGGTTCAATCGCCTTAAGCCTCAACACACGCACACACACACACACACAAACACTAACACACATTTATATAGCCTTAAAGGTTCATCTTCAGGCCAACATCAGATCTCAGATAATATCGACAACTGGCTGCAGTTGCTCTACTTTCTCTATGCGCACTTCCTGTTTGTCAAACAAGCAACTAACTAGAAAAAATGCTACAGTCGAGTGTGCTTGACTGTGAGAGACCCAGTACCCAATAACCCTGTCTTCCAAATTGTTATGAATTTTGATCCTAGTTTAGGAAATATTATGTAATATTTTATTCTCTTAATTATAATTTATGTTATTATTTTTTTCGGAAGATAATTTAAAAAAAATCAGTTGCAACTATAGCTTACAAAATTTTCTGACATATCTATTTAAGCTGCCTAAAATAATATAAAATTAAGAGGCTCAGATATGTTTTCATCTGCCTGTCACATAAATTAACAGAAACTTATTGGCCTCATATATCCCTTGACAACCGGGCTTAAAAGCAACAACAACACTAAAAACATGTTGTTATGTGTTATATGTGCACTTGAGCACACAGAAGTTGCTGCTATTGATGTTGTGGATGTTGTTTATTGTGTGTGTGTGTCTTTATACCTGAAGCAGCTCCTGATTATTGGCATTTCAGCTAACAAGAAATTATTTCCGCACTTCTTTCATACAATATTGCTTGCTCTGCTTGCACCCGAGCAAAAGTAGTACACAGTAAAAAAAACCACGATGAAATCAATCCCAAATAGTGTTCAATATTCCCTTAATATTCATAAGAAAACTAGGAAATACACGTTTAAAGTACAGTTTACCATGCATGATGATAAAAATATCTGACAGATTAAAATCATTTTAAAATTACATATCGATAATGACAGAAAACAATAATTCAGGAAATATGTTACAGAAACAAACATTACACCAAAATTCCAAGTATTTCTCTATTAATTAGCAAAAAATAATATATTATGTATCAATCGTAAGAGAAAATTCAACTTTTGATGAATTGTGCACTAATTTACAAGCATATTCCTGTAGTTTTAAGAATTAGTAATCGGAACATAACCAAAATACTTTGTCCTGACTCACTGACTGATCATTGTGGAGTTTAAACCGTAAGACGTAACAGGCTCAATATTTTACACAACTTAGCATAGAAGTAAATAAAAAATGCAACATAATAATTATGCCTGGAGTGTTATTTTTTTTTTCAGTGCAGTGCTGCCACACTTTACTTCGTTGGCATGCAGTGCCGTTTGAAATGCTCAAATTGCAATGTGCGCTTTCTGCTAACAGGCAACTTCCTGTCATAAACATGCAAAACTGTCAAACACACACGCTAACACTAGCTCACACACACACATACACACACACACACACACACACACATATTTAGAGTTCACATATACTCACCAATAATTACGTGCACATAGACACTGGAGGTTTTTGCCACAGTCGGCACACAGGTGTAGTTGCCGGTGTCTCCGGGCATAGCACGCTTGATTTTTAATCTACAGAGAGAATGAGAGAGGGAGAGAGAGAAAGAGAGAGTGAGAGTGAGTAAAAGAGAGAGAATGACTTAGCATGCACAGTTGGTTAGTGGTTGTTGAAAGTGAATGCGAATGCGAATGCCAGCAAATGAATAACTCGCTTCTTTGCACTTTTCACATCAAATGTGCCACCTGCCCCCGCCCACTTGCCCCACTCAAATAAAGGCCAAACGTTTTGTAGCATCAACATTAAAAACTTTTGCTACTTTATGGAAGCACAGTGCTCAGTCCCGGAGTACGAGTATCCTTTGATTCAGGTTCAGATTCAGATTCAGGACTCTTTGCTCTTATTGCTTGGCATCTGCATTTTATGGTCGACAGTGTCGTTAGTTAACGGCATAAATGCACAACGAGCACATGTAGCCTTGGCCAAAAGGGTAAGCTCTCAGCTAACCAACTACGTGTACTGCACTCCCTTTCCTCTCTTCCTTCTGGTTATCCTGCAGCGGATTGTAACTCCGACTCCGACTAACTTCCGAGTGTGACAGCAAAAACTAAGGCAAATTAAAAGTCACACACGGCTAACTACACACAATTGTATGTGCATACTTTTACTATATTAGGACTATTTATATACCCTGTAATTTAGTTTCTAATATGACACCCTTAGTTAAACCTAATTGTGAACTAACTTTTGCCCTTAAGACCTGAAATACTCTTAATTATTCTTTAAATTACTACCTTTAATTATTTAATATTTTATATAATGCTTATAATTTTTGTAATTCAGTATTCTATATAATATTCCTCTCTAAACTTTATGTAATAAATACAAATATTTTTCCTAAAATTATGTTAATATTCCCACTTATATTATGCATGACTCTCTCACTTGAATTTCGTAATACACCTTATTTTTTATTCTAATACATCAAGAAAGTTCAATAACATTTTTGTAACGATTTTTTAGAAATATTTTTGCTTTAATAAAATTTTTTATGTTTTATCTCTCTACTACAGCACATTACAATATCTAATCTAATATTCAGTTTTAATGCTTGCTCTTAAACTCGCTCTTAGAATCCTTTCCATAATACTCTTAATGTTGTGTCTGATTTTTGCTCTTTTTAATTATTCTTTTGGTATTCATTCTAATGTTCCTCTAATATACCTCAATATATACCCTGCAAAATTAAAAAATACGCTGTTGTTGACTCTTATCTACAATGTTAAAATGCTTTGCTTCATTTTCCCCTTCTCTCGATGTTTCTTTTCATAAAGTGTGTCTTCCATTCTTAGAATCGGTAAATGTACTTTACATTTCCGCCTTACAATTTAATTAAGTGCTCGGCATTTGAAGGCGCATACTTAAAATGTGTGCTTGAGTTGTGTTTTTGTCTTGAAATTACTTATATGTATGTATGTATGTATAGTATGTACCTGGAAGTGAGGCCATCGGTCCAATCATCCTCGACACGTATCCTGGCCATAGAGCTGTCGATTTCGTTCTCGTTTTTGCTGTCGAGCAATTCGCTGCCTAAAGAATATAATGAGAGCATAAATTCAATTGTTTTTTATTTTTGTTTATTTCGAGTTTAATTTGTATGTCAGCTATGGCATTACGCATACACACCTTTGTACCAGAATATGTTGCCCAGTTCGTGGGGTCCTTGCATTATCTTGCAGGTGAGGTTAATGTCGCTGCCCGTTTTAACCATGAGATCGCTGGGTCCGAAGATTTCCGCTTTGAGCTCTGCTTAACAACGGCAAAGAAGATAAAAAAAGAGAGAAAGAGAGGGAGGGAGAGAGAACAAAAAGTCACTTAAGTTCAGCACACATACAAAGCGCTGTTTTTGTAATGATAATAATAATAATAATGTTAATGATAACGCCCGACTTGACTATCTGCCTGCTTGCCTGACTCTCTGTCTGTCTCTCTGTACATCTGTCTCTTTGTCTCTTTGTCTGCCTGCCTACTTTATTGCACAGACGCGTGTCTCTATTATGCTGGCGATAAGCTTTTGTTATGCCTTATAAAAGCCAGCAGCAACCACACAGAGAAAGAGAATGAGAAAAGGCAGTTATACAATGCGCACTCATACGCCCTGTTGTACTACCTGCAGCCAGAAGCCTGGCGTTATTTTAGGCACAGTAGGCACAAAGAATTCGGAAGCTTTTAAATGTGTGAAACAAACTTATTTATTATTACAATTATTATTTGTAATAATTTTGTAATTTTGTAAAATCATTTTTTAATATGTGTAATTTCTTAATATTTTATTTGTTTCTTAGTAATTTACTTGACTCCAAAAGATTGGCGTTATTTTAAGCAGAGTACTCTAAGACTACAGCGAATTTAAAAAAGTGTGTAACATAGCATTTATTATTTATTATTGACATTTATTAATTGTACTGATTTTGTAAAAACATTTTAAAATAAATTTTTTATATTTATTTAATTTTTTATATTGCTGTGGTTTTTTTTAATGTACTAACTTTTAATATTTATTTTACTTATCTCTTAGACACTTTTTTGTTAATATTTATCTTAAATTTTTATTTTTTAAATCAAATATATTGCTGCTGCGCATCTTAAAGTCGAGCAGTCTTCATACTTATTTCTCAATGGGGAATTGTCTAAAAATTTGCCGCTTTTCATTTGCAGCGAGCGAAATCAAAGTGTCAACGCTGAAGTGTCTTTTGTTGTTACAGCCAAAAACTGTCGAAATGATTTCAATTGAAAATGCGAAAATGGAAAATTGCATTGGACAGCCCGCCAAATGTGATTTTCGAAAAAGAAAAAAAAGTAGAGCTTATGACTTTGAACTGTATCTCAATATATGTGCGCTGACAGTTGCTGTAATGGAATATGTCCCTCTTTGAGTTGAATTGAATCGAATCGAATCGAATTGAACGTTGGTGACTTTAAGTTTAACATTTTCTGTTGCCTCATTGCCACTAATGTCTGCCCCAAAAACTGGCACACACACACACACAACTTGCCGTGTCATTGTGGCAACAACAATAACGATAACAGCAACAACAGCAACTCATGTTGTTTGCTCCACTTTCAACACTCACACACACACACAAACACACACACACACTCGGTGTTTTTGCGCCTTTGCAACTTTGGTGCTAAAGAACCGCAAAGCCAGCGTAAATAAATTGCAACCGACGACTTCAACTGCAATTGCAACTACACTGACAAAAAAAAGTATTACTCTTTTTACCTCTTTTTTATTTTATTCAGCAATTTGTTTTGTATAAAAATTTTCACCAATTTTAAAATATATTATATCTATTATATTATAATAAAAACTAACAACACAATTTTAGGTATGTATTCCGAATTTATTTGAAACATTGTTTACCATATAAATTGGACAAATTAGCCTAAAATACTTTTATTTATATATTTTTAAGAAGTCTGATATTTGCTAAATGCGAATTAAAAAACTGTACTTTAGTCAAGTATGGCTCGATTAAAAAAATTCGAGATAAGCAAAATTTTTCACCTTTTGAAGAGGATTTTATGTCGGATTCTCGAATTTTTTACCAGTGTACAACTGTGCTTGAAACGAGAATGAGATTTGCAGCAGAGTAAGGACAGAGGGGTAAGAAAAGGGAGTAAGTAAAGGGAGCAAGTAAAGGGAGCAAGTTAAAGGGTTACAGGAAGTGAGTTCACTCCGTTGGCGCGTTTGTACATCTGATACTTTGGCACTCTTTTCTCATGGCAGTGACGTGAGTTAAGCTTTTGCTTTACCCTTCTCTACATTTCTCTTATGCTATCCCTCTGCTTTTCTTACCTTTCCCCCTTTCGCGTGATATGCAATCGAGCGGCAACGAAAAACCATTTGGCAAAAGTGTAACGCAAAAAGTGTTGCATACTTTTGGGCTCCCGTTGATTTGCATGAACTTAATATGCGATTTATACACGAGTCTACGAGTCTATCTTCCATGCTCATAAATTGCCAAACGAGAGTTGCCCAAAACATTTGTCTAAAATACACAGCTGATAACAAAAAAGAACAGCTAAAAACTTTTTAATGCTCTACTAAACTTTTTGTTCATTAAATAATATTAAGCCTTTATGCTTAACTTCTGCTGAAATGAATGATATTTTTACACTCTTTTTACACAATTTGGGGTAATTATAACTTCAGTTTTGAGCCATTGGCAATTAGTGGCTGTTTATTTATTATTAAAATGCAATTAACTCTGGTAATTAATCGATTTATATAGTTTTTAAAGTTATATGTTTAGTTATTCAGTTCGATAAACTCATGTTTTAGTTCTGTAAAATCAGTGCAAAGTGTTGTTATGAATATTGTAGTGATTTTTGTTGGAATCCTTGCATTTTGGCCTTTAAACAACAATGTAAGTCAATTATTTTAAATAGTAATAAGTTTATTGAAGAAACTATAATTTCTATTTAATTTAGAATGCATCGGAAATCAAGTTTACGAACTTAGTTTGTCATTCAAATAATGAGTCCTGGTTAATTGTAGAAGAATGTCGTCTACGAGCGATTAATCGCCACAAAACTATAGCCAACTTTAATGCCACACTCCTTCATCCTGTTTATAATGTTCGAATGGCAGCAAGACTCTTAAAAAAAGAAAACGGCTATAAGCCCTGGCTCTACAATGTTAACATTGATGTTTGTCAATTTCTAAAGAAGGCTTATAATCCGATTGCTATCCTTTTATTTAAGATTTTTCGGGGTTTTACCAACTTCAATCATACATGTCCCTATGTGGTAAGTGACAAGTAAAAGAGAGAAAATAACCATCAACAAATCAATTTTCTTACATTGCAGAGTCCCCTAATTGTTAAAGGATTTTATATCCAATATGAGTTATTACGACTTCCGGTGCCGTCTGGTGAATATTTATGTGAAATGGATTTTATTTCTAATAAAGAAGTACTAGTTTATACAAAATTCTACGCAACGATCGTTGAAACAATTTGATGTTGTAATTACTGAGCAAACAAAAATAAATAATAATAATATTTTAAATATAATTAAATGGTATTTTCATGTTGAACTATGGGCAAATTGTGGACGATTATTTATTATTAAAATGAAATTAAGTCTGGTAATTAATCGAATAGCTTAATATAGTTATTAAAATAATTTGTTTCATATTTTAGTTCTGTAAATTCAGTGCAAAGTATCGTTATGAATATCGGATTGATTTTTGCTGGAATAGCAATAAATGAAAATGATGTTGGAAATTTAAAATATATTTAAATGACATATTCGAGCGGTTGATATTAACAGAACACAGCGATCAGAAAAATGACGCAAGTGGTAAACAAAGTAGTGGCAAGCAGTTGCTTTAATTGCACTGCTTGCATGCTTATAAATTGACAAGAGAGGGTTGCTTTAATTTGATAAGATTATAGTAGAATTTTTAGAGCTTTTGAGGAATTTTGGTGCAATTTCAGAGTCGAAAACTCTACATGAAATTTTTGGCCACATTTTTTATAAATTTATGAGCAATTATTTAAAATAACTTAGAAATTATTAAAGCAAATTGAGCGTAAATATATATATATCTAATAGATATAATTATTATAATACATGAACATATAAAATGGAACATTTGACTAAATCTGACCTTAGTTCTGTAAAGTCAAAGAAAGTGTCAACATGAATATCATAGTGATGATTTTTGGGATTCTTGTCTTTAGGCTGTTTAGCCTTAATGTAAGTCAAGTATATTTACAAAATATTGAAGAGTAAATTTAAATTTACAAATTACAACTTCAGGAAGCTGCGGAAATTAAGTTTACGAATTTCCTTTGTCATTCTATGGCTCGATTAAAAAAATTCGAGATAAGCAAAATTTTTCACCTTTTGAAGAGGATTTTATGTCGGATTCTCGAATTTTTTACCAGTGTACAACTGTGCTTGAAACGAGAATGAGATTTGCAGCAGAGTAAGGACAGAGGGGTAAGAAAAGGGAGTAAGTAAAGGGAGCAAGTAAAGGGAGCAAGTTAAAGGGTTACAGGAAGTGAGTTCACTCCGTTGGCGCGTTTGTACATCTGATACTTTGGCACTCTTTTCTCATGGCAGTGACGTGAGTTAAGCTTTTGCTTTACCCTTCTCTACATTTCTCTTATGCTATCCCTCTGCTTTTCTTACCTTTCCCCCTTTCGCGTGATATGCAATCGAGCGGCAACGAAAAACCATTTGGCAAAAGTGTAACGCAAAAAGTGTTGCATACTTTTGGGCTCCCGTTGATTTGCATGAACTTAATATGCGATTTATACACGAGTCTACGAGTCTATCTTCCATGCTCATAAATTGCCAAACGAGAGTTGCCCAACACATTTGTCTAAAATACACAGCTGATAACAAAAAAAGAACAGCTAAAAACTTTTTAATGCTCTACTAAACTTTTTGCTCATTAAATAATATTAAACCTCTATGCTTAACTTCTGCTGAAATGAATGATATTTTTACACTCTTTTTACACAATTTGGGGTAATTATAACTTCAGTTTTGAGCCATTGGCAATTTGTGGCTGTTTATTTATTATTAAAATGCAATTAACTCTGGTAATTAATCGATTTATATAGTTTTTAAAGTTATATGTTTAGTTATTCAGCTTCGATAAACTCATGTTTTAGTTCTGTATAATCAGTGCAAAGTGTTGTTATGAATATTGGAGTGATTTTTGTTGGAATCCTTGCATTTTGGCCTATAAGCAACAATGTAAGCCAATTGTTTTTAATATTAATAAGTTTATTGAAGAAACTATAATTTCTATTCAATTTAGAATGCATCGGAAATCAAGTTTACGAACTTAGTTTGTCATTCAAATAATGAGTCCTGGTTAATTGTAGAAGAATGTCGTCTACGAGCGATTAATCGCCACAAAACTATAGCCAACTTTAATGCCACACTCCTTCATCCTGTTTATAATGTTCGAATGGCAGCAAGACTCTTAAAAAAAGAAAACGGCTATAAGCCCTGGCTCTACAATGTTAACATTGATGTTTGTCAATTTCTAAAGAAGGCTTATAATCCGATTGCTATCCTTTTATTTAAGATTTTTCGGGGTTTTACCAACTTCAATCATACATGTCCCTATGTGGTAAGTGACAAGTAAAAGAGAGAAAATAACCATCAACAAATTAATTTTTTTACATTACAGAGTCCCCTAATTGTTAAAGGATTTTATATCCAATATGAGTTGTTACGAGTTCCGGTGCCGTCTGGTGAATATTTATGGGAAATGGATTTTATTTCTAATAAAGAAGTACTAGTTTATACAAAATTCTACGCAACGATCGTTGAAAAAATTTGATGTTGTAATTACTGAGCAAACAGAAATAAATAATAATAATATTTTAATTATAATTAAATGGTACTTTCATGTTGAACTATGGGCAAATTGTGGACGTTTATTTATTATTAAAATGAAATTAAGTCTGGTAATTAATCGAATAGCTTAATATAGCTATTAAAATAATTTGTTTCATATTTTAGTTCTGTAAATTCAGTGCAAAGTATCGCCATGAATATCGGAGTGATTTTTGTTGGAATAACAATAAATAAAAATGATGTTGGGAATTTAAAATATATTTAAATGACATATTCGAGCGATTGATATTAACAGAACACAGAGATCGGAAAAATGATGCAAGTGGTAAACAAAGCAGTGGCAAGCAGTTGCTTTAATTGCACTGCTTACATGCTTATAAATTGACAAGAGAGGGTTGCTTTAATTTGATAAGATTATAGTAGAATTTTTAGAGCTTTTGAGGAATTTTGGTGCAATTTCAGAGTCAAAAACTCTACATTAAATTTTTGGCCACATTTTTTATAAATTTATGAGCAATTATTTAAAATAACTTAGAAATTATTAAAGCAAATTGAGCGTAAATATATATATATCTAATAGATATAATTATTATAATACATGAACATATAAAATGGAACATTTGACTAAATCTGACCTTAGTTCTGTAAAGTCAAAGAAAGTGTCGACATGAGTATCAAAGTGATGATTTTTGGGATTCTTGTCTTTAGGCTGTTTAGCCTTAATGTAAGTCAAGTATATTTACAAAATATTGAAGAGTAAATTTAAATTTACAAATTACAACTTCAGGAAGCTGCGGAAATTAAGTTTACGAATTTCCTTTGTCATTCTTATAATGAATCCTGGATTCTTATGAATGAATGTCGTCTACGGGCGATTAATCGCCACAGGACAATACTCAACCTTAATGCCACAATTCTGCATCCTGTTTATAATATTCGCCTGAAAGTACGATTCCTTAAGAAAGAAAATGGCTATAAGCCATGGCTTTACAGTCTGGACTTTGATGTATGTGAATTCTTTAAAAAGCCTTTTAATCCGATTACTATAATATTTTATAAGATGATTCGAAGCTTTACCAACTTTAACCATACATGTCCTTATGTGGTAAGTGAGTAGTGAGAAGAGGAAAATTAATCATTTTATAAAACTGTTCTTACATTTAAGGGTACAATAGTTGTTAAACGATATTATATGCAATATGAATTGCTGCGACTTCCTTGGCCATCTGGTGAATATTTATGGGAAATGGACTGGCTGTATGATAACATTCTACAAGCTTATACAAATGTCTACGCAAAAGTCGATGAAACAAATTGAGAGTATGATTTCTAAACTAATAATTTGGTAAATAAATGAAAAATTAAGAAATTTTATATTAAAAAAATAATTTTTATACTATATAGTTTTTGTTAAAATTACAAATGTTTCTAACAAAATGAAATTCTGTTTACTGTTTAGTAAAAGTAGTTTGTCCTGAATATTTTTAATGAAATGAAAGGAATAATTTGCCTATTATAATATTAATGTCATATTATTATAATCGTTAGTTTATCTGATTATAGTAATCGAGATATTTTTAAATTTATGAGTTTAGAAATATCATTCAGTCAGTCAGGACAAACATTTTCATTTATATATATATTTAATAGATATAGAAGCTTAAAGCAGCAATTCAAGTTAACAAAGTATCTGAGTGAGTAAATGTTAATCTAAATTAAATGCCAAGCGTGGTAATAATACACTGCCGAAAGTGGAAAGTGGAGAGTGGAAAAACAAACCCCAAATGGAATTCGAACATGCCAGGCGATTATCTGTTTGTTTTATGGACCCGCAGAGGGTGTTGACTACATGTTGTTGTTGTTACAGGTTGTTGTTGTTGTTGTTGCACACCTGGCAAAACAATTGTGTCTCTCTCACTCGTCTCTGACTTTTGCCGCTGACTTGGCTACAACTGTGTTGGCCCAAAAGCGCGCAAACAAAGGCGGAAGAAGAAAGCCAAAAATTATTGCCACACATGCAGCTGACAACGCGTTTCCCCTACTCCTCCCCTTTCACCTCCTCTGAATGTGTCTTCAGGTGTTAACTGTATGTGTGTGTGTGCTTTAACCCGCATGCTTTGCTTTTGCTGCCACCATTTTAGCCAAGTTTGCTGACAATGCTCGCAAATATATGTGAGAGATTTTCCTCTTTTCTCGTTTTCGTTTTCTTTTGGACTTTGGTAATAATAGAAATATACTTGGTAGTTGGCCTCGTGGGCAAATTGCTTATTTAACAATAATTAGATTAACTGTTTGCGGCAATTGGCCATGTGCCTTTGAGCCACCTGCATTATGAATGTGCAGCGTTTAGGCCAACAAAAAATACCAATGGGGTCAGCAGTCGAGTTGGCAATTTTTGTTATTGGCCCAGCTGTTTGAAGTTTTCATTAGTTGACCGAGGCACAGGGCTAGGCCAAAAAGCTGCAGACTTCACATGTTCTACACGTTTTGGCCACATTCAACTGGCCAAATGCCAAAAAAGAAGACGGGAAAATGACGATAAAGGCAAATAGGACTTAAAACTCAACTCGGTTGAGTCTTGTTTACACAGAGAGAGAGGCAGAGAGAGAGATGAGGAGGTAAAAGAGAAAGGGAGAAGATTGAAGAAGAGAGGAGGCTCAGAATATGTGCAGTCACAGAGGATAAACAGACAGAAAGACAGACAGACAGACATATAGACAGGCAACAAGACGAGCGCAAAAAAGAGTGACATAGAGAGGAAGAGAGACAGACAGAAGACAGGAGACAGCGAGAGAGGGAAAAGGAGGAAAGTCATGAAAATGCATTTTCATTTTTCTTGATTTCGCGCATAAAATGCGCATAAGCCATAGGCCCATAAACATCAACATCAACATAAACATTTGGGGCAATGAACTTTCCACATGGCATACTTTTCGGTGCCACAATGCAGCTAGGCTTGTTGAGCCCTGTACCATTATAAGTTAAAGGGTATGCCAGACTAGCAAACCAATTGTTGTCTCAAACTTAAATAATTTTAAACAAATAAATACCCTAGTAAAGAAATTATTTTCACTGCTTGCCTACACCCGATTCTCCAAGTGTATAGCACACTTATACATTGCCATTCTTTCCCCTCTCTTCCTGAGCAACTCTGCCGTAGGGTAAAATTATTACATAATGCTTACACAATTTTTATTTTTTAAAGCAAAAATCTAAATTTTTAGGCCATTGATAATTAAATTTAAAAAAAAAAACATATTGATTATAATCAATTTAATTATAATTATTATCTTATTTAATACATTTTTTTCTGCAAACCATTTCTTAAAATACAAATTATATTTTAGTTCTAGTTGTATGATTGAAATAAGTTTAAAATAAGCAGCTCAAACCTAATTAAAGGTAATTATTTTATATTTATTAAATTTCCTACTTAAGCTTTTGCTATTTACAGGGTGTTTTCAGATCAGTCTCTATGTTTTTTTTTTAGCTGCAATGTTGTGGCTGCTGCTGTTGTAACAATTTATTGCCCCGCATATGTTGATGTATGTTTGCACACATGTACAACATATACGAGTATTTATTGCCTCCATCTTGTTCTTATTCCCATTCCCGTTCCCCTTTCTCCTTTCCCCTTTTCGCTCTCGTTTCACAGCGCTAAGTGACATACAATTTAACAGTTTTTTCTCTTTCTACGTATTTTTTTGGGGCAGATTTAAAGCAGTTTCTGAGATTGGGTAAAAGCTGTGCTCTTTAAATGCGTCCTCTGGCCATTAATCTTGAGTCTCGAAACGCAAATTGCTTGGAATTAATTGTCAAATCAAATAAATAAATTCAATTTGTAAAAGTCAGTCGCACAATTGATTGGGAATATTCTTAAGAATTTTACCGCCGAGCCTGTCAAAATGCTCCAAACAATGGCCCAAATGAAAGGCCAAAACATCATCATCATCATCATCATTGCCTCATTCCAAAACCATAATCGTGTCCTTCATGCCATTGCCAATTTCATTCCTCTGATTATTATTATTATTATTATTAATAATTCGCGAGACATTAATCATGAGTCTAGCAAGCACTCCATCTACTACCAAATAATATCCCTGTAATTTATCATTGTGAGCATTTTTTTGCCATCTCCCTCTCTCGCTCTTCCTTTCTCTTTCACTTTCTTGTAGGCCTGCCGCAAACAATGCAAATAGTAAAACATTTCGTTATTACTAGCGCAAATTATGTTTGCAATTTCATTTGCGCTCAAAGTTATGCAACATTTCTCTACTGTTACAGTGGGTAATCTACATTTGACCAGGGTTTTGTTTTATATTAAAAAAATAAATAAAATATATAAATTAATTTCGTTCAATTAGAAAATTTTATGTTTTCAAGTATAAGCCGGCCAAAACTCATAATTTAAGTACTAACATTTTTTCAAGAACTTTGATCTCTCATAATTTTGTCAAAAATAAACCGATTTTCATGCGGAATACCATTTCATATATGATTTGGCCCCCAAGTTGATTCTGCATTCAAATATTATACACTTAAAAAATTTCATATTTTTCGACAATAAGTCAAATATCATCAAGTTTTCCATACCAACCCCTTAACATTTTTTCCAAAACTTTGATCTCTCATAACTTTGTCAAAACTCAACCGATTTCAATGCGGAATACCATTCTATTCATGAATTTGCCCCGAAATTGATTCTACATTCAAATATTAAACAGTTAAAAAATTTCATATTTTTCGACTATAAGTCAAATATGATCAATACCAACCCTTTAAAATTTTAATCAAAAATTTTGATCTCTCATATCAGATGAATATAGTATGCAATTCTTATTAAGCTTATATACTTATCTTACTTAAAAAAAAATCATTGGAAAATAAAGTTTTGCTGAAAACTTTTTATATATCCATGTATCGAAAGCTAAAGAGCATTTTAGTTTCGACATTTATAAAGTACTTTTTTTTCATATTTTACAGTTCTTTTGTCTGGTGTGGGTGTGCGGGTGTATGTGTGTATGGGAATCTGGTATAAATATAACTTAATGCACTTTTTAATGCCACTCAATTCATTTTGGCGAATACGCTGCATCCCTTTGTGTTATAAATACAATTTGCCAGTGAATTGGGTCAGACAAGTGACTCCATAGTAAATACTCAAGAAAACCCCAAAGAAATAGAAGATGAAGACGAAGAAGAAGCAGCTCAAACTGGGGACCCGTTGCTAAGACAATGGCATTGCCATAACTTTAAAGCGTCCAAGTGTAATTGAAGTGAATTTGGCTTTTAATATGCAAATAATTGTTGGCTTATTGTGCTGGTTTATGAGTGGCAACTTCAAAGATACATTCAAGTTGCGGTTAAATAGACAAATTTGTTGTAAACCACTTGAGTGATTCCTTAAGATGATCTAAGCTCCGATTAATAACGTGTAATTAAGCAAGTATCTAAGTTAACAATTATTGTGTGTGATTTTAGTGTAATTACTTGAGCAATTGAATAATGTAACGAGGTATATTAAACTTGTTCACTCTATGCAAATGTATTCACTTAAATATTTATAAATAAAATGAATTTAATTGGTCAATGAATCTTACACCAATATCCATTTGCTTTGATTTATTTCTGCATTTCTTCATTTCAATTCAATGAATTTCGGAAATAGTCATGAAATTATTAAGCATAAAAGATTTCACTTTTTGATTTTTATATCATAATTAAATTAAATATTTTACAATTTAATATTGAATGTCCAAAGCATTAAGAATTTGTATCCTTGTCTTTGGTTTTTGGTTTACCCTCAGTAAGAAAAAATGGAATATAATTTGATTAAAATGTTTTCATCGACTGTCTCTAAATTAAGTAAAATATATAAAAGTATAAAAAATGAACTGTAATTTAGTTTTTTTTTTAACTTATTAAATATTTATTTTTATTTATTTACATTTTGACAGAGTGCCTTTTGTGCATGATTTGGCCTTTGGCTCTGACTTAAATAAACAATATTGTGCAATAAAAAAGGCGCACAAATTCAAACGCTGTCTATATTGCTCTCTCTTTCTCTCACTCTCCAACTATCTCGCTCTAACTGGACTGCTGCAAAGGCAGTGAAATTATTTGCGCTTGATTGCATGCAATTTGCTGGCTGCTAATGTCAACAACAAGAGCACAGATGAGAAGAAAAGTGATAAGTGAGAGAAGCAGGGGGAAGCAGAGAAGATTGTTGCTTCCACTCTCTAAAAAAATAAGAAGAGCAATCTAGCTATCTTCTTGGCAAGACATCTTCTTTAGCATTTCATTCTATGCCTGGCTACGCATTTAAATTGCCAGCATTTTGCTTAAATTCAAACATAGCTCTCCCCTCTTTCCTTCTCTCTTCCCCATCTCCCTCAGCTGGCACCTGACTGTCTTGGCAATTTATTTTTTAAGATATATTTTTGCTGTTGTTTTTTTTCACTCTGCATTTTTCTGCTGTATAGTTACGCTTGATTACTTTCGCGCTGGTAAACAAATTTCTTCAATGGCATCAACAACACCTTTTTAAGGCGTTTTCTCCTGCTCCTTATTCTGCTACTGATTCATCTTCTGCTGCTGTTTCTGTCGTCTGTTTTGACGCACACGCAAAGTACATAATTTCATTTACAATTTGCCTTCTTTATCAGCAGTCTCTTCTTATTTGTTTTCCTTTTTTTTTCCTCTTTTTTTTTTTTTGGTAATTTGCCTTAAATTTCAAATTAAAATCTACCCGTCGCAGTGCGGCAACTGAGTTCAGAGTTCAGTTCTCCTTCTCTCTACTTTCAACTCTCTTCTCAGTTCTTGCTACATAGTTTGACACCTTGTCGAGAGTCGCTAATAAACTTGGTAATTTAAGCAATTGAAGCGGCAGCCGTTGCATTAAAATGTCTAAAGTATATTCGTACTTCCATCCACACCACCATCTACACCTCCACCTACAACTTCTCCTCATCTTTCTCGAGTATCTTGACTGATGTTTATGGCGCTTTTGGTCAACTTGGCGCTTGGCTTGGTTTATTTTTTCTCGTCGCGACTTTGGGCCGTGTGTAATAGAATTTTCACTAGCGCCAAGAAGAAGACAACACAACAAACAAATTTATGGAATTTTTAGTGCAAAATTTTTATTTGCATAAGCGCATAAAAAATACTGGCAAAACATTCAGATGTATGCAACGACAACAGCTTCGAGCCAGGCACAGTGGTACAAGTGGTGAAAAAAAGAAGAGATAAAACTTTAAAATATCAAATTTGCGATGTTCAGATCACATATTCGATTTAAAAAATATTTTGAAAAATTTATTTGGAAAACTGGAAATTCTTTAAAAAAAAAATATCGAATTTTTTCTTTTTAAAAATAGAGAGGATAAAAAAATATCAGATAGTTTATTATTGATGTAAAATTATTCATGTCTAAAGAAAATTCTTTTGAAAAGAATTTGAATATTATTTTGAAAATGGCTTAAAGAGCAGATTTGTTTTTGTTTATTACCCAAAGAACAAAAATATTTTTTATTTAAATAATATAATAAATATAATTCAAAACTATTCTTAATGTCCATTTCTATTTTTAATCTATAGTGAAAGGTGTTAATTATTTTACAGATATGGAATATATATCTTTAATAAAACATATCTGGATATTAACAATTTTTTGTAATATAAAACAACTATAGGTAGAATAATTAAATATAAAAATATAATATTTTATCTGTTACTATGTACCTATAATTATAAAATGTTGTCCAAGACAAATGACTTTTGCTTCAGTGTGCTGAACATTGCCGCTGCTTCCACGTGAGTGGCATGTCGAATATTTTATATGCACATTTCTTTTTGGGCATTCAAATGAGTATGAACACATGAAGCTATGCAATGCGATTTGGGTAGTTTTCTTTTTCTTTTTCTTCTTCTTTTTATTTTTATTTTTGTATTTTTTTGGCCCTGTTTGGATGGGCGTGCGTTGGCAGAGTGGGCGTGGCTTATGCAACCGTTTGGCAGTCATTTGCATTTCCGCAAATGTAATATTTATGATCCTGTGCTGTCTATGACTTGACGTTTGTTCTGTCCAACTGTCTGTCTATCTATGTGTCTGTCTGTCTGTCGGTCTGTCAGTCAGTCAGTGTGTCAGTCTGTCAAGTTGCTGTCTTCATTCCCTGCCCGCATATTTGTATGTGCGTGTTAACTTGTTTTCCCAACCGCTTTGGACATGTTTGAGTAACTAAAACATTCATAACATCAGAAGCTGACCAAAGCATTTTATAGTGGACAAAAGTCGTTGAATATTTGGCCAAGTTCAGTGCAGTTGGCTAAAACACACACATAGTTTTATTTAAACATATAGAAAGAGAGAGGGATAGAGAGAGAGGGCGGGAGAGAGGGAGAGGGAGATCAGAAATCAAATAAGCTCATTGAAGGCATTCTTCCGCACCAGAAGCTTTTAACAAAACTGCATTGCTAATGCGATGCGATAAAAATTGCACTGAACGAAAAATTCATAAGCATAGCATACATAAATGGGCAGAACCCCTCCCCCTCCTCTTCCTTCCCTACCCACTATTTCGAATAAGCTCAACTTATAGGCCAGAGATAAAAAGTTACATTTGTAGTCGTAACTTGCTCCACAGTTCAGTCAGCCAGCACCTTAGATAGAATGCCAAAACATTTTTCAATTAGCCACAAAATTGCTGACTTTACAAAAGGGCCAAATGTGAAAATGTGTACACTGAGAAAAGAGAACAACTTCTAAATTGTAGAACAATAATCTTTCATTTTTTGTTTAAAAAAAGCGCCAATGAAAAATTTCAATAAAATATTAAAAATTTAAGACCAACTTATTTTTTTTAAATTTTTGAGTATTTTAAAACATTTATACTTATACTTATATTCGTGGTCTTGATAAATAAGATTGTTTGATCTTCTTAAAAAAACTTGGTATTACTTTTCTAACTTTAAGAATCGTATGCTCTTGACGCATCTTATGACTGAAATTCTTAATGCTGAGTCCAAATTCTTAAATTGAGATCAGTTTTTGATCAGTGTACGTGTGTGTGTAGTGTTAACGCCTTTTAATCGCATGAGAAACTTAAGCTAATTACAGGCAACAAAAACGAAGGAAGGAAGCAAGGCCAAAAGGAGTAAAAGTAAAGTAAGCCAAGTTAAGCTTTAGAGCATTTAAGCGTCATTCTTTAAGCCCAAGTACAACAAGGCTAACAGCAGCAACAACAAGCCAATTTGCGCATAATCGAATTTACAATTTTATAATCACACACGAGACAAGTTTCGTTCTCTCTCTCAGTCTCTCACTTTTTGGCCCGGCTTAAAGGCCGCTTCGTGGCTATTTTTACTTGTCAAGGTACAGGACGAAAGGATACGCTCCCACTTACACACACACACTCAGGCACACACATGTTGTGTACATAACATGCATATTGTATGGCTTCCTTAAGCCCTATGAAAGCAGCTGTATGTGTCAAGTACACTTCTGGACAAAATAATAGAAACGACTCTAAATTTTATCCCAAAAATCTCTTAAATATCAACAATTATGTAATACATTTATTTTAGTTTGTCAAAAACCTATTCAATATTTTATTAAGTTTTAATTTACATAGTCTTAAAGTAAAATTTTTAATGCTTATACTTGTTATTTACTTGTAGATTTTTGTAAATACAATTTTTTAAGAAAATAAAAATTGGTAAATATAAATTTTTACATTAACATTATAAAATTAAGAAAATTAATTTCAAGAATATAATATTTTTTTCTATAATTTTATCCCAGACTGTAACGTATAGTAAGTACGAGTACTCTCAGTTTACACTGTGCTTAAAACAAATTTCAAGAGCAACAACACTTACTCGTAAAAGTAATCACTTCAGTGGCTTGTGACCAATTTTTTGAACCACACTGCCCCACAAAAGTATACTTCCCCCCTATTCGCTCCACTCAAATTTTGAATTTTTGGTAAATTCACAATTTCAGCTTGTGAATTTGCCTATTTTGCGATGTGGTTTGGCTTTTGGGCCAGAGAGTTATGATAATTGCCAAAGGGCTAAGAGTTCTTTATGTCGATACATTGACTATTAACTGAACTGGCTTTGCATTACAGCATGTCGATATTTGTTGGCACAAACGGGTTCGAAACGGGTTCGTTAAGTAAATTTAGCAGCCAACAAATGTGCACATTTGTATTACGACTTATGCCCAGTGCCCTTTGACCCTTTGCCCTTTTTCCTGTGCACTTTAAAGTTCTCCTGGGTCCAAGGAATAGCCAAATGCCCAATGCTGACACGTGCATTCTACTGTCAGAAAAAGGACACTTGAAGATATTTCTTGGAAGGAAATTCTAGAAATGTATACATATGTAATTACATATTTATCAAAAAAAAAATAAAACCCAACCCTTGCTGACTCTTAAGACTGTCTTTTAAGTGCGTAAAAAGGTTACTTAAAGTCAAATAATTCTGCTGAATAAGTTCTACATATTTGTTCTTTGAAGACATAGTAAATACGTATTTTGAATTGTTGCAAATGAAAATTTATTAATTCTCAACTCTATTCGAAATAAATTATATAAAATTTATTGAAATATATATCTCGAAACTTTTTTAATACTTATGAATAAATTCATTTTCTTGGCTTTCTAAAGAATATTTTAAAATTTTATACTTTTTTCTATGTATAAAAAATTTAATTTATCAATTCATCTCTAATTTGATTAAATTCTAAGTATTAAACAAGTTCAACAAATGTTCTAAATATGTACTTAGCTATAAATAAATTAATTTAAACTACCAAAAAGGATCTTTGGATTATTGTTTGATTGGATTATATATAATTTAAGATATAGCCTGCCTTATAATATTACTTATTGTATAATTTATTTAATTTTTTGGGTTGTATTTAAGTCACGTAGAATGTGTTGCCAGTAGTTTAAATTTCCCATCACAAGAATCTTAAGCAGTTAGACAAATACCCGAGTGCTTTGGGTCAAGTGTATCTCAAGTATTTAGATACAACTTGTTGTTGTTGTTATTAGTGTTGTGTTGTTGTTGTTGTGTAATACTCACCCACAACATTGAATGTGTATGATAAGGACATCTTTGGCTCCGTGTTGATTTGGCACTCATAGACGCCAGAGTCACGCGGTTGCGGATATTTGATTTGTAGTGTCCAATTGGCCGAGTTATCTGGACGCAGAACCTGCAACATGCCGCAAAATGTTAGAAAAAACTAATCTAATATATAAAAATATCTACATCCTAATATAAAATTTATGTAAATCAATTTAAACTGTGCAATTGAATTTGAATAATTTTATTTAATTTAAATTTAATATTAAAGTATAACAAATTTTATAAATTAAGTATTGACATTATAAAATATTTCACATTTAGTATGTAAAACTTAAATATACAATTCAACTATAAAAAAAAAATTCCGTTAGCTTTTATTGTCCTTAAAAAAAGTTCTGCACATATATTTTGTCAGAACTACTATATAAATTTTATGTTTTGCGATAAGAAAAATGTTTGTTTGTATGTAGTATTTCCTACTTATATGAGAAAAAATTGTGTTGCCTACTAATGTCGGCAAAAATAGTGTTGCCTTCTTATATGGGCAAAAATAGTATTGGCTACTTAAATGGGCAAAAATAGTGTTGCCCACTTATATGGACTAAAATAGTGTTGCCTACTTACATGGGCAAAAATAGTGTTGCCTACTTATATGGGCAAAAATAGTGTTGCCTACTTATATGGGGAAAAAAGTGTTGCCTACTTATATGGGCAAAAATAGTGTTGCCTACTTATATGGGCAAAAAAGTGTTGCCTACTACTCTGGGAAAAAATA
Organism: Drosophila falleni; assembly: GCA_035045575.1. Classification (NCBI taxonomy): domain Eukaryota; kingdom Metazoa; phylum Arthropoda; class Insecta; order Diptera; family Drosophilidae; genus Drosophila; species Drosophila falleni. The sequence goes on from JAWNOV010000011.1 coordinate 13,733,207, forward strand.
GTGTTGCCTACTTATCGGGGCTGGTATTATACATTCTGACCATATTAGGTTTAATTCGCTTCCATATATCATATAGCTGCCATAGAAACAATTCGTCGAAAATCAACCTCAGAGTAGAGTACCTGGGCTCAGGGTATCCTACTGTCGAGCGTGCTCAACTGTATCCGCCCACTTGTTTCTTTAAGTGCACAGGTGTAACTAAGAGATAAAAACTCACCTGAAAACGCTGATCGGAGGTGTAGGTGGTGCTGCCAGCTGTGAGTATATGCAGATCACGTTTCCTTATCCACGAGACCTGCAAGTAAATGTCGAGAGTTGAGAGTTGAGAACTGAGAACTGAGAATTGACACCAGGGACTTGAGAGTCGCAAGTCGCGAGTTACAAAAGAGATAAAGACTTTGCACGAAGCTTGTGAGTAACTCACATATTTATTTAGCTCTGTTTCTTGTGTCTGCAAAGTTTAAAATTTACAAATTCCGCACTTAAAAGTTTCGCCCAAGTGCGTTTAACAGCGCTTTTGTGTATCCTGTGTGTTGCCACTTGCCACACTGCCACTTGCCACTTCCTTATTTTATTCTTTGCTGTTTCATTTCGTTTCGGTGTTTTTTGCTGCTTTGCTAATCTTTGTATTTTTGCTTTTGTTTTTCGCATTTAATCAACGTATACGTAATCTGTAAAAAGGGTTGCGTATACGCAACGTGAACAGATGCAATGAGTCACAAATGAAAATGAAAATGTATATTTGGTCTCTTATCGCTGCTCAAACCTACAATAAATTACTTAGACACAATTGCAAAAAGTCTTTAAGCCGGAAACACTTTCACGTTGAACTGTCTCTCTGTCTCTCTTTTATTTTTCCCATTTCCCATCTGTCTCACACTCTGTTCGGAATTGTTTCAAATGCCTTTCAATTCGTTGTCACAGATAGTCGCAATTCGACCATTGTTGGCCTCAATTTGGGACCGATTTTTATTAGAGCTAGAATTACATTTTCATTTGATTGCTCCTGTAACTTTCTTTTTTCTATTTTCATTTTTCTTTATTCTTATTTCTTATTTTTCGGGGTAAAGATTAGCCTTGGTTTTTGTCTGTGTGATTTTCTTTTGTGCCTTTTAATGTCGCACTGTTGCCAATTTATTTAATGTGCTTAGTGTTGCCCTCTTGCTGTTCTATTGTGCTGCTCAATTTTAATTACATTGCTGCCAAAGTTTAGCTGACTTTTAGCCAATTTAAAGTTTAAACACAAAACTTGGCCTGCCTCATTAATAACAGTTATGACTTAGCCTTTGGGCTGATAACATAAACAATCTAAGCATGTGCGAACAACAACAAATAAAAAGAGAGAAACTACCAAAGTACACTGTGCATAAATAGCGTCAATAAACAATCCTTTACTCCTTACTTTACTTTACTTCCCTTTCGTTGGCTTTTCGTATTGGCCAAGAACTATTGGCTGTGATCAGATCCTGGACGATACTAATAAATTCATTCGAGTCAACACACAACAAAGCCCGGCCATGAAAATGGCCAAGAGCAGCCAGTGAAAACGGTCACGTAATACGTAAAAATAAAATTCATTTGCTTGTAAAAGTTTTATGCGCCAATTTTATGTTTTTCATCATAGACTTTTCGCGTTGATTTCCTTTTCTCAGAATCCCCGAATGCTTTGAACCGAATTGAGTCAAGGCATTGAGAATTTGTTATTAAACGCCTACAATATAAAGAAGAACTCCCTGGAATTGACTTCAAACTAAACCTTTTAACCCGGCTTACAGCACAAGGTCAGTCTTTTAATATAGTAGTTGGCCAACAGCAGCAGACTTAAGAATTGAGCTGGCACTCAATATATCTGAGTAATAAGAGTATTGCCAACATAAAAGGAGTATCTACTTGTATTTTATTTTGGAATTAAGCACTACTCAATACACATGTTGAGTTAATACGTGTATCTTAATCAATATTACGAGAGGAAAAAGAAACTTTACCACAATAAAATAAAAACTATCAAGAAAATAATCCAAAGAGGTATAAAAAAGAGTTAAAGAGCAAGGTTTAAATACAATAAAACTGTCCCTCTTGGGTAAAGTTCATATATGTTTATTGTATAACATAAAATATTGTTATGCAAAGAAAAGCTAACAAAAGTTATAAAATATATTATGATATTCTTCATAATATTTTACTAATAAACTAGCGCACTTACAATCTAGTTAAATAATTTACAAAATAAAAGAAAAATTATTTATTATTTTGAATGTGAATTATTTTGAATATTTGCAACTATTTAAAAATAAAAAATAAATATGTTTACTGCTTTCATCAAAATGAAAAATTTTAAATAATAAAACAAATTTTGTATCTAGAAATTTTTTATAAAAATCTAGTTTATAAATTTTAACATTATTATATTATAATATTATTTAATTTAATATTTCCAAACGCAAAAATAATATTTTTAAGATCTTCTTTAGGGAACTAAATTATCTTCAACTCTTCATTAAATTGACTGTTAATAAAATACTTTTAAAACATTCTCTCCCGAGGGTAAAAGTAGGCTATAAATCTGAATCACTTTTGAAGCTTTAGATAAAGTAGTAATCGATAATTTAAGTACACAATTAACCTGTTTTACTTATAGCTAAAAGTGCAAGCTAAAACTTAATTTACTTTTCTAACTTTCTCTTCAGCTCTCCTCTGCTGGATAATTGCAGTAAAGCACTCAAATAATGACCATTTCATTACATTGTATTTCATTTCATTTCATTACATTACATTTAGTTTTGTAGTGTGTAGAAAGTTCATTAGTTTTTTGGGCTGTGGCAATTTGTAAATAGGAAAACAACAAGACACATTTTCATGGCTTTTACAATTTTAATGAAATTTTCACACCATTTCCGGCTAAAGTACAATGGGTGTGCTTGCCACGTACAAGGGGAGAAAACCATGGCAACTCTGTGGCAGCCACTGCAACTGTGTTGTGTGGCAAGTTCTCAAGTTACTCGAAGGGGCTTCAACCAAAACTTGGGGCAAAGTCTAAAGTCTCTGCCTTGGTTAGAGACGCAGAAAATGCGTCAGCAAAGTTTTTAATGTATTTTCGCCAAGTTTGTACACACACACACACACACACACACACACACACAGGAAACTCGCACACATTGAAACTTCCTTCATTTGCTACAAAATGACAAAAACAAAAAAGCAAAAAACAAAAAAAACAGTCGAAAAAACTGCCCCAAAGTTTTCGGTTGAAGGAAACCAACACAAAGTGTTAAATAATATAAAACTATGCTTGTGGTATTTATTACGAAAATTATACCCCCCAGCAGAAAGTTGCCATCGCTAACACACTCAGGGGATCTACTTGCAACCTGTGGCAAGTTCTTGTGGCAAATCCCCAAGCTACGCGAATTGAACTCAACTGCTGTCCAAATCTAAGCATGCTTATATATACGAGATATATATATATATGCTTATATTCAGGTAAACTCCACAACAGTGTGCTTGGAGTTCCACAAATGGATTTCAAACAAAGTTTATCAACTTTTCACTTTTGCTCTTTTTGATTTTGCATGCAAAATTAAATATTAACGCATTTTCTGTGTATTTTACGAGTCAATGTTCGAGCCTGATCGAACTTATCTTACCCGTTGCAGTTCTCTGATACGCAATATAACGTATACGCGACGTATACGCGGCGTATACGCAATATTACGTATACGCGGCGTATACGCAATATTAAGTATAGGCAAATATTACGTATACGCGGCGTAAACGTGATATTAAATACACGTGCCGTATACGTAATATAACTTATACGCGGCGTATACGCAATATTAAGTATAGGCAAATATTACGTATACGCGGCGTATACGCAATATTAAGTATAGGCAAATAATACGTATACGCAATATTCGAGCCTGATCTAACTTATCTTAACCGATGCAGTTCTCTGATACGCAATGTTAAGTACACGTAGCGTATGCGCAATATTACGTATACGCGGCATATACGCAAAAAGTTGCATTGAAATTGTATATGAAATAAAGCGTTAGAAAATTGCGAAAAGTTCAATTAAAAATGCTTCATTAATTTTTATTACCTGCGTTGACATTTCTAAGCAACATTTCTCTTCATAATGGAAAAACTAGCTTTTACAACTCGAAATTTCCCTCGCCTTTGAACCACTCAGTGGCTTAGCCAACCTTAAAAGCTTTTATTTGTTTATAGAGCTAAACATTATTTAAATATTGACTGTAAAAAAGGCACGATTTTAGCCCAATTATCAGACAATAAGCAAATGAAGACCTCAACTTCAAGTTCCACTCGGAGCAGAACTTTTAACTCTTTTGCTTTTAACTTTCGACTTGGCAGCTTTTGAGCTGCGTTGTAAACAAAGTTGTTAACTGATTTTGGGACAACGCGTCAGAAACAACGGCCATGGCATTAAAAAGGGTTCACCGACTAAACTTTGCTTCTTTTGATATACACATAAAAATGCTTGCATCCAATTTTTTTTTTTTTTTTTTTAGAGTTTATTTTATTTTTTTTTTTGGTTACTCTGGTGTTATATTTTTGTTGTTATTGTTGCTATAACATGACCAAATTGCGGGTGTTCATGTTGTTATGAGAAAATGTTGGGCACATTGTCTGGCTTTGGGCCACGGCGCAATAAATCAACGCAGAGAACGGACAATCCTGTGAAGTCAAGTTGAACAAGCGGATTCAAGCAGCTTCCGGCGCCCAAAAACCAAAAACAAAAACATAAAAACAACTCAACGGCCCAAAAAAAAGGAATTATATGTAGAGAAGAGGGAGAAGCAGTTGGTATGGTAATGGACGCACAGACAAGTAGATACCCTCTCCCTCTCTCTCTACCCTGCCTCTTAGAGGGTAGGAGCCTAACAAACTAAGGGCGCGAGCATAAATTACCCCCAAAGAGCAGACTCGACAGACTTTTCGAGTGCAATAGCCTTGGTTAAAATGCGTGGGAATAAGGTATGAAGAGCGGAGAGGGGAGAAGAGAGAAAGACGGGGAGACTGCGACGACAAAGTTATTTGCCGTAACTGTTACACTTTCAATTTGAGTTGATGAGGAAAGAGGACAAAGGAGACGAAGGAGACGGAGAACTTGCTGTGGGTGACAGCGCGCGGTTCCAGTCTGTCAATTACAATTAATGTTTGCCCTTTTTTCTTACCCGCCAAACAAAAACTTTGCTACACAGAAAAAAAAAACGACAGAAGTCAATCCTAAACGGTATCAAAAGTTCTGTGATAGAGAAATCGAACAAATACTAAATATCTATTGTTATATATTTGTAGAAAAGAAATAAATTCTAAATTACAAACAAAACACACAAACTTTATAAATTTTAATCATATAAGTAAATTTAAATTGATTTAAATACAAAAAAAATGTGGTATTTTTATAACCTGTGCCCATTAAAATTAAGCAACAGGGTATAATGTGTTTTATTATTTTGTAATAGCGCCTTAAATTAAATCATAATAAATAAATACATTTTTTTGGATACTTTACAAATTATTAATGTTTTACAAATTTTATTTAAAAGTATAAAGCTAAGAATATATAAATTCTAAATATGTATATAAGATCAATTTTTTTTGCTGTGTATCTATTGAACAGAGCAGTCGCTGACTAAGTTGGCTAAAATCATATAAACTCACATAATTACTGATCTGACTAATTTACAAGAGAAATGTGTTAAAATTTTTGGTTTATTTGTTGTACCATAAGAACATTGACATTGACATTATTTGTGTTGCATAGAATCAAAAGACGATGGAGAGCGAGAGATTTGGTTAGTTGAAGTATTGTATTATCTGTTATATCGAATCGCTCTTATCACTAATCAATTGTTATCAGATGCTCTGCAACAGAGTTCATTGAAGCCGGACACGACGTTGCAGCTGGACATTGATGATTGCAACAACAGCAACGAGAACGATAACAATTTGGATGATACACCACCTGCCATGATTATTGTGGAGACTTGCATTAATTCGATAACCGATAGTCATGTTGTGTCCACCACTAAGCAAACAGAGAAAGAAATACCCTCAACAATGGAGCAACCTGCTGAGCAGGCTGGTTGCTCCATCACACTGGGATTGAAGCCCAATGTGCAGTTCAATATCTTGCCACAGAATGTTGCAATTAGCAGTGGGGAACAGTTGCTGCTGTCCAGCACGGAGGCAGCTCTGGCAGCAGCCAACATTTCCACCTGTGCCACCTCTGACATCTATGCCTGCCACTTGGAGCCGCCAATTGGCAAGTTGCGACGCTGCGTCGACGGCGCCACTCAGTGCAACAACCTCAATCTCAATCTCAATCTGAATGTGGAGTATGAGGCATCGCAGTCGAGTGACTCGATGCCATCGATTGGCTCTCTCGTCTGTCGCATTTGCCACAACGCGGATAATCCCGAACAGTGAGTGCGAAACTTAAACTACACACATTCACTGACCGTCGATTACAATTAGCCAAGAAATCTAAAGTAGTGATCGACTAACTTATACCTTTTAATTCGAATCAACTTGTTTCAATTTTTGCTGCTCAAATTTAATCAAATATTTTTAAGCTGGTTTTTTTTATCTCTTAAAATGGTATTTCATATTTTTATCATAATGGTTTCTGTAGAGTTTAAAATAATTTATCTGATAATTTTTCAACCATTAAAAATTGGAATTTCAAATTATATTTCTTCATCAGCTTACTATTTTTTATGCTCCCAATTTAAAAAATTTCCTTCCTTATTTTTTATACTGCTGATATACCCCTTTGCTTTGCGGTTGCGCAGGGTATAACAAATGACATTACAATTTGTGCGTGCAGCCGCAAAATGCGCAAAATTAATTGCGTGGCATTTTGATAAAATTAGCGTAATGCCATTTGTTAAAATGAGCATAAATGTATTATGTATATGTATTAAATATATAGATTTATCTATATTTTATGTAAAGATTAATTTATGTAATTTATAAAAATTAACATGCGAGTCTGACATGAAAAGGAGACGTCATGTTTGCTTTTAATACATTTTCTGCTTCCTGTTTCCTGTTTTGTGTCTGCTGTTTACTCTTCAGTCCGCACATTTAATCCACGCTTTTAATGTTGATGTTGCCATTGTTTGTTTTGTTGCTATTGTTGTTGATGTTGTTGTGTTAACAGGCTGGTGTCGCCGTGTTTGTGCAAAGGATCCTTGACATATGTGCACGTGCATTGCCTGGAGCGTTGGATTAGCACCTCGCGTTGCACGATCTGTGAACTGTGCCAGTTTCATTACAACACGGAGCAGACGTTGCGGTAAGTGGCAGCTGCAATGCTAAGCTAAAATCCCAACCTAACGGCTAACCAAGTGGCAACAGTTCAAAGTGCAACTCGTCAGTTGACAGCCGCCCTTCATCTTCATCAGCCTGGATTGCACTTTGTGCCCAGGTGCGAAAGGTGCGAATTGTGAGCTTCGAGTTGCAAGTTCTGTGGTGGCAAAAGTCACACGTTGCACAGTGGTACATAAGTGACATAACAGAGGTTCTATATACAATATTAAGTATACGCGGCGTATACGCAATATTAAATATACGTGGCGTATACGCAATATTACGTATACGCAATGTTCGAGCCTGATCTAACTTATCTTACCCGTTGCAGCTCTCTGATACGCAATGTTTAGTATACGAGGCGTATGCGCAATATTAAGTATACGTGGCGTTAACGCAATACTATTATTTATCAAATCAAACGCTTAGTTCGAACGATCCACAGAGAAACTAACGCATATTAAAGGTGCAAATAACTATGCTTAGCTTACTTACTCAACACGTTTATGAAGAACAACATATCTTACAGACAGAAAATTTTTGCCATTGTTCTTTCTATTTAGAAAGGAGATTTTCAACGTACATAACTGACAAAACAGAGGGTCTATATACATTTTTTTATTTTTCTGTATTTTTTAATATCAACTATAATCAGGCTTTGAAATACAATTTAGTTTAATTTAACAACTAAAAATGAATTTATTTATAATATTATAAATTAGATAAAATTTTAAGCAATAAGCAAAAAAAAAGATTTTTTTTAAAAATGTAGTTTTAATTGTCATTAGTTATTAGTAGTAGAATAATTTAAATTGCAAATATTAATGTTTTGTTAACAATTCAATTTAATTTTGCGAATTTTCTTTTTTTTGTCCCTGATCTTTTATTCCCTCATTTAAAAAAAAAGTATTATATAGTTCATAATATTTTTGTGAATTTCGACCAATATGTAGAATCTCGTACCACTGTGCGCTGTCACAAGTTTTAATCAGTGAAGTCTGCAGCTAACTGACAAACTGGTTGCTTACTCTAATTGCGATTTACTGTAGTTGTTGTTTTTGTTGTTGTTACTTTGTACATCCCCTAGTTACACGTGCCTGCAATCATTGCGTTTGTGGTACTCCCGAGCAATGAGTCGCCGGGCCTTGCAGGAGGATTGCCAGATGTTCTCGCTGCTGACACTGGTGGCATTTGGCATTATTGGCACATTGCTAGTGGGCATTCAATACTATGCACTTCACACGCAATCCTGGGGACTGAGCAAACTCTGGACCAAATCCTGGATGTTGTTCTTCCTGTTGATGACGGTGCGTATGAGCAATGTTTGTACAGCGGTTTGTCTCTTTCTACTCTTTCGGTGGGCATTTGTGTGTATTTTAAAGATGTTTGACAGATTCCATAAATTATTATACTATATTACTATATTCACATCAATGTATTTAATACTGTGCAGGTCTAACCGTCATATCTAGGAGGTTGAAATTTGGGCACAATATAGCTGAGACAAATTTTTTGTTTTATTGATTGATTTCTTCAACTTTCCCACAGATTACCGTTTATTTTGCCAATGTCTACATGTTGATCAAGTCACAGCTGACGCCCTGGTATCGGTAAGCAGTCCTATCTCATATTTATCCCGTCTCAAAGCTCTCTTAAATGCTCTATCTCTGTGCTCTATTCTTCAGCTGGTGGCAATCGGCGCGTGATATTAAACTAATATTGGAGAATCGTCGACCGTTTCCGAATCCCAACCGTGTACAGCCACAGATCTTGGACACAACCTCGACGACAGCCTCCATGTTCACGCATCATGATCAGCTGGAGGTGCCAAGGCGTTCTCCGCAACCAACTTATGTGACGCCCTCCTCCAGTGCCACCTCATTGCCACGAGATGTGGCACAACCAGAGCTTGCAACTAGCCAAAAGCTGACCGTGTCCAAGAGCACCGAGTTGGGCATTGAGCTGGCCCTGATGGGTAATAGTTCTAATACCAATCCCAAGAGCAACGATTGCAATGACTGCAATATTGAAGCAGCTGCTGCAGTTGAGGAGCAACAGAGAGAGGAGAAGGACAGCGGCAACTGAGAAAGAGACAGGAACAAATGCCCAATGGACTGGACAGTTTTGTAATTAAGACTCAAGGGCAAGGCTCTTTCGCTCTTTCGCTCTTTTCAATGTTGTTCTCTATTCCAAGTGTCCTTTGTTTAATATTGTTTTCCCCCAATGCTTTTAATGAACTTGCTCCCAGAAAAAAAAGAAAGAATATGTATATATATATGTATAAGAATGAACTTGTCTTAAATGAGTGAAACTTTTAGTTGTCGGTGCGTGTCTGCACTTGTGTTCTACTTCCTCACAGCAACTTCCGTTTCCGGCCTGAGCTCTCGTGCAAATTAAAGCTGATAACGTTGAGAGACTCGAATCGAGTCGAGTCGAGTCGATTTGAGTCCAGGAGAAGCTGCCACGTCAAATGGCAGTCACGTGATTGATGGCTCATAAATTAGTCATTTCGCCTTAGCTAAGCTCCCTCCTTCCTGCCACTCCCTCTTCCGCCCTTCTTCCTGCTGCACACACACACACATGGAAAGAGCGTTACTTGTCGCCTGTCTTGTTAGTCGTGCATTCCCCGTTTTGTGGCACTTTTTTCGGCCCCCGTAATCAAGCAGTAATTTAGCATAAGCCACCCACTGCTCTCTCTCTCTTTCTCTTACCCCTACTGAGAACAGTGGGCCATATGATAATTTTTGCGCAAAAATTTGTAAACCATTATAAATATATTCAAATTTAAAAAATATATTTAAATTCTTCAGGTCTTATGCTGAATTTAACTCGCTTTATTCAAAGTTTTAGCTTAAGATTTAAGAATCTAGAATGTTTTCCGTAAAAAAATTCAATTTAAAAAAAATCTAAATACATTATAAAAATTTAATTTAATTGTAAACCTAGAGCCTTAGAAATATTCCTTTTCAATTATTCCTTTCAAAATAAATTGCAGATTAAGGAAAGAAAATTTTTTTTGTCAAAGTTTATAATTAATTTTTGATAAAATGATGAGCGCGAACCACTGTGCAGGGAAGGTATTTAATATCGGCAAGAGTAACGAGTGCTTCTCCTCAATCTCCTCTTCCTGTTGTCATCTATTTGCAATTTCTCTTCTGCGTGGGCTGCTGATGTTGACATATTACCAGCCACGCCCCCCAGCGCCTACGCCTACGCCTACTAAACTGGACAGTTTCGAGTCTCTAGTGCCGCGTGGCGAGTGTCGAATATCGAGTGTCGAGTGCTGTGCATATTTTGTGAAGGGTTAACAACACGACGACCTTCAATCATGCTCCTCCTCTTCCTCATCTCGCTCTTGCTTTTGGCCATGGTTAGATGGTTAGGCAATCACTGCGCGACCATGTCAGCCCAAATGATTGAACGTTTTCCAGCCTAAATCCCACGAAAATTCCGTGTTCCATTTTCATATTAACGTGTGTGTGTGTGTGTAGATGCAGAGGAGTGTGTGACTGTGTTTGGACTATAGACTAGTTCAAATTGAATGCAAGAACTTTTTGCAGATTCATTTTGCATTCATTGGTAGAACTTATAGAATCAGCACAGTTTTTAAGTAGAATTTGTCTATATATTATAATTCCAAGTAAATCTTGGTTTAAATCAAGAAAAGATTATTATTTTATTTTGATTTTTATAACATATTTAAAATCATATCAGTTCATCAGAGTAAAATCTTATTTTATTCTCTCGGAATGCAACATTTAATGGATACTTTTTTTTTTTGATAATTATAATATGGGACTTATAGATATTATGGTTAGCAAAACTACTTACATCCTTATCCCCCAATCTCTCCACGCGGCAATGAAGAAATCCCGTTTGGCCAACAGTAACGGTCAAGTTTCTCGGCACATCAAAGTCGAAATAGGGCAACAGATTTGAGGGTGAAATCGTTGTTGTTGTTGTTGTTGGTGGCGTTGGCGCTATCGCCGCATTAAAACCTGCAATGAGAGAGAAAGAGATAGAGCGTAAGTGAGGGAGACAGCGAGTGTGTGAAATTGCAATAGAATAAATTTGCGGCACATAAAAAACTTGTGCCAAATGGAAATTTATTTTCATTTCCATTGTTCTGTAAAAGGCTCACAATATGCGTGTGTGTGTGTGAGTGTGTGTATGTGTGTGTGTGTGTGTGGGTGTGTTTGTGTATGGATATGCTTTGTTGCCTCGCTAAAACTGAAAAGTAATAAAATTCTCATAAAAATTCAGCAGAAAAACACAAAAATCTTCAACAAACAATTATATTCCCTTTTTTCTGTTTTTCTCCTTTTTATTCAGTTTGTTTGCTCCGCTCGCATTTTTGAATATGCTGCTTTCTGCTTCAGTTGGGCTTCAATTCAATTGAGGCTCAGTTCAGTTTGCATACGCTCTACAAAATGCTCTGTACACATATGTTAAACCGGAACTCTTCAACATCAGCAACATGTTCTAGCATGCGCAATATTAACAACATATTGAAAATTCAAATTTATTTATCCTTTTTGCAATGTTGACTGATTGCTAAACAAACTATGTGCTCAGCTTTATCAGTTATAAGTGGTATTTAGCTGGAAACGTAAATAGGTCGAAATAACGAAATTTTTCAAGTGAACAAAATTTGAGTGCAGAAACCATTTGGAGACCAAATGATGAAGAAAATGGCATTCAGCTTGAAAATCTGTGGAGTTTTGACAAAGTTATGAGAGATCAAAGTTTTAGAAAAAATGTCAAGGGGTAAGTATATAATATTGGATGATAGTGGGCTTAGGATCGAAAATATATCAAATTTTTTAAATGTTTAATATTTAAATGCAGAACTAATTAGGGGACCAAATCATGAAGAAAATGGTATTCCGCTTGAAAATCGGTTGAGTTTTGACAAAGTTATGAGAGATCAAAGTTTTCGAAAAAATGGATGATAGACGGCTTAGGATAGAAAATATATCAAATTTTTTAAATGTTTAATATTTGAATGCAGAACTAATTTGGGGACCAAAACATGAACAAAATGGTATTTCGCTTGAAAATCGGTTGAGTTTTGACAAAGTTATGAGAGATCAAAGTTTTTGAAAAAGGCAGCAGAGTATCTTATTTCTACCACTACCATTCCGCAATGTTTTTACTTATTTTGAAAGTCAATTGCTTCTTTTGTTGTTCATTTTTGGGTTTGATGTGGCATAAACAAATAGACCGCAATATAAATCGCAATTTAATTGAAAATTAATATGGCTGCCCAGGGAAAAGAATAAGAAGGAGAAGAGGAGACAAAGACTTAAAGGTTATCGAAACAGTTGACCACTTATATAATTCCTGAATGCGGAATCAAATTCAAAGTTGACTTGGCTTCTTAACTATGTACAAAGTTTTAGCAGAGCCAACAAAAGTCGGCCAAAAAGAACACGGAATTAGATAAGCGTGTTAAGCAGGATGGCAAAGGAATCTTGACAAAAATAAGTTCATCAATACAAGCAGAGACAGAGACAGAGAAAGAGAAGGTGATACAGACAAAGACAGCTAGAGAGAGTAGAAAGTTGTGCAGATCAAAGCGGTATAGAAATCAGCGTACATCGCATGCAACGAACTGGAAGACGAATAATTGAATGGGGCAACATTAGGAAGCAAGGGGGCAGGGGCACTAGCAGTTTATCGAACTTTGAACTGGATTGCGTGGCAAGTTGGAAATGTACAACGCTCTCCCAGAAAGTATGCTACGACTTTTTCCCCCCAAAAACTGCTGTTGCACATTTCCTTTTCCGCACGCGCCCAAAAACCAAAAAAAAAATAAAAAAAAATACGGCACGCAACGAAATCGACAAAAAAGTTTTGAGCTCAGCACGCGCAAAAGGCAGAGGAAACAAAGTAAGACAGAAATAGTCGAGTTGCTCGACTTTAAGATGCCCAGTATACACAACTTTGCAGTTCTGACATTTTGACAGTAAAATACAATAATATACAAAAAATACTAAAATAAAACTATTTAAATTTATGATTGATTCCAGAGTTATCTTTATTAAACTATTAATACCTCTCCCCGATTATATGCTTTGTTTGTTATTCGATCGATCTGAAATTTGTAGTATAAGTTCGCTAAATAACTAAATAACCGTGTGAGATATTTCAGGATTGCAGCTTTATAATTGCTCTTCTGAGTCCATTTTTAAAAATTATTGCTTTGTCAACTCTTACAGTAACTGATTTTATTATAAACTCAAAAACCCTTGTATCATTTTCGTATACTGGGTCCAAAAGCAAGAGCCAAAGCAAAACATACGCAAAACTTTTGCCACATGCGTACGCAGCATGTTGGGGGTGGGGGAAAGGAGGTGGCAGGATGCAGCTTGTGGCATGGGGCATGGGGCAAGTCCAAAATGGTGTGACGAGGTCGGGCATGACAAATTTTACGATTTACTGCGAAAATTCGAACACAAAGTTAAATTTAATGTGCGCCCGCAACATTTCAGTACGTGCCACATTCGTTGTGGCAACGACTCTGCATCTGCCTCAGACTTCGAGTCTAACTCTGGCTGTGGCAATATGCAAAGTATCCAAAAAGTCTAGATAATTTCAAAAAAAAAAAGGGAAAAACCAAAAATAACTGAACAAAACAGCACAAAAAAAGAGAAATGTCATTTCCAGCTCAAGACTGCAGATATTTTTCTGCACAAGGAAAATTCGAAGAACGCGTAAAGCAGAAAACTGAAAACTGAATTTGCATATTTAATTTGCTGTTTGATATCTTAAGAAACAAAGCACACAGAACAAGAAAGATAACTTTGCTCCTTATTTGAGTATATCTATAAGATTAATGTAGCTATCGCTATTTTTTGGTTAAGAGAGAAGAGAGTATTTATTGCAAATTACAAAATGGTAAGGTGGGAAATTCAGGTGTTATGTTAAGAAATAAAGTATCGGATTAAGAAGGGGAACAAAGGAAAGGATAAGATGGAAATATATTTAATTTTTTATTAAAAACTGAAAGAAGGAAAAAATAAAAATTAAAAGCTTGCAAATTTTAATAAAGCATATATTTTCCACTGCAGGAAAGCTTATATTATTTAAATAAATGGATTATAAATTATTAGAGTGATAGAGAGAACGAGGCAGTGAGTGAGAGAGAGAAAGATAGAAGGGGTTAAGAGAAACTGGCTGAATAACATAATGGCAAAAAAAGTGGCCTAGAGCAGGCAAATGGTCAAACAAAATTAGCTTTGAAATCTTGCATGTATAAGTGATGTGTGGTGTGTGTTGTTGTTGTGTGTGTGTTGCTGTTGTGTGGTGTGGCGAGGCGTGGAAATGTGTGTGAAAATGTGCGTGGGAAATTCGTGGGGCGGCAACGTCGACATCGACATCGACACCGACGTCAGCGTCGCAGTCAGCGTCAGCGTCGGATAAATACGTGCCATGTTCGTCTGAAGCTGAAGCTGAACTTAATTTATTGTTTATCAGCGGGCATGAAATTTATGACCAGAGTGCCAAGAATTTCATGCAAAACAAATCTGTCTGTGTGTCAGTGTGTGTGAGTGTGTGTGTGTGTGTGTTGGCGCTAATTTTAAGTTTATGCATGGAAAATTTGCTGCGTGCTCATGTTTGAGCAAATTAACGATGCGGCTGCCGGAAAAACGAGGCACAACTTGTCGCTGTTGTTTTTCCAGCCACTTTGCTATCGATCAGACAACACACAGATACACACACACAAACAGACACACACACACACAACTAAACAACAACATGAACAGCTGGTGTTGTCAGATTTTTGGCTTTGGTTTTCGCTGCGTTTAATCAAAAATGCTGAACAGCAAATGGCAAAAGGCCTACAAATTGACATGATGCATGGCCAATGCTTAAAACAAATTCAAGCTCAAACTCAAACCGAATCCCGATTCGAGTTTATGCGGGCAGCGGCTTTTCACCAAATTAGCAAATGTGGTGTAAAATTATCCAACGAGTTTACATAACGCACGCAATTTATGAACGTCACCAAATGTGTTCGTATTATAATAGATCGAACGGCAGCACAAATTGAATCGGACTGCCAGAGAAGTACACTCGAAAAAATAAATAGCGCAAAAATTAAATCACAATTGTTTGGCCTTTTTTAGAGCGATTCTTAATTAGTTTGTATTGCCAAAGAAAATACTATTAGAACCACCGAAAAATAAAATTTATAAGACGATTGAAAATACAGCACTTCACTTTCAGTTTTCAAAAACAGATCTTAAATTTAATAATTAAAATTAGTAAGTATTAAGCTTTATACATATTATTTATATATTTTCTTATACACAATTTAAACCCAGCTTATGAATTATGAATTATTATTATTATTATAAAATTTATCAAGCTAAAAATATATGTATATAAATCCAATTAAATTTTCTCTAAGTGTAGTAGCTTCCCCATTTTGATATGGTCACATTAATTGAGCGTTAAATGCATTGCACAGCGCTTTGTTTATGCAAATCGAGGGCAAACATTTGCGGGAAGCAAACAAACGGCATGATTACTAATACGCACTGTGTGACATGAGTAAACTATCAGCCAGATATCACGTATGGCAAACAGACAACACACAACACACAACAGACAACATACAACAGACAGTGGCGTAACATAAAGCGAAGAGAAAGGGAATCAACTGAAGTTGAGGGTGTCAATAAGTACATAAGCCTTGCCTTGAAAACACACTTTTGTATTGTCATCAATCAGTTGGCTAAACACACTCAAAAATCAATCACATTTCGCCCTCCCCTTTGTATACTATACTCCTGTCCCACTATGTAAACTACACCTTATTGCTGCAGTCAAATTTATATAGCATACTTTTTTGCTGTCGTGAATACAAGATTTTTTTTTGATAGAAAACATATTTATAATAATTGTAGAAAGTATTTTAGACTTGTATTAAATAAAACAACATAAAACAGATGTAATCTTAATATATTGCTGAGAAAAATCAAGCTAAATTCAAGTATTTTGTACTTTGTTGTAGAAAAATGCTGGATTAATGCATAAAGAAGTTTAAATTCTGCTGTTTATATTTTTATATAGCATACTTTTTTGCTGTCCTGAGTTCAAGATTTGTATTTGATTGAAAATATATTTTTAATAATTGTAGAAATATTTTATACTTTTATTAAATGAAACTACATCAAAAAGATTTAATCTTAATATAATTCTGAGAAAATATAGTTTAAATCAAGTATTTTATACTTTTTTTTAGAAAAGTGTAGGATTAATACATAAAGAAGATTAAATATTATTATATATGGCTGAGAAAATTCGTGCTTGAATCAGGTATTTTGTACTTTGTTTTACAAAAATTCAAGATTAATTACTTCTGACACCGTTTTTAATTGATTTTATTCCTGGATATTTTTTTTTTTTGCAGTGTATACGCTAGTGAATCAGCTTGTTATCTGTGCATTTTTAGTCAATGATAATCGGAAGCTGCAATTGAGATTTTCGCTCTCGCTCTTTCGCCGTTTATGCCGCAGTTAAGACGTGGATTTTTCATGATCCCAGCACTTAAGGTTAAGTAGCGACTGACAACACACATTGACGCATTGAGTGGCAACGTTGGTTGCACTTGCACTCGATACGTTGTTGACTTGCCACAAAATTGTCTAGACAGCAACGAGAGAGAGAGAGAGAGACAGAGACATAGAGAGAGAGAGAGAGAGAGAGAGAGAGAGAGAGAGAGAGCTGCCACTCAAGTGACGTAGCATGCAGCTCTTTTAAATATGTTCAACTATCGATTATGTTGCCAAAGTGTTTCCGCTTTCACATTCTAAGGTGGCAAGTGGAGTGTGGCAAGGGTGAAGAGGGTATGGGAAAGGGGAGGGGATAATGCTGGGGCCAGCTTACACAGTGACTGGCAGCAGAGATTTGCCCTCAGCTTCAGTTGCAATAAATATTTGCAATGTTAAATGCAGTTTATCTTGAAGCAACTTACAGAAACAGGCTTTGAAATCGACTTCAGACTAAGATGGAGTTTTCCTTTGATTTACTGTTAACTTTACAGCAAAATTTATTTGCTTTGCTTTCTATACTCAAACTTATATAGAACTTTCTTTTACTATACACCTCTATCTCATTAAATACCCAAAAATAAATAAATTATTGGTAGAAATAAACAGCAACAAAGTTAATAATAATTATGCCAATATTTTTATTAAATAAGATAAGTATTTATCTAGTTATATTTTTAAAATTATTTATCTAAATCATTCTGTTGGTTCTAAAATATGATTTTTTATCATCTAAGTGCAGAAAATCTGTATTTTAACATTGAAATATTTCTTAATTCCTCTTTCTTAAGCTAAAAATGTTTGTAAAGGGTATTTCCAGGTCTATACACGTGCTGTCCTCGCTATTGCCTTGCGTGATAAATAATTACCTTATGCTAATGACTCAATTAAAGTTCCCATTCCATGACATATTCTCCAGTTTTATTGCTCGCAATTAAGCTTTGTGGAGCGAGCGATAGAAAGAGAGAGGAGGGAAGAGTGCAAGAGAGAGATAGAGAAAGCGGGAAAAGTAAGAGGGAACACAGATTTACAATGCGATTATGTAAGCACTTACTCGAACTCCGTTTGCCAAAAATGAAAAACTTTTTAGCTTTTCATGCAACTTTTGGAGGGCGAATTACTTATTGTTGCTAAATGGCGCTGAGCTGCATTTAATTTTCAGTAAATGTGCATTAGTGTCAGCTAAAGACAGAGAGAGAGGGAGGCTGAGAAGAAAAGAGAGAGAGAGATATGGGAGGATGCTTGTGTTTTGTTCTGTAAGCCAAAGTTGTGGCTCTTCTTTATTCATTCGATAAGTTCAAGTGCGTACAAAGCGACACACACACACACACTAACACATACACACACACACACACATATGCGACGCATGTACAACTTTTTTTTAGATGTGTCGCCATTTTTATAGCATATCCAAAGGCGCAAAGTCTGAGTCTGTGCCCAAAACTGAAACTGAAACTTAAGTTTAAGCAAATACTTGTACACTGACAAAATAATTGGGGTAAGATTAATATCAGTGTCGAAAAACTAACAAGTTTTCTGTAAAATTAATGCCATAATATTTAAATGGATTCTATTAACTTAACATTACAGCAAGATTATACTGGGTTTTAATTCAATTTGATTATTTTTAATATTTTTCTTTTTAATTTTCTTTTTTCCTTTAATAAGTTTTAATATTATAATTTATTTAGATACTGCATTTTTTTTGCAGTGTAGTTGTCATTGAGTTAATGGTATTAGTGTCGCGTTCAAAATTTATTACAATATTTTTGAAGAGGGAGAAGAAGAAGCAGAAGGCGCTTCTAGGAGTCGATTCTCGTATGAATGCTTAACGCACTTATATAAGTTGGTCATGAGTCAGATTTTAGGCTGATGTTTTAGCTGAATCGTATGAATAAGAAAAACACTGACTGTTGACACTGTTGAAGTCTGAAGCGAGCATGAAAATCATTGCGAAATGATGTCGCGACGTTGTCGCATTTCAATGAGCATAAAAAAAGCGGAGTGAAATCAGTAGAAGAAGAGAAAGAAGAGCAGTTGAGTTAAATCTCAGCCTCTGACTGAGTCTCCGACTGTCAGTCGAGGAGTATGTGGCACATATTTTGCGACTGTTGCCACATTTGCATTCGCATCACATGTCAACGATTGTGCAGGCTTACGGGGCGTATGAAAAAAAAAAAAAAAAGAAAGATGGAGCCAGAAGAGAACTTGCCAAAAAGCGGAAACGAAATCAGATAAACGCCTGCTGAATGGCGCCCATGGCGATGATAAAGACGGCGACAACTGACGGATATGGCTCGTAAATTCTTGTCAAGAGATCGTTTAATGTTAATCCAGAAATCATCCACAATTCGCTGGCAGCTGCCACTAAATGTGGCGCATAGTTGCCGCCAAATATTTCAATATTTAAGCAGATTAACAATGACAACAGTCACTTCTCCATTGCTCACACTTTCTCCCACATTCCATGCTACTTTCTCATGCTTCAGGTCCGCATGTATTTTCAATAATAAATACCCAAAGGTGATATTTAACGTCACTCTACAATAAATTTTTTTGTGCCACGCGTCGAGTCTGTTGACAATGCCACACACACACACACACACACACACACACACACACACACACACAGTCACTTATACAATGGCTAAGAGAATTGCTGGCGTTTGCAGCTTCAACTGGAATTTGCAATGGCATTTTTCCTGCTGAGAGCAGCATTTACTCGACCCAAAAGTAGACGGTGAATACACAGCATTCGAGTGTTTGATTCAGTGTGTGTAAGTGTGTTTAAGTGTGTGTATCCTAAATGATTTGACACACAAAAGGACTTTACTTAAATACAGACACTAAAATCAAAGATCGACAATTCGCTTTTGCAGTTTACATTTAACCATTTTGCAATTTAACTCGACCTTAAGCACTCGCAAAAAAAATAATAAAAATAACTATTTATGTGTATATTGTGAATCGAAAATCTTTTTAATACTCGTACTCGTAAATTTCTAAAAGTTAATTTATTAAATTTAATTTCTAATTTTAAATTTTTTATATTTCAATTTCATCATAATTATTAAATAATAGTCAATTTTTTTATATATCTGAAAATAAGTTGATATTTTTATTTATTTATTTATTTTTCATTTTATAGTTATTATATTAATAAAAGTAACTTCTGTAGCTTTCATGAGTATTTTTAATAGAAAAAATAATTCAAATTAGAACTCGCACTTTCGGTTAACCTATTTGCACTCCTAATGCACTTTTTAATCTATAATTGCACTGAATTGCACACAGTGCGTATACGTCATGTATGCCAGCTGACAATTAGTTGTAACAGATTGCTGACATTTGCCAGCTTGTACATAGATATTTATCAAACTCCCAACTCTATTTCAATTGAGCCCATTTTGGCGATACTTTTCTCTCTCTTCTCTTTTTCTCTTTCTTCTTCTCCCTGCCGCATTTGGGCGCGACAATTAATTTACGGCGTAGACGTTTGCCAGGCCATAAATTATGCCCGGAATACGTTCAAGCGTGCTTTGCGAGGCCATAATAATTGAACCACATGCCGTATGCATAACCAGAGCGAGAGAGAAGATTGATAGAGAGAGAGAAACAGCAAACGAGAGTTGCTACTGCAATGGGTGAAATTACAATTTCAAGGGAAAAAGGGGAATCCTCTTAGATTGTACGTGTTGCAGTTACTTTTGACAGTTTTCAATTCAAGCCAATTTATTTGATTTTCAAACAACATAAATTTATATAATTTATTAACAAACGAAGGGGAAAAACTCGTGTGTTTATCGAGTTTCAGTTGAAACTTTTCATGCAGCCCTCGGGTTGTGTTTGTGCGTTGTTTCTGACAGCGCAATCAATGTAGTTGTAGTTGATAATGAATGTTACACTACACTGAGAGAAATGTAGTGTGAAAACAGATTGAAGTTGAAAAAAAGTAAAATAACTTATATTAAAATGCTTATAATATCTTATAATTTTCTAAAAATATTTTTAGCTATTTATTTGTAAGTGTCAACCTTTTCGCTCAGTGCATGCACACTCGACTTGAGCTGGACAGACCAATTTTGGCTGCAGCGTGATGCCATCAAAGTGTTTGATAGCCACAACAAGGACTCTCTGCCTTGCCACACACACTCACACACACACACACGCTGCACCGCAGAGTCTATTGTTGTTTGAGGCATGTGGTGTGCGGCATGTGGCATGCTACCTTGCGGCTAATTATACGCTAATTGAATTCTCAGGCTTTGCACAAGTGGCAATCAGCTGCAGCAATTTCTGGTCCTAAATCTTGGCCAACTTGAGGAGTACTACTCCTGATTTCATCTAAATGATTTATTCAGAATAAAAGACTTATTCTTTATTACTATAATTTATTTCTTTATAAATATTCATTGTCACAGTAAATTTATATCATTTATATTCAATTTTCGATTTATATTTTAATATTTTATTTGAACAACTTAATTCTATAATATTTTAAGCAATACAAATTAATTAACATATTTCTTTTAAAGCAGTTTTTATTTTAAAAACTTTAAGAGTCTACTTTCTTGCTTTAAGCAAATTCTCTTCATTGATTTTGTCCTTTGTTGTTTAACTTTTAACTGAGCAAGTAGCACTCTTGTTTTTTGCCTTGAAATAGCGCCGACAAAATCAAAGGGGAGAAAGGCCAAAAGAGAGTAAAAAAAAAGAAATGATATGCACAAAGGACAATGGACAAGTTTGTCAAAAGTCGATATGTTTTACAGTGTATTGTATTTTATTTTTAGGAAGGGGAAGGGAACGGAAAAATGTGCAAACTGCTGGGGCGTACCCTTTGTATAGAGTTGGTTTGGGTTCTGACATTGTGTATTTGTAGTTGTAGTTGTTGTTGTTGTTGTATTTGTTATTGTATTTGTATTGTTTCCGACATTTGGCATTGTTCGAGTCGCTGGCAACAAACACTTTTCTAAGCGAAGCGGCTCAAATTGCCAAACAGACATTGAACTTTGGCAACACACACACACACACACCGAGAGAGAAACAAAGGCGAATTGTTGGGTCACATTTACAGTTACTTACACACACACACACACACAATCTTATGTTTGTGTGACAAGGCAAAAGTTAAAGCAAGCGACATTGAAGCAAAACAAAAACTGCTGCAGACTTTTGGGCGTCGCTTTTATAGCTCGCTTTGCCAGCTACTCGCACAGTGGCTTCTTTTACAGTGGCTCCCTTTTTATAACCCAGTAGTTAAAAGGCTACAGAGTATATTGTGGTTGTGGCAAAGTCCTCCTTTAGAGCAACTAATTTATTGACAATACTTTTATTGTTATAAATTTAGAACCAAAATTTGACACATAGAATAAGTGGAATTTTTTTAGAATTAAATTCTATTTCACAATATATTTATTTTTATGAAAACAATTAAATATTGTACTTTCTATTCTATAATTATAGTTTATCATTGATTATAACTGATTATAAAAAATCCGAAAAATAATTTAAAAGTATTTTTTCTGTGCTTTTAATTTAAATTGATTTTTAGAAATTTCTTTTCGGTAAATAAACAAAGAATATAGTTCAACGGCAAGCAGATGGCAAACTGTATATATAAATCTTTGTCCTGACTGACTGACTGACTAATCATCACACATATTTATGTCACATTTTTAAAATACATTGAATATGTTATTTAAATTTTTACTTAAATACGAGTACTGGGTATCTAACAGTCGAGCAGCTTGAATGCAGTTTTTCTATTTGTTTGTTGTCCTAGTCCTTAGAGTTGTTGTTGTTGTTATTGTTTTCATGATTATGTGCCTCATTTCAGACGTTTTTGCACACAGCTCTGATTTAATTTAACAAAACGCCGCCAACTTCTTTTTTATTTTTTGGGTTTGTCTCTCGGTCATTGGCCATTCTCTATTGACCATTTTCTGTTGGCCAAGTTGGTCAATTCCTTGTGCGATTGTGTGACGCCAGTATCTGCTATCTGTCGCACTATCATAATTCAGCAGATTTTATTAGTCTTCGCCTCGAGTTGACTCGATAAGTCCTGGATTCTTATTACATCCAGGAACAGACGCCTCTCCTTCTATAACTAATATTATGAAAGCTAGAAGACGCGACATCAAGTCGCACACACACACACAAGCACACACACACACAACATACAACAAATTAGGTTAGGCAACAATGCGTATGAGTGATTTTTATAGCATTTTTATTTGTGCTGAGATTTAAGCACATTGTATTGCCAACTGGCTGCATTCATTGCCATGAACCTAAGCCACGTCTAGACGCCTTGACTGGGCCAACAACTGAAAGCCATGATGTTGGCCAGTCCAAGCTCATTAGCCGCTATTTATAAGGCTCTAAGGCAGCCACAGCTTGTCGCAACTTTTTAAGCACATTAACGCATTGAAAACTTGGCCAAACAATTGTGGCAAAAGTAAAATCAAGAAAAACTCTGAAAAATCTGAAAAATAAAAAAAATGTGGGATAAATCATGTGCGCCTTGCAGGCCAAAGTAAATAAATTGCAATAAATGCAGCAGCAAAAGCTCATTTAAAATGCATAGCAGGGAGCAGAGGAAGTGGAGAAGAAGAGAAGTGAGAGGGAGAAGAGAAGAGAGGAAGAAGTGAAGTCAGCTAAGAAATCGCGCAATGCAAATGCACAGCGAAACTTTTCGGTTTGCTTTAATCAGTGCGTAAAAAATTATGCAACTGACTTTGTGAGTGGGAAAAAAAGAGAGGAGGAGAGGAAAGAGAAAAAAAGAGGCAGTTGCTTCACTTTCTTTATACCCTTTAGACATAGAGGAAAAAGGAAACTTGATGAGTATAAAAGCTAGAGCAATAAAATTTGATATATTGACTTGCTGACAATAAAAATTGTATAGCACTTTCACTATAAGAGCTAGACGCTCCAAATTTGGTAGACCAAAGCGAGTTAAGACTGCAGTTATTATAATGTATTTAAAATTTTCAAAAGCTCCATTCCCGCGCCTTGATTTAATAATTATTTTCGAGAACCTATATTATAAGAGCTAGACGCTCCATTTTGATCAACAGACGCGTATTATCAAGAATTTTAAACACGAATCCGACTCTCAAAATTTATTGTTATAATATTTAAGCGCTTCACTAAATCGCGTGAAGATAGTATAAAAATATCGCTAGTTATGGCTGTTTAAAGTTTATAAGAAAAAGCAAGCGCCTGAAGGTATGCAATAATTTTCATACTGTTGTTAAATATTGAGTTACGGGTATTTAATAGTCGGGAACTCGCCATACATGTGCTTACTTGTTATGTTCTGTCTTTCTTTCTTTTTCGCATATTTTTCTTCTTGCTGTTCGCTGACTTAATGTCAAGCTGAAGTTTGCTTTACATGCGCCTTAAACTGGATTTTGTTGATGCAGCATCAACTTCAGCTGAAGCTGCAACTGCAACTGCCGCGTGCCACAGACATATGCAAAGTGTGGAGAGGGGGAGAAACTGACAAAAGACATGACAATGGCAACCGCAATAGAATTTCCTCTCCTCACCCCTCTCTCACTCTTTCTCTCTCTCGTTCTTCCCTCTTTATCGCGTTGTGGGCACGTAAAAGCACCTCAAGTTTATCCGCTTACAATGCTGCGTGTTGTGCTCTACATATGTATAAGTGTGTGTATGTGTGTGTGTGTGTGTGAATGAGTTTACGCCTGCACAACATATGCGTGACAGCAACCATGAAAAGAGAGAGAGAGGGAGAGAAAGAGAGAGAGAGGAACATGCAACTGCAAGTCGAGTGACTGTGAATTGACTTTGACTGCGAGTTGCAGTGAAAAATAACAACAGCAATGTGAAAATGAAAATGAAAACCCAATCATGGTTGAACAACTCTATTTTCCGCTAAAAAACACATTCCTCTTCTCTCTCACTCTCACATTCTCTCTGTGTTGCACTTTTTTCTGTTCCCTTTCATTATATTTTTATTAAGCACGCAATTTTCGCTTGTTTGCTGCCCTCAAAAGTATGCTATAAAATGTATGCAGCCCTCAAAAGTATGCTATAAAATTTATGCAATGCCCCAAATAACAGAGAATTTAATTGAGTGTGTGTGTATAATTGTGTATGTTAAGGTGGAAGGTGTGGCTTTTTCAATAAGTATATATTATCAAAAAAAAAATGCGAGAAAGCAATATAGCTCTATATATTTTTATACCCTGCAAAGGCCAAACACTCAATAAAGAACAGAATTCCAATTTTTATATTAATATTTTTATACAAAAATAAAAATTAAAAATATAAATTGAAATATAAATATTTTCTACCAGCTTTTAAAAACATTTTAAAACAATTATTTTTTCAAGGTAAAAAAACTAACTTCCAACAATTTTAAAGAAATTTAAAAACACAACCAAAGAAAGATACAAATTAATTTTATTGACTAAATTTAAGACTCTATATTTACATTTATATTTATGCAAATAAAATTATAAGTACTGGGTGTCTCTTAGTCGTTCACTGTCACTTGCAACTTTATTTATTTTTAATATATTATTATTATTTTGGTATTTGCAGAGGGAAAGAAAAACTGAAGCTGAAAATGAAACTGAAAGTGAAGCTGAAAATGAAACTTTAAGCGCATAACAAACAACTGAATTAAGGCCAAAAGCAAATGCCACGCCCACTGCCACACGCTGCGCCTTACAAGCGAAATTATGATGAATGGCACAGGGCATTTATTGAAATTTCTTGGCCGTATTGTTGTTGTTGTTGCTGCTTCGTTAAATGAAATAAATTGCAAAGAAAATGAGATTAACGAATTTCGGCAGCGCTTTCTTTATTTTTTATGCTTATGAATTTGATTGCTTGTTGTAGTAAGGAATAAGGAGTGAGAGAGAGAGAGTGTAAGAGTAAGAGAGAGAGAGACAGCAACATTTTTAATGCTAATATTCCGGTCATAACTTTACTTTTAATGACAGCATCAAGTACTTGCAACTTAAATGAAATTGATTTGACTCTCAGACGGGTCTATTCGCTCTCTTGCTTTTACTGTATTGCTCTTTCATTCTGGCTTACTGCTGCGTCATGTTGTGGCTTTAATATCACAGCATGAATTGGCAATTTAAACGCGTCTACTTACGAAACTCTTAAATTAATAGTCCTCACAGGCTAAAAGGCCAACTTCAAAGTCAACAAGACGCGCAACAGTTCACAATGGGAGATCAACGACCCCCCTCCTCCGATTCCCCTTTGACCCCTCGTCCGCTCTTCACTTCAGTCTAGTCCAAAAGTCCGTTACCAATTTGCATTGAGTGGCTTTCTAGTTGGCTAACACACACACACACACACACACACACAGACACACAAACTTGGGATACAATGAACCCGGCCAACGACTCAATGACGAATAAATATGTTTGGCATTGTCTACAACAACAACAACAACAACAACTAGGAAATGTGTCCAGCTTATTCAGAGTCCAGTCACAAATTCAACACCTACGCAACAACTATTCGTATTGTGCCAATTTGGTGACCAATTCAGCTTTCCCTCTTTCTCTCGCCACCTCTGCCATTTTCCCACTATATTTGACCTTTTTTCCCACTCTCTGCCTGGAAAAACCTGCGCCTGACAATGCATGCAAATGACGGCATTTGTTTTGGGGCCCAAAACGACGTAGGTTTTTCATTTGGCCAGCCTAAAAGAGAGCTGGCAAATGTGTCCAACATTCCACTTTTTATGCATACCCTGTACTCGCAGACTTTCAGGGTATACCTCATATAGTATCTCTTTTATTTTAATACAAAATCCCACTTAATTGCATCAAGATTTGATTAATTTATTGCTAATTATGTTTGCTTAAAGTTGTACTTCCAAAAGTGTGCAACAATTTTTGTAACGTTCAATTTTTAAATTTGTAGTAACTTTTAAAAATTTGGATAACAATTGTTCTTAGTTTCATTGGTCAACTGCCATAAATTTCTATAAAATTTCCACTTATCTAATTATACCTATATTTTGTACAACCAAAGAATTGGATTAATTTAATGCTAATTATGTTTGTTTTAAGTTGTGCTCCCAAAAGTATGCAACAATTTTTGTAACGTTCAATTTTTAAATTTATAGAAATCTTTTCAAATTTGGATAGCAATTATTTAAATTTTCCATTGCCATAATTTTCAACTGCCATAAATTTCTATCAAATTTCCACTTATGTAATTATAACTATATTTTGTACAACCAATTAATTTATTTAAAGTTTATTTTATGCAATATAAAATTAATAACTCTGGTATCGGGTATGTTAAAGTCTGGCATTCTGTTAGAACCCGCTCACATTATTTTTTGTTGAGGTTTTCTGTTAGCCAGGCCAACTCTCTACTTTATTTTTCTGGGTTACTTTGCCGTATATCGCACTAATGTCTTCACTTTCGGCAACTTGGCTTTGTCCTATATTTTTTCCTACATGCTGTTCCTATTGTTGTTGTTGTCATAAAAGTGCCTGAAAGTATGCCATTCAGAATGCTTTGTAATTTTATGCTTCGGCAACGTAAACAGCCTCCATTCGCATAGACAGAGAGAGGCAGAGAAATTCTCATTGAGACAGTAGGCAACTTTAAGTCCTTGCTGATGACGTGTCTCCCAGAGAAATATGCAAATTCCTGGCTGAGCTTCGTTTAGCTTTAATGCGTCATAATCAACACAATCATAATTTGCATGAGGCGCGCTCTGCATAATTTTCCACATCATTACCACGCAGCTTCTTTGCTTCTTTGGCCCAAAAAAACATTTTCCCATTTCCCTGGAAATTAGCCAACATTTTCAGCTAGACTCTGGTTTAGGCCATGGCTTATTGGGCAAGCAGCAAAGTGCAAACCCCTTTTTTTTTTGCGGCCACTAATTTGGCTAACAAAACCTGACTCATACATATATGAGAACTCTCTCTTGGGCTCTAGAAAACCTGACTATGTACTTATAGACAGACGGACAGACGGACAGATCTTTGTTTGGGGCGACAAACTTTCAAGTAGCTGTCAAACACGCGCTGCGTGACTTTCAGACTCTTAACTTGGCTCTTTTACCCGCTTTTCCCTTCCTTTTTCCTCCCTTTCCCCTCCGTTTTCGTCCCTTCAATTTGTGTACACATGTCTGCTTGCCACATGAGTCAAATGTCTTACTTCGAACCGCACTTGAATTTGCTTCTTGACTGCAAACTTTTCTCAACCGCCAAAAAACTTCACTTAGGTTTTTTCCTGGCCAACACAAATTGGTACACAGCAGGCAGCCTATGTGATTTTAAATGCTATTAATGACAGACGGAACAAGTTAACAAATTGTTGGCCAAAATACATGTGAGTGGAGGGAACTTTGAAATACTTTTATTACTCATAATATGCCTTAATGTGTAGAGAATGCCAGGAAATAAATACATCATATCAAGTATACGTAAGTTGACGAATAAAAAATAACTTTGGAAAGATAATTTATTATTTATTTCTTTAGTACTTTTTTATCTATTCATTTGTATTATATGTTAGATTCATTATTCATTAATATTTAGCTTTAGCTTTACTAATACTTTTATAGCTCATAATTTGTCTTAATGTATAGAGAATGCAATGAAATAAATATTAAATATCAAGTATACGTTACAAAGATTATAAAATCGAAAGATATTAAATACGATGGGTATGGAGATTTTTGTTAGTTATTTTTAAATAAAAATAGATATATTTATATATTTATAAATATTAAGATAGAGCTGAAAATTTAGTTGGTACAGACCTTAAATCAATATTTTGTTAAAGAATTTCATCTCAATTGTTGTATTAATTTCTATATTTAAAAGGTTTAAAAGGGCAGTTCAAATGTTCAACCATTTTTAATAGCTTGCGTTTTATAATCCTGGCTTATACTAAAAAATAACATATTTATTTCTGCAACAGTTATACAATTAGCCAAAGTGCAAATAATTGTTAATAAACAAATTACAAACATATTTTATAATTAGTTACATTAATGGAAGTAGCATTTATGCTATTTTATTTAAATCCTAATCCACAACAATTAGTTGAACATTAAAAGCATTTGATTTATGCGGTAAACAATGAGTAAAAAGTAAACACAATGTTTATAAAATTGATGCAAAATTTCGCTAATTATGAGTTAATCAATTTGAATTTGCATGAACTCAGCAATTCAGAAGTCTCGTGAATAATTCAAAATGTTCGCAAAATGTGCAAAATTATTTGCATTGCATGTTTAATAAACAAACTAAAATTGAGTGCTAATGCATCATTAATGAGTGCTGCAGATTAGCGGCAATTCATTAAATGAACACTTTTGAGTGCTCTCTTTATACTATACTATTCATTAGGTTAATGATTAAGGGCAAGGGTTCTGAATGTGTATTGAGAAATAGAAAAGCGTCTTTTCATTTACTAAATTGATTGGCCTTGCCACTAATTGACAACTTAGATTGTCACGTCTTCGGTCTTGTTGCCGCAAGGGAAGACAATCTAATTAGCGGCTTTGAGTGTCGCTTAAGCAGCTTAAAAAGGCAAACAACATACATTTTTTAATTAAATATAAATCAAATGCATTTGCATTTTCCGTAACAATGACAGCTGCATTTCCATTTCCCGGACAATGAGTGCAAAATTGTGCCGTCAAACCGCGAAACTCAACGCGACAGGCATCAGAAATCAAACGTGTCAACGTGTCGTATACGCAATGCAATCCAGACACTAATTGATGTGCGACCACATGGCGTATGCGCAATTTATGAATAGCTTACATTATTATGCAATCGTTGTTGCCATTGTTGTTGCTTAGTTAACAATTTGTGTATAAAATCACTCGTAAAATGATTTAAAGTTGTCGAAACTCTTTTTGTTTGATTATAAAGGTATTTATAAATAAAACTCCAATCGAATGCTGATTGTTGTTTGTTTTGCTTTGTTGTTGTATCTTCATGTCGTTGTTTTTGTTTTTCTTGTGTTGTTGTTGTGTAGCAACCGCAGCATCTTGCGCCAATAATAGAAAATAAATAACTATATGTAGATACAAATTACTTTTGCGCATTTTGTTTTGCATTTTGATGAGTTTGGCGTACATCCAATTTATGCCCACGGCTCTTTTGTCTGACTAGCAAATATGCCAGCATAGTTTACGATACACACACACCAACACACATTGATACACTCACACACGTAAACATTCTTATAGATACACCGCTGCGTATACTTGATATCCAGCAACGACTTCAGAGTATAAATTGAGAAGGCAGTCGAAATCGATTTTACGCTTTGATGAGCTGCTGTCCCAAGCATTCACACACATACTTATACACGTGTATGTCTACATATATGTGTGTGTGTCTTGTATAAGTTAAGTAAGTTCGAGTAGAGTACACTTTAATAAACGCATTTGGGCCAAAAACCCGATTGAAGCTCATCACTCAAATTCTGCGGTGCTCTGACAACACAAAATCCCCAAAGAACCCAAGTGTATGTTTTAATATCAGTACACTTAGAGAAACAGCTAAAATACATTTTACCATATTACATTAGCATATAAAACTGATTTTATTTAAATGCAAATTGTTAAAAAAATCAAAGCTAATAGCAATATAGTAAAACCATAGAGGAAATATTTTAAGTTAAATAGTTACTAAAATAATAATATATAGGTCAAATCTTTAGTAGAACGATGCAAATTAAAATAAAATAAATAAAATCTTTAACAAAAATTTTTTTATATTTATATTTTTGTTAAATTTAAATTTGATAAATTTTTAAAAATTATAAAAGATTTTTTATTAACATTTTTATAGTTAAAATTTGCATTATTTATTTTTTATTTTATAAGAAAATGTATTTTTCATAGACTATTTTTATATTTTTTTTATAAGGGAAGTGCACACTGCTTAGGCTGAATAAATAATTAATCGTACTGCAGAATTGTTTAATATTAATAGCAAAAATGTTGAGAATATTTTTCTTTGGGTGTAACAGCTCCCTTTCTCCCTTGCCACATGCCGCACAGATGGACACGAGTTGCAACTGCAGAGGACAGGAAACAGAGATGAGAAAGAAGATAGAGGAGAGGAGAGAGGAGCGGAGAGGAGAGAGATGAGTACAAACAGTGCTTAAGCAATGCTCTGGCCATGTTTTTCATGGCTTAAATATTTCATTAATGCGCAATGTTAAACCGTGAAAGCAACGCGATGTTTTTCCGGCTACGGCTTTTCCCCGAGTGCTTTTCAGCGAGTCGTTGACCATTTAAATTGTATATAAATTGGCTAACACATCAGGCAACTGACAACTGGAAACTGGCAACTGGATTCGGGGCTAGACATAAATTCCAAATGATTTGCGCTGATTGCCGTCGACAATAATTAAACTTTTATAACCTAATTAAGGCGTTCGCACAGTGCGCAAAGTGCCACGCCCCTTTCCTCCTCCTCCTGCTCCTCCTTCGGTTGCTGCAACTGCGAATAATGTGAGCCGCCTGTCAATTAGGCCAAGCGTCGAGGGTCTTTTGGCCAAAACACAGACGCATCAACATTTTAATGACTGTCGCAGCGAGTTGGCCGAAAATGGCCGAAAGAAAGTAAAGTCAGTTGGTAAGTTAAATAAAAATCATGCGTTGTTGCCATTCTCGTATCCTTGTCAAAGGACGCGCCATAAAAGCGCCGTTAAATGCCCCAAAGACAATGACTAACAGTCGTTACCACCCCCGTATTTCCTCTCTCTCACTCTCTCTCTCTCTCTCTCTGTCACTCTCGTTATCCCTTTCTCTCCTCGTATGACATTGGCGAGTTTTGCGGCCGTTTGCCGTTAATGGATGTGTAAAATATTCGCAACGCAGTGGCAACGCCTGCAGCAACAACCAGTTTATCTATGCGAGACACACACACAACAACACACACACTCACACCCACACACTCACACAACAACAACAACTGTTATGTATGAAGTGACAATGTTTGTTTTTATACCCAGTGCATTAGATACAAAAAGGGTGTAAAAAGGAACACAGACAACTGTATCAAGATCTTTACACAGAGTAAATAAACTAGATATTTACCCATGCATTTATTTATATATATTTATACAAATCTTTTAAATAACTTAAATTCTTTTTTAAAATCAAATAAAATATACAAAATAAATATTCAATATTTGAAGTCCTTAACATCTTTTTAAATAATATAAAATAAATGTGTTTAAAGCTCAAAATTAGATATATGATTTAATAATGAATTTATTTTTACATCTACATTAAATATAATTATTTTTGTCCATCTGAATTATTTAAATAATAAAGCTTAAATCAATAATTTAATCAACTGAGACACTTTTGAACACCTTGGTTATTAACTGCAGCTTATAACAATGATTTGTATATGCGTCCTATAGAAATCATTTGCTTGAAATTAAATTATCAGCAATTAAATACTATTAACATTGCAATACTTATAACACATGGGAAATTGTCTTCAGTAAACATTTAAATGAAATTTATGTTCGTTTTGATTAAATTGATTGAATAAATTGAATACTATTTGTTAATAAACTGCAGACTGAGTAGAATGCTGAGAAGCATTTAAATTTAATTATCAACATGCAGTTGTAAAACTAAATAGTTTAGATTTTCAACTGAATTTTCTGCACTTTACAGGGTATTAATTGGCACAACAATGCATTGTCTTGTGGCAGCTAATGTTTATGTAATGTGACTGCCACAAACAGTTGCTTTTATATGTGATTCTGGTTGCCTTTTATTGTCTTCCAATCAAATAATCACAGTCGAAGTCAAAGTCATGAGTATTTGATTTTCGCATTTGGCATTTGGCATTTGATGTGCTGTGCTATCGAATTACTCATTAAATTACTCATTAACTGAAATTTATCGTATTCCATTTCAAAATTTTGCCATTTGCCATTTGTCACTTTTATGAGCACATTTATGCAAATTGACATAAGTTTGTAAGAGAGAGAGAGAGAGAGAGAGAGAGACAGATTAAGGAGCTGCGTCTGCTTCCGTTTCCGTTTCCGCTGCCATTTTATTTGTCTGCTTGAATTTTATACTCTACTTCTGCAGTTGCTTCCTCTGTTTAGTTCTCACGCCTTTTTGCATGCGATATAAACATTTAGAAAGAAATCATTAAAAACCTTTTTGGGCAGCCCTAAAAAATACTTGAGCGTGTAAAATGTTGCATGAAATTACATGATAAAATGAAAAGCGTGCACGAAATATGCAACAACAACAACAACAACAGCAACAATAATGTTGAAAGGGGAGAACATCAAAACTAATTACTTTGTTTTTGCATAACACGAAAAAAAAATTCGAGGCGAGCTGTTTTTTGGTAGCAAATGCATTTAGGCCCTGCGGGTCTTCCCCCAACTCTCCCTGTCTTCCATTCTCTCTGTCTCTTTTCCCCTCTATTCCTCCTTAAGTGTTGCATACTTTAAGGCGCTTGCCTCAAAAAATGTTGCGGCTGCTTTATGACTAATACAACATTTCTGCATAATACTATACACTATTCGTTTTGGCCTGGTCTACTCTACAGCTTTATCGCAGTTGAACTTTATACATATTTTTTCTTGTCTACTATCTATATATATATATATATAAATACATTTCCTTTGTGGAGCATGATTTACTTATCTTTGCAGTTTCATTCTTTCTTCTCAACATTTCAGCACTGTGTTTGGGCCATTTTGCTTTTGGGCCAGGCCATTTCAACTGCACTATTTTTTATGGCAAACGGACGGAATTTCTCTGCCATAGCATTTGTGGCTAAATACATTTGGTTTGTTTCCTTGTCCTGGCCTTTTTGATGCAATTTAAATGATTAAGTATACGCAACGTTGTCTCTCTCTCTATCTTTCATTCTTTCTCTCTGTCGTTTTCTATTTATTGCTGTGTTGGCTTTTCGTTATGAAAACTCAATTTTAGAAGTGCATAAACTTCATCTGTTTGCAGAGCTGTTAAAGCACTAAAACCATTTAATAATAATTTAAATGGTCAATTTAAAAGATAACTTTGAGATAACCAAAGATAAATAAGAAAGATATGTTTTGTAAAAATAAATCGCTGTCGAATTTCCTTCTTAACATACTTATTTAAAGCAATTAATAAATGATAAATTGTCGTAAACTATTTTAAATTTGTATAAATGTTTTAAGAGTTTTATTTTAAAATAAAATATAATATGATAAAACAAAAAATATTTAATTGTTTGCTATTCTTTGTAAAAAAGAATAACAATTAAATTAATTGGAACATTTTAATGAAATTAAACGCAAAAGTTAACCTTTATTATATTTAATTGGCATACAATTTAATTTCATTTTAAAATTTGACCTAGTTAAACGTAATCTAATTTTTCTCAACTTTCTATAATTATATTAAATTTGCATAATTTTTAATTTGATTTGGAAAATTTACTGTTGCTTAAACAATATTAAATTGCCATCATTATTAATTTGGTTTAGAAAATTACAAAGATTTTTCCTAATTTCTATTAATAAACAACAACACCTTTTTGGATGTAAATAAATTTCATTTTGATTACTTGCGCCTAGGGAAAATGTGCTGAGCTTTAAATTTTTGGTAATTTCATACGAAATTCGGTGGTAGATACTTGTATTTATTGGCATGGAGGCCAAAATATTTTCACTGCTTGTTTGGCATTTCATTAATGTGGCCCATTCATTAATTGAGGCAGTCGTTAATTTATGATGATGATGGCCCCGTTGTCCGTTCTGTCCGTCCGTCTGTCTGTCCGTCTATCTGTCTGTCCGTCCGTCCACTCATCGGTTGCTACACAACCACAGCCGCAACGTGGAAATGAGTTTCTGTTTACACTGAGTGCTGGCAAAAGACTCACAGGAAGATAAACATGCCCCAGACAGTAATACAGTAAAACAGGACACAATGCGAAATCATGAAACGTAACCCAAAGACGACAACATGAAGCACAAGAAGCGGGTTGAAGGATCTACAGACACAACACTACAAAAAAATGTATTTATATATATATAAACAGAAGGGAAAAAGAACTCTGACAGGGTGCAAATTACATGTATAATCAAGTGAAGAAATACGAGCGCACATTAATAAACCGGATTCATTAATGCGATGCAAAGCAAATAGCAAAAACAGCAGAAAACCAGCTGAAAAACAAGCAGAAGCCAAAAACAGAATACACAAAATACAAATACTCAAATACTCAAATTGCAGCAAACAGCAGCGGGAAAAACAACGACACAGATAAGGCAAAAAAACTGGCTAAGTTGATACTTCTCAGTTTGAAAGGTTTCGATTTTATTTATTTCAATATATCAGTGACTAAAGACAGATTGGAAAGTCGTTAGAATAGTGTAAAATGTTTAGCAATGTTTTATTTAACAAACTTTTAAAAATCGAACAATTATTCTTTAATTTTACTAAAATTTTAGACTTAAAATATTAAAAAAAAATCAGTAGCTTAGTAGATAATTTATTGAATAAAGTGTTGTCTAAATAAATAAATTTAGGCAATCTTTTTACCTCTTAAAATGACTACAAATTGTGTGTAGAAAATGATGTGAGGCGAATCATAACTCGCAGCTAGGCAATTGTACATTTAATTAAAATGACTTGCAACCTGCCGCTTGCCACTTGCCACTTGGTACTTGCCACTTGGTACTTGCCACTTGCCAGTTGCCATAAATAATCGAGTGCAAATAAAGAGAAAATTAAATTATTTGGAATTTGTCAGCGTCTTTCAGCGGTTTCTTCGCCATGAAAGTGGCTGCGATAGTAACTCAACAAGGCTGCCGTTGACAACACGCAACCAGCTGAGGATGAGCATGTTTAGATGCCCCAATAAGTGGCAACAACCAGCAAGGAACAGCACTTGAAACAAATTGCCACAAGTGTGGAAACAACAGTGGGAAAAGCGGGTATATTTCATAAATTTTGAAAGTAAAAAAGACCATAAAAAATTAATGAAATAATTTCTTAGCATACAAAAAGAAATTTCACCTTTTTTTTATAATAAAAGGGAACCAAACTTCCAATAGAAATATTTACACTGGATATTTTAAGATAAACATCTACAAAATCTCTCTCAATTCCTTAACTAATAACTAATAATATTGCTATCAAATTTCTAATTATTTTAATTTTATATATATTAAAAGTTAAGATTAAATAACAGTAAAATTAAAAATTTAAATGAAGAAAATATAAACATTTTGCCCACTGTATTTATTTTATTCCATATATAAAAAAAATAAAAGTTAGTAAAAGAAAAAATAAATATATATAAAAAAATAAATAAAAGAAAAAATAAAAATAAAAATTTCTATAAAGAAAATCTAAACATTTTGCCCACTGTGCGGTCGGTGTCTTTTGCTGTCATGCACCTTGACAACCGCAGCAATAACCGCGACTCCCATAAGTCTTCATCAGTCAAAGTAAGCGGCAACCGCAGCGCAAGGTAACGCACATGCCACGCCCATGCCGCAACGCCCACCGCCTACCGTCACACAGTGCGTATACTTGTTGTGTGTGCAATTTTTATTCATTCTGTTCACTTGATTCTCTTCAGTTGCTTGCTAACAAGGTTTAATTAAAAATTTATTTAAACGAATTTTTTCGGCAATCATATCATAGGGTGGGGTGTTTTTACCAGGCGTGGCAGGGGGCAGGGGATAGGGGGCATGTGGCATGTGGCAAGCAGGCAAGCGTGATTTATAATGAAAAGTTCCCAGTCGCTAACGAAATGCAAACATGCATACTAATTACATTTAAAACCGTGAGCTAAGCCCAAGTTAAGCATCCAAATAAATCCTTTTCTTCCTCTTTGGAGGTGTCTTCCGCTCTTGTTGTTGTTTGTGTGTGGCAAATGCGTCGTCAGATTATAAACACAAAGCATACCCGCAGAATGTATCTTTGTATCTTTGTATCTGTATCTGTATCTGTGTGAGTGTCACAGTTGCAAGTATTGAGGAGACAGAAGAGAATTACAGATAGGGGCGTTCTTACTCCCACTTTAGTATTATTATTATTATTATTATTCTGCCACTGTAAATGCTGCTCCAAGAGGCTTTTCCCTTTCACTTGTTGTTGGTTGTAAGGTTCAGAGCTTATTATTTGCATAATACCGTGTGAAGGCTGCACAAATGTGAAAATGATTCACACACACACACACACGCACATACACAATGCAACAAATTTGGATACTCTATGAATAGAACCAAAATATTGGTCGAAATTCAAGTGATAGCAAAGAGAATAAAATTGTTTTTAGACTTCTCACTATATTTTATTTATTTTGTATTTAATTTCATTTCAATTTGCTAATAGTAAAATATTTTTAGCTTATTTTCTTAACTTAAATAAATTTGTATAACTCTAGTTTTTCCCGGATTTTCCAGCTGTTATAAGTACAATGAAGATATGCTGTTAACAAGTGCTCTTCAAGCTTTACATTACTTTTATAATACCCGCTTTTTCAGCAGCTTTTCCTCTTCATTTTACTTTTCGTTTCGTGCGTTTCTTATTTTATATATATTTTTTTGGGGTTCTGTTAACAGCATTAAACCAGATTAAATTCTTGCACGTTTTTGATGGCGGCTGCTTTGGGCGCTTTTTCCTTTTTTCAAACGAATTTCCTGCAACTTTCTTGCTTCAAACTCAAAAGTGCTAATGAAATTATGTATCTGTCTCTCATTCTGATGTGTGTGTATATGGGTGTGTGTGTGTTGATGGGTGTGTGTTTGTTGTGTTTGTGTACTTACATTTTTGTGTGTGCTGCGGTTGAGCTTAATACGGTTTGTTTTTTATGTTAATGTATTTAATGAAATGCCATATGTTTATTAGCATATTAAAGAAATTTGCGCTGCTGTTGCCACATCACGTATACGCCAAGTGAGACAACAAAGCTAAAACTTTTGTCAAACAATTGACATTTTAAATGTTTCCAAGACTTCTAAAAGTTAATTAGCAACACCCCCAGAATCGACTTTTAACACTATAAGATCGTCATAACTTTGTCAAAACTCAACCGATTTTCAAGCGAAATACCATTTTGTTCATGCTTTGGTCCCCTTATTAGTTCTGCATTCAAATATTAAACATTTAAAAAATTTGATATATTTTCGATCCTAAGCCGTCTATCATCCAATTTTCCATACTTACCCCTTGACATTTTTTCGAAAACTTTGAACTCTTATAACTTTGTCAAAACTCAATCGATTTTCAAGCGAAATACCATTTTGTTCATGTTTTGGTCTCCAAATTGGTTCTGCATTCAAATATTATACACTTAAAATTTAATTAGAAAATTGCATTTTTTCAAATTTATCAACTTTCATCATTCATAATTTCCCATACGAATCCCATTATTTCTAATCGATTTCTATAAATTTTTTTCTCTGTATTGTGCTTAGATGTGATTTATTTGCGATTGCCAAAATGTAATCATGCAATATTATTGCAGTGACTTAAGCTCGAATTTCTCCGTGTTGATCTTTAGTCTGTCTGTCGTTCTGTCAATTAATAACATTTTCATAAGACATCACACACAAAATGTGCTTATAAATATGCGCTTGATTGACTCTTTCCCTCTCTGATTTATCGGTTTGTTTGGCTTTTCCTCTGCAATTATCTGTTCTTAAGCTGACATTGCACACACACAGATATATGTACACACAATTAGAGTTATATTTATGTTAGATAGATAGATGTTGATTGGAGCTGTGCAATCTGTCGCATAAATAATCAGCTTGCTTCATTGCATTTCAATTATTTAAGTCCTACTGGCAAGATAAATTCAGCTTAAAGACACAATTCTTGACCAAAAATTAGACAAAAGAGCAGAAACAGATTGACAGACAGCCAGACACGTATTTTCCTTTGCTTTTGTTAATTAGAAGACGAAGCCATAAAGCATGCGACCCACATTCATACAAAATTTAACACGAAACAATTAATTGTAGCATGACACAATTGCCGTGCAACAAACCAGCAACAATAGCAATATAACTCCTAAATATATATACACATATATTCTTTAGAAATATATACATGCTTTTTATTATATCCTATACCCTTTAAAAATTCATAGAATAGGGTACAATTATTATAGGTTTTTGTTTGTACACAAACATTTTAGACATGTCTTGTTTTCAGTGTTTAATAAATATATTATTGTGTACAAAAATTCATATATAAATATTTTGTTAAAGTTTAAATCTATATTAAAAAATTTGCCCCTAAATTTTGTATATAACTGCATCAAAATTAAATTAATCTATATTGAAGTTTTTTAATACGTACAAGTAGTTAGTAAAAAAAAAAGAAAACTATTAAATATTTAGCTCGAATGATTGCTTAGTTTTTTATAAAGCTGAGTACAGGATATTTTTTAGCAAAGCCATGTCTATTCAAATATGTAGGATATTATACTTATATAAATATATATGCATTTGCATGGTATGCGGTAAATAAAACAAACAGAAGCAACAAAATGCTGTCACAGATTTAGGCAAGTGATACAAGAGGCGAAAGAATGAGAAGAAGAGAGAGAGAGAGAGAGAAAGGGGTGCAAAGGAGCAGGTAGCTGCAGCAAGTGGCAACTGAGCCTAAAAACGGGTTAATGAAAATGAATGTGGCACTCACACACACACACACACACAACTCAACTCTACGCTGCCACAGACAATCAACGTTATGCACATGTGTCTCACACACATACACTCTATATATATATTATATATATATGTGCATGTGTAGCTCTTTTTTATGGCACCTCGGCGGCTTTGTTTGTTTTATTTTGTTTTTTGGGCGCTCTCGGGGGATTTTAACATAATGAATGAATATGAATTTACTGTGACATTTTAACTGTGGCGATATTTCGCATTGCATACTTTTAGGCGCAGTCTTTTGTTGCTCGTCAAGTGAGTGCACATAATATGAGGTCCCTTTTTTTAGTGTTGCCATTTTAGCTAGTAAGTAGCTAGAGTTTATCAGCAAAAAAGCTGAAAAAAATCCTAAGATTTAATAATAAATTGCTGGGAGATCAAATCGGAGGACATAGTGCTATTAAAATTTAATGATACGATTAACTCATTTTTTTTTGTCAAATTAGTTGTGATATCGACGAAAAATCGTCTTTTTAATAGATAAATTATAAAAATTTCCATTGATTTATAGTTATAGTTATAGTTATATTCAAAATTTTTAAGTTTAAGCCAAATATAAAAAATCTAGTTTTGTAGCTATTTTTAACGTTTTTTTTTTAATCAAATTAACTATTTTAGATCTTAAAATTTTGGACAACTCTATTGTGTTTTCTCTCTTCTTACTCTTATTACTTCTATCGCTCTCTCTCTCTCACTTGCTCTCGAGTTCTTTTGTTGCCGCAGCGC
Organism: Drosophila falleni; assembly: GCA_035045575.1. Classification (NCBI taxonomy): domain Eukaryota; kingdom Metazoa; phylum Arthropoda; class Insecta; order Diptera; family Drosophilidae; genus Drosophila; species Drosophila falleni. The sequence goes on from JAWNOV010000011.1 coordinate 13,773,532, forward strand.
GTATATCAATCATTGTGGATTATAAAATGTGCCACTGACTGTTGCAACCAGACGAAAGGCAAAAGCAAAACGCACAAACACAGTGTTTGTGCCACCAAATGTGGCAGCCAACAGTGAGGAAGGAAAAACAGTAGACAGTGTTGGCAAATGTATCATTAATAAATAATGCGCTGCAAGAAGAAATAAAGATATGCAAAAACTTTTTCGCATTCATTTTTTCACTTTGGACTGCTTTTTTAGCCTGTCAACAGACCCAGCAACAACAACCACAACAACAACATTGCTGTGTTTTAAGTGAGTTGTGGCAGTTAAAAGCCATCGAGGGATTATTAGGTTTGCGTTTTCATATTGGAGTCATGTCAGTGGTTTTTTTCTCTATTTTTTATCTCCCTCTCTCTCTCTCTCTCTCTTTATAACACTAAAAATTTTTGCTTGAAATTGAAATTAACTTATATCTGTGTATGATAAATTATTTAGCTAGCCGACAAAGCAGTATATCAAATTTGAGAGCGATTAGCCTTAGAAACTACAAGATGATGAATTGTAATATTCATAATCAATTTCTCAAAGCTGTGACATAAACAATAATTAAATAATAATTTTTCTTATGTTAAATTCTTTTTGAGTACTTGATCTATGCTCTAATGTGTTTGTTTATCATATCTTTTTAATAAACAACAAAATTTAAAGCAACAAGCTGTAATTATATTAATTATTATATTTTATTTTTTTTTGAACAACTTTGCTCCAAAAATTCTCTGACATTCTCTGATTATTTTCTTTTCAGTCAGTTTGCAAGAAAAATATTCTGCTTGTCATACAAAGCATATTTTAAATAAATTATTAAAGGCATTTGACATGCTGAATTCTGTTGCAAGTTGCAACTGCACTTCAATAATTCATATATATATATATATATATCACAAAGAATTTCACACACATAAAACAAATGAACTTGTCAACATTGACATCACTTTTGTTGCACATATGCAATGGCTTTAAGACTCAAATCCAGATCCAGACACGGCAACAGATTGAGGCATGCAACAGCCAAGAGAAAATTGCTCTTCATATATATAACACATAAAGTAGAAACAACAACCACAAACTGCCATAAAAGCCAAGGCAAAGAGGCAGCTTATTAACTGCTTACAGGACTTTGCAGCAGACGAGAACTGTAACTGCAACTGCAACATGCAACGTGCAACTGCAACAATCCTGCGGCTGGCAACAGAAATAATTAAAAATAATTACAACCACAACGACAACTACAAGCAGGATATATGCAACTGCTGCTGCCGCATAAGTAAAGCAACTTGCCACATGCAACTGCAACAACAACTGCCACATGCCACATGTCGTTGCCATGAAGTCGCTTCACATCAAATTAATAACCTGATAAAAATGCGTCTGCCACACAGGAGTTGCAAAAACTCCTGTTTGAGATGAAAAATAAGCCAAGCATTTACTCTCTCTCTCTCTCTTTCTCTCTCTCACACACTCTAGCCCTCTCTTTCTCTTAAAACTTTTCTCCCTTTTAGCCAAAATAAATGCATATAATTCGTCTCATTAAATGCCAAAGCAAACCAAAATGTTGTGCTTATAACCAAATGCTCAAAAACATTTTACTATTAAAATACAGAGATAGAAAGAAAGAGAGAAAGAGTAAGAGAGAGAAAAGTGTTCAGCAGTGTTGTAAAAATTTCAAAGATTAAATTAGCTAATATATACTTTTATCGGTCTAAATAAAAATACCTCAGTCGTCGCTCCAACATTTTTAAAAAATTATATTGTAACTGATGCTTTATTAATAAATGACAAATGCTACATTTTATAAAGATTATAAGATGTTTTTTCATTGATGAAATTTTAAATTTAATTTATCAACTATGTTTTAATAATAACCAGATTTATTTCATTCTTGCAAGAAAAATAGATTCCTTTAAAAAATATATAAATACTTCTCTATAAAACGCTGCATTTTCTTCAAAAAAATATTTTTAATATTCAATATCATTTCGTTACATATTCTGGCTTTTGCAATGACAAAATATGAAAGTTCAGCTCCAAAATAGCTAAATGCGCATCACTGCTGCGCATTCAAGTTGTTGTGTAATTACTGCAATTTCAGTTTAGTATTTTAGAGCGAAGTTTTGTCGCTTACAACAACAGTTTAGAGGTGGCAATGCTCATATTACGTATACGCAACAACAATAATGGAAAAATGGGTCAGCGCAAAAACAGTTGGTGGCAACAGTATTTTGCCAGTGCTCAACATTTAACAGCCGAAAATTGTAAGTCACCAAGTTGTAATTTTCTTGTTAATTTCACATCTAATCCCCTTAACTGAACAATCCACACGAACAAGGACTCGGACTCCAACTGGAACCCAACTGAGATTCAATGGAGGAACTAACTCTTTTGGGCAAATTAGCCAATTAGCTCATGCATTTTGGACAACACTTTTGCAAAATGGTTATTTGGCTTATGCTGAAAACTGGATTTGAGCTCGGCCAAGTGGAATTTTTAATTACGAATAGCAAATTCATGCAATAAATTAATAATAATGAGAGTTATGCCAAGTCGTCCTCGTTGTCATCTGGAGGTTTGGGACTGAAACACGTGCACACAATTGGTCACAATGCGATGACCCCAAGTGGCCCAAATGCCAAAGTATTACGTGTAAGCCGCATGTAAGACAGACACACACACACACACACACACACATACACATACACACATACTCATACATATAAACAGCAGTGTTGCCAGAAGTTGACAGTCAATTTTAGGTAGATTTACAAAAAAAAAAAGATGTTAAAATAAGCTGAAAAAAGTAAAATAATTTATTTAAATACACCCAAAAAACAATGACTACTTTTCACTTTTTTTTAACTAAAGAAAATAAAATCATTGAAGTTTAAATTTAAAATTTGTATTCAAAAAAATTAGAATAAAATTTTGGTATTTAATATCTTATATATTTTTAAAAAGTCAATATTTTTTTCAATTTAAAAAAATTTAAATTTAAAAATTTTAAATTATATCATTAAGGTTAAAATTACAAAATTTGATTGAAACTAATTATTATAACATTTAGTTTTATTGTTTAATTTTGTCTGCATATTTCTTATTCAAAATTGCGTAATTACATTAGAAAAAAATTTAAATACGTCAAACAAATTTACTAAACTAATAATATTTTGAAAATTTTGCAATAAACTTCATTTTTGAATATTGCAGCTAAGCAATTTAAAAATATGCCAGATATAAAATGCTGAGCTGGCAACACTGACACACACACACACACACACACATTTAGCTGACACACACTCAGGACATTGCTCAAATTATTTTAGATTGTCGCTCAAAGTTAAACCGAAGCAGAATTCCCAGTTACCAGTTCTCACTTCTCACTTCTCAGTTCTCAGTTCTCAGTTGCCAGTTTCAGACTTAGGCTCAGAATCCTGTTGTACATCAGAGACCTCGTCTGCCTATTCAGTGGGCTTTAGCTAAGCTTTGCTTATTGCACTCCACATGGGAGGGGGGAATGAGTAGAGGGAGAGAGGGAGAACATCCCACTTGGGGATTGTTTAGGGTGACCATTCGTTGCTGAATCTCCTAATGTCCACACGTAGGCGTTGCCCCTTAAAACACACACACACACACACACACACACACACACACACACACAACGCACACAATTCATTCTCATTCTGTGAAATTTAACATATGTGCACAATTTGTAAGTGTGTTGTCTCTGCTTATTTGAAAATTGTGTAATTTTTCAGCCGCTCCTCGGACACGCCCCCTTCCCCAAGGGATAACTAGCCAGAGCAACAGCATCTGAATCCAAATCCGAATCAGAAATAGAAACAAAGTCAGAGGGTCATTCGGCCTGCGTCTATTTTTCAATTTAAATGACAAACTTTATTTAATGCCGCAATTTATTTGGCCCAATGTCTTTGGCCCTCGCGTAATTCTATTTGTCGCTCGTCGAATGGTCTACAATTTAAATTGAATTTTCTATTGCAATCTATAACAAAAAAAAACTACAGCCAAGCAGCTAACAAAGGCTGTATATACCCTGTAATTAGCATACTAAAAGCAAAGGCACTTCTAATAAATATCTGTCTTTTTAAAAGTTTTCATTTTTTTTAAAAGAAGCAACTTTAAAGAAATTTTTTGCATTTAACTTTTGGCTTCTGGTGAGCTTAGAAAGATTTAGGTTTTAATTAGCTTTTTGCTCTTTAATTTGTAACTTTATAGTTTCACAAAGGCAAGTGATAATATAATATACAAAAATTAATTTTCTGAGAATTACAAATTTTTAACTTAACAGCGCCTTTACTCAATTAATGTTGTCATTACACAATTAAAAATTTTAACACTAATTGTATTTTTTTATTATTTTTTACTCGTTCTGATGGGTATTTTGATGGTCTAAATTATTTCAGACTTTGCTTTTATTTTACAATCGTGTATCGCATTTTTTAACTCATCTGTTTAGTGGCTGGGCATCGATTGAATCTTGAGTCTTTGGCTGAATCCCTGCGGCTTCTTGCCTGTTTCTTGTTTCTTATTTCTTGTTTGATGCTAAACAAAAGTAAAGCAATTTGTGCGCCAATCAAATTGAAAGGCCGCTGGCTAAACTTACTTTAAGATCGCACTTTCTGATGCATAATAAAAAGCAGCTTAAGTTTGCTCCTGGCATCAAGCTGTCCTGCAATTAACATCAAAAAAACAACCAAAGAGCCGAAAAATCTATTTGCAAAAATGTTAAGTGGATTTGGCAGCACCTGCGTCTCAATATCTACTCACAATATAAGATTGTATATAGTCTGTATAGTATTTATAAGATGTACAAGTAAAACAACTCACAGCTGTTGCTTTGGGCCATAAAAAGCAAACGGAGACTCTCGAAGCTGTAACTGAAACAGCCAAGCAAAAACCGCAGACACTTTCAATAACTTGACCGATATTTGTCTGTGCTGTGGCAACGTTCTCCCTTCCTTTCCCACCATACTTCTCTCTCACTCCCTCCCTCTATCCTTGCATGTGGCCAGCTGTGGCTGTTTGCTCGTCGATTTTAATTACAGCGCAATATGCAGTAATAAAATCCAAACATTTTTAGCTTAATTAACGCACAGCTCGCACTTTCTACACAGAAAACAAATATGCAGCATTACAGCATAAAATCAACTTCAGTGTATATCGAAATTCTATTTAATTATTTAATTGGTTAGCTGACTTATTATATTTTAATTCAAAATTAATACCCTAAGTCTCCATACTAAATGTATTAGAAGTAACTGTTTAAATAGTTTAAGAAATGCGCAGAATTGTACTATCATTTTTATATTATTTTATTTTATTATATGACTTTCATATTTTTTTATAGTTACTTAGAAAAAGATAAATATAGTATTAAAGATTCAGTTGGCTTAACTCTTCTTGTAATAAAAAAAAAAGGAACAGAAACTTTTTTTATTTGTGAAAAAATCAATAATTTTAAACTAAAAAAAAAATAAAATATTTTTTACTGTGTAATATTTGTGAGGCTCTTTGCCAGGGTTTTTCTGATAATTCAAAGCACTGTCAAAACACAGAGTCTGCAGATAACGTGAATAACCCAAGCAACAAGACTCACACACACACACACACACATATACCACAAAAAAAAAGGAAACTGCCGCTTAATATTCATGGGAAAAGTCGACAAGTTTTGCGTCCAAAACAAACATTTGACGCCCCAGACACACACACACACACACACACACACACACACACATAGATACACAGACACACAGATACACAAGTGAGGCAAAATTTCTGAACGCGTTGCCATTTTGATCAGCCATTGAGGCGGCTTAATTACTCCGACGAGGCTCGGATATAGCGCAAAAAACGAAACGAGCTAACTATATATAGGAGAAACCACAGCAAATATAACAACAACAACAACAACAACAGCATTGAGTACAGGCAAAACATAAAAGTAAATTTGTGAGCGCATAAAAAGTTCAATAAATGTCGCTGCCATCGGCGTTAGCCATGAATATGAATGTCAATGGGCGATGATGCTGACCTGAACGAAGCACTGAACCCAAAATCAGCCGAGGATACAGCCAATATATATATATGTGAATGTGTATTTGTGTGGTACAAAGAGAAGGTATCAAATTGCGACACATTGTACACAAAGTGTTGCCTACTTTTTAGCGCAGCTCGTTGAACGATTCAAATCGATTGACAAAATTTGGTTGCCTACTTTTGAGCGCAGCACAAAAACTGCCAGTGAAAAAGTGTAGCATACTTTCAAGCGCAATCAAAAAAAAGTCTCATGTCAATGTATTTAAAAAAATAAATAAATACACATAAAGTTAATATAAATAAATACAAAAAGTAAATATATAAAAATAATACAAAAGCAATAGATAAGAAATTTGATTTTCATAAAAATAAATAATACAAGATTAAAGGTATATATTTATTTATTTATTTATTCATCATTATTTATAATACATTTATTTAGTTTTGGTCGAAAAACACGTAAAAAGAAAGAAAATTTGCTGTTGCAAAATTTTCACAGCAAAAAAATGTTGCCTACTTTCAGGCTCATATTAAAAACTCACTATTATCAAATGTTGCCTACTTTTCCGGGCAAAGCTTAAATACAATGAGCACTGACTGCAAATAGATAAAATATTATTTTCCACTTTTTATGGAGACACTTGGCACTTACTTAAGTATCAAGGATCAACCCAAAAAACTGGATTAAGAAGGAAAAAAAAGTGTTGCCTACTATTAAGCGCACATAAAAATGCACAAAGATGGCGTCTTTGTCTCTTGCAACAACTTTAATCGCTTTCCGTGCAAACAAAATGGCAAAGTTTAATTGCTTTCTGCTGTTTTTGCAACACCAACCAATTGCAGCGGTTGTTCTCGTTGTTGTCATTGTTGTTGGCCACATGCCAGGCACAGCAGCCGCCTGACAACGCTTCTTCTTCTGCTTCTTCTTCAGCTCCTGCTGCTGTTGCATTTTTCAACGGCGCCGTCTTTTTTTCTTGTGTTTTTTACACGGCACAAATATTAAAGCAATGTGAGTTCATTGAACCAAATGTGGCACAACCACCGAAAAAAAATATGAATTTTGTCAAGCCTCATAATTGTTAAACATGGCCATAAAACTGTCACACGACACGTTGCGACCATGGCCATAAATGTTAATTGTATTCAGTTTTGATAAACGATCGACAAATTGACTTTTGACCTTTGGCCGGCAGTCTAATCAATTGCTAAATTAACCACGAATCAAGCAACAAGTTGTCAGTCAAATAAGCTTAATTTGTAGGCCCAAAAGGAGTCTATAAAAGTGGCAGACTATTATTTTATATTATTTACAAATTGGTAAGAGTCCCAAAGGTTTTATACGTAAAGAAAAAAGTTAAAAGTTATGAAAGAGTGAAAAACATAATTATATTTCGACTGTTTTCATTAAAGTAAATTTAACTTATTATTGTTGATGGAATTAATAAAAATCTAAAAAATTTTATATTATAAAAGGGGAGTTTTAGTAAAACATAAAAATAGGTTAAATGTGAGAAGCATAATTATTATTGTGAATAACGAATTTATTTATGATAAATTTATTATTATCATAGTTTATCAATTACTTTTTCTAAGTCACTAGCATTTCTGAAATATGTTTGAAACGTTAAAGTTGCTTAAATTACTATGAAAAGTGAATTTATTTTCTTTATCCTGGCAACAATTACGAAACCTGTGTAATTGTGATGCAGAAACAAACGAGTGAGAGATTTTGCATATCAAAGCATGCAAAATAAAGTGTGCGGATGCCGACAAACGGGAAATGAAATACGTGTTTGCGACACACACACGTACAAAAAGAAATAGAGGAAAAGAGAGAGAGAGAGAGAGAGAGAGGAGGAGAGATATAATACAGAGAATGACACATCAACACAATGGCAAACTGTGTGGCATACAAACATCCCAAGACGAAATAAATAAATATGACACGCGCGAACGAGCGCATGAGAAATGTGGCAGCCCTTTAGGCGCCACAACGTGTTGACACAACAACACTAGCACTATTTGCGGCATGAGATACCCTGTAACATATTAATCAACTTTTATTCATTAATTTACTCAACTATAAACAAATTATATTGAATTAAATAACCATTTTACAAGTCTACCAGATATTATAAAGAAAAACCTTCAACATACCCTTAACATAAAAGTAGGGTATTTTAAACTAAGAAAGGTCTTGTGCAGGCGTCAAATGAAAGCAAAACAAAATATTTCAATGAAAGTGGTCATAAATTTTACAAGAATCTTTATTGAAGCTATGACAGAAATTTAAACAGCCTGCAAAATGTGTCTAAAATTCCGATATACCCTGCAAAAAATGTCCAAAGGATTATTAACCAAACTTGTAAATTTCCTTCCTACTAAAAGACACCCTTTAATTGCATATATTCAGAACAACTGTACTCAGTATTATATATAAATGTTTTTTATGTTAAAAGTAATTTCAAAAGATTTTCAAAGAGAGTCTTTGACATTTCATAAATGATATTAAAAAGAACAATTAAGTATGTTAAAATATTTGCACTGCAAAGGAAAATGTGCAATAAATATTCATAAAATTCACCTTAATCTGCAAAGTAGCCTTAAAATACCCTGTAAAATGAGCATGTTTTGTTGCAGAAAAGAAATAGCAGCAATGCGGCAACTCAAAGGATTTGCTGCAGTTTTTGTGTATGTGTGTGTGTGAATTCGTGTGTTTGGTTGTGAAATATGTAGAAATGACAAAGCAATAAAAGTGTTACAACACAGGCAACATGAACAACACAAAAACAATAAAAACCACAGGAACAGGAAGAGCAGCAACAATTGCTGGAACGCGTTGTTGTTTCCTGCTAGTTGCTTGCCTCAAATATGTTCAAACAACACTCTCTCTCTATCTGTCTATCTCTCTCTGTCTCCCACTTTCTCTCTCTCCGTGTGTGTGTGTGTGGAATTTTTAATAAAACAGCTCAGGCAAAAGACAAGGCTCAAAAACTGTAAAACGTCTTCCATCTATGTAGGTTACTGGTACGCCTTGAGGTATGCAACCAAAGAATAAATATCTTTTCCTCCCCATCCCTCGCTCTCACACTTTCTCTTGCAGCTATTTACTGTGGAAACACAAATTGATTCTACATTCAGATTTTGTTCACTTAGAAAATTTTATTACTTTCGAGTATTTCACTAAGAAAACTTCATTATTTAAGACTTTCAGCAGTCCATTACTTACCTTTTTGAATACTAACCCCTTAATGTTTTTTCAAAAACTTTGATCTTTCATAATTTTGTCAAAACTCAACCGATTTTAATGCGGAATATCATTTTTTCCACGATTTTGCCCCCAAATTGATTCTGCATTCAAATATTATACACTTTAAAAAATTTCATATTTTCCGATAATTAGCCAATTTTCCATAACAACCCCTTAACATTTTTTCAAAAACTTTGATCTCACATAACTTTCTCAAAACTCAACCGATTTTTATGCGGACTATCATTTTCTACATGATAAAACCCCTTAATTGATTCTGCATTTAAATTTTATAAAGTTTAGAAAATTTTATATTGTTCAATTTGCAACATTATTTATTTCATCATTTAATTTTGCATCAATTTTTAATTTGTTAATTTTTAAGAATTTATTAAAGTGTCCGAAAAATGTGCAATTTGCCCATAGTGCCGCAGTCTGTGTGTCTCTGCTCTATCTGTTAATAAAAACACAAAATGAGCTTGTATTGCTACAAAAATCTTTGAGGCCTACAAGATTTAGAGTCGTGCAACTGGTTTCTGCCACGCCCCCTCCATTGACTGCCCTCCACCTCCATCTTGTCAGCAAAGTTCTTACAAGAAGCCGTAACAGAAGCGCACATCGTTTTTACGACTTGTGTGTTGGCACTTTAGGTAAAGGCTTAAAACATTTTAGCCAGCTTTCAAGCAAACTTTCAACCAAGATGCAGCTGCTCAATGCCAAAGCGTTTTTTAATAGTCTTCCCAGTTTGTTCCTCGTCTTCTCCCACTTCGAAGGTTTTTTCGCAAATGAGTCCAATTTATGATGGCATCTAATTTGCTGAAGAACTGAGAACTGAACTTGGAGACTGAGACTGAGACTGAGAAGAATACTGAGCTTGAGACGTGCATGAATTTAATTATATTTATGCTGTTGAAAATTAGTTGAAATCAAATGCATAAATTTCTTTTAGCAAAAAAAAAAAAAAAATATAAATAAAATAAAAATAAAAGGAAAATAAACAACAACAATGCGAGTTACGTGACTGAAATGCGATAAGCATAACAAAATTGTGCCAAATGCCTCAAAAAGACAACAAAAACACACAAACAAACATACACACACACACATAAATCTCTATATACTTCAATGTGTAGGAGTCTGTGTGTGTGTGTGTGTATGTGTGTGTGTGTGAGCGTACAGTTGTGGCAAAAATAAAAAACAATTTCAGTTTCCTTAGTCCTTGTAAGCGCTCACGTTTCGCCAAGCCAAGCAAAAAAATAGAAAAACAGCAAATAAAAAAATAAAACAAATAAGTAGGCTACAAAACGGCAGTAATCGACTACCAGATACCCTGTAGAATACTCTTAAATGAAAGAAAATTGTCTAATCGCACATATAAAAATATAGAAATAATTGAAGTTTGTATTTATTCACCAATTTTATTTGATTTTTTTTTGAAAAATTATATACCAAAATTCGTCACTCTAGCTCTTATAATATTTGAGATTGAGTTAATTAAAAAGACAAATAGACAATTGTTTCTTGGGAAATTTGGGAAATATGTCAAAAACATATCTATGCAATACATTTTTAATAAATATAAAGGGTATAAAAAGCAAGATGAGATGCATATTCGTATAGACTCCCACTCATATTGCTTCTTGTAAGCGCTCACAAAATCCAACTGTCATATAAATGTCAAATCCATAAGTGTTGCGAAATGTTGCGGCTGTAGCAGAAAAAAAAAAATATAATAAAAATATGAAACTTAAGCACATAGAGACAAGCGACAGCTCAATAAATTTATTTCTAAAGGCAAAAACTCTGTTCTATGAAAGGGGCGAAAAGTTTAGAGCTTTAGTCATCAAATCAGCGGGATATAAAAAACACAACAAATTCATAAATTAGTCAATGCGTAAGTGTATATGAGTGGTCTATAAATATGCAAGAATAGACTCGAAGTTGTCTACTTCAAGATGTGTTACATCATTGGCAGCTTTTTTATTTGAACGAGCACGTCGCATACATTTTTCAACAGATTCTCAGGTTCCATATGCTGCTCAAATCAACAACAACAATCTTTTAAAAGTTACCTTTGAGCAGGTGGAAAATTACAAAGGCTCACCAATGTCTAACCAATTTCCTTCATGAAGATTTTTCTTTTTTAAATGAAGCTATTGATGGAGCAAATTATATATTTGTTTTCTATTTCTGTATTATCTATTATGAACTTCAAAAATAATATTGTTTTCTAAGAGATAATATTAATTAAATTATAAGTTAATTTGCCAAAAACTCTTATTAAAATTAAAAAAAAAAAATATTAAATAATGACATGTATAATTATATTTTTAAATAACCAAATAAATAAGTAGCCAACAAATTATAAAGTAATACAAAAGATTTTCTAAAATAATAACCCCAATTGGTAAGCAAAAAAAATTGGTTTCAGTAATATTCGTCATAAAAATTGGATGTCAAAATGCATTTAAGAATTTAAATTAATTTCTTTCACTGTGAATCTTTCCAACAGTTTGGTGTGAATAACCTGCCGCCTGTAGGCGATATACTCACACTCACACTCATATTTATATTCAAACTCATTCTCAAACTCGTACTTGAATTCAAGTCTTGAATACACTTCTGGGCCAACGCGCAACGTGTTTGTTTTTCTGCTTTGCATACTTTGTGGCGTTGCTCGAGCTGCCTCATCGATTTGACGCTGATATTTTTGTGCGTGCCGCATGCCACATACCGTCTCCTTCCCCCCTGTGGCATGCGTGTCCATGTTCCTGTCCATGTCTAAGCGGTCGTCGCGCTTCATTCATCAGTCTGACACCAGTCAAGACTGCTCTACCTTCCCTTCCCTTCTCTCTCTCTCTCTCTCTCTTGCCTCTCTCCCTCTTCTCTTCTGTCTTCTCTTTGCCCCTGTTTCCTCGCTTCTTCTTCAGTGATTGCCAACGCCTTTGGGCCATAAGTTTGCTTTGGCATTTCATCAACTTGGCGCCCTCTTATAAAAAACCCTTGGGAACTTTATTCTCTACAATTTTTCCGAAGAGTGTGGGGGGAGTACATGTTCTTGAAGCATATGCATTAGATACTTGATTGGATATGAACATGTTTAACTGTCTGTCAGCGAGATAGCCCAGATTAGCATACGAAGGGAACAACTTGCAATTGGAAGAGGATTTCGTATTGAAATTGAATATTAACATTTCACTAAGTTGCTTATTATTATCTAGTCTGATTACTTTTACTTGTTATCATTTGAAGTTGATGAGCTTAAAGATATATCTGTCTAACTGTCTATCTATCTATCTAAATATAGAACGGTTTTATCAGCCCAAATTCCTGCAGTCTACATTAAAAATAAATAATAATGCCTTCTTTATTTCACTTTTAGTTTTAGCAAAACTCTAAGTAAAAATATTTTTACCGAAGATAAATACTTTAAACAAATACCTAAAAAGCCTTTTTTCAAAAAAGAGATATATGTATTTTTAGTGTCATAGCGGTATTTTTTTACAAGTCAGCTAAAGGACAGATTTTTTTAACAATTTATTTACACTAAAAATAAAACAATTGCTCAGACAAATAAATTCAATATTCAATTCTATAAATTTAAAAAGTAAACTATGTAAATTGTGAGGCTTTTTTACCTGCTTCTCTTTTGATCTGCAGTGTGATATTTTGATTAATTTATAAAGAGATCAAAAGTGAATTGCCTGTGCATTAAACAGGACTTTATTGTTGTTTGTTGTACGGTTGTTGAACGAGAACTCGTAAATCACGACAAGTGCAACAAAGCTGCCAGGTTGTATTTTTTTATGCTATTCATGTGAAAATATTTGCAAAAATATTTAAACGAACACATTGAGCTGGCCAATAACTATGACTAAAAGAATGCCAAGAATAACAAAAGCAACATCAACAACAACAACAATAATAGCAACAATTTGTTTATTGTTAAATGGCGAACAGCTGTGCAAATAACTGCAATTTACATTTAACCACATCCGTCGCATATTTTATGCCCTTACTAAATAAACACATAAAAAGGGAGAGAAAAAAAAAGGGAAACCGCAAGTGTAAATATATTTAATAATAAACAATACAAACAAAACGCAACTTTTATGAATTCATTATTGAAACGCACAAAAACACAAATACACACGCACATTTATTTATTGAAAAGCAAATACACTCGAGAAAAAAATAAAAAAAAGGAACTTTATTGGTTGGGAGCTGGACTTTAAGATACCTGTGACAGATTTTTGATATAAATATATATTTCATCTATGAATTTTAAGCTCTTAGAGACTTTTAAAAAAAATGTTGCATACTTTTGGGCGCACAACTTAAAACCGTCATAAATAGACTTCTGCTTATCAGATCTAAATGTGATGTTCTAAAATAATAAATAAAAATATTTGTAAACGTTAGAAATTAAGATGAGAGATCTATCTTCCATGAAATAGAGAATTCTCTAATTGAGAACCGGACTTTTAGATACCTGTGACAGATTTTTGATATAAATATATCTCATCTATAAATTTTAAGCTCTTAGAGACTTTAAAAAAATTGCTGCATACTTTTGGGCGCACAACTTAAAACAGTCATAAATAAACTATTGTTCATCCGATCTAACTGTGACTTGCTGGAATAATAAAAATAATAATATTAGAAAACGTGAGAGACTAAAAAATGAGTTCTATCTTTAAAGCTGTGGCTTGGATGTGTTTTTTAGCGCATATACCTTTATTTTTACATTCAAAATAATGGGTATAAAAAAGTGAATGGGTTTGCATAAAGTTTTGTTGGCGCCCTTCGTCTTCTATTTGGTCAATGGCCAACAAAGTGTGTATGTATGTGTGTAAGTGTGTGTGTGTGTGTGCCACACATTTTCTATTTGTATAAAACGAGTTGTTGTGGCACTCAACTCGACCAACCTTCGCGCTGTGTGGCACTGTGGCAGTTGCACTGAGCTTGCCACCTGCCAACTTGCACCTGTGTTGCGAGTCATTTTCAAACTGGACACACACACAGTTACACACACATATATGTGTGTATATATATGTGAGCCTGTGGTTGCACCACACACCATTTTGACTTATTCAACATGCGTCAACGTCAACGTCAACTGCCAACTGCCAACTTGCAACTGGAAAATGGAAAATACTAACGTTATGTGGCAACAAGGGACATTTTCCATTTACCTGTAACTGCAACAATATTGCAACTCTCTTGCCTTTTATTAATTGAGTTCCTTTGCGGCATTTTTGAACGCATTTCATATACAAATATTCCACAGCAAAAGAGTATTAAAAAAATTGCAGTTAATTTCCTTGAAAAAACAGTTGAGTTCTCAATATAATTGTAAGTATTCAATAACAAAATTTGTGTATTTATTGCTTCATTAATCCCCTAACCAAATCAAAAATTAACTTATATTTATTATGGCTGCTATATGCAGCAATTATTCTTATGCCTTGTCATGTAAAAAATATTATTTCATACCAATTTACAATAAAAAAAGACTTTTCGGAATTTTTACATCAAAGGCAAAATAAATATTATGTCGACTTAAGTGATTACTTAAAAATACTCTTTAAAAATCGAAGTAAAAATAAGCTGCTTTTTACTTTTTAAAGAATTTTAAGTTTAGCTGAAGGTACAAAAATACAGCTTATAAACGAACATGATAAATTTACGGCTAAATTTATAAGTCAACTGGAAAAAAGCAAACAAATTCCAAGAATTGATAATGAAGCATTTTGAATAAAACAAAGCTTTTAGCAAAGGCAACAACAAAAATATGTAGTAGGAAAAATGTAAAATAAAACGCTGAAAATTATTAAATAAATTTCTTTTACCTGTGGCGGAAT
Organism: Drosophila falleni; assembly: GCA_035045575.1. NCBI lineage: Eukaryota > Metazoa > Arthropoda > Insecta > Diptera > Drosophilidae > Drosophila > Drosophila falleni. The sequence continues at coordinate 13,788,739 of JAWNOV010000011.1, forward strand.
TCAGACATTTTTGCTTTGGGAATCTTTCAATTACGAAAGATTTAAGCTGCAAAGTAATTTCTATTTGCCTTTTATTTCGCCAGTACGACAAGTAGCTTTTAACAAAATGAAATACAGACACACACACAGATGGATGGAGTGATAGATAGATAGATAGGTATGTTTATAAAAAGAAGAAGCAGACAGAGAGAGAGAGAGTGAAAGAGAGACAAAGGTAAAACGGCAAACGTTGCAACAATTTGCAGCAGAAAATTGCATTTGGAAAGCATTTCATTTGGAAATTACAAAGCAGTCGGAGCACAATTCAACGCAGTCGAAGACAAAATGAAAATGTCAGGAAAAACCTGCAAATAGAAAAACTGAAAGCGGAAAAATGTGAAAAGTAAAATGTGAAATGTGAATTGTGAAATGAGAAATGAAAATGTTGATGAAAATGCATTTAGGCAATGAAGTCCCGCGGCAGCTGACAGCAAATTGCATCAGCAAACTTATTGCAGACAGTGTGAGTTTGTATGTGTTTGTGTGTGTGTTGACTGTGTGTAAAGTGTTTGGCTTTTAGGCACTCGCTGTGTGTTGCCTGCAAATGAGTGAATGGGTCCATCTGCGGTTGCAACAAACAAAAGCTGCCAACTTGCAACTATTTCACTTGTCAACTGCATCCACAATAACAACAGGAACAACAACAACAACAACAACGACGACCCTGAACGGCAACAACAATAATAATAATAACACATATTTTATACTTTCTGTATACTAACTATTAAAACACCTGATCCCTTTTCTTAATATATAATGAAAATATTTACATGTAAAGAACATATATACAAAATTACAAAAAAAAAATATAGTTGTTTAGAAATTGTATAGAATTTACTCAAATATATTTTATCTATAAATTTGAAGCTCTTAGAAACTATAAAAAAATTGCTGCATACTTTTGGGCGCGCAACTTAAAACAGTCATAAGTCATAGACTTCGACTTAGCTTATCCGATCTAATTATTCATTTAAATTTACCTTAACTATTTATTTAGTCCGTTAATTCGAATTACTTGAAATATTAATAAGAGTTAAATTGTAGATATAATAGTTATAAGCACATAAAAAAATAAACCAGATAATGTTAACCATATAACGATAAAACTAACGATATTTAAAAAAGACTAATAAATTTTTCAACAAAAAAAAAATGTTCAAAGCTTTTTTATACGTTTAAAAACAAATAAGTAGTCTTATTATTATCAGCAAAATATAATAATTATATTTAATTCTCTCCTACAATAATAAGTATTTAAAAAAGTATACGTAACATTATATATGCTTATATAGTAATTTACTTGAAATCTACTATGCATTTAGTTAGGACACTGAAGTGGCCTCAAATCCCAAGCAGAAGATTCTTTGTTTTTGCTCAGTTGCACATTACGTATACGTAATAATAGAAAATAACTTTGTTTTTAATTCAGGCATTGCAAAACTTCTCAGAACAAAACTCGTAAGTTTTGTAACATGTTTTAAACTCAAAAAACTTTAGACAGAAATTTTTGTTTGTTTCATCACTTCATATCAAATATGGTTTTTTACTCCTTTAAATGCCACAAAAACTTAATAAACCCTTTCACAACCAAATGGGTTAAGGTATAGCAATAACAAGCAGTAAAGCAACAACAACAACAACAACCAGTAACTAGAACAACAACTACAACTACAACTAGAACTAGAACTGGAACAACAACAACTGGAGCCAAGGCAACCGTTGCATTTACGAGTGCTTTCTGCTCGTTAGTTTGTCATCGTGTGTGGATTTCATTTTTGTTGTTACTGCATGTGTATGGGTGTGTGTGTGTGTGCGTGTGTGCTGTTTTATTTTTCTAAAATTCACGTTTTTTATTATATTTTTTTCCCTCACATTTTTACGCTTCTTTTGCTTTTTTTGTGAGTACACAGGACGAACGGCGAATGCGGCGAATGAATTGAAAATGAAATTTTATGTCAGTGTTGCAAAAGCTGCGAATATTTGTGTGTGTGTATGGCAGACGGCCATATGGAGATGGTCGGACAGTTTGTGAAGCTGCCATCAACTGGAGAGGTTGCAAGGGGGGTTGAAGGGGTTGAAGGGGCTTAGAGGGGTCTACAAGTGTTTAGCTGGCATTCAAAACTGGACTTGTTGTTGTTGTTGTGACCTTGCCACACATGCAGAAATGAGCAAACAGAATGCATGCAACTCGACACGCCCACAAAGTTGGCTTTAAAGCTTAAACCAGCAACTGTAAATGTTAAAAGTTTCTAAATTTCGACTTTTATTTAAATAATATAGCTCAGAAAATATTTGAAACTTATTTTAAATATTTAATTGTAGTTCAATGCATAAATTAAAAGCAATAGCTATATTCTACTATAATTAAGCCAAAAACTAATTATTAACTGTTTAAAAAAAAAACGAAGTTTTTATTTTTTATTAAAAATTCATAATTCAACAACTTTTTTTGTGATAAATTACAATTTAAAATTAAATGTTTTTTTTGTAATTTTAATTTAAATTTAAAATATGAATTCAGAATCATTTAAAAACTTAACCTTTTTTCGATTTAGTCTAGTTTAAAGTTAATATTCATTTAACTGTTAGCAGTTAGTTTTATATTTTTATTTTAGTTTTAAATACTTAAATTATACTCTTAGTTCTAGTAAAAAAATTCCAAATTGTATTATATACATTGTAACTATAAGCTTTTAGCGGCTGTTGATAAATTCGGCTAAAACAGAGACTTGGTTAGAATCCTATGTAACTCTAGGATTTTACTCAAATTTTATTTACATAATATTTGATACTTTTAGAGTACAAATTTGCATGAATGAATTAAATTTTGTATTGTATAAAAAATAAATTAAAGTATATTTAATTAATTGTAGCTTTCTATTTTTGTTCTGACTTAAAAAGAAATTTCTTTTTCCTCAATATTATTCTGCTTTATTTGTAATACATTAAATTTTATTAATATCAATTTTTTCCATAAATCCATTTGGCTAGCATATAGACTTTTTTTGCGGATAGACTTTAGGCAATTTAAACGCAATTAGCTCGCGATTGACACAGTCATCAAATTATACACAGACTTGCCTCCATATTCCCACAATTTTTCCCCCTTTTGCCACGATTTTCCCCCGTTTTTCCCCATTTTCCATCCCTGTGTTGGCAAATGACAATGAAACTTTTGTCTCGAAATTGAAATTCCTGTCAGCAAATTTAAAGAATTTCAATTGTGAAACATTCGCGGAGCTGTATTCCGTTAGCTGCCACGCCCCCTCCGCCCACCGTCTTAGCCTTTATTGTTCGAGCCGGAAATTAGACGAGAAATTCAAAGCGACAGAAAACAAAACGCGACTGAGACTGAGACGGAGACGGAGAGCAATTAGAGCCGACGGCCTTATATTAGGGGTAGTCAAGGTAAGTAGTGGTAAGTGGTGGTAGGGTGGTAGGGTGGCACACGAAATTAAATGTAATACGAAATTAAATGAAAATAAATTGGATTATTTAATTAAAAAGAGAGCTGATTTCTGGACTCACCTCTGAGCAGCATCAACAGCATCCACAGCCAACTGATGAGCCAGTTGAGTAATCCGAAATTGGCCAACATTTTGTTGTTGTTGTTGTTGTGGAAATATCTCTTATTTTGTATCTAATATCTAGTATTATTATATTTTGTTGGCCTTGTTATCCGCACTTTATTGTTATGATTGTTGTCGTTGTTGTTATTGTTGCTCTTCCAATTAGAGTCTGGCAACAACAACTTGTTATAAAAGCTCACTCGGGAGCAATAATAAAATGAGTTGCTTTCCCTTTTTTTTTAATGTTTGTACCATACATATAGATATCTATATCAGAATCTATTTTTTTTGTTTAATATCCTTTTCCTTTTTGCGCTTTCAGCAGCTAATTTGTTTTTCAGATTTTCCTTTTTCGCGTTGCTTTGTTTTAATTGTATTTAAAAATTTTCATTAAATATTTATTAATTTTTTAATGGAAAAGCAACGCATATTAATACTTATTAGTTAATGCACTCGAACATTTAGTTTTGATTTATTTCTGTATAGTTTTAATTTAATTTAATTTAAATAAATGTAATATAACCAAGCCTATTATTTGAAATTTTATTCGTTTAATTTAATTTGACTCGGTTATTTACCCAATTAAACTTGTTCTTTAAATTAATTCTAACTTCACTGCTATTTTTATCATACGCGTTTTTTAATGCAGTCAAACTTGATTTTCATTTAATTTCATTTTCTTTAAACTTAAACGTATTTTTTTTATTTCTCTCAGTTATTTATAATATTTATTTTATTTTTTATTCCTTTTTTGTTGTGTTTTCTAGTTTGTAGTTATTGTAAATTTAATTTGCCATGCTTTTCATTAAAACTATCAGTTTTCTACGCATAAATCATACGCCATGTGTGCTTTAGAAAGTATGCAACACAAAACAATTGTTATTGTTGATTTGCTTTAGATAACGTTAAGGATAACAAAGTAATTTATCTTGTTGTTTTGCGGCTTAACACTTGCAACACCGCACCACACTTTGCAACACTGTTGACACCACAACTACAACAACAAATGTTTCGTTTTGTTTTTTATTTTTTTTTTGTTTTGGGTGAAAAGTACTTTTGCTTGTGTGTATTTCTGTATTTCTGTCTCGATGACAGTTGTTAGATTGATGGTATCAACACCATTTGATTACCGCTATTTTTTTGGGTTTTTGTTTTTCCAATTGTTGTTGTTGTTGCTGTTATTTTTGGTAAATTATGCATGTGTTTATTGCACCTTAATCACCCAGCCATTAACTGGCCATTAACACGCACAGTTCTGGCCCATTAGGCAACTCCAGCCAACAATCAAAACACACACAACACACGCACACACTCGCATAGAAAGCCTTCGAGCTTAGTTAAGCGTGTCGCAACACTGTTCGCCAACACTTGCAACACTTGACAACACTTCACAGTCGACAGTCGCAACGACACATAAATCATAAACGCGTGCTTCACCCTCGAAGCGCAGAATTAAACTGAACGCTTCGCGTCGCTTTCCAATTCGTCGCTCGTTTTCCGCCTAGCACGAAGTGCAATTTAACGAAGCAGCGCATTCGCCTCGGCTCGTTGGACGAGTTCGACGACGGAGCGTAGCAAAGAGCGTGCAAATACAAGAGAGAGCAACAGTGAGCGCGCTCTCTTAAGTTGGAGCCACAGCAGAAAATGTTCCTGTCGTTCCTGTTGTTTTTGTTGCTCTTGTTGTTCTTGTAAAATTATTGGTGCACGAAATTACAGCCGAACTTTTGGAGTACTCTTAAGTTCCACGTAGTACGTAGTGCTTCTTGTTGATGCTATTTTATTTATTTGTTTATAGTTGTTGCTGTTCTATATATTGTTGTACTTCTTTATACATATTATGAAATGCACAACTGCTGCAGATTTTTTTATTATTTATTTATAAACTGCTTAAGCACCTGAAACTCTATGTGTGTATTAATTACATTTAAATGATTTAAATAAAATATTTATTTATTTATTTGTTTTTGACTATTTAAACATAAAATTATAAATATTAATTTAAATTTAATTCCATACTAATTTTAATCAACAAAAAAATAGTTTTATCTCGAGGAGAAATTAATAAAAATCAATTCAATTTTTTTATCTTATTAATACTAATTATAATTTTTGTTTACAATTTTTAAATAAAACTGAAAAATGTATTATATTCTATACAATGATCAAAATTTAAAAACTAAATAAAATCATTGCATTTAATGTATTTAGTTTCATATCAGTCACATTTTCTAGTAAACTTTTTTTGATTGAGAAATAAAATATATAATTAAATTATAAAAACAAATTAAATACATAGCGTCATTTCAAGATAGATTTGACAGCAATATAATCTTTCAAGTTATTAATTTTTGTTAGCAAAATACTTAAAATATTTAAAAAATTACAAAAACAAAATGCTGTCAAACTGATTCAAAACTGACCGTCTCAATTGAGAGTTGTTGGTGTTAAACTGTAAACTAAGCAACTATGCCATGACCTAGGTCAGTTAGCAGCGTATAAGAGTCGCAGTAGTCACTCTTATACTGAAACCAAATCGGACCTTAAGAGAGAATTTCCTGCTAAAGGCGAGCAGAGAAAACTCTTTAAAACGTTTGACTAACAGCCAAAAAAAATGCATTTTTAATTAATGCTTGTTATTAGTTGCTGCAACTTTTTTACGTGGTTTTTTTATTGATAAATAGATACACAAATACATATAAAATAAAACACACATACACGAAGTTTCAATCAATTTGCAAAACTTTTTAATTACAAGTCAATTTCATTTAAGCAAACAAACAGATAATAAACTCAATAGCTTTTATGCTGGACACACACACACACACACACACACACACACACACACACACACACACACACACACAGCAATACCAATACACACATAGATAGCTGAAATGCTTAAATCAATTAAATTAATTAGCACCACGAAATATTTGAACGATGCAGCGATAAAACAGCAACTTTCTGCTCTTTTTTCATCACATTATTTAATTAATTGCTTGACCAGCTGCAGTTCTCAACAAATAAGATATGTGCTTGAATGTGAGATACCCTGTAGTCAGTTCTAAAGTAAACATCACAGCCAAACCAGTTGCCACACTGATTCATATACAAAAAAAACCGGTTTGTAAAGCATGAATATTTATATTTTTTTATGTAAACATTGTTCAAATAATTCTAAAAATAGCCGAAGATACTTGATCAAAGTTCAATGTATTAATATATATGGAATATTGTTTGTTTTTGTTATTTAAATTAAAAATGTAAAACAAAACACGTTTTGCGATTAAAATTACATGAAAATCAACTGCAAAAAATACAAAATACTAAAAGAAATACTGTTTTTATTATGTATATAAATTAAATACCTGGCTTACTGTATATACCTTACAGATTAACTTTTTATTTTAGTTTTCAATAAACTTTTCTTAACTTTTCAATCACATTTTCAATGCGTACAGGGTATAATTAGTCGTGTATGTGTGCGTGTGTGTCTGTGTGAATTATGCAATCGCGTTTTTGACTTATAAATGGCCATGAAAATTACAAGTTTTACTTAAGCCAAAAGTTGAGCTTGTCTCCCCGACTTTTAATCCCCTCACCCACTCTATCCCCCTCTCTATCTTTACCTCTATGGCTGTCTCTGTCTCAGGCCGCAATTAGCGACCCATTTCTCAATGAGGCACGTGTCAATCGCTTGCGGACCATGCCCCAAAAGCCGATTAGACGCCCCCACAAAGACAAAAGAAAAAAATTAGATAAGAAAAGAAAATAAACGAAAAGTATGTGAAAAGTGAAAAGCAAAGTAAACTTTTTAATTGAAACAATTTGTAAAAATAAAATAAGTAAAGCAACAACAACAACAAGAACAAAACCCGAAGACAGCAACAGACAGTGGCGTAACAAAGTTTCGTTCCAGCTGCTTTTAATCTTGGCCAAGGGCTAAGAAATCTGGCTAGTATCTGTCCCACGTAACTCCCCTCTTTCTCTATCTCTTTCTCCCTTGGTATTTGTCTTTGTTAGCCCAGTAAATACAGTAGATACAGAGGTTTATGAGTTTGTCACATTTTCAGATTATAATCTGATGATTAATCGAATTTTTAGTCGTATAAATGAAAAATCGAATAAATCAATAAATTTTAAAACTACAATCTTGAAATTTGGCGCACTAAAGTTGTGTTATTTTTTATATGTTTACTGAAAATTTCATCTCGATCGATTGATTAACATAGAATTTATTTGAAATTGTTAGTTACTTAAATCTAAATTTTTCACACTAAAAAAAGAAAAGAATGTTAGAATAAAACGAATACAATGTTTTAACATTTGTATAAAATACAGAGATTTATTGGATTTAGATTGATTTTTTTTTATTTTCGCTACTTAAAAAATAAGAATAAGTATATATATTAAAATGCATGTTTATTAAAAACTCCTCTTTAAATTTGGTTATTGTACTTAATTTCTATAAGTTTGGTATTCTTTAATAGTGGTTCAGTCGAAGCAATGTGAAATTACTGCTGCTGAGCATCTAAAAGTCGAGCAACTTCACCATCACATTTTTACTTGGCTTTGTCTTTGTCTTTATATTTATCTTAGTCTGTTGCTTGCGTGATTTCTTTATTGAATTATGCGGCTGCTTTAACACGATATCCGGATACCTCGAACCGTATTGATTTACCATATAAAGGAGCAGGGGTGACAGAAATACGTAAGGGAGGGATGAAGAGAGACGAGGGAAGAGTATATCGCATAAATTTGAAGCATTTGGCCAAATCATTATTCGAATCAGCGTCTGCACGCGCTTAAAACACACACACACAATTGGATTTTGTCAAACAAATCAAAAATCTATTAAGCACTCCCCCTTACATCCCTTACACCTCCACAATTTGAAGCTCTAACTTCAGTTACCCCCTCCCCCACCCTCTCTCTCCCTCTCTTTCACTCTCTCCCCCATTCTGGGAACATTTCTCTAACGGATTTCTTGCGGTCACGTGTCAGACGAATTGCAATAATATCGCACCACGTTGTTGACATTCGTTAAAGCGACCAGTTGACTTAAGACGACTCGACTCGACTTGAGTTGAGTTGAGTTGAGTTGAGTTGAGGGTTGCTAGACCCTGTACCTAAAAAAAATATAATAGGTCTGCCCAGTTTATGGTAGTGCTTTAAGCAGACAGAACATAGGCCAAATTATGATTCCAATTAACATTCCTTAAGGAAATCGTCTAAAATATAACAAAGTTTTGAGAAAAAGTGTCAAGGGTATGGAGAAAATTAACAGTGATCGAAAATATGGAAAAAATGGACAGTGAAGAAAGAAAAATCGTATTTTCCAATTTTGATGCAGAATAAAAATAGAGGCCAAATAATGATAAAATTTGCAATCCGCAAGGAAATCGGATAAAATTTGACAAAGTTATGACAGTTTGAAATTTGAGAAAATGTGTCAAGGGAAGAGTATCTAGAAACTGGACAGTGATCGAATATATGGAAAAAAATGACAGTGAAGGAATAAAAATTGTATTTTCCAATTTTGATGCAGAATGAAAATAGGGAACAAATAATGATAAAATTGACAATCCGCAAGAAAATCGGTGAAGATTTGACAAAGTTATGACAGTTTGAAATTTGAGAAAATGTGTCAAGGGAAGAGTATCTAGAAACTGGACAGTGATCGAATATATGGAAAAAATTGACAGTGAAGGAATAAAAATTGTATTTTCCAATTTTGATGCAGAATGAAAATAGGGAACAAATAATGATAAAATTGACAATCCGCAAGAAAATCGGTGAAGATTTGACAAAGTTATGACAGTTTGAAATTTGTGAAAGTGGGTCATGGGAAGAGTATAGAGAAAATTCAAAATGATCGAAAATATGGAAAAATCGACAGTGAAGGAAGAATAATTTAATTTTCTAATTTTGATGCAGAATAAAAATAGGGACCTAATAATGATAAAATTGATAATCCGCAAGTAAATCGGTTAAGATTTCACAAAGCTATGGCAGTTTGAAGTTATTGAACTTAAAACATGTTATCAATAACCTCAACATAGAATAGGCCTGAGTACCGAGTTTCTCAAAGTCGAGCTCACTCAACTGCAGTTTATTCTAGCGTGCTCTGATTTGGGGTTGGAGTTGGGGTTCCCATTTCGCCATTTCGTTATTTCGCCAGAGAGATGTCTTCATTAAAGTGCAGTCGAGAACCCGTGAAGAGCAAGTGAAAGTGAAAGTGAGAGTGAAAGTGATGACCCTTAAGCAGCGGCATTTGCTCGAAGAGAGGGGCTTTCTTCCCCCCCCCCTCCCTCCCCTATGCGCAAGTACCATTAATTGAAATGCCAAGCACCTTACCCCCACCCCTTAGGGTGCTTCTGAAGTCAAGGGTGCATAAAAAGTGACAAGCACTTTCACATATATATATATATATATATTTATTTAGATGCGCGTTGACTTTTGAAATGATTTTGATTTACCCCACCTGGCGGCAGGTAGACAAAACAACCACAGGGACCTTTAACAATCAAACGAGCGCATAAAACAAAGGCGAAAGAGAAGGAGCAGGAGAAAGCAAAGCAAAAGAAATGAGCGCCAAAATGCAATAAAAGAAATACAAGAAAAAAAACCCGCATAATTTAACAGGCACTTGTCAGCTATCTCGCTCGCACTCGCACTCCCACTCAGCCACTACACATGTCTGTGTGTGTGTGGAATGTATGAAGAGTGTGTGTCTGTGTGTGTGTGAAGAGAGTGCAAAAGCGTCTCAATTATTTGTTTGCACTGGGAATTTGTCCTTTGTGTGCTGTGCGTGTGAAAAGTGGGCGTGGCACACGCCTCTTTTTATTGTGCCACAAGGCGGCAGCAGCCAACAAACAACTACAACAACGAAAACAACAACATTAACATTTAAAACAATTTTCAATGTTGTAAAAATAACTGTAAAAATTTCAGTGCCACAGACGGAAAAGCAACAAAAGCAAAAACAACAACAACAACAAGCGTAACATTTGCTATTTATGCACTGAGAGAAATAAAAGCAGCACTAAACTTAAGTTTGAGTGAACTCCATTTAATATTTTCAATACTTTTAATTTATATTTAATATTTATAAGTATAAATTCTTAAACAAGAAACATAGGAAGTATTGAACCAAGTACTAACAATTTTGATATTTAGAAACAATGACACAATAGTAATAAAATAAGCCTAAAATATTTAATTTAACTGAACAAAATCTTACAGAACCCCAAAAATCAAATTATTGCTTAAATTCTGGTTTTATTCAAAAATTCCAAATAATTTTTTTTCTGTGAACGAAAAATTCTTTATACAATTAAATTGTAAGGCGTATTACGATTTTAAACGTAGTAAGCGATGATTTGGGAATATCGATGTGAGGAAAATACAATATTTTGAGTACAAAGTACTTGAATTTTTTGCACTGTGTAGCATTTGCTACATTGGTGTGTGTGTGTGTGTGTGTGTATATAATACACACGCCTGCATACTTAATACAAACAAGCTACAACAACATTTGCCTTTGGCTTTGCTTGTTTGACCCTCGAACCCCCTTGCCACTCTCTTAACTCCCTCTCTCTTTCACTCTCACTCCCTCCCTTTCACTCCCTATTGAGTGTTTTCCTAAAGCCACAACAGTTTTTCTTATCGCTCAAATGTCATCGACTGTCGACAGTTTGGCTTTGCCGACCCCAAACTTCCTCTCTTCCTCTCTGCCTCTCTCCCTCTCTGCCTCTCTTCCACTCTGCCTCTCTTACTGTCTTCCACTCCTCCTTGGGCGCTCTTTGGACTTAAGAGGCGTTCATTTGTGAAATCCAAGCCATGCCCCCAAAGGGCGGCACTTGCGGCATTTAGTTTGTAATTTAGCGCATTTAGTGCTCCATTTTCTTCACTTCTTCTTCTCTTGCCTGTAGATTTCAAATGTAAGTCCTTTTGCCTGCTATCTCTTACTCTTCCTCATTCTCTTCTTCTCTTCATCTCCCACACACACACACACACACACTCATTTGTATGCATGTGTCTGTCTGTTTGTTTGTGTATAAATAGCATGCAAAACTTTCAGTTATCTCGTAATTGTTTTTTGATTTGATTTTAAAGTTTCTTTAATTTGTGTAACTTGTGCAAATGTTTTAAAATAGTATTCCAGCTTATTTCGATTCTCATCAGTTCAATTTTGACAAATTTATGACAATGACAACTCTGCCATATTCCAAAAACAAATATGAATAAAATAATTTTATTTGTGAAGAGGGTTTTTTATTTTCAGTACAATTTTTAAGGGAGCTGGTCATTCATATAAAATTTATTTATTTAGTTTTACTTAAGCTTAACTCTTTCAAACCTAAATCCCTTGATAAAAAGAATTTATAATAGTTAGTTAGAAGAGCACTGATAAATACATTTGAACTGATTCAAATTCAAACAGAATCGCGAATAGCTTTTAACGCATTAACATTAATAATAAGCGACAATGACAATTTGCCAATAAGTTTCAGTCAAAATTGGGGAACAGAAACAAGGCTAGTAAGTAGTTTTTATAGTATTAGTTGGCAAAAGGACAGCACACAGGTGAAGTAGAAAAATTGGCGGAGAGTCACAGCTGGAGTTAATCCTTAAGGTCCTTCAACCACATAAATTTCCCATCAAAATCAATAGCAAATCAAATGAGAGACAGGCGCGGCCAAGAAACTGCCTCCGATGACATTGGCTAGTGTTAAAGTTAATAAATTGCTGGCAGGATTTATGGGTTTATGGCCTGGCCTGAACGCTGCCCTCGGCGGCAATGACATTTCAATGTTTACATAAGCCGTCTGCTTATTTCTCTATATCAATACATATATATTTACGTAATCACGCTACAGTCAAGAAGTTCGACTTTTAGATGCCCAGTATTTGTAAACTAACATATGTATAGTTTAAAATGTGACGACAGATTAAAGTGGAATTAAAATGATAAAGCAGGTTTCCCCGAAATAATTTACTCGGTTAATTATACTAAAAAAATTTCAACATACCTGGAGTACACTTGTCAGGGAGTAGTCCTATGTTGACATATACTCCAATTTATATTCCATTTAGTCCAACTTCTATTCATACCTCTATTAGCATTTGAATTATTTCTCTATATTCGAACTCGTACTTCTTCCTCAGTTTCTCTTTGTTTTTCTTACCCTCTCTACTACTGCTACTATAAATACTACTATTAATATAAGTCCTCCCAGTCCCTCTCCCAGTCCTTCTTCCAGGCCCCGTTCCCAGGCCCCGCTCAAAGTTCCACTCAAAGTCCCACTCAAAGTCCCACTCAAAGACCCGCTCCCAGGCCCCGCTCCAAGGCCCCGCTCCCAGGCCCTTCTCCGAGGCCCCGCTCCAAGGCCCTTCTCCGAGGCCCCGCTCCAAGGCCTTTCTCCGAGGCCCCGCTCCCAGGCCCCGCTCAAAGTCCCACTCAAACTCCCACTCAAAGTCCCACTCAAACTCCCACTCAAAGTCCCACTCAAAGACCCGCTCCCAGGCCCCGCTCCCAGGCCCCGCTCCGAAGCGGTTAGATGAAATTTCCAATTAAGTTTACCAAAATAGTAAACATCTCTTGTGCCAAATCTTAAAACGATAGCTTTAAAACTGTTATTAATATTAGATTTTTCACATTTGCAAGATCAATGGACTGAGTAAAATATTCAAAAACAAACATGAAATATTTTAACAAATTTAGTTGCATTTATATTAATATTCTCTGAGAACTAGATGTTCATATGGATTGTCACAAACCCAATATACTCTGTTACATTTCGATACTGGGCTAATAGACATTTTGTGGGATTGGTTTTAGTTCTGGGTGTCGTGGCTCTTTGCATTAATTTCTATTTATGCCACGCTCGTGTTGTGTAGTCTTGTGTAGTGTTGTGTAGTGCTGTGTAGAGTAGTGTAGTGTTGTGGCAAAGTGTGTCTAGGCATGACACTGCAAATGGTGACATATGCATTACTAAAACCTTTTACATTGACCATGTTCTCTATTCTCTCTCTCTCTCTTTATCTCTCTCTCTCTCTCTCTCTCTCTCCTTTGATCCCTTTGCCTTTTGGCCTATTTTGATTAAATCAGCCAAGCGAAAAATTCAATCAGGTTTTTGTTCCCTATTCGATAGCTTTAAAAGGTTTTTAGGACTCTAACTCTGACTCCGATTTCAAATCCCACTTTGGCATGCTATAATATCATTTATTCAATTTATCCACACACACTTTTTTGACAAGTCATGCAAGTGTCAATAATTTGCCAAATTGAAATATCGATTCATTTAGGTCTTTAATGTCCATATAATTCTGTTAAATACTAAGAGAATAAATAAATAATTCTTTATTTATTGATTTTCTTCTAAGAACAGTTAATGAAAATTAAATAAAATGATGAATGAAAACGACTTCAAATTAAAAATTAAAATAAAGTTATAAAAATTTGAAAAAAATATTTTAAATATTAAAATTAAATATTTAAAAATTCGAATATTTTATTATTTAGATATTAAAATCTTATATATTTTATGTGTTTACAAATGAACAATAAATTATTTATTGGATTAATAAAATAGTTAATTATATGTAGCTTAATTTTCTTAGTCCTGAACAATGAGTAGTGTTGGAGAATGACTGGAATCCTTGACAATATCAATACTACGACGATGTCGTTGAATTGCTTCACCAGTGTTGACCACAATGCAGGTGAGTGCATTAGAGATGGCATTATCAAACTGGCGACCTTGGGCAACTTCCTCCTCCTCCTCTTCATCATCGCCGTAGAACTCTTCATCATCATATTGATCATCATCGGCTTCATTCTCTTCATCATTATGACGTGCCACATTATTAACTTCGGCTACCAAGCTGCCACTATTAAAACAAACTTCTTGTATTGTTCCCGCATTGTTGTTGTTGTTGTTGTTGCCGTTTCCTCCGTTGTTGTTGTTACCAAAATTTGTATTAAGATTGTTAATCAAATTGGTAACATAAGCCAATGTGGCATTTGAGGTTGCCACATCGTACAATAAGGCGCCTCCAATGCCATTTGTGACACCCAAAGCGAATCCTTTTATTCCAGCCAGAGCAGAGGAAACCGATCGACCATCTGGAGATCTCTCTGCACTCCTCACTCCTCCAGCCTCAACGAGGGCCTTTCTCAGTTCCCTTGTCGATAAGGGACGCAGTGCCACACGACCAGCTGTAAGTAAAATAGAATTCGATTCAAAAAATATATATGGAAATATCGTCAACTCGATTTTCGCCTAACTCGATCAGTCGAGTTAATTAGATTGATTTTCATGAAAAACCTAAACTGATTTCATTCAGCAACGAAATTGGAATATTACATTTTTTATTCCTCAAATGTCTTTTTCCTTCTTATTTTTTAAAAAAAATTAAGATATCTCGGGAAACAAACAAGTTTTTCAGACTAAAGCATGATTTTGGACTGATATATCATAAGACAGCTATATAATATATCAAACCGAATTTAATCAAATCTTTTCAGTATGTAAAAAATAACATTCCATACTTAACTTTCAAATTTTCTTGAAATATCTCCAGAAACAACAATACTTTTCATACTAAACCTTAATTTTCTACTGATTGTTTTTATGACTCTTAAATGATCTGGTAATCCGATTTTCACTTTCACTTCAATCATTTTATTGTGTACAAAAATTATGATAAAAAATAATACTGAACTTTCAGCACTTACTATAATAATTTTTGCAAGATTATAAAACCAAAGTCCAATTTGAAACTTGCAACTTACCTGCAAAAGGTGCGCAGAGATCACACAACACGATCAGAGCAACTGCCCCAAAAATTGGCAGCGATTTCATGTCTCGATCTTATCTAGAATATGCACGGTTATTAACTGAAATATTCGCTTAGTTCTGCGCCACTTTTATGGCCAATATTCTGCAAAGAAAGTTTGATTTTTGCATAAAAATAGACCTCACTTGACCCTACACAAAATAACAGAATAACCCCAAAATGAGGGCAATGAGAAACCGGTTATTGATCCAATAAGAGTTCATCTATTTCGATATAAAATTATACAGGTGGCAACATTGGAACCTACAGAATCTGTGCTTGTATCTGTATCTGTATCTGCAAATGTATCTGTGGATGTTAATGAAGTTGTATCTGTATCTGTTAATACGCCCGACTGTCGCCCCAAATTATCGTAGACATCGGCATCTTCATATGGATTATATTCATATTCATCGTTGGATCGTGATAGCATCTCATTTCCTGCTGAATTGAAGCAAACTTGTTGTGCAAATCTGTTGTTTGTTTCACTTTCAATGCTGCTGACATTCGCTGTGATCACATCATAGATGAAGACACCCGCCAGCGCCTTGCTCAATCCCAGGGTATACCCTGTAAGTGCCGCAAGTCCAGTTCTAACCGAACGACCTTCAGGTAGACGCTCTTCCAGTTTCCTTATTTCTTCTCCCCTCAGCGGTCGCAACAGCAGATGTTTGGCTATAAAAAAACATCACAGCTCTATTAGCTGAATTTTTACACTCAGAGAAAAGCTATTTAAAATCTAAATATTTACAACATGATTAAATTATTTAATTGTTTTATTTAGCGTTAAGGTGTGTACCATTTAAGAATAAAATTAATAATAATTGTATTACTTCATATTAACTTTAAAATTAATAACATATTACATTTATTAATAAATATATGATAAAATAAATAAAATGAAATTAAATGATGCTAATTAAATGGGAAATAATATAAAAAAAATATTTAAATTGGATAAAACATTTATAAATTTTTTTGAATCTTCAAACCAAATATTAATTTGATTTTATTTAAATATTTGATTAGTGAAATAAAATTGATTAACACATAATTTTTATACATTTCCCTTTTATCGTAATAAAAAAACATAAGCATATTAAAATATTGCTATATATTTTTTTTATTACGAGTTTTCTCTGAGTGTAAGTGTCTAAATAGATGCCAAAATTCACCTGAAGTCGTTCCGAGTACGAGCAGCGAGAGCAGCAACAGCTTTGGCATCTTTTTGTGATCTGCGAACTGATCTGGCCGGGCTAAGATAATTTATACGACAGCTGGCAACATTTCTAATTCTATTAATCAAGTTAAATGCTGACGTTTGGCTTTACCAGCCTACAATTAGCCAAGATTTTTTACGCAGAATAGAAGAGATCTTCTTGAATTCTATTCACAACTTTCTCCTGTTGAAGCAGAGTTTTAATTGCTTGAAATAATAGCAATGAACGACTGCAGAATACGCTTTAGAATTAACTGATAATATAATATTGTTTTTACCTATTATTTATATTACTTAATAAATATTTTATTTGTTTTTAGTATTTAAAAAATATTACTTCGACTTACATCTTCCTAAATATACTCTTGCAAATGATCATTTATTATTTCCCAAAAAAGGCATATACCCGACATTTTTAAGGGCATACAAAGCAGCATTTAAATTCTTCACAAAGTAACCCATAATTAAGCAAAGAAACTAAAGTTTCGATTAGCTAAACTTAAGAGCACAGCCAAAAGGCAATTTTAATTAATACGTCGCTAATATTTTTCCACTCATTTGCCAGCTGATTCTTTGGTTATGTAATTGGCCAGTGATTTCTGCCAGTGTATCAAACCACTGATGAACTCTCAAGAGAATTGTCAAATGTCTGCAGCTTTATTTATTATTTTTCCTCAATTTTTTTTGTTGTCAAAATAAAAGTAATATTCTTGATGGCAGGCAGCTGAAAATCAAAACCATGTCAAAAGCCAACAACAAATCACTCCACTTTCTTGCTTGTTAGCATATATTTTGGCCACTTGCAACCCTTTGTGGCAGCTGCAAGCATAAGCATTTGTACTTGCACTTATTAAGCCATAAGCTGCTTTTACGGCCAGACAAATGCAATGCCTTCTTAACTGGGTCTAGAGACAGCTCAGCATATTCTCGATCCCATTTAAGTGGCAACATTCCCCTCCCCAATTGCTGCCCCTGATGTGGCACATGCAACTTTCCCCAATTGTCGTTAACTGCTGCATCGAAAGTTTTACTTGCTACTTTTAACTTATTTTTTTTTTTGTTAGCCCAGTAACAAAAAAAGACAAAGAGTTCTGAGTTTGTGAAAATATTTGTTTTTCAGAATAAAAACTTAGATCTCGGAGATCTTAAGCAAATTGACAATAATTTTTTAATCATTGATTTTTATAATAAAAATGGAAAGTTCATTATTCATTATTTTTAATTTATTTACAATCGAAATTTATTTTCACTGTCGGTGAATTCGCCATTCGTAATAATTCCATCGATTTCTATTCGGATTTTATTTAAATTCTTTAATCTTTTTTGTAAATTTTTGAACTTTTCTGTCATTTAAAAAAAATACTACTGGGCATTTTAAGGTCGATCAACTCGATTGAAAATTTGTAGATTTGTTACTTTTTTCGCTTATTGTGCTTGGCTTTAAAGTGTTGTCCGTTCGCAGCTGCCAATCGTTGTGGCAATTGAAAGTTTGTCGCCTTGGGCGTGTGGCATGCAACATGCATAAGTTTGGCAGCAATGCGCTCAAAGTGTCGAAGCAATGTGGCAATTTATGTATATATATATATATGTAGATATATATAAATAACAACAGCTGCCACAAAGTGTGGATGCAACAAGTGAAACGCAACGAATGACAAGTTGGCTGCGCACTTTAACAATGCCACATCAAGTGCAACAGCAACGACATTATTAGCAACATGCTTGCAGATTTGTTGCATGCAACACAGCAGTGCAACCCTGTCTCTCTCACTCTCACTCACACCCAATTGTTGCTGATTTACGCACACTGCAAGCGCTGAGGCATAACATCATTTGCAGCTCATTAATCAGTTCTCTCTGGTGGCAGACGTTGAAGCTGCCTCTCTGCCCCAATCCGTGGTCGTCAACATGCCACATCGTGCGGCATAATCGGCTTTCCTCCACCTCCACACACACACACACACACATAATGAGCAAGAATATTTCGCAAATATTTGCCCAACAACAACAACGGCAACAAAACTGATTAAGACGCTGCTTGCAACTTGTGGCAAGGGCCATGCCATTAAATATCCCTCAATATAAGTACTTAAAATATATACTCGAAACAATCCTTACAACAAATTTGCCATTCACTTTTAAAGTATTTAAGCAGACATAATTTTAATAGCCCATTTCCAAGATTTATACGATTTTTGCATATATATAAACTTCATTTTATTTTTAACTTTAACTGAAATTTTATCATGACTGTAAGCGAAAAAATTTTTTTACAAGATTAAATTTTATATAAATATTATTATTATTGAATTTTTCCATTATCTTATTTATTTATTATCTATTTGAAAAAAAACCTATAAAGCAATCTGTTAATTTTATTTTATAACAAATTACATATTTTATGATGCAACGATGCAATTTTATTAAATTGCTCGCTTCTAAACACATTTTCTTAAATGTATAATCAGAAACTTCAAATTTTTGCATTGCTTGGCAACCCTGTCGAGTCTGTGTATTGATATCCTTTTATGATCTGAATCAGAACATCTGTGTAGTCCTCTCACCTGAGCAAAAGAGTTGCTAACAAAAGGCCCGAGAAAATACGATGAATAAAAGTACAAGAATATTAATTTAAGTTGTTTTTTGTTGGTGTGTTTTTTATGTTGCATGCTACGATGGTTTTTATGCTGCAACAGGCGAGAGAAGCCTTTGGTGGCCGGAAAGTATGGCAGACAACGATGGACGTGGGCATATTTCAACAAGAGGCAAGAGATAAAACAGGCGCAATGATAATACTTCAGATATGGCCAAAAGGAAGGAAGGATCGAATCCTGTTGCAACAGCAACAGCAGCTGTGGCAAGGGCCAGGGGCAGGGGTAGTGGCAAAGGGAGTGGCAGCATCAACAGCAGTAACTCCTGCTCGTTACACACTCGTTAACATAAAGCGCATTTATGCATGCAATTTTTGATATTACGAGTTCGAAGCACAGTGGTAATATTTCATAAATTCAGAAACCACGACGACAACAACTGTATAAAAGCAAAAGCTGAGTTGGCAACATGGAGAGAGGCTAAGCAACGCTTTTGCTGCTGCTGCAGCCGCAGACAGAAGAGAAGAAGAGAGCGGCCAAAGTACTTGCAGTCGAAAATCACAGAGACACATGCTTAGATATCTGCTCGAAACCACACACTTCCTGAAGCAGCCGTAGTGGGAGAGACAGAAGCAGAGCAAAACGAAGAGAGTACGATCTAAAGTAAGAGCGAAAACCAAGTGCAAACGCATTTGCAGCAACTGCAGCTAGCGCAGAGAGAGTGTGTGCGTGAGAGAGAGAGAGAGAGTGTGTGCATGAGGGAAAGAGAGAGATTGACTGAGAGCGATCGCAGGATATACGAAGACGAAGCCGAAGACAAATACGAATCAAAGCAATACAATAAGTACATCAGGTGCGAAGTAGCTGCGCATTCACTTTCCGAACGTTGCAGTGAGAGGTGGTGCTACAACAGTGCTGTCCAATCGATTAACATCAATTGTGTGTGGGTCAGTTAAAGGCTATTTTTGACGATCGCTTGAATCGCAACAGTTGCATCCGTTTGCAGCATAGCGGCATTTAATTCCCATCTAAACGGGGCTATGTAATTCAGTCACAACGCATTCGCTAGGAGTTCTACGCCCACTCGGTTTGAGCTGTTTTCAATTAAATAGTGAAAAAGTGCAGAGATCGCGATATAAGTTTGTCATAGATCAGCGTAATCGTCAATATAAGGTTAAGAAATAAATCAAATAAATAACAAATATAAGCTCCGCATGGAAATAAATTCAGTTTTGACAAAGGAAAATTTCAATTAAACATATGACAACTTCTATGGTTTGCAGCTAATTATTTATTAGGCCAAATAAAATGTAAAATGTTAATAAAAATGGACCAAATTTGAAAAGCTAATATATAAAAATATTCTGAGCAGAATTTTGCAAAATGAACACTGTGCGTGGATAAAGAGTATTCAATGGAGTGGGGGCAGGGGAGGGGGCATTACGAGTTGCCAGCGATAAGCTTGCAACAAGAATTTGACGGCCAGCACATTTGGGTTGATGATGGGCTTTGTGCTGGTACTCGTACTCATACTCATATACTCATACTCATACTCATACTCAATCGAAAACGGGTACTCATACTCATACTCGAATTGCCAATCAATGCAGCAATATTAACATTTATTGCCAAATTGCTATAAGTTGCATTTATCCCGTTATGGCCCATTGATTTGTGCGCTTTTGTGCAGCGCCATCGTAATCGTAATATTCCTATAATTTATGATATATTTAGTACTTTATGAAGATTCTTAAGCTTTTGCCGCTTAGTTTTATCAATGATACTGAACTTACTTGGGCGTCAAGGACACTTAAGTATTAAATAAAAGTCTTTTATACTAAGCTACTTTATTTTTAAACCGACCAGAATTATTCATATGTCAGACTATGCTAAATATAGACTAGACCTTAGTTAGCTGTGAGTATAATTAATTTAAATTGAACCTGCTTATGAGAACTTAATATAAATAGACTTATCAGACATAATCGATAATAGTTATGCCCTTTATATATTTTATTTTTATCATAGCTTAATATAATGAAGACCTATGACTAATCAAATATACTCGCACTTAGTTTTTCCTTTAAAAACAGATGTTTAATTTTAAGCTAGTTACTTTTTTCAGGAATATTTACATCGGAGAATCTATGAAAAATTAAAATCAGCATTAAAACTAGAATTTTATTAATGCATAAACTGCAAATCAAAAAAAAACATTTTAAATAAAAATATTTTTGACGTTAATTTATAAAAAAATAAATTTAAAAATAATTACTGATAAGATTTTTGCGCATCAGCTTTTATTAAATAATTTTCATATTTTGTGAAATTTTTGTGAAATTCAGGGTACATTGTGGAACCGAAAGACCTAAAAAAAAAATAAATAAAAAGAAATGAAATGAAAAGCAAACTGGTTTCAACGTTTAATTGTGAGAACGAACATGCGTGGTCGTCGTTTAGATCATAAATCATTCTTTATTTCAAGCTGGTCATAGTACACACCCACGCACACACACACACACACACGCATACACTCTACTCTTTAATAATGAATGGCATTGGCCAGGCGAGCATTAACACCTTAGAGGCGGCTCTGCTCTGCGTGCCACATGAAATGCTGCTAACAAATCAAGCCAAACAAACTTGTGGCCAACTGAAATGATTCTTTTGGCCCAGACGCGCTTTCTCACTCTCTCTCTCTCTTTCTGTGTCTCTCTCCCTTTGGCATCGAGTAATTAATTATAGTGTTATTTAATTTAATTGCAGACAGCATTAAGACGCAGTCAGTTGGCAAGTGCGTACAAATCGTTGCCCTATTAGGCGCCCTTTTAAAGTGCGTCCTACACTTGCACTTTGCTGGCTAAACTGTTAGTTAACACACACAACAACAACACACACACACACATACACACACACTTACTTATCCATATGCAGAGATGCGTGAGTTTATGAGCCCGCCTGCGGATAGACAAATGTGTTTTCATGTTTGGCAAGCAACTTCAACATTTGTCAATGTGCATATGTACATATTAATATATATATATATATATATGTAATGATTACATTGCTGATCATGATGATGATGATTATGTGCGCCATAAAAGCTGCAAATGTGCCATCAACCCGCTGTGCCTACGCTGCGTATACGCATTATAAGCTCATTTGTATCGCGAAGTAGCAAAAAAAAAAATAACAGAGTTTAACTTCAACTGATGAGCCATTTATCTACCGTATGTCATGAAATTGCTTTGACAAGGATAATAAAGAAAAAATATTGATTTCCCCCGTAGTTTCATATATGCTAAATCCAACATCAAAATGCCATAGCTTTGCTTAAACTCAACCGATTTTCAACTTTAATCCGCATTCAATTATTATACACTTTAAAAAATTTCATATTTTCCGATAATTGGCCAATTTTCCATACCAACCCCTTAACATTTTTTCAAAAACTTTGATCTCTCATAATTTTGTCAAAACTCAACCGATTTTAATGCGGAATATCATTTTTTCCATGATTTTGCCCCCAAATTGCTTCTGCATTCAAATATTATACACTTAAAAAATTTTCAAAATTTCCGATAGTTAGCCAATTTTCCATAACATATATCATTTTGTACACATCGCTTATAATTTAAACCCCTTATTTTAATCTCCCAATGCGCTTTAAAAACCAAATGCGAACTTATATAAGTAATATACATATAGGTGAATATATAAATATACATACAATTGTGTGTCTGACACCAGACAACACTGTTTGATTTTTATAGCTGAATGCACAGTTTGGTCATTGAATTTATACATTTATTTGAACTTTGCGCCTTTTCACAATTATTTGATAGTCCATAATGAAGACATGGGATAAATTGTTGTTTGTTTGTAACTCGAATGTTGGATCAGTTAACGCCTGGCCAACTGACAGGCTAAACAACCGAGCCAAAAAACGACCCAAAATGAAGCCAAATGTCAACACTTAGATTCAAGTGACACAACAGCAACAACAACAACAACAGCGGCAATTTTGATGGGGGTCATGTGGTAAATTGGGGTTGCATTTCTTTTGTTAGGTTGTGTTCTTTTTTTTATTTATTTTTACTCTCGGCATGTTGGCATTTTAAATTAGCGCTAATTGAATCAAGCCGAGAATTGCTAGCTGTCAGTTCAGCAGTCTGTTCTTTCGTCCTTTCGTCCGTCTGTCAGTTGTCAGTTAGCCAGTTAGTCAGCTGTCACATGTGCAAATTTCCCAAATAAATTTTGACATAGAAAAAGTGTTTGAAGTGAAACTAACTAAAAATCGATTTCTATGGCCAAATATATCAATGGGTTTTTTTTCATTTTTCTGTTTCTTTCATTGTTGATAATATGTACACTCAAAAAAAATTATTATGTTGTAATTTTTTACAAATTGTAAACAGCTGTTCTCGTTTAATGACTGCCGATTTTAAAATATCTCCACTAAAACTTCTTTTATTCGGGACCCGAAAGCACAGAACAGAAGTGTAAGCTTTTAATAAAATAGATTTTCGGAACGCACCAGAACCGATATTTGATTCATTCATATAACAAATTTTTAGTTTACTATTTTAGTTTGTTTATTTTTTTAATGTGATATAAAGTTTAATTGCTTATAGCTAATGTATCTATTATGATTGCGATTTCGACATTAAAATCCAATCTATTTTCCATTAGTGACATGTGCATATTCTATATAAAGCATACATTTTTAGGTCACAGTTGAAAACATGACTTTCAAACTATTAGTAATTGTAAACATTTGGCTCGTCTGGCAAGTGGTATTCTCTAAAATCGTATAACTATTAAATAACTACTAAATATTTAAGCAATTCTTTTAACAGGGCTGTGATCCTCGAATAATTTACAAATTTACAAATATCAAATGTATTTCGAACCCGAAATATTGTTTGAACCCTGAATGCAGGATTAAAGCTGTCAATTGGAATAAAGCAACTGCTAAAATAGATTTTAATATTCATCAATCGGTACGCAATGTAACTGTAAGTTGACTGCTAAGAATTATTTGAATTCAATGACTCATACATTTATTTTTTGTTTATTCGCAGATTAACTTGAAGGTGCTTAAAAAGGATTACTCTAATCAATATAAACCTTTTCTAATAGACGTTAACTTTAATATTTGCGATGTGATTTCAAAGCGACATTCAATAATCTATGGCAGTATTATGTGGAAAACAATGAAACGTTTTACGAATGTCAATCATTCTTGTCCCATCGGAGGTCATGTGTACTCACGAGACATGTATTTCGACGAAACTTACATACCCATCCTTCCCTTGGGATCTTATCAAATATATTTAAATTTTTCTGAAGCCTTTAATAAACAGCTTGAGCACATTGGGACTATAACAATGAACTTTTTGGCGATGGAAGAGATTAAAGCTAAAACTAAGAAAGGATAAACCAAAAGAAATTTTTAAAAAATTTATATTTGACAATAAAAGCTTTATTTTTTAAAACGTGTTTTTTTTAATGTATGTATCAGGCAGAAGGCGGCTTGTTGGACCCCATAAAGTATACATGTATATTCTTGATCAGTTTTAACAGCCGAGTCGATTACACTATATCCTTCCGTTCGTCTGTTAGGTGTCAGTTAGTCAGCAGTGTCATGTGAATATTTTTTAAATTCATTTTGACAAATAATAATGTTTAAATACAAGCCAAAGTAACTGAAAATCGATTTCAATTTTGTGCTACATCAATGGATTTTTCTCTTAGCATTTTTCCATATTTTGTGGATTTATGATATAGAGCTTCTAAGTTTTGATATCTTTCCTGGTGACATTTACCTTTATTTATCTAATTAAATGCAAAGGCTTCCTTGGATTGGATAAGAACTGATTTTATTCTACTTTTTTCGTTTGAATAGATTTATGTTATTCATCTGAATTCTTACTAATTATTTTTTTGTTTCATATGTTGGAACATTTTTTTTTTTAGAGTCATATAAATTATAATAGCATTAAGCTAACTTATTCATAGCTATCACTATTTATAATACCAGATTACATTAAAATCCAATCTGTTTAACATTAGTGATACTAGTTTACAACACATTTTAGACCATGATAATTTCTATATTACCGCAGTAGAAATCATGACACTCAAACTATTGGTAATTATTCAAATTTGGCTCGTTTGGCAAGTGGTAAAATCGTATAGTTCTTATATATACTTCAATGATATTAAAAGATTTTTTATGATAGGGCTGTGATCCTCGAATAGTTTACAAGTTTACAAGTATCAAATGTATTGCGAACCCGAAATATTGTTTGAAGCCTGAATGCAGGATTAAGCCTATTAATTGGAACAAAGCAACTGCAATACTGGATTTTAATATTCTTCGGCCAGTTCGCAATGTAACTGTAAGTTGACTGCATAAAGTTTTATTTTTTATAAAAATATTTATATATTTATTCACCATTTTATATACTTATTACTTTTTAAGCTATTTTTCTAAAAGCAGACGGAAAAAAACTATTTCACTTTTGAATAAAACTAGAAAATAATTATAAGATTTGAATTTAAATACAACTATTTTATCTTGAATATTTGCAGATTAACTTGAAGTTGTTTAAAAAGGATTATTCCAATCAATATCAGCCATTTTTAATTGATGTTCATATTAATTTGTGCAATGTGATTTCAAAGCGAAATTCAATAATCTATGGCAGTATTCTGTGGAAAACTATGAAGCGTTTTACTAATGTCAATCATTCGTGTCCTTTTGAAGGTCATATGTACTCACGAGATATGTATTTGGACGAAAGTTATGTACCCATTTTTCCCTTGGGATCTTATCAACTATTAGTTAATTTTTCAGAGTTTGTTAATAAGCAGATTGAGTATCTTGGAACTATAACTGTTAATGCTCAATCGATGGAAGAGTATCGAGCAAAAAGTAAGAAATTATGAAAAGAAAACAGTTATGTATAAAATAATACTAATAAAATTCTTATTAAATAATAAATGTCAGCTATTAGTTTTTTAATCTGCTCAAATGTGTAACCACCTTAATATTGTATTGCAATGCTTTAAATAAAGAAATAATGTAAAATTAATGTCAAAATTGAAACGTGTTTATAAATCGAATCTATACATATATATAAAACTCATTGTCCTGACTGACTGACTGAGCATTGTGTAGCGCAAGTCGTAAGTCGTACAAGGCTGAAATTAAGACACAACATAGCTGAGACAAATAAAATATATAAATGTATCTTTAATTAAAAAAGCATGTTTAATTATATTTTAAATAAATCAATTTGAGTGTATGTGACATGTCTATAAATAATATAAATAAATATTTCCAATTTTCACCTAGTTTTACAAATTGTGCAACAACAATTTATTTATTGCAACAATTGCTCAGTTTTGTATGCCTAATTAATTTGACACTCTTTGTATTTTATTTTCAGTTTTTTTTTTTCAGTTAGTCAGTTTGTTTGTGTAGCCAAGCTCATAAATATTTAATGCAAAATAATTAACACGCCCACGTGCGACTCGGAAGCTGTCGGACTGTCCTGACTGTCGGATTGACTCTTTGTCTCTGTGTCTCTTGGCCATGATTGATTGCCTCCTGCTGCCAGTGGACAATCATAAAATTTTCGTTAATCAAGTTTAATTAATTAAAGCAGACAAAATGGCGGCCGGCATCAACTGCCGTACTCCGCATATCCGTGTCAATATTTCCGCTTTTCGGCAGCCATAAATTATGCAATACTTTCAGCCTGATGGTGTCCATCTTCTCCGCCTTCTTTCTCTTCTGCCGCTCCTTAATCATTACCATAACGTCCTGCTGCACGTGTTGCCAACCATCAGGAATGTCTTTGTCAACGTTTTTGGGGCATCATCATCATCATCAACTTTGTCAGCTTCGTCAGCGACTTTTTGGAAAAGCGCCAACTCTGATGACAGTGGCCATAATCCCGCAGATTACCATGTTTAATTCCAGCTTTGAGCCTTGGCCAACAACCGTTGCCGTTACACACGAATAGTTTATAATCATTTGCATGTTGATATATCAGCACTATAAACTATATAATGGTTTACTTGTACATCTCCTTTGATTTGATTCCAATAATTACTCATTTTAAAGACACAAATCAATTTGGATTTGGGTTCCAACGACTGAATCTTTTAATTCTGAAATGTGTTTACAGCAAATTGAATATAAATGACAAGCGTGATCGATATCATATATAGTTTATATTAATATATATACAAATTTTTTTTTATTCTGAGTACTCAAGTCTTTACAGTAACTGACTAAGCGATACCCTTTTGAAACGCATTACAAAAATGTTAAAATATAAAAGAATATCTTTAATATAAATTTATTTCTTTTAATATTATTTTGTTTATTCATTTATTAGGTTTTATAAATATTTATTTAATTTTTCTTATCCTTGACTGTAAAACTTTTACTTGTTTTCTTTTTTAAATGTTGATCATTAAAAATATTCTAGTTTTCTATTTATTATTTTCTAATTAATCGCGTTTTTTAATTGTATTGTTATAGACGATAAAATATTTAGCACAACGTTATTAATTAATATATTTTCAATTAGTAGAAAATGCGTTAGTCAACTGTAAGAGACCCTGTACCAGTTCTCTAAATAAAGATGTCAACTGCAGACATTTATTATTAAATATTTAATTTACAGGAATATACCTCCCAAGTTTTAGCACTTAAAATCTCCCGTACTTTGACAAACTTGCTATACCCATTGTAACTTTTAAGTACAAGATCTAAGAATAATGTTCACAAAAATAACTAACGCTTTGAAATACATAAAACTACGTAAATTTTGCAAACTACATTTTTACATAAAAAATCGGATCTACAAAAATTAGAAATGGTTTTAAAATTGAACTGCTTGTACTGCATGTTTGGTGAGATTTTAAGCCCGTGCACTGCTTTAAATGTATTCTGCACTGCTTTACAACGTACTACAAATACTTCATTATTAATACAAAATTCGTGTTTAATAGGCAATTGATTTTTTTGTATTTTAAAAGATAATTAATTAAGTACAACATTAAAAACAAATCAATTTTCAATTAGTTTCTCGCCTTGTTTGTCACAAACTATTTTGCTTTTCAAAAATACATATCACCATTGCAATTCCTGGATTAATTCAGTTTCAAATATGACTTTCAAACTATTAGTAATCGGGAGTGTCTGGCTCGTCTGGCAAGTGGTATATTAAAGTCATAATAGACTATTTTATATTTGAATTGTTTAAATGGATTTATGTTGACAGAATTGCAACGTCTACTGATTTCGCAGATATATTAAATATTCATAATATTATCATATATTTATAATACTACATGGGTATTAAATTTTCAGTGCAAATGCTCTCAGATAGTATACAAAACAACCAATATTGAGTGCTTAACATTTCCCAAATATTCTGAAAATGCCACCTGCCGAGTCAAAGCGATAAATTGGAATAAAGCTGTTGGTCAGATGGATGTTGATCTGAAAAAAACAGTACGAAATATATCGGTAAGCAAATCAATGCCATTTGTATCCATTTATAATATTCTAGCTCATAGGTTCATTTGGAAGTATTTAAAAAGGGATACAACAACCGATATCATCCCTTTCTGGTCAATGTCGAGTTCAACTTTTGTGACATACTTTCCAAAAAAACTTACTTAGCATACGGGAAACTATTGGCGAATATATTAAAGCCGTATTCAAATTGGAACCACAGTTGCCCATACTCGGTAAATTTTTCTTTAAATTTTAAAATTCTTCTTTTATAAAAAGAATTTTATTTGAATTTGCAGGGCCATCTAATGGCACGGAATCTGTACGTAGACGAAACTCTTTTGCCAATTTTGCCATTAGGATTTTATTTATTTTCCATGAAGTTTATTGAGAATTTTCCACAACAAGTCAGTGAACCGTTTGGTTTGATCAAGTTCTATGTTCAATCGATGGAAATGGTAGAAACCAAAAAAAAACCAAAAATCTCATTGTAACAAAATCCCGAATCTTGCATATTATTTTAACTTTTAAGGTTAAAGTCTCCGCCTTTAAATTTTAACCGCTTGTACTGCATGTTTTGTTCGGTTTTTAACGCGTTTGCACTGCTTTACTGTATTCTGCACTGCTTTACAATGTACTACAAATTCATTATTAAATATAAAATTCGTGTTTAATAGCCGATTGATTTTTTTTATTTTACAAGATAATTAATTCAGTACAACATTAAAAACAAATCTATTTTCAATTAGTATCTTGCCTTGTTTTTCACAAACTATTCAGCTGTTCAAAGTTACATATAAACATTACAATTCTTGGATCCATTCAGTTAAAATTATGACTTTCAAACTATTAGTAATCGTGAGTGTTTGGCTAGTCTGGCAAGTGGTAAATTAAATAGATGAAAAAAAAATTTTATAATGGAATTGTTTAAATGGATTTATGTTGACAGAATTGTGATCCTTCTACAACTTACAAATTTTAGAATGCCAAATGTCGACTCAAGTTTTTGATTAGAGTAAAATTTTCCCCTGGTTTCTATAAAATTACATTAAACTATACTAAGACTATTAACAATAAGCCTTAGTATCTTGGTCCTATTTTTTTTAATCTAATGCTTTTGAAAGCATGTCGATGACAATAAAATATAAAAATACTAGATAGGATTTTAATTCTTTTTCAGATAGAACCTGAAATACAAGAGTTGTCTAAGCTTTAGGTAAAAAAATTTCAATGAAAAAAATTTCGCAGATATATTATAAATTCATAATACTATCATATATTTATAATACTACATGGGTATTAAATTTACAGTGCAAATGCTCTCAGATAGTATACAAAACAACAAATATTGAATGCTTTACATTTCCCAAATATTCTGAAAATGCAACCTGCCGAGTCAAAGCGATAAATTGGAATAAAGCTGTTGGTCAAATGGATGTTGACCTGAAAAAAACAATACGAAATATATCGGTAATTAAAAAATAAAATTTATGCCAATTGTATCCATTAACAATATTCTGGCCCATAGATCCATTTGGAAGTATTTAAAAAGGGATATAACAACCGATATCATCCTTTTCTGGTCAATATCGAGTTCAACTTTTGTGACATACTTTCCAAAAAAAATTACATTACATACGGAAAACTATTGGCAAAAGTATTAAAACCATATACAAACCTGAACCACAGTTGCCCATATTCGGTAAATTCACAACCTTTATTAAATATTCTTCTTTTATAAAAATAATTTTATTTGAATTTACAGGGTCATCTAATGGCACGGAATCTGTACATAGATGAAAATCTTTTGCCGATTTTGCCATTAGGATTTTATTTATTTTCCATCAAGTATATTGAGAATTCTCCACAAGTCAGTGAACCATTTGGTTTGATCAAGTTCTATGTCCAATCAATGGAAATGGTAGAAACCAGAAGAAAACCTAAGGCCTCATTATCACAAAAATACCGAATCTTTCATATTATTTTACCAATTTTACCCAATCGTTCTCATTAATGAATTAAAATAAAAATGACTGCTTATAATTCAGGTATTCCGAGCTTATCTCTATAAGAGAATATACATTTAATTATTTTAAAAGCAAAGAAAAGTAATCAAATTTAGTTGGCCAATTCAAAGACAATTCGGATTGAGTACGATCAAATTTCACTTGTTTATTAAACTCAATATTTTAAAATTTAAAAATAAAAAAAAATTGTTAAAATAAATTGCAATTTTTAAAACGTGTTAACACAACATTTTGGATACATTGACGGTAAATATTTATATTATGCTTGACTGTTCTTCTTTTGTATGGAAGAGTGGAAATCGAACGCAGAATCAAATTGTTAATTCTAAATAAGTGATATTCGACCAATTATATTTATAAATTATATGTAATTACCAATTTGAAAACCGTTTTCATACCGTTTTCATACCGTTTTGCTTCTGATTCACCTAAATAATATTAAACACGAGCGACTTAAATTGAAAAATAATATAGTCACAGTTCATAGTAGTAATCATGCGTTCCCCATTACTATTTTTGCTGGTTTCGCTGCTTTTCAGAGTGGTAAAAAAAATAATAATAATAAATTAAAATTTATACCTTACGATATGACTATAAAATTTTCAGTGCAAATGCTCTCAGATAGTATACAAAACAACCAATATTGAGTGCTTTACATTTCCCAAATATTCTGAAAATGCAACCTGCCGACTTAAAGCGATAAATTGGAACAAAGCTGTTGGTCAGATGGATGTTGATTTGAAAAAAACAGTTCGAAATATATCGGTAAGCAACTAAATATCAATTGTATCCTTTAACAATATTCTGGCCCATAGATTCATTTGGAAGTATTTAAGAAAGGATACAACAACCGATATCATCCCTTTCTGATCAATGTCGAGTTCAACTTTTGTGACATACTTTCCAAAAAATCTTACTTAGCATACGGAAAATTAGTGGCGAATATGGTAAAACCATATTCAAATATGAACCACACTTGCCCATACTCGGTAAATTTGTAAACTTAATTTAAAATTCTTCTTTTATGTAACGAATTTTATTTAAATTTGCAGGGTCATCTAATGGCACGAAATCTGTACGTAGATGAGACTTTATTGCCACCTTTTCCACTGGGATTTTATTTATTTTCTTCGAAATTTATTGAGAATTTTCAAGAACAAGTCAGTGAACCGTTTGGTATGATTAAGTTCTATATTCAATCGATGGAAATGGTGGAAACCAGAAGAAAACCAAAGATCTCATTGTAACAAAAATCCCGAATCTTGCATGTTATCTTAACTGTATTACCAAATTAATCCTTCTTGGTAAAATAATGGTTGTAAAGAATTGAATAATAAATATGAATGGCACTGGGGTAATTTATAGACTTTTTTTATTATTCAATATTATAAATATATTAAAGTATACGCCAACAATTTGGGTTTAATGAGTTCAAATCTAGGAAGAAGTATCTTAGTAATTTACTTCTATAAGTAAACATACATTTAACTGTTTTAAAAACAAAGAAAAGTAATCAAATTTAATCGGGCAATTATATTGATCAATTAAAATAAATCAATTAAAAAAAGATTTTATCATGGTATTATACTCAAAAGGCTTTAAGTAACTTTAAATGAGCATTTAATGCACAGTTTGGGAAATGTATGATTCCTTTTTCAATATTTCAAAATTTTATTGTTAATAAAAAATTGTTAAATTAATTTTTTAGTATTAAACGTGTTTTGCGTAGCATATCTACTAATATTCATTTTGGATACATGGATGGCGAGTATGTATTTTATGCATGATTGCTCTTCTTTTGAATGGCAAAGTGAAAATCGAACGCAGAATCAAATTGTAAATTCCAAATAAGTGATATTCGACCAATAATATTTATAAATGATTTGTTATAACCAATTTGGCAACAATTGTAAAAACACTTTACTTTTGATTCACCTAAATGATAGTATAAACAAAAAACCCTAAATTGAAAACTAGTTTGTCCACAGTTCACAGTAGTAATCATGCGTACCCCATTATTATTTCTACTGGTTTCGCTGCTATTAAGAGTGGTAACAACAGAATACAAATATTTGAATATTTTCGAAAAACTACATAAGTATAACAATTTCAGTGCAAAGCCTCTCAAACAGTGTACAAAACCACAAATATTGAATGTTTCACGTTTCCCAAATATTCTGAAAACGCCACCTGCCGAGTGAAAGCGATAAATTGGAATAAAGCTGTTGCTATGCTCGACGTCGATCTCAAAATCGCTGTACGAAATGTATCGGTAAGCAAATGAATTCTAATTGTATACATGTTTAAATCTCTGCCCAATAGGTTCACATGGAACTGTTTAAAAAGGGATATAGCAACCGATATCATCCCTTTTTGGTCAACGTCGAGTTTAACTTTTGTGATATACTTTCCAAAAGAAATTATATAGCATACGGAACGATACTGATGAATATATTAAAACCGTACACAAACCTGAACCACAGTTGCCCTTTTATGGTAAGATTGGTATTCTTTTAAATTTTTATACCCTGAGCCCATTAAAAATGGGCAAAAAAGGGTATAATGTGTTTGGCAGGATGTATGTAACAGGCAGAAGGGGGCGTGGCCGACCCCCAAAAGTATATATATTCTTGATCAGGATCAACAGCCGAGTCGATTGAGCCATGTCCGTCTGTCTGTCCGTCCGTCCGTCCGTCCGTCCGTCCGGATGTTTGAACGCGTCGATCTCAGAAACCATAAGAGCTAGAGACATCAAATTTGGTATGTAGGTTCCTGAATACCATAGGCAGATCAAGTTTGTTTTTATTTTTGGATCGGTCCACTATATCATATAGCTGCCATAGGAACGGTACATCGAAAATGAAGTTTTAGTATGGAAAAGTTTTGTGTTTGTTGAGATATCAAACCCAAACTAATAAAATATGCATCTAGGCTGGTAGTATACATCTTGACCAAATTTGGTTAAAATCGGATAACTATATCATATAGCTGCCATAGGAACGGTACACCGAAAATGAAGTTTTAGTATGGAAAAGTTTTTTATTTGTTAAGATATAAAAACCAAACTGATAGAATATGCATTTAGGCTGGTAGTATATATCTTGACCAAATTTGGTTAAAATCGGATAACTATATCATATAGCTGCCATAGGAAGGGTACACCGAAAATGAAGTTTTAGTATGGAAAAGTTTTTTATTTGTTGAGATATCAAAACTAATCTGATGGATAGGATGCATATGGGCTGGTATTATACATCCTGAACAAATTTGGTTAGAATCGGTCTAAAATATAATATAGCTGCCATAGGAACAATCTATCGAAAGTCAACTCTCAGTACAGAGTACCTGGGTTCAGGGTATCCTACTGTCGAGCGTGCTCGACTGTAACCGCCTACTTGTTTTTATATTAAAAAGACCATTTATTTTCAGGGTCATATAATGGGACGGAATCTGTACATAGATGAGACACTTTTGCCAATTATGCCGTTAGGATTTTATTTATTTTCCATCAAGTTTATTGAGAACTTTCCACAAAAAGTTGGAGAAACGCTTGGATTGGTTAAGTTCTATGTACAATCAATGGAAACAGTGGAAACCAAACGAAAACCGAAGGTCTGATTGTAACGAAAATCTGGAAACTTGCATGTTATAATAATATACAAGTTTTACACATTTAAAGCTTCTTCAAAGAGTTAATCATCAACAGCAATAAAACTATGAATCTGATCTGAACGTTTAATTGTCAGTATTATAACGATAAATAATAGGAATATATAATAGCTATTATTCTATTATTTAATATTATTTTATTTTCTTATTGATTTTTGCCTGCTTATATGGGCAAAGTATAGTGTTGCCTACTTATATGGGCAAAAATAGTGTTGCCTACTTATACGGGCAAAAAAAATAGTGTTGCCTACTTATGTGGGAAAAAATAGTGTTGCCTAATTATATTGGCAAAAAATAATGTTGCCTACTTTTGTGCGCAAAAAATAGTGCTGCCTACTTATATGGGCAAAAATAATGTTGCCTACTTTTAAGCGTAAGCTATAAATGCATTTTTGTACCCTGAGCCCATTGAAATTGTTGAGATATCAGAACCAAACTGATAGAATTCGCATCGGGGCTGGTATTATACATCCTGACCAAATTTGGTTTCATTCGGTTTCATATATCATATAGCTGCCATAAGAACAATTGGTCGAAAATCAACCGCAGAGTAGAGTACCCGGGCTCAGGGTATCCTACTGTCGAATTTTTCTGGGAAAATCAGCTACACTCTAAGTACTTGTTTTGTTCAGAAGGTAACGTTTATTCTAAGAAAATATTTCAACCTATTAATTTTTTAATTATTCTGCATATTAATTTCTAAATTTCAATATTTAAATGCTTAAAAAATATAATTGCATACTCCAAATGAATAATATGCGTCCAAAAATGTTTGTAAATTATATGAAATTACCAATTTCGCATCGATTTAAATCGCTTTTATTTTTGATGTTCGTATTGAATGACTTAAACTGTGAAAAATATATATTAAGCTTTCAGTTGTCATCATGCGTATCCTCTTGGCACTTTTGCTATTTTCGCAGCTCTTGAGAATGGTAAGAACTGAATAGTATTCATTAAAATACCTTTCTACATAAGAATAATATTAACAGGGCAAAGGCTCTCACTTGGTATTCAAATCAACAAATGTTGAATGCATTACATTTCCCAAATATTCTGAAAATGCAACCTGTCGAATCAAGGCAATAAATTGGAATAAAGCTGTTGGTATGCTGGACGCTGATTTGAAACAAGAAGTACGAAATGTGACG
Organism: Drosophila falleni; assembly: GCA_035045575.1. Classification (NCBI taxonomy): domain Eukaryota; kingdom Metazoa; phylum Arthropoda; class Insecta; order Diptera; family Drosophilidae; genus Drosophila; species Drosophila falleni. The sequence goes on from JAWNOV010000011.1 coordinate 13,824,389, forward strand.
GTAAGTAAAGTTGGTTCGATTATATCCATGCTTAATCAAGTGATCTTAAGGTTCATTTTGAACAGTTTAGAAAGGGTTATAACAACCAATATTATCCTTTCCTGGTCAACGTCGAGTTCAACATTTGTGACGTACTTTCTAAAAGAAATTACATAGCATACGGAAGGATAATGGTGAATATGTTGAAACCGTATACAAACGTGAACCATAGTTGCCCGTATACGGTATGATCACTGATCAGCTTCAGTTTCATTTTCATTTTATTCTTCTTATATAATAGAGATTTTATTTCATTAATTATTTTATTCGCAGGGTCATATAATGGCACGAAATCTGTACATAGATGAGACTTTGATGCCACCTTTTCCACTAGGATTTTATTTTTTCTCGGTGAGGTTCATAGAGAACTTTCCACAACAAGTCAGTGAATCGATTGGTTGGATTAAGTTCTATTTTCAAGCAATGGAAACGGTAGAAACCAGACGGAAGCCTAAGATCTAATTGTAGATCCCGAACCTTGCATGTTGTATTAAATTAAAATTAATTATTTCACTCAATAAATGCTTCTTGAAAAAAATTAATTATTAACAAGAATTTGAACTATATGTATATAACATTTTTTATTAATTTTTAATTGTTTTTTAAAGTCACCTACATTCTAAGTACCTTTTTTGTAATCAAACAAAATTAAAAACATTTTTTTGAGCAATTTGATTGATCAATTAAAAGTAAATTAGGATTGGATATGAGCAACAGCTATTATTAAATTTGAATTGAAATTAGCGTCTAGTCCACAGTTTTTATAATGCATCCACATAGTTCACTTGTATATTACATTTTGGGCATTTTGCAGCTCTGGAAAGTGGTAATATTAACAACTTTATATACTTGATTCACTTAGGGGAAATAATGGGGATTTGTGTAGTGTTGTGATCCTCAGATTGTATTCAAAACCACAAATATTGAATGCCCAGGGAGTCCAAAATATATTGAAAATGCCACTTGTTCAGTGAAAGCTCGAAATTGGAACTATGCAGTTGCCAATATGGACTGTGATATATTATTGCCATTGCGTAACATTTCGGTAAGTAAATCAAAAAATTTATTATCGTATATATATTATTCAAATAAGTTCATTATTAATAGGTGCATATACAAGTTTTTAAAAAGAGCTATAACAATCGATATCATCCGTTTCTGGTCAACGTTAATGTTAATTTGTGTGACGTTCTTTCCAGGAGAAATTTTTTTTCATATGGCATCATTTTAAAGAAAGTTATGAAACAATTTACAAATATGAATCACAGTTGTCCTTATACGGTAAAAATCATCTCAATATTTCCCGATGACAATATAATTGATGTTGAATTCACAGGGTCATCTGATGGCACGAAACTTTTCTATGCCTGAAAATGATTTACCAATTCTTCCATTAGGATTTTATCTCATTACGCTTGATGTTTATGAGAACTTGGCTGAGAGAGCTATCGACGCCGTGGGCGCAGTTAATTATTATTTTGAAGCCAAGGAAATGGTCAAGTCAAAAGGAAATAAAAAAAAAAATTAAAACATTATTTGTGAATAGCCAAATAAGATCTAATATATTTTTAATAACATTAATTACGGTACCAAATGTAAATGTTTTAATTTAACTGTCGCACTAAATTTATTTAATTGTTAATTGTTTTATATTGTATTAAAAATTTTAATGTTTTTAAACATTATGAGCAAAAAGCTAAAAATGGTTAATTCATTGTATTTGGCGAGCTGTAAAATAATTAAAAACACATTAAAATCAGTTCTTCAATGATGAACTATTAATCGAAAAAAAATAACAGTCGTAATAATGCGTTTTCAGTGCGTGGTTATTCTATATTTTTCGTACCTTTCAAGAGTGGTAATTTTTGTATAAATGTTGAAGGTCTAGATAAATGAAATAAATTTAAATACGTGTCATTCCCAGCACGGAGATCGACCGGTGATATATAAATCAATGAATATCGAATGTATTCCCGACTCAAAATACGCTGTTAATTCCAGTTGTTTGGTGAAGGCCAAGAATTGGAATAAGGCCGTTCTTAATATGGATTGTGATTTGATTTTGCCATTACGTAATACAACGGTAAAATTATATTCATATAAGTATGTGCTTGTTTTATTTAATATAATTTCTCTTGACATAGATTCGAGTGGAAATATTCAAAAAGGGCTACAACAATCGATATCATCCATTTTTGGTGAACGTTGCTTTTAATATGTGTGACATAATATCTAAAAGGAACTTTATACCTTATGGCACAATGTTTTGGAAGATTATTAAGAACTATACGAACGTGAATCACAGTTGCCCCTATATAGTAAAAATTCGAATAAGTATTTTATAATATTTTGATATTTGATTTTAATTATTTTGCAGGGTCATCTAATGGCACGAAACTTGTTCATCGATTCAAATTATACGTTTATTCCAAAATTTCCCTTAGGTTTCTATCTAATTTCCCTTAAAATTACTGAGAATTTTTCAAATCGACAGAGCGAAAATGTTGGTCTCATCAAATATTATGTTCAAGCTGCGGAAATGGTGCAAATAAAGAAGAAAAATAATTAAATTTATAAGTTAATACTCATATTTATTTTATGTTTTATATATATTAGAGTCGAAAAGAAATCAACAAACTAAATTATTATTTGTGTATAACCCGATAAGAATAATGTATAATTGAATTATAATTGGCAAGCCATAAAATAATTAAAAACACGTTAAAAAGAGTTTTATTAATTTTACCTAAGACCATAAATATGTTAAAAATAAAACATTCGTAATAATGTGTTTTCCGTGCGTGGTCGTTTTATATATTTTGTGCTTTTTAACAGTGGTAACTATAATATAATAAAGCCCTAAATTATATATAGAATATATACAATATCTTTTCCCAGCACGGAGATAGACCGGTTATATATAAATCAATGAATATCGAATGTATACCCGATTCTAAATATGTCGTAAATGCCACCTGTTGGATAAAGGCTAAAAATTGGAATAGTGCCGTTGTTAATATGGATTGTGATTTAATTTTGCCATTGCGTAATACATCGGTAAAATAAATATATATAAGTATGAATAAGTTTAATATAATATAATATCATTTATTTTCAAAAAGATGCAAATGGAAATCTTCAAAAAAGGATACAACAATCAATATCATCCATTTTTGGTGAACGTTGCCTTTAATATGTGTGACATAATATCCAAAAGGAATTATTTACCTTATGGCACAATACTTTAGAAGATAACAAAGAAGTATACGAACGTGAATCACAGTTGCCCCTATGAAGTAAAAATATTTAAATCGTGTAGTATTTAGTTGATATTTAAAATTCATTATAAACTATGTTGCAGGGTCATCTAATGGCACGAAACTTGCAGATCGATTCAAATAATACGTTTATTCCAAATTTTCCCTTAGGTTTCTATCTAGTCTCCTTAAGAATAACTGAGAATTTTTTTAATCGAAAAAGTGAAAATGTTGGACTCGTTAAATATTACGTTCAAGCTGCTGAAATGGTGCAAATAAAGAAGAAAATTAATTAAATTATTTAAATAATTAACTTTTCCAATTCTACGTTGGAAGCATATCAGACATTGTGAGCATGTTAAATGTAAATCATATTAAAATATACATTTTATTTTAAGCATTTTAATTTAAAAAAGAATAAGAAATTTCTATGCATTTCTGCTAGTTTTTAATCTGTACAATACCCTTTTTTTATACAGTAGTAATAAATGAACTCTAACCGATGGAGCAGAAAATTGTAGAAGAATTTTGATGTTCAATTGGTTTGATTTAAATCTGAATTACCTTAATAGACGTACTACGCTGCTAGTTCGTTTAATTATTGGTATAAAGTCTAAAATGTTTATAAAAGAGAACAAGGTTTAATTATCCACAGTATTTCAGTTGACATGATGCAGTTGCAGTACGTTGAATTAATTCTCGGCTTGTGTCTTAGTTTTGAAATATCAAATGTTGTACGTATGATAAATAATAAGATTGATCTTTGATCGGGCTAATAAATATATTAATTTTTAGAAATGTGAACGTTTCACGATCTTTAAGGCGAAGAGCATTGAGTGTAAAACGAATCCTGAGTTCATTGTGAATACCAGTTGCAATCTGATTGCAGTCAGTTGGGTAAAGTCCTATATAAATACAGATTGCTACCTTTTGAAGCCCCTAAACAATATTATTGTAAGTAAATATAATAAATATATTGAAATATTTTATAAATATTTAAATTATTAATTATATAGATCCAAGTTAACTTTTACAAGAAAGACAACACGAATCAATTTAAACAATTCATGTTTCCATTCAATATTACTGTTTGTCACACTGATCCCAAATCTCAACTTTTTCCAAATTGGAATCTTGTCGCTGATCAACTGAAGACTCATACGAATATTAATCACAGTTGTCCATATTCGGTAAGTTAGCACTATAAATTTATCAAGTAACCGATTAATTTTGCATTTCTAGGGACATGTATTTGGCCGCGAACTGTTGGCAGATAGTGAAAAATATCCCGATTTACCCCTTGGCGAATATAAAATGTTATTTCGTTTCTACGAGAACTCCATCAAACTCGGACAAGCTAAATTTGTTTCGGAGATTTTTGAACGACGGAGAGTTAAAATTAAGCAAGAACCAACTGCTTTAAAACCACGTACACTATACTTTATTTAAGAAAATTTCAATAAAATTAATAAACAGGAAAACAAATTTAGCTCAATTAACTTTTTTATATTTTCAGTTATTATGTAAAATATAAGACTATTTGACTGACTCACTGATCCAAACCATAAGACCTAGGAGGCTGACATTTTTACACAACATAGCTGCGACAATTTAATCTCAACAAAAACTTGTAGATTGTAGATTTTTTACTATATTTTTATCCTGACCAAATATGGTGAATATCGAAATACTATATCATACAGCTGTCATTTGAACAATCAGATGCAAATAAGCATTTACTGTAAAAAATTTATTGTTTTCTAAGGTTGCCTAACCAAACTCACTGCTTGTATATTTGGGAGTACCCGTTACATCCTGGCCAAATTTAGTCAATATAATTGTAATATAAATATTTTAATTTAAACGAAGTCTAACCTCATTCTGAAGGATTTTGACTGTATTGGGTCATCGTATTGTATTTAGATCATCTGCTTTATTAATGCATGCTATAAAGTAGTTTGTAAATGCGATGGAAAAGATAAGTTCTGCTTAAAGCACCAACTAATTAAGTAAGTACATTAACAATTCCAATCTGGACATAACTTGGTCACAACTTGTTTGACAACTGACGAATCAAAGTCGATTTAAGCGCGTTCTGTATTCCATTTTAATATGGCCATATTTTTTTATTTTCGGGAACCAAAAACTCTGCACAATTGTGTCAGTCTCATTTGTGGAGTGCAGTTTCTTGTGTGTTGCAATGGATTTTTACATCACGGCGGACATTTTGTGATCAATAAGTGGACACGTTTTTATTCCCTGTGCTGTGCCAGTCTCGCAGTGTTGGGATTGTACGGTTGTCTCTATGCCATGGTGCGAAATGATGCACTCAGGACACGTGTCCTTCGCCTGGACAAGCTGGTGCTGAGTATTATGGGATTGGAATTGGTAATATCATCGTTAGTCTTCATATTAACGGTGCTATCACTGCAGGCCGGAGCAAAAAGACATCTGAGAATCTATGAACGTCTGGCGGAGATTGATAGGTAAATTCCAAATTGTTATACTTATGACTTATTTTCACAAACTTCGAACTGCCATATCTTTGTCAAATCTTAGCCGATTTCCTTGCGGATTATCAGTTTTATCATTATTTGATACCTATTTTTATTCTGCATCAAAATTGGAAAATACAATTTTTCTTCCTTCACTGTCCATTTTTTCCATATTTTCGATCACAGTCCAGTTTCTAGATACTCTTCCCTTGACACGTTTTCTCAAATTTTAAACTGTCATAACTTTGTCAAATCTTAACCGATTTCCTTGCGGATTATCAGTTTTATCATTATTTGATACCTTTTTTCATTCTGCATCAAAATTGGAAAATACAATTTTTCTTCCTTCTCTCTCCATTTTTTTCATATATTCGATCACTGTCCAGTTTCTAGATACTCTTCCCTTGACACTTTTTCTCAAATTTTAAACTGTCATTACTTTGTCAAATCTTAACCGATTTTATTGTGGAATATCAATTTTATTATTATATGATCCCTATTTTCATTCTGCATCAAAATTGAAAAATACAATTTTTCTTCCTTCTCTCTCCATTTTTTCCATATATTCGATCACTGTCCATTTCCTCCATACACCCTTGACACTTTTTCTCAAATTTTAAACTGTCATAACTTTGTCAAATCTTAACCGATTTTCTTGCGGATTGTCAATTTTATCATTATTTGATCCCTATTTTCATTCTGCATCAAAATTGAAAAATACAATTTTTCTTCCTTCTCTCTCCATTTTTTCCATATATTCGATCACTGTCCATTTCCTCCATACACCCTTGACACTTTTTCTCAAATTTTAAACTGTCATAACTTTGTCAAATCTTAACCGATTTCCTTACGGATTGTCAATTTTATCATTATTTGATCCCTATTTTCATTCTGCATCAAAATTGGAAAATACAATTTTCCTTCCTCCACTGTCGATTTTTTTCCATATATTCGATCACTGTCCAGTTTCTAGATACTCTTCCCTTGACACTTTTTCTCAAATTTCAATCTTTCATAACTTTGTCAAATCTTAACCGATTTTTTTGCGGATTATCAATTTTATCATTATTTTGTACCTATTTTTATTCTGCATCAAAATTGGAAACTCCAACTTTTCTTCCTTCTCTCTCCATTTTTCCATACATTCGATCACTGTCCAGTTTCTAGATACTCTTCCCTTGACACTTTTTTTCAAATTTTAAACTGTCATAAATTTGTCAAATCTTAACCGATTTCCTTACGGATTGTCAATTTTATCATTATTTGATCCCTATTTTCATTCTGCATCAAAATTGGAAAATACAATTTTCCTTCCTCCACTGTCGATTTTTTTCCATATATTCGATCACTGTTCAGTTTCTAGATACTCTTCCCATGACACTTTTTCTCAAATTTCAATCTGTCATAACTTTGTCAAATCTTAACCGATTTCCTTGCGGATTATCAATTTTATCATTATTTGATACCTATTTTTATTCTGCATCAAAATTGGAAAATACAATTTTTCTTCCTCCACTGTCCATTTTTTCCATACATTCGATCACTGTCCAGTTTCTAGATACTCTTCCCATGACACTTTTTCTCAAATTTCAATCTGTCATAACTTTGTCAAATCTTAACCGATTTCCTTGCGGATTATCAATTTTATCATTATTTGACCCCATTCTGCATCAAAATTGGAAAATTCAATATTTCTTTCTTCTCTGTCCATTTTTTCCATATTATTGACAGGCAATTAATCCGCGATTTTGGGGCCAATCTCAACTATCATAAGTTGTATCGCAAGAATATTCTCGTGCTGTCCGTGATGGCTGTACTTTATCTAGGGGCGGTCAACACGGCCCTGGCACATGGCGCCGAAGGACATCATCTGGAGATTGTTGTGCCCGCCGCATTGTGTTATATACTGATCACCAGTGGACCTCATCAAACTGGATATGTGCACATGACACTCACTGAACTGCTGAGCATTAGGTTTCGCCTGTTACAACGGATTCTGCAGCCTCAGTTCCTTTGCAGGCGCTTTGGCAAAGGGGAGCTGTGTGAAAGACGTCTGAGATGCCTGGTGGAGATGGTCAAGGAACTGCACTACATCATACAGGAGATCAATGAGGTCTATAGTTTGAGTTTATGGTCTGCCATGGCACATGACTTTACGCTGAGTACAAGTGAACTATATATTATATTTGTTCGCTCCGATATCGATAGCAACGATGGCATTAGTTTAGTGTTACTCGGATTCCTCTGCATCTGCATGTTGCTTCCATTCTACAAGATGCTCATTGCTCCCGTCTACTGCAGCAAGAGTGTGGACGAGGGAAGGAGGTGTCTTCGTCTACTCGAGCAGCTGGACAATTGGTTTCCTGACAGTCTGACTGTCAGACACCTCGTCGCCTCCACGATGCGTTGGAGAATACAATTCAGGGTCGAATTCACCAGCGGCACAAGCATTGTCCTAAACAAAACTGTCATTACTTTGGTGAGTTAGAGTTGGAGTTACGTTTACACTAGGCAACAAAAAATATGAAAACATATTCTTTTTATTACCATAGTCGTACAACAATAAATTTAGAAAAACAGCTTGTATTCGGGATTATACTATTTGAATAAACATTTCTGAAAAAATATTTCAAATATCATATTTTTTAAATCTTTTTTCATCTATAACTTTATGTAATAAATTCTTAGCTCAGGGAATAAAAAAATCAGGACTTTTATTATTAATTTTATTTATACGCGCTTTGTTCAAAATACACTATTAATATATAAAAAAAAAAAAAAAAAAATAGCGGAATTCATTTCCAAAATATTAAATTTGTATTAAATTAAAAATTAAATTTTCTGCAACTTTATGACCACATTAGAAAATCAACAGGGATGAAAGAAGTTATTCAATTTCTTAGGTTGCTCTTTTAAACATCAGTTTGATAACTAGTGTTATTTATTCACTTATTCACTTTCAGTTTGCCTCGATTGTGTTCAACTATTTGCTGGTTCTCATACAATTTGCGATGACCCAGAAGTTGGGTGAACAGGTTGAACAGCAGAAAGTCGCGTTGCAAGAATGGATAGGCATCTAATGGATGTGGCAGATGAAGTGAAAGGAGATAGAGATGGAGATGGAGATGGAGAAAAGGAAGAGGAAGCTGCTCGTCGTCGGTTGGCGTGTTGCATATATCATTAGCTAAATTAATTTACGGCTCGTTAACATAGAAACTCCATAAATATGTCAGCGGCCCCAATGGGAGACTTTACTACTCCTACCACCCTATTGCAATCTAGAACTTGGCCCAGGCTCAGGGCCTGACTGCACCCAGGAGGCGGTCAGCAGGCTAATGATTATAATGTTTGTCGTTTATTTTATTTGAATTTTATGCAAATGAAGCGTGGCCGGAGCGACCAGACAGCCGGGCTTATCAATACGGCCAGCCTACACTTTTCCGAATGCGTCATAAAATTCAAGGCAGCCCCTGCCACGCCCACTAATTGTGCCCCAACTAATTTAGTCGCCCTTTAAGTTATTTCTTTGATAACATTTTACAATACATTAAGTTGAAATCGAAAATGTTACTCAATTCTTTTTGGGCTTTACATAAAAAACTGAATTCAACAAATGGATCACTAATAAATACAGAAGACATATTTTTTAGATTGTTTAAAAATAAATATTATTATTATTTTTTTACAAAAAAACATAGTTTCTATTGCAGCTATATAAAATTGTTATTTAGATGTCATAATATTGATTTGGAATATGTTTAGCATACTGTAAATAAAAAAAACTATATCCTTTCTTTTTAAAACTAAGTTTCATTATCTATTTATATAAAACTGTTTGTCCTGACTCACTGACTAATATTTAAGCAGCCCAAACAGTAAGACCAAGAAGGCTGAAATTTTGACACAATAAGTTAAGACAATTTCAACCTGCAATAACATAAAAATTTTCCATACAAAACTTACTATCCCAATCAATATTTCCAATGAATTCATAAGATATTTCATGTCCATACAAGGTATGGATGAAATGGTGGACCCTATAATTTACAAGGCAAGGCATAAATGTTGATAACAATGAGCGCTGCAATTGGTTGATTTTTATTGTACGCGGCATTATTGGGTTTTGGTTAAAAATGAATGTTATTGGAGCTACGAGTATGAATGAATCCAATGAGTGTTGTGCATGAAAAGAGGCCACATCATTGTTATTATTTGCAATTGACGATGTGGAGGGGGAAAAGCGGATTGTGTGTATTGGGGAAAACTTCAAGTATTTATTGAATCGCATATTTTATCATCATTATTATCATTGGCATGAGCTTTCGATGGCATTGCAACATTCCAATGACCATTGTTGTAATTGAATAATATTTTTTCTGCTCCTCTCGGCATTCCTTTGTTTCATTCATTTCCATGTCATGGGGTTTTCCATTATTCAACTGGCACTCGGTATTCGGCATTTCGGGACTCGACTCCAGATAATGAAATCTCATACACATATATTTCTGGATGATATAATTTGCGATAATTGCTATTGCTGTAGCATGCCACATGTCTATAAATATGCCTGAAGCATGCCCCCATTTAAAGCACAAGAGCACAAGAAATAATCAAAAATTATTGCATGAGCCTAATTGCATATTAATTGCGTGCACTTATCCCTCAATTACCAAACACAAATGTCTACAAATAAAAAGCCTCAATTAATACAAAATTTCTACGAATCGTAAAAACGTTTCTGCGATTCCATAATTGCAATTTTATTCGTGTATGTATACAATCGAAAGCACTGTAATTAGTCACAAATACTCAAAAAGTATAAAAACCAGTTAGAACTTTTTATAGTAGCACCCATTAGAGGGTATTATTATAATCAATCATTATCACAGCGGGGGTGAACATTTCAAGAGGGTGATATTTATGTTAATTACAATTAAAACTAGGCAATTAACAGCGCATTGTTCAAACACAGAAATGTTAATTAGTGTGCTACTATTTGTTAAATGCCTGTTAAAGTGAAAGGCCATTAAACTTGAATATGTTAACTGGCTGTTAAACTTAAATGGTTAAGAAAGTACAAATAGTATGTTAAATGATTGCTTAAAGTATTTACCAGATCATAGTGAACTTATTTAACACTGAAATGTTAATTATAGAGTTTAAAAAGTTATGTTAATTTTATGTCTGGTATTGTGTAAATAAAAGAAAAATAACTATGTTATTTGGCTGTTAAAACGCAAGTAACAGATCACTGTTTATCACCAATCACACAAATGTTAAAGAAAGTACACATACTATGTTAACTTACTGTCAAAATGTAACAAACACACAAATGTTAATAAGAGTAGCTTAACTCTGACAGTACTCTGTAAATTATCTAACAAACAAAAAAATTTACTTAGTCAAAGCACATATGCTAATGAGAGCACAAATACACATGCTCAAATTTTATCTATTAAAAGACTGTTAAAGTACTGTTTACACGCAGAACAAAGAAATGTTAATGAGAACTCAAGTGCTTTGTCTTAACCTGTCTGCGGGACTATTTAGAGAACAATTTCATTAAAAATGTATGTGCACTAATTACATAATATAAACGTATGTACATTTATCTGGTATGGTGAAAATGTTTCTTGAGGGCTCTGTGGGTTAACAGTCTGTTAAGCTAAACAAGCAAAGCTGACAAGCTTTTGTGATGGTGAATAGAGAATGCAGAATGTAGGATGCAAAGTCATAACAACATTACCCGCTTTACTTAACTAACTCATTTAAAAGTTTGCCGAATAGCATGTCACACATGTAGCCTGGTCAGAAGACTCACTTCTCTTAGCCCAATTAAAATGTGGTCAGGGCTGACAGCGGTGCACAGTGGAAAATTATATTAAATTATTGTATAAAAATTAATATTTTCGAACAGTGAGTTATCATCTGTCTATTATATAATAACTAAAAAGTTATTTGTTTGTTGAGATATCAGAACCAAACTGATAGAATACGCATGGGCAAAAATAGTGTTGCCTACTTTTTTTAACAAAAATTAGTGTTGCCTACTTTTTTGGGCAAAAAATAGTGTTGCCTACTTATATGGGCAAAAATAGTGTTGACTACTTATATGGGCAAAAAATAGTGTTGCCTACTTATATGGGCAAAAAAGTGTTGCCTACTAATGTGGGCAAAAATAGTGTTGCCTACTTATCGGCTGGTATTATACATCCTGACCAAATTAGGTTTAATCCGCTTCCATATATCATACAACTGCCATAGGAACAAATCGTCGAAAATCAACCTCAAAGTAGAGTACCTGGGCTCAGGGTATCCTACTGTCGAGCGTGCTCAACTGTAACCGCCCACTTGTTTTTTATTAAAGTTGAACATAAAAGTCACAGCTGCATAAATATCGATATAAAAAATATAAAATTAATAATAATAATCAAACAAGATACTCAAATATATTTTAATTATTCTTGAATTTTGTCCCACAGTGCGTGGAGTCTTGACCCGCATTAGAATCAAAGGAGGAGCAACATCTGTTCCATTTCATGCACAAAAGTTACTGCAACACAATGCGTTAGGATTTTCCACGCTTTCCCTTGGCTGCATTTTCATTTAATTTTAGTTTTCTATTATTTTTTTTTTTTCATTTTGGCGAGCAACTTAATTAGCAGACGGCGCATATTTTTTATGCGTTTTGTCAGCTTTTTGTCCAAAAGCGAACAATTCGCACCTGCATGACAAATAATACAATGTGGAGAAGTGAAAGGATGGAGGAGTAAAGCAATAAAAAGACACGCTAGTGTTAAGTAAGCTAACATGGAATTAAGGTTAAGTTTTAGTGCCAGACAAAACGCTTCATTATAATTATCCAGCTCAGTGAATCGCATATTAATTTACATTGCAATTTCGTTGGCCACATTGAAATCAAAGCCAAGTGGCAATGCTTTAATTAAGTCAATAAATATGTGAGTCCTTTCACTCTAACACATAAATCATCATAAAATACTCAGCTAATTAGTTTTATGTGTTGCCTGCAAACAGTTTGCGTAAATATTTGTTTTAGCTTAATGTTAAGTCAATCAAAGCCCAAAATTGCTCGTATTTTATTAGCATATTTCACTTTAAGTGTCACATCAAGGATATGTACACATATGTATATATATACAAGGATATTTCATTGTGCAAACTTGGCACTTGCAAATCATGGACAACTTTTGTCTGTTTACCTTTGGCTGCCAAATGTCCTTTTGACTTTTTAAGCACAAATTTATCAAAGCGAAACGAGAAAGAGAGAGTAAACAGCGCAGAGCAGAGAAAGAGACAGCCAATTTAAATGCAAATATCACAATCAGTTGACATGTCACATATGTATTTTTTTTTATTTTGTTGGCAAATATTTAAACAAATTTCTATGCAAATATTTGCCAATTGACTGCTCAAAACAATTTTGCCTTTTTTTTGCTATGCTTATAAATATTTTGCTCAAAAAAATGTGCAAAAAGAAATTCATTTTTATTAGTCTCAGTTCGAGTTATTTCAAGCATTTTATAAACTTAAAAAATTTGTTTTCTTTTATTGTTGCAGTTGGAATGTTGTTACTTTGGCTGGTTTGCATATTAAGCATACGTCATGTGTGCCTTTATTTAATTGTATTTTCTATTAATTTCTCTCAAATACTTGGACTGAAAGCGAAGCAAAAAATATTTGTATGCATTTTTGCAAGTTCAAAGTAAAATATTTGATTTTATTGTATTTATGGGAATTTGACTGCATTGAATGGTTTGAATATTAAGCATACGCAGTGTGCTATCCCAAAGAAAATTGTATGAGCTAGGCTTTAAAAAAAATTGTCCTTTCTTTCACTGTTGAGCCCACTTTTCGTAGAGTGGAGTTGTCTATATGTAAATTAAGCATACGCCATGTGTGCGGCCTTTTAATGTAAATAATAAATGGAGCAATCAATTAAAACTCACACCAAGCGATTTGAGTAGCATGTCCTTTGGTGCAGCTACTATTGTTGTTGTGATTGTTGTTGTAGTTGCTGTTGCTGTTGCCTTCTGGGAAATTTCTGTGTAAATTTCGAATGCAAATCCACTTAATTAAAGCAATTTCAATGCAATTTTACGTCTTCAGAATGTGTTTGATGCATTAAAAATGCATTAAGCGACACACACACACTCACACACGCTATGGAGACAACATTTGTGTAGTTTCCCAGCTGCAACAACAACAACAATTTAGCGACGCATTTTGCAAATGAAAATTGCATGAAGTTTGAAGCTTGAAATTCAACTTGGGACTCTACGCCTATGTCAAAACTTCAATTACTAATGAGGCGAAACACATAAACATTTTAATGGGCATTAACTGAAGAGACAAAAAATCAACATATGTCAACCTCTCTCTCTTTCTACATATATATTTCTCTTACTCTTTAACTGCTTGCGTCGCGTCGATGGCACTCATCACATGTCTTTATTTATTTAGATTTACCGTGTGCTTCAAAAAAAGAGAAAAAAATGTAGCATATAAACACGTAGCTTATGCATTTAAAATAGCATAAAATGCCATAAGCAGCCCAACCTCTGACTGTCCTGATGGCACTTAACGAGCCCAGGACGAAGCTCCAGAAATGTCCTGATCTTCTTGATGCAAAGCGCAATCAAAACGATGACGACGACGACGACGAAGACGTCAGCGACAGCTAAAAAACACTTGAGGCACCTAGCTGAGCATTCCAGCCATGTCACAGAGCAAACACTGTAGCCTCACTTCACGCTAGAGATGGACACGGCTCCAAAGAAACTTTTCAAACTCACGCACGACATATAAAAGTTCAAATTAGAACGTCTTCTAAATAATAAAAAATAGTGTTGCCTACTTACATGGGCAAAAACAGTGTTACCTATTTATATGGTAAAAAATAGTGTTGCCTACTTATATTGGATAAAATAGTGTTGCCTACTGACATGGGCAAAAATAGTGTTGCCTACTGATATGGGCAAAAATAGTTTTGCCCTAATTTTGTACAATATTTAAACGCTTGCAGTTTATTATTTTGTCTTGAAATTTTAAAATTATTTAAAAAAAAAATAAATATTGATAGTGAAGAGGAAACTCTTTTTTCTTGTCTGATTCAGAGTGTTATTGTCGTGCAAAAACTCGCACAATCATCTCTAACTGAAACACACTGCCAGCCACACACGCACACACACTTACTTATATATATATACACACACACACGCTACACACACGCATAAAAATCTGTAATAGGTGCAAATTTGCGAGGTGAGCGCTTTTTGCAGCGAAAACTGAAGGCAAAACAAGGAGAAGGAGAAGGAAGAGGAGACTGTAAATAAAAGGGGCTGCTGGCTGTAGGGTCGAGGGGCGGGGTGAGGCTGCCATTAATGCATTTACTAGTTGGCCAGGTTGTTGTTGCTGTTGTTGTTGGTGTTGGGCTTCTCATGTTGTTTGCACGGTCCAAGCAAACGACTCGACAAGTGCCGCAGCTGCAAGGACACGCCTCGTGCAAAGGTAAGGCTCGAATCTGCAGGGAAATTATCTTCATTATGCTGAACAGTTAATACCCTTAATACCCTGTTGATTGTGTTGAGATATCTCAAGAAACTACGAAAATAAACCGAAAAAAATGTACTAAACGTCACTTTATTTACTTGCTTATTATTTATTAATATTTATTTATTGTTATTATTTTAAAAAATGTTTCTTAAATATTTAATTTGCCTTGGTTTATTGCATGCATTATTTTTTTCATTTGTAGTTTTTAAATAATATTTTTACTGTCGAAAATAATTTTTACAATGCCATCTTTTATGCGTTACGCATTTAGTGGCAAAACTATAACATACTCTGAAAGAGTACTCAAAAATAACACAATATTTACAACTATATGTGAGAGTGTGTGTGTGTGTGTGTGTGTATGTTTATGTGTGTATGTATGTGTTAACGCTCATCTAATTCAAGTGCAAAGAAACAAGCAAAAGTAAGCAAAATAAACGAGCGCTGAAAAGTGCAAAGGTGAAGGCTACTTTTGGCCAAGGGCTTAACCTGTGTGTATGTGTGTGTGTGTGTGTGTGCGTGTGACATTGTGTGTGTGTATAACTTGCTTTTTGGTGTGTCATTTAAATGCATAACGCAGCCAAACGCCTTAATCCAAATGTTGAGCACGCAAAAAAAACATACAAATATTATACAAGAATTGACAGACAAAACAGATATAAAATTGTGTTTTTCTTGCAAAGGAAAATTTGCTAAATAAAATAGAGAGTAAGAAAATTCTAACATGAATTCTTACTGCAGTAAAAATATCTTAAATTATTTAGCTTAAAGGCGAGAGATAGAGCTAAATACAAATGTGTATAATAAGATTTAAAAAAATATAAAATAGGCTCTTTTATTCAGTGAAATGAAAAAAAATTTACATAAAATCTGCAGACAAAACAAGATTAAAAATTAAACTAGAACATTTGTAAATTAAAGATAATAATTTAAAAATATGTTCTATGTCATAAATTTTGTAGACAAAATAAATAATGTACATTTTTGATTGTGTTGATAAATATTAATAGCTTGCATTTCTTACTATGTATATTAAAAAATATATAAATTTACAGATATGTATTTTGAGGATTGCAAATACATCCTTGAGGCAAAATTTAAACATTATTGTAAACAAATCGTTGCAAATAATCTCATTCATGCAGTTAGTATTTATAACTGTTGATAACATTCATCAAATGTGGCCTAAAGAGAGCGCTATTCATTCAACTTACTATGAGAGAAATTATTAAATGGAAGGCAGCACTTGGTTTCAATGTAAACATAAATCAGTTCAATGAATTATTTCTTCAAGCATGTTATAAATTCAGATATTATTCAGTTTATCTGCATTCATCATTCATATGCTTAGTCTGCAATGCATTTTGGTTAAATATTTGCCAAGTTGACCACAATCCAAATGCAGGGCATAAGTTAAACTAAAATAAACCCAACAAAACCAAAGCAAAGCAAACGCAAACGCAAATGGAACTGGAACTATTCATTCAACACAGCACTGGACAAACAACAACAACGGCAACAACAAATATGAGTGTGAGTGTGTGATATCTGTCACACATGGACACACACAAATTCAGGCATTAAGTCGCGCCTCACTGTGCACTGTGGGATTCTTAAACAAATTCTTACCATTAGTTTGAGCAGTTCAAAAATTTATCAAACTTTATTGGAAGATTTTACTTTTATTTTACTATTTTCATTTCATTTATTTTTGATAACAAAAAAATATATCAATGTTCGAAAATTTAAGAAAAATTAAATATTTTGAACATATTTTCGAAGTTTCATGGTTTAGCATTCAAGTCACAGAAATTCCATGATATATTTTCATTTAAAGCAAAATTATTAAATAAAAGTATTTTTTTTAATTAATAAATTCATTCAAAATAAATTTGGCAACGTTTTTTAACATCAATAAATTTTCAAAATTTTCAAACCTCTCAATAAAATGTTTTAGTATTTGGGTTGCATTGGACTTTATTTACTTAATTATCTGCTTAGCTTTTTAAAAATAACGCTTAAAACCTTTTGAAGCGATTTACGAGCCAAAAAAAAATCTAAAAACATTTTTAATTTATGCAGATTATTTGTTGAAAGCAACCCACTGTGCAATGTTGCTGCCCCGGGGCCACTGTGAGGTCCCAGCAAATTGTAATTACAGTCTGTGATGCGTATTTGGCACCAAATGCGATGCGAATCGACAGAGCGACAAGTCAATGACGCTAATTCGATTGGCAAGCCGCTAAAATTAAGTGCCGACCACGCTGCGTATGCTTAATAAAGTGTAGAAAATACAAAACAGAAATCGTTGCATACTTTAAGGAGCAACATTGAAATTTCAAGCAATTGAAGTTGTGAACTGCAAAACGTAGAGACAACACATCCGCCGGATGTCTGTGCCAATGGGTGAACGACTGAGAGGGAGAGAGAGTTAGAGAGGGAAAAAGAAAGAGAGAGAGAGAGAGAGAGAGAGAGAGAGAGGGCTGATTGTGTGCTAAGCTATTTTCGAACAGAAATTGCTTTGTAATTTGAATTTGATTTTGGCAAACAATTTGACAATGCGGAAATTGAAATCGCACACTGCTGCTGCCGTTGCCAACATAATTACCAACGGAAACTCTACGCTGTCAAACAACAACAACAACAAGGAGAACCAGTAAGAAAGCTACTGCCAAGCTGCTCGACTGTTAGATGTCCTGTAGTCATTATTATGCAGCTAAAAAATCTTAAGAAGTAAATAAAGAAAACTACAAAATAAAATATAAGTGAAAATTTTTGCATCACAATTTCGTTATTTTAAATATATATATATATATAGTTATGTTTTTATAAATAACAATTTAATAATTATTTAATTACAATAATAAAACAATTAAAATAAAAAAGCATAAGTAACAAATTAAAAAATGTATCTTTAAGATTTAAGTGTTAAAATTAAAACAAACAGACAAACCTTGTCACAAACTTATAAGCCTGTCAATTATTTAAATACTGGTTCAAAATGGAGTGCAATAACAACTTCTGGCTTAGAGATTGTGGCAAGAAGAAGCTGCAAACGCGAAGCGCGTTAAGAAACTTTCGCGGTTCCGGCATTTGCTAAATTGACTGACAATGCACACACACACACACACTCACACACACACTTATACAGTCAGCATCCACTTAGCAAAAGTTCATATAATGGTCGACCCAGAACAACAGCAGCAACAACAACAACAACAACAACCATTGAGGCACTTCAACTGCAACCCGCGCATCCATTTAATTGAAGTGAAATAACATTTTGTGTCAGCAACTGTATTGTTGTGCTTGTTGTGTGTGTGTATATATATATATATGTTTGTGTGTGTGCGTGTGTGTGTGTGTTAATGTGTTTACGCTGCAACGGCTGGCACACATTGCGTATGCGCAACACTGCACATCACTTTTCCAAAACGCAAGAAAGTGAAAATGTTTTGTACTCACATCTGGCAAATGTGTTGCAACAACGAGTAACATGCAATTTGCCGCATTCACAACGCGACACTCACAAATGCGGGTTGAGTGTATTCAACTGAATGATGCTGACTGTGACTCTGAGTGTGAGTATGAATGTCTGTGTGTTCTGTATATTTTGTGAGGTTTAAGTCAAGTTATATTGAATGCCGCATAGAAGAGCGAACTCTTTTCCGACTTCTCCATAGTTTCTGCCATTAAAAGCAAACACATCAATTTGGCTAATGAATTGCAGTTAAATTTTGGAAAAAAACAAATCTCACCAACTTCAATCTGTCATAGCTTTCTCAAAACTCAACCGATTCTCATGCGGAATATCATTTTCTTCATGATTTGGTCCCCTAATTAGTTCTGCATTCAAATATTAAACACTTAAAAAATTTAATATATTTTCGATCCTAAGCCCACTATCATCCAATTTTCCATACTTACCCCTTGACATTTTTTCGAAAACTTTGAACTCTCATAACTTTGTCAAAACTTAACCGATTTTCAAGCGAAATACCATTTTTTTCATGTTTTGGTTCCCTAATTAGTTCTGCATTCAACTATTAAACATTTAAGAAATTTGATATATTTTCGATCCTAAGCCCACTATCATCCAATTTTCCATACTTACCCCTAAACATTTTTTCAAAAACTTTGATCTCACATAACTTTGTCAAAACTCAACCGATATTTATGCGGAATATCAAGTTGTTCATTGTTTTGCCTCCAAACTCGTTCTGAATTCATGTTTTATTAAATTCGTTTTGTCGCAATGTGACTGTAATTTGTTATTGCTGTTTTAATCTATCTATAATTTATATTCAGCTCTCACATTTTTCAATTGTAGGCATCAATCTTAAGGAGTTCAGTGGCAAATGGGTTGTCGACGCTGCATTTAGCAAGGCCTTGGCTTAGATTTTATTATCATTGTACTTTGTGCTCCAGTTAAACACAAAGCGAAGAGAACAGAAGAGATGAGGAGAGAAGCAGGAAGCGGAAATGCGAGAACTCATATTGTCAAGTGTGGACTGTGCACACATTTGGTCAAGTTTTTTGCATTTGCCTCAACTCAACTTTGTGCTTTTATTTTAATTCGTTTAAACTGCAAAAAAAAAAAGTGTGGTGAAGGAGGCGTAGAAGGTTGATAAGTAAAGAGAAGGGAAGTGAGGCAACTGTCTCACTCGGCATGCTCAAGGTCCGAGCACCGAGCAGTGGACCATTACGTTAAGTGCCGTGTGGCAGGACACTCCTGCAGGATATGCGCTGCATTTGTCACTGTGGAATGCATTTTAGCAAAATGTTTTTGGGCTCGCACGTTTGAATTACATGACACAAATAGCAATGTGGCAACGGCCACAACAATAACAAGATGAATAAGCGAGAAAGAGTTATAGTCTGAACTGAAACTGACTATAAGATACCCATTACACAATCCATATATATAAAACTGTTTGTCCTGAGTGACTGACTGATTTACTGATACTTGTGCAGTCCAAACGTTAAGATGAAGAAGGCTAAAATTTTGACAGAACATTGCTAAGATGATGAAATAGTGTATCAACTTGCTTATAATTTAAAATTATTTTTCTCAATATTAATAGGTTAGTATTTAATTTTATTTTGCGGAACTGACGGATTTTCAATTTTATGTTTCAGTTTTTTTTTTTAATAAATCTATATACCTTATATACTTTTTAAAGTAACGGGTATAACAAGCAGTTAACACACTTCTCTCTGTTTCTCTCTCTCTCTCTCTCTTACTATCTATCTTTCTCTTGTTGCCTTTGTGCGGCAGCTGAAATTAATATTTGCACTCAAAATGCAATTTTCCAGGCATTTCCCACCCCCTACCACCACCCCCCTTTTCCACCAACCATCATTCTCTTCCTGTTGTGTTGCACTTGCTTTTCATTTTGCATTTTCCGTTTAGCAGCGTGACAAATGCTACATGCTATGCGCACTCGTAAATGAATTTGCCATTTCTCAAAAACACACACACACACACACACACAGCACATTTTTGCTGTCCATTCAAGCACAGTTGAGTGCACAGCTACCCTGCGTATACTCTATATATAGTATACCCTGTATAAACCCTTTAGCATATGGTCAGGTGTCAAGGTTCCAGTCAGGCAAACATCTAGGCATAATTAAGCATCTGCTCCAGCTGCCTGCACAATAATTGCATTATTCATGAGATTCTCTTCCTTTCTCTATATATATGTGTGTGTGTGTGTGTGTGTGTGTGTGTGTGTGTAAGTGTGTGTGCTATTTTAGCGACTCAATTTCATAAGAAGCCAGTGTTCAAATGCTGTAAACAGTGTAAACAACTAGTACAAGCTGAAGAACAAGTAACAATGTTGCACAGTGGGCATAATTAACTATTTAGCGGAAATATCCGTTCTTTTTTTTAAAAGCTCGAAAAAATAAATGAGCTTCATAAACGAAGAAAATACACTGTACTATCGATTGTCGATCACCCTTGGTTTAATGGTTTTTTATATTCTTTTAATTTAAACACCACTTACTAGTAAGACTCTATTTCATCCACTGTACGCTGGTAACAAGTTCAAGAACTCAATTTGGATAGTTGCAGCTGAGAAAGAGCAGAGGCAGAAGAAACAGCAGATTTGGAAGGAGTAAAGAAGGTTACCAGGATAAGCCAGCATTCAGATCTTAACTTTGTCGCCTTTTTGTTGCCTACTTCGCGGCGTGTTTTAATCTCACAAGCAAATTCATATTAAAACTCTGTCGTTGCAACTCGCAAATTGCAACAAAACTTGTTAATTTTGCATACCAACTGCAGTGTGCGCACTTTATACACACACACACATACACACATACACACATACACACATACTCATACACACTCGTACTCTGTTGTATTTACTTTAAGAGTTTTCGCTTTTTGTTGCTGTTTTTTACTGCAACATTCTGATGGCAATACAGTTGTGTGACCAATCTAATGCATTTTTTGTTGATTCAACCAAATGTGGCAGCTAAACGAGAGTGGCAATAACATCATTAGCTACAACTGTGGTGGCAATTATCTTATATGAGATGATTATATTCGAACGTCACTTAATGATCTAGTCGATTAAATATTTATTAATTTTCCATAATAATTTAAGCTATCGATATATATAAAATATTATAATTAATATTGTAAAGAAGTTTGTATTAAAAAAAAATAATAAAAATTGCAAATTTATAACTAAAACATTAAATATCTATTACCTGTCTCAGATGAATTAAATTATTTTTTTAATAAATAAATTTATGTAAATAACATCTAGAATTGAATAATGAAAAGTATTGCAATTCTTTAAACTGTTTTTTTTAAATATTTTTTAACTATTTTTATTAATTTATATAATTTTTATAAATTTTAAACTAAAATAAACATATTTAAATAATTTGCAATTTAATTTAAATTTTTTAATAAATAAATTAATATAAATAACATCTAGAATTGAATAATGAAAAGTATTGCAAATCTTTAAATTGTTCTTTCTTATATTATTTTCAACGATTTCCATTTTATTTCAACTAATGCAAATAAATTAATAATTATCTCACTATAAGCTTAGTCATCTGAATTTTCATCACTTTAACACTCAATATACCCAGTTTAAACTGGCTAACTGACATGGCCGAGACGAGTTCACTTTTTGGCTCATCACTGTCAACTGACAGCAACAACAACTGCTCAAAAAAAAAAAAAAGCAACATGACCCGCAGTTGCTGCAGATACAAATAGAGATGCAGTTACAGATACAGATACAATTACAGCTACAGTTTGCAGTTAGAGATACAGTTACCGGAATTTGCGTTAGTTTCTGCGATTTTAAACTCGGTACATGGAGAAAACTTGTCTCGCCGCCAGCCAAAACAAACATGCAACGGAAATGCTAATGAGCCTCTCTGTAATTAATTTTCACAAAACACACACATGCTCAAAGCAACAGAGAGCGAAAGAGCGAAAGAGAGAGAGAAAGAGAACAACATTTTCTAGTGAAAATGCAAAGCGAGAATTGAAGATGTGCACTACGAACTTTTTGATGCAATTTCAACTAATTAAAATTGTATTACCTGGAAAATACTATAAACTGGCAAATGAAAATGTAAATTACACTCGTGTTAATAGTATTTGTCTTGCATAGCAAAGACCAATTGAATTTGCCAAACCAAAAGCCTTCAAACGTTCACATTACGTATACGCCATGTTAGCCGAAAAGTCAAAAAAAAAGAAATAAAGAACGATCTGCAAATCTGCATGACAAATAAAGCAAAGCATTTTCAAGGGCAAACGAAACATATTCATGAGTACACTCATAATACGGTCATGAATCACAGTCGTGTTTGTATTGAAAACTTGCATATCCAAATAAATACGCGTATAATTTGACAATAATCCAACAGAACAAACAACAAAGAGCGACTAAAAAAATACAAGAATGCGCTACAATATTTGAATTGTAATTTGGATCAATTCTTATTTTAAATATCATTTGGTTTAAAAAAAATAATTTAAATTTGCTTAATTTATTAGATTTCAACCGAACATTAAATTTTAACTATTTAAGCAGCAGTTTTTAAATTTTTCGCTAAGCTTAAATATATTTTTAAAATTAATTTGAAATGTTAAGTTAATTTTTGTCAACTGCATTTAAATACTTAAATATATATGTTTTCAAATATTAGTTTGGGCATTTTCTTTAACTTAAACTAATGATTTTATTTATATATTACTGATTTAAGGGCATTTTCCGCTAAAAACTTTTAAATCAATAATAGGTTTTTTAAGTTAGCTAAACTGAAATGTGTCTTAAGTTATACAATATAATTTTTATAATTTAAATAAATTGGAAAAAAATTGTGACTTAAATCATACTAAACATTTTATCGTAATTTATTTTTATATAAAAATATTTATTATTTAAGAACTAAACGTAATGTTACGGTAATTTAATATTTATGATTAAAAATTTTTTTAATGTCGACTTTTTTTTAAATAAAAATGATTTCCTACATAAATATATATATTTTTTTAATTTTCTGCTTACTTAAAATATTTTTTTCTTAGAGCTGTTGATATTGCCTACAGTTGTAGGGGATCTCAGCTGTGCTCAAGCAGCGAGATGAAGCGGCAAACTGAAGCAGAAGCTGGTGGTTTGGCTTTTTCACATTGTAGGCAATTTATTGTACATGAAATGAGCATAAAAAAGCTGGCATAAAATCAGAAAATAATCCAGTGGCAAAATCGAGGCTGCCACAGCAACAACCGCAGCAGAAAAACAAATTCGAATGAAAAACTTTCTAATGAGTCCGCATTACAATTTCAAATTTGTAGCGCAAATTATTATAAAAGTTTTTTGTGTGTTCTGAACAACATACTCGTCCTGTTCTTCCTGTCTTCCCCGCGTCCTGTCGCCTTCTCCTTCTCTTCTCCTCAAACTTGTGCACAAGTCGGCATACAAATGCCACAATCATTTCTATCTCCCACACACACTCTCTCTCATACACACACACACACACACACACAGGCAGAGTCACGCATAAAGTCACACAGATACTGTAACATTTAATGTTACGGATACATAAACTTGTAGATACATTTACAAGTATATTATGGCGCAGCCTAGTTTTTTGTCAGTCATAGAGTTTTCACATACCCTGTAATTATGAAAGTTGGCTTAAAAGGCATGTTGCTTCCATTTCCTTTTAGTCTTAGAAGTAAATTGCTTAATCTTATTTAACTTGTTACCATGTTAACTTACTTTATTTCAAATTTAAATTTATTATCTTTTGACGTTAAATAAATTAATAATTGGCTTACATATAAGTGTAGTTCAAATTTTAAAACAGGGTATTTTTTTGGTTCAGTTTTTAATTTAATTTTTTTTAACTACTTTGCGCACTTTTAGAAGTTTATTTTGTTTATGGTAGATGCACGTTGTTATGAGTATTTATGACTTTTTTCTATAGTTTCGGCAGTTAATTATTAATTTATAATTATTTGCCAGGCAGGCAGAAAACGAAAGAGAGAGAGCGAGAGAAGGAACAAGGGAGAGCGAGTTAGGCACTTGAAACAAAAGTTTCCGATAACCCATTAAAATGTTGCAACAATTTTGCTTTCAATTGGAGCCAGCAATTAAATGTTTTTGACAGTTTTGGCCATTTAAATGTTTGTAGCGGGCACAGCCAAAAAAAAAAATAAAACAAAAAATAAATGAGAGCTCGACAAATTGGTTTAGCACGGGCTATGAGAAAGGGACGGGGAAGAGGGAAAGGAAGAGGAAGCGAGAACCGTGCAATCTCAAAACGAAATAAAATAAAACCGCGCACAACAATTTACACCTAATTCAGTTTATTATTTCATGATTTCATTTATTTCAGCCTGCGGTCAACACTTACAAAAAAAACACATATTATTTGAAATAAAAAAATATTCAAGCTAAAAATTTAATACTCTTACTTTTAAGCTTAGATTAAGTTAAGATTTTTGATCAAATTTACATATATACTTTAGTTGACGAATTTTTAAACAATTTTAAATGTAGAAGTTGACAGCACTTTAAATTTAAGTTGGCAGGGCTGCCTTAACTTAATTTAAGGTATTTAAAACTTGAGAAATAGCCTAATATTTTTTTCTTATTAATAAATTAAGAACATTAACTTTAAATTAAACTTGCAGTTAATTTCCTTTTTAGATTCAGTTGAGAAATAAATGTACAAGTTGGCAGCCCTCTGACAGTAAGTGGACAGCGCTCTGTCAAACTGCATGACAAATCAGATATTGTCTTTCTTAGAGTATTTAAATAAGTAAAGCAGCCTTAAATTCAGTGAAAAGTGAATTTGAACGCTAAAGTTTGAGTCGCGGAATCACAGAATGAAACTGTAAGGCAGAGTGGCATGTGGGGGCGGAGGGGCGGAGGGGCGTGGCAAAGAGGGGGGTCAGTAAATAACTCAGTTGCGAGTTTTGTCCGTGTTTATTATGTATGTATGTATGTATGTATGTATATATGTAATACGAAATTGTTGCATAAGTAATTTGTGTGCCACAAAAATGCGTGTTTGAGTGCTGTATTTTTTGAATATTTAAATCATTTTAGTTTTGTGCGGCACTTGTTGTTGTTGTTGTTGTTGTGTGGCATCAACCGCAGTCGGTTGCACTTGCTGCGCTATCAATTATTTAAGCAAAATGACCGCCAAATTTGTGCCACATTGCCCCTACGGTTGTTGTTGTTGTTGTTGTTGTTGCCACATTGCCGCAGTTTTGTGCATTTAGCGCGTGACGCATGAATTTAGATTAAACAATTTAGCGGCCAAGTTGAATCCGCCTTTGCATTTGCCATTGTTTATTATTTATGATTATTTATGCATAATTTTTACTTCATCTATTCCGTTGATTTTAACTATTTGTTGCCACTTGCCACTTGCCAGCTGGCAACAAAACGAGGACAAGCAAATAATTGTGATTTCGTTTAATTATTATTGTTATTATGTGTGGCATCAACAAACTATTCAAATGCGCATTTATTACTCAAATAGTATTATTAATAATCCCAAAATCGGTTTTCTTTTAGACTCCACTTTAAAAATTAGTGCTATATATACTCACAACATTTTTTAGAACACTTTATTATATTATTTAATTCCAAAATAATACGCAATAAAAATATATCGCTTTTAAGGGGAATTCAGCACTGAATTTATTAGAATTTTAGGATGTTTCAATCATGGCTAGGAATACAGATTAAAAATGTTTTTCAGCACAACTTATCTAGATTATTTCTAAAATAATTTTTTATAAGCAAAAATTAATTATTTATGTCGAGATTCTCAAGAAACTTTATAGATTTCAAATGATATTAAGTTTAAAAAATGTGCTGTTATCGATTTTATAACTCAACTCTTCAGAAAAGTAATCTGAAATATAAATTATGATATTAAAAATATGTCTGCCTTTAATGGCTTATCGATTAGGTACATTCGATAGGTCAGATTTGATATTGCATTCAAGACTTGCATTCAATTTAGGTACCTGCTTCTTAGTCATTTATCAGCATTGAATGCAGCATTTAGCAGTTGTGTGTTATCGATTAAAAGGAGCTTAAGGAGCAGACAGTGAGGAGGAGAGGGTGGTGGAGGAGGAGGAGGAGGGGAAGATTGGAGATTCATGGCACGGATACCGTTAGATGCATGCTACCAATGCAAAATGCAATGTCCAGGCCATTGTGTGGTGCCATTCAGTTGCTTTGTTAATTGCACTAACAAACGTCTTCTTGTTGGCCTGGTCAATGTGTAGAGAAGAAGGGGAAGGGTAAGAGGAAGAGGAAGGCTCAAATGGCACTTGATGTGCATTCGACATTAGTTCGTTAGTTGCAGCAACACTTAAGCGATAACGGTTTTGAGAATGTAGCTTAAGGTGCAGTTTAGAGTCCAACTCGGGGTTCGAGTTTGGGTCCGTGTCCGGTTACGGGTTACGGGTCTAAAGAGCGGCGACCTCTTGGCGTTGCGGGGCCAATTTGATGGCAACAGAGCAAAAGTCAGTTTAAGAAGCAGAAGCAGAAGAAGAAGCAGAAGCAGAAGTCAGCACACAGATATCTGCATAAATGTGTGTGACTGCAGGAAGCACAAGCATGAATAATAAAGGGCCAACACACACACACACACACACACTCACACACACACACACACACACACACCCATACAGCAACATACTAATACACCCAGACAAAAATCTTATAACATTTAAATATCTACACTTTGATTTAAATTATACTGTCTTTTAGCTTGGCCTTTATTATTTATAAATTAAATATATTTGAATTAAACTTAAATTCATATTAAATACATAATGATAACATTTCTAAATTTAATAATAAACTTTTGGATTTAAAAATAATTTAAAGTGAAAATATAATTTATAATATTATTTATATATTTATATTTAAGTTAATTTTTTAAAACAGAATTCAATACATTTTATATTTTAGAATGTATTTTTGTTATATATTTTTTTCTCTGTGTGTATGTATAGGTATGCTTGTGTGCAATGGCGACAGTAACAAAAGAGCTGAAAATTAAAAAGAGACAAGCAATTAAAATGGCTTACAACGCTGCGCTGCGCTACAACAACAACAACAACAACAACAACAGGACTAACAACAACAATAGTCGACGGCAACAGCTGTAACTGTAATTGTTGTT
Source organism: Drosophila falleni (assembly GCA_035045575.1). Taxonomy (NCBI): domain Eukaryota; kingdom Metazoa; phylum Arthropoda; class Insecta; order Diptera; family Drosophilidae; genus Drosophila; species Drosophila falleni. The sequence continues at coordinate 13,852,452 of JAWNOV010000011.1, forward strand.
GCCGCTTTCCCTCACGGCATCTCCTGCTCCTCTTGCTCCTTTTGCTCCTCTTCCTCATCCTTCCACCTTCTCCTCCTTCTGACGTTGCTCCTCAGGCATAATTGCTGACAGGATGCGACGCACGCGACCACTTCCGCCTGGCAGCTGCAACAGTGACACAAGGGGGGATTCCCCTACCCTCTTACCTATCCTTACCCACCCTTATTTGGGGTTGGGGTTGCTTTCATAACGTTGGCACATTTTACGTGCAAAATAAATGGCAATCCGAGTGCAACAGAAATTAAGTGCAGTGCAAACAATAAAAGCCCAGGAGCAGCTCCTGGTCACGACTTTTGCTGATGCGTAAGTTGTCCTTGTCTGTTGTCCCCTTGTCCCCTTGTCTCCTTCTCCCGCTCTCCCGTTGTCCGCTTTCCTTTGGTCACCGCAGTAGCTTCACTTTCCTGTTGGCTTTGCATAATGCGCATACGCAGCGTAAGCAGCCCAACATCAAGTGTTACTTCCGCTTTTAAGCGCCTGATGAGCGCATTTCCAGCAACAGCAACAACAATTATGTATTACAATTGCACAGCAAAAGAACAACAACAATAGTTAGGTCAGTCCAACAAGCCGAAATTTGCATGCTCTTTGGATCGATGATGGTCAAAAAAATAAAATTTTGTATGTGAATAAAATTTAAATGCAGAATCAAATCAGGAACAAAATGTCACTTCGCATTAGAATCGGTTGAGTTTTGACAAAGTTATGAGAGTTCAAAGTTTTTAAAAAAATGTCAAGGGGTAAGTATGGAAAATTGGATGATAGTTGGCTTAGGATCGAAAATATATCAAATTTTTTAAATGTTTAATATTTGAATGCAGAACCGATTTGGGAACCAAAACATGAACAAAATGGTATTTCGCTTGAAAATCGGTTGAGATTTGACAAAGTTATGAGAGTTCAAAGTTTTCGAAAAAATGTCAAGGGGTAAGTATGGAAAATTGGATGATAGACGGCTTAGGATCGAAAATATATCAAATTTTTAAAATGTTTAATATTTGAATGCAGAACCGATTTGGGGACCAAAACATGAACAAAATGGTATTTTGCTTGAAAATCGGTTGAGTTTTGACAAAGTAATGAGAGTTCAAAGTTTTTGAAAAAATGTCAAGGGGTAAGTATGGAAAATTGGATGATAGTGGGCTTAGGATCAAAAATATATCAAATTTTTTAAATGTTTAATATTTGAATGCAGAACTAATTTGGGGACCAAAACATGAACAAAATGGTATTTTGCTTGAAAATCGGTTGAGTTTTGACAAAGTTATGAGAGTTCAAAGTTTTCGAAAAAATGTTAAGGGTCTTTCAAGTCTTTCTTCTATTTTTCTGAATTTGCAGTCTTGCTGTCTGACAAACACATTGATAAAATTGTTAATCCCTTTGCGTTATACTCTGTAGAATGAGCCACAAGGAAGAGCCATAATAAAATACATGGAATATGAGCACTGCCTGAAATGCAATGAAAATTTAAAAGTAAATTGCGAGTTGTGCAGTGGCAATTCGTGGTGTCCTTTCCTGTGTGGGGAAAGGATAAGAAGGGAGTAGAAGAGGAAGGAGAAATGCAGCCAACAACGGCAATCATAATAATGGCACAAAATTTCAACAGCAATGCCTATCGGAAGTAAATCTCGGTGACCGCAATCTGTGCAACAGTCACAACATACACAACACACAAGTGCGAGCATGTGTAAAAAATATATAAATAAATAAAAATAACGACTTAAGATCCATAAATGTCATGTAAAGGGAGCTTAACTTTCTTTGCTTTCAGTAATATGCGCAATGTACACATATTTTATTAGGTAGATATAAATATATATATAAGATTACATAATTGATATGATCTTATAGTCCCATTTTATTATTTAATTTCAAACAAAGCAGTTATTATAAAAGTATGATTTTAAAGCTGAAAAATATATTTCAAATGATGAAGTTTTAAAATTATTTTATTTTTAGTGACGATCGGCTAAAATTTAATATGATATCGATATTAAAGAGGAGAATTTTCATTTTTAGCACAGGAGACATTAATTTTTAAAAATGTAACATTTGATGTGACTTTCTGATTCATATGTGATAATAGGAGAAGCTATGTACATTTTTGCTCAGTGGAATTGGGCTATTGAAGTGCACCTCTCTTAATTTAAGTGTATGACAGTTGAAGGTTGTCGATTGAATGGTAACTTTCTTATTGAGCTTAACTATTTGTCACGACGCCGTTGGCGACTATAAGCGATTTCGTTTTATTTTTCCGTTTCTTATATATTTTTCTTTGTTTTTTTTTTTGTTTTTGTTCCTGTGCAACCTTGGGAAACAAGGACGACAACGTGCCTGAAACGTGGTGTCCACTTTGATTGCCGACTCCAATTAGCGTAATATTCGCAATATGCTTTTCCCTGCATTCGCCTTTTATTATTTTTTCGAAATTCCGTTTTCACGACTTGTCGCCTGTTGGCGGTCTCTCCTGTCCTCTCTCTCTCTCTTTTTCATTCTCTCTACCTCTCTCACACACATTCTCCCCCTCTATATTGGCTACGTTTTCTCACAGTGCAGTAAGTTCAAGCAGCAGCTTGTTTTAATTGCTCGACAAGAAAATGTTCACATAAGTGTCGCGCACTTTTCTTTTATGTGCAGTGTCATCGCGAATTTCTTCGAAATTACGTGAAAAATTCAAACTAATTAAGGTAATTAAACTTTTAGCAAAGCATTCAAAGTAGACTTTTTAAATATAATAAAAAAGTATAATATTAAATAAGCAACAAAAATATAAAAAAAACTGTTTAGAATATTCAAAAAAAAACTTGTACACTTCTTTCTCCATTATCTGAAACAAAATATTGTCATGATAAAGTACCAAAGTTACTACTGTCAAGAGATAAAAAATTTAAGCAAAATCACTTCCACTGATAACACAACGAACAATAAGTTATGTTCAAGAGAGCAGTCACCAATATGGCTGCCATGGCTGCATTAGAAGCTATCTGTTGATAAGCTCCTTAATCGAACATGACTATCGAGACTCTGACTATCGAGAGCGAGAGAGCGCGATCCAATATGGCCGCCATGGCGGCAAATTCATTCACAAAATTTGCAAAGATAGTACGCTGCACACGGTGCGATCGGTTGCTTAATAGATTAACAACAATTGTAGCGCTGATAGTAGAGTATTAAGAAATTGGGCCGCATTATCAGTCAACCCAAAACAATAACAAAAATAATTAATCACGGCATGAAAATGATCGACTGCAAGTTAACAGACACAAAATTAATGCAGTAAACTTGATCTATAAACAAAATTTAATCGACAGACGTTGTTCGTACACTCTTATTTCATGGTAAGTCAGTTAATTAATATATCATTTAAATTTAATGCTGGATAGTACAGTATAGGCCACAAACACTTGGTAGACTTAATATTAAATTGACTTAAATCATTATTTACATGCAAGGGGCACAGCTCCTTCTTCTTCTTCTTCCTCGTTATTTATTCCTCATCTTTGATGCAATTCTCAACCAGTTCACGCAAATTTGGATTCTCCATGGCTGCAGCAATTCGTTCCTTATCATTTATTTGCTTGTTAACTATAATATTTATAGAGTTTATATTAAATTGATTCGATTAATTAATTATAATAAAATAATTACTTTCTTCCTCCGTTTGATGTGCGCCTTTTTTGATATAGATATCCAATTTGATGTTATGGGGTAGACCACGTTCCACCTTAACCCGTATACAGAGTCCAATAAGCGTGGCAAGCGAACAATGCGGCACCGTGGGGTTAAATTCAATGCGCACCTAAAATATAAATAAGTTATTAATATATTTACATATAAAATAAAGCTAAAAAGAAAAAAAAATTAAATTTAAAAAAAATAAAAGGCTTTATTATACAATTTAAAAAAAGAATTTACATCTATGATTTTAAAAAAACAATTAATTGACCAACTATAAATATTATGGTAAATAGCACTTACCACAGAGACATTGGATTTTGTTGGGGTCATAACAAAGATGCCATCCTCATAGATAACATTCAAATCCTCCAAAGTGCAAGGTTTCTCCGGATCCCGTATGGTGCGCAATAGATCTGAAAAGATAATGTTGGTTAAATTACATAATGTAAAGGGATTTATTACAATATAGACTATACTTACCATAGATGGTCTCTTGGAGATCTGTCGCATTGCGGTAACCAAGCTCGTGGAGCAGAGCGTCTTCGCCAAAAGCAATTACTCCACTGTCCAATGACATTTCACTTGTTTTCCGCACAATTTCTGCAGCTACTGTTGTGCTGTTGTTGCTGCTGCTGCCGCTGGCGACGCCGCTGTCCGATTCAGAGAGTTTGCGCTTAATGTAAGACAACATATTTAACGTGCTGTTGTTGCTCTAATTATTCCCAGTGTGTAGGTGTGTGTGTGTATAGGTGTATTCTGCTGTTTGGCACGTTTGATTGGATTTCTCTTATCGCTTTTAGTGTTTTTTTTTTTATTTTTTATCTTTAACGATTTGTGTCTGTGTGTCTGACTGTGTATATGTTTGTCTGTGTGCTTGGGCTATGCAGCATAAACTTTATTACTCTTGTGCACTTTGTTTAGGCGTTTTAATTAAATGGTTTTGCATAGTTTTTTAATTATCATCACAACTCGACACATTGAACACAGCAAATGTAACAAAACAGCTGATTTTTGTTTTGGTTGCGTCAGGGCTGCAAGAACACCAGTCGGAATATACCAAATAAAATACCAAAATACTAGGTAGCGAAATGAGCGCAGTTCTGTTGTGCGCCGAGAGCGTTGACAGTTGGGACGTCATGATAATGTTAGTAATGCTGCCCTGGTCAAGATAAAACGATAAAAGATATTTAAGAAATACTGATAATAAATAAAATACTAATAACTCTTATGTTTTCATTTTCTAAAATTATCTAGTTTCTGCAATTGCAGAAGTAGCTAAATCTTAGCCTCTTAAAAGCTCAATTTGCAACTCTGATTAGAACTGCAGTGCATTTGGCAACCCTGCTGCTTGTTATCAGTGTTTGCGCTCTCTGCTCATGTGTTTTGCGCTTAGAGAAATTGTATTTACATATATATATAATAGCTGCGCCGGCTCGTTTCACTTTTTGTTGCAAAATTAAAGCACAATCGGCTTAAAGCACAATTAATAATTGTGGATAGTGTAAGTGTCTGAAGTAAAATCACTTTAAATATTCTATAAAGAAATTACAAATACAAATATAAATAAAAATGGCGACTACTGTGGAGCAGTTGATAGTTTGACAGGGTATCATAAATTTGAGCTTTATACAGCTGCACGCTGCCCATTGTACTTAGCTATCGATGTGTTTTGTAGTAGGCTTTGATTTTCAGAATTTCAGCACCTAAACGGCAAGACATTTATTTTAGAATCATTTCGTTTTTGTTAGTCTTACGAATTGTTTCTTCTTTGTGAAAGCTCGTCGAACGGAAGCAAATCTCGCTTTTTTACCCCTTTTGAAAAATAAAGGAAAAAAGTTCGTAAAAAGCGAAAAAAGCTTATCGAAATTGATCGCGAACGAAAGTGGTAAATAAGGTAAGCACTAAAGGAGAAGCATAAAAGTTAATTTCTTAGTGTGTGTCAAAGAGAGTACAAAAGAAACATGGCGTCCACTAAACATTTTTCGGGAATCGTGCCGTTATTCGCTGTATGTATGTGTGTGTGTGTGTGTGTGTGTGCGTGCATAAAAGTTTGGCTTTGCGCTCTTTTCCAAATTCTTTTCATAGGCAGCTCACAGTTTATTAATAGTGTTTGTTCAGTGCATTCGGACATTTTTCTTCTCTTGTGAAAAATTTTTAAAGGACTATTTTATTTAGTCAAATGTTAGTAATTTTTTTTTAAATTTATTTTCTTGTTTTTAGTTTATCAAATTTTTGAATTTTAGTATTTTTACAAAAATGGTTGAAACATTCGTTGTCTTGATATTGTTTTGTGCATTAATCATAGTTTTTAATAATTTTCCAACTTACATGTTTTTAGTTAATTTTTTTGTCAAAATACATGCCTGAGCAACTGTCTCTTTTCAGTTCATATACTAAAATGGTTGCCGATAATATTGATGCTGGCGCTGTTGCCGTTGCTGCCGCGGATCAATCCTCGGCTCCGTCCGGTGTTTCCATTAAGGACGAGCTGCCAGCTGGAAATTACATCCTGGTTTCTGTTGACATCGACACCACTGGACGTCGTTTAATAGACGAGGTGAGTGTATTTCCAGTGACTGGAGTGTGGAAAGGTCAATGACCATAACCCCACTTTAAGCTGCGCGTTCCAATGGAATTTCACTCTTTCACTCTCTATTTCTCCCTCTCTCTCTCTCTCTCTCTCTCTCTCTGTCTGTCTGTCTCATTTGATAGATTGTCCAATTGGCTGCTTACACACCGTCGGATCATTTCGAGCAATACATAATGCCGTATATGAATCTAAATCCGGCTGCACGTCAGCGCCATCAAGTTCGCGTCATTTCCATTGGATTTTTTCGTATGCTGAAGTCGATGCAGACGTACAAGGTGAGATACAGATATTAATTATTAAACCAAGATAGAAATATACATACATTTGTATGTTACTACAGATTATAAAATCCTGTTACCCTGCAGATCATTTCTACAGCTTAACATTTTGCTGTTAACATAGATATTAAATTCCTTACTGTTGCTTAACATTTTCCCTATACCCTGCAGATCATAAAATCAAAATCAGAGGTCGCTGCACTCAAAGACTTTCTTGACTGGTTGGATCAGCTGAAAGCGAAGAATCCCGATGCAGATGGCATTGTGCTGTTCTACCACGAGGAGCGTAAATTCATACCCTATATGATATTGCAGTCGCTGGTGAAGTACGGCATGCTGGATAGATTCAACAAGACGGTCAAGTCCTTTGTGAATAGCTTCAATTTGGCCAAAAACTCAATTGGCGATACCAAGCATTACAGTTTACGTAATCTATCAAAGATTCTGACCAAAACCAAAGAGGAGCAACAGGAGAATGTGGCCGAAACTAACAACAATAAACGTATTAAGAATGGCCTACAAAAGGAGCGTGATGAATTTGATGGCAATGCGAGTGTTCGAGCCAAGTTAGCATACACTGTGGCCATGCAACTGAGCAATTTGGATAATCCCAATGAGCCGGCAACTGTGGAGGCTTTGGGTAATCTCTATAAGGCCCTTAAGCCCTTCACCGAACCCATCAGCGGTGATGTCAAAGAGCTAGACACACAGAATTTAAATCTGGAGCGTCAGAATTCATTTCGTCCCGTTTTCTTGAACTATTTCAAGACTACATTGTATCATCGTGTGCGTGCCGTTAAATTCCGTATTGTGTTGGCCGAGAACGGTTTCGATTTGACCACATTGAATGACATTTGGACGGATAAGCATGCCGCCGGTTTGGATACGGCCTTACAGGGTATCGCCAATCTAAAGGCTGAGGATAAAACGGAATTGGTGGAGCTGCTGGACAGCTTCTTTGATCCCAACAAGGTGACCATTAAACCGGTGGTCAAACCCAACACTGTACGTCGTCGGAATAAACGTAATGCTCTCAACCAGAAATCCGCTTCAAGCGGTTCACATTCCGCCAGCGATGAGTTTGGCGCCGGTGGCGATAAATCCCAGAGTTTATCCTCGGTGCCGGATTCCACCACCAAGACACCATCGCCGATTAAGAGTGGTTCCAGATCTCAACGTAAACGCAATTCACGTCCAATTGTTAAAGAGGGAAAATCCACAGAGACCTCGCTCAATAACACTGCTCCGGCTAGCATCTCCGTGTCCAGCTTCGTGCCCATTGCAGCCACAAACTAATCCGAGTAAATTTCTCATACTGAATTCTTACTACAAGTTGCTTTTTTCTGTAGTATTTAGAGTTTATTTGCTTATTAGTACTTATTAATGCTTTTATTTAGCTAACGCTGCGATATGTATTTTATTTATATATAATTATATATATGCAGTTAACCATATCCGGCTTACAAACTGCGCTTTGTAGAGATATTTGAATTTTTGAAATTGTTAACAGTGGCGCACTTGCGCAGTATGTTAATTTTAGCATGCTGTTAGCTGTAACAGCCAAATGCAATGCTATTCAAATGCATATTTGAAAATTAATATTTAACTGCCGCCTGTATTTTTTATTGAATTTTTAAAATATACAATGAAATAACTTTTTTAAATTTGTTTTGTAATAATTTTAAAAACACTTTACAGCCACGTTAAAGAAAATTTCAAAAAATAGTTCGATTGAAAAGAAAATCAAGCACAAATTGTCAGACGGATCAAATGAGAAAGAAAATAGAATACAAGATGCGAACTGTTTTCCTTTTTTGAAGAACGACACAGATTAGAAACAAAAAATTAGTCCAAATTCTAGAGTGACTCGTATAAATTTCAAGTTGGTAATATATATGCAACATGTAGACGTGACTATATGTGATGAAAACATGTGAGTGAATGGATAATAAAAACAAAGGACACGTCAAACTACAAGGATACAAAATATTTAAGAGAAATAAGCGCCGATTTAAAGATAATCGCTGAGTGCACACTAAGCAACAATTATGTCCAAAGTCAATGATTTTTGGGCTAATACCGAAACACAAATCCATTCCACACTTTATGTATATTTTGGTCAATAAGGAATCAATCGTATATGGATATAATTTTGATATAATTGAATATGCTATCAGATATCGTTGCGTTTAGGGCATAATTTTCCAAAAATATATCATATAGAATACAATACACGATTGGAAAACTATGGACCGATAAACGCTTCGATTAAAACAACATTGGGTAAACCTAGAAACACTGAAGAAATCGTTACAAATCATAAATATGGTTACCCAATGTTATGGAATCTCGTAAAAGTCTCAAGACTGATATAATATGAATAAGAGAAGTGGAGAAACTGGAAACATCAATTATTTACACAAATGTATATCAAAAATTCTGAAGAGAGAAGAAACTATAGCTGAATCCTTACTAAACAACACACACACTGACAACACATAAAACTCATCTAATTTCGCATATGTATGTAATTGTTTAAAATGAGCAGGAACTGCAGTAACATATGTACGTCAACTACAACATCAATTTATTTCAAGCTGTATTTCACACACACAATTGTTTCATGTTTGCACATAAGTTTAACTTACAATTTCAATAAAAATATGAAATTATTGAGAAGCACAAATGTTTTACTTATTTAAAAGTAACGGCGTGAAATGAGTCACTAATCGATATATTGAGGGTTAACAGCATGTAATTAACATAAAAGGAGCAAAGGTAAGTATCGATAAGTATCGCATCAACATACTGTTATTGACTGCGAAACAGCAACAGGGCTATGTTAACGAAAATAATGTTGATATGTGACGAGTTGGCAGCTCTAACTCGTGGGAGACAGTGTCGGCCCTGGTTTCGGTGTGATCAACAAAGTCTGTGTGTGATAAATAAAAGCATTCGAATAAATTGTAAATTCAAATTAAAGCGTCGCTGCTGCGCTATTTGGGACTTGCAGCCCGATGGGCATCAAACGATCTAAGAAGATATTTGATTTCAAGAAAGTAAACATGGCAAATGAAATGTTAATTGACATTGCCGAGGAACTGAACGACAAGTTTCCCAACGAAGGACGCGTTCAATTCTCCGATTTAAATACATTATATTTGGCAGCACGCAGCAGTCATATGAAGAGATTTGTGGAAGCACTCAATACGATCAATTCAACGAATATTCAAACTTATTTGGTTAATACGGTGAGTGTGTGTGTGTGTATGTATGTCTCCCTCTCTCCCTCCCACTACCCATCATCCACAAACATTCGTCAAGTTGTTAATTTTTTTTGCGTAATGTCCGCAAATTGACAACTGCGTCATTAATGAAAATTTCCACCTATATATAGGTATTGTTTTTATTTGTGCATATATCAAGCGAATCGAGCGTTTTATTTCTCGGTCAGCTCATTTATTTGGTCTGTTCTTTGTTTATCGCCTCATCTGGGCCGAAAGACCAAACCAAATGTCCTCTCTCTCTTTCTCGGTCTCTTTTTCTCGCTCTCAGTGTGTAACATTTGTAAACAGTGGGTGGGGTAATTGTTTTGACAAGCAAAAAAGTTCTTAAGTATATATTTATTTTTTATTTTTAAGTATTTTTTTTGTCTTCCCCATATTATTTTCCTAATTTGTATTTTCTAATAACAGTTATTATAATTTTGGTTTTTCCAAATAAAAGAATTTCTTTAGTTTTCCTAATTTTTGTGCTCTAAGCAATATTTATTGGTTGTGTGCCTTTACTTTTTTGATGACCTGTACATAATTTTCGTAGCTTGCCAAGAGTAATGCACGACGCGAGACGAAATGCAGTAATTGTTGTTAATTTTCAAATTAATGTTGCATCTATAAGAAAACATGCTGTGTCACGTTGTATTAGAGATTGTTTCACTGTATTTGACTAATTATTAATTATTAATTTGCTGCCTGCAACGTGTTATCTGTCGCTCTTCTCTCTCTATCTCCCTTTCTTCCTCTCTCTCTCGCTCTCTCTTGCTTCTGGACTGGCTAACACGAACTTGGCCAACTGCCAGGCACTTTGAATAGTTCCTGAAATGTGCGTTGTTTAATCACTTGCCTATTTATGAATAATATTTCACTGTAAATATGCAAAATACACAAATGTAATTTATATACTTGGCGATCAATGGAAATTCAGTTAAATTTGAATGGAATTTAACTGTTTCATTGGAATGTGACTGAACAGCTGCGAGTTGTAAACAAACCCCCCTCCTCCTCCTCCCCCTCCCATTACCACTTACTCTAACTCTCTCAACTGCCGCTCACTGAAGTCACTGAGCGAGTGAGTTTACTCTCTTGTCATCCCTCTCTCGCTCTCGCATTCGCTCTTTCTATTGCTCTGGTACATGGTGCAATTGATAAGGTCACATAAATATTTTGTACCAGATTTTAGGGACAATTTTTTATATCTACTAAATAATATTTTTTACAATTTTGAATACATAATAAAATTTAAATTAAATAAATAATTTTTGAGGAGCAGATTACTTAGCACTTTTAATTAGGTGAAGCAGTGTATCAACTAATATAAAATGCACCAAATGTGTGCTCTGAAGTGAGAGAGAGATAGAGTTTTGCTCTCTATAGTATGACCTTATAAATTGAACCATGCCTGTGGTCAGCTGTTTGAAATGCTCAGGCGCACGCTCTTCTTGCTACCCTGTTTTGAAGAGGGTCCTTTGAATATCAACCCCCATTTGATATATATATATAGGCTTATGCATATGCTGGCATGGCTGTCATGGGGGTTGGGCGCAGGACGTGCAGAACACGAAGTTTTATCGAATTTTTCGTGCCGTCAGGACCTTTTTAGTCCTTCAGTCAGTCAGTTAGTTTTGGCAGCTGCTTTTAGTTACACAAATTTTATACTGCCAGTTAGCAATGCACGCGGAGTTATATCGGTAAGGATATTCCACATATCCTGAATTTTTTTCTATTAATTGTTGCAATTGTTGTAGTACAAGGAAGCGTTGGTACGAATCCGCTTGGCCAGGAGCAAGTTTCTGGCGCGGCGCTAACGACACATTGCCCTTAACCAGCTATATAACCTATCCGGCGGTGAGTCTCACAGTCTAGTCTGTCAGTTTCTTGACCTAGTTGGCCAGCATGTCTATAAGAAATGCAACTATTTAAAGAACATTTAAAAAAGCACGCAATTCACACTGAAAATGTCGTCTTGGACTTTGGTCACATTGTCTGGATCTTGTCTCTTCTTCATCCACTCCATATGGCAGACAAAGAGTGTGTGTGCGAGTGTGTGTGCAGTATTTACATTTGCTGTGCCAAGAAAAAAAGAAAAACAACAGTGAAAACGACAAAAGAAAAGTCTGCTTTGTTTTGCTCTTTTTCCTCGGATATTTATGCTGTATAAAATGTGCTCGACGCACTATTTTCAGCCAGCCTTGACTGTGAAAATGTGAAAACTCTTGGGAAATGCATCTCATAAGCACAAATTCAAATACGTTGCAAATTCTATGAGTACAGTGGATTCCCTATAAGAATTTCGAATAATACCAAGACTGTGAAAATTAGAAAATAAAACTCGGAAAAACATGTAATTTGTAAATAAAAGTAGGAAAATAAAAAAAAAAAAAAAGAATAAGTTTATTAGGAAATATTAATTAAGTCGAGTATACGTTTGTAAATCTACCATGTTGTTAATATTATTTCTAAAATTTTCTTCTCTTGATCTATCTATCACTTCTACTATTTTTCTCTTTGGTTCTCCCTTTCAATTTTTTATATTTCTTTTAAATTTTTTCATTTTATCAAAAGCTTACTGTACAAAATTGATTTATAATAAAAAAATCTCTTCACCCCGCAGAATTTTGACCAACCCGATGGTCAATCGTTGACGCCTTTAACCATGGCCGCAATGTCCGGCAATGTGACGTTTGTGAAGACGCTGCTGTCGCACTACGACGTGGATCTGGAGCGGGAATGCAATGTCATCTTCGATGGTCTGGTCGTCTATGGGGCAACGGCATTGTGGGTTGCAGCTGGCATGGGGCATCTGCAGATTGTCAAGATGCTGGTCCAAGCAGGCGCTTCTATCAATCATAATACCAAGGCACAATCGTCGCCATTGCGTGCAGCCTGCTACGAAGGTGAGAAAATTAATAAATAAATATACTAATATATTTAATATGGAAGTAACAAACTTAATTAGTTGCTTTTATGAACATTATATTATGATGTTAAATTACTCCTATACATTTTTGGTAACCTCTATTTCTTTTCAGGTCGCCTGGATATTGTGGAGTTTCTGATTGAGCATGGGGCAGATGTGAATGCCACGAATTTGTTTAACAACAACACGCTGATGATTGCTGCCTACAAAGGACATCATCTGGTTGTCAATACGCTGCTGCAGAATGGTTCTCGTCCCAATGATCAGGCGCTTTGTGGAGCCACAGCGTTGCACTATGCCGCAGAGAGCGGACATCTAGATGTGGTAATAGCACTGCTGGATCATGGGGCAACATTGCAGAACAACGGGGCAGGCATTACACCCGCGTTGCAAGCTGCCGAGCGACTGCACGAGGATGTCGTTGAGGCATTCATACAGCGTCCAGGTTTGATGAACAAGGAGGAGCAGATCACAGCTTTGGAACTGCTGGGAGCTACTTATGCCAACGATAAGACCAAATATGATGTGACACGTGCCTACAGTTATCTAATGCGTGCCATGGAATTGCGCTACAGCGATTCGCGGCATGTGGTGCGAAAGAAGGTGCAACAACCTGTTCCGGCCTACGACAGCTGGTTTGAGACCGAGAATCTGCCCGAATTGAATGCCATTAAATTGAATCATCACTCCATACACATGGAATCCCTGGCCATTAGAGAACGTGTGCTGGGCAAGAACAATCCAGAGTTGCCACAGGCCATCATTTATCGCGGTGCGGTGATGGCCGATCAAGGACGCTTCGAGCAGTGCCAGGTGCTCTGGAACTATGCTATCGATCTGCGAATGCGCAACAATGTCAGTTAGATCGCAATTGTTTCATTTAAAACTCAATGAATTTTAATGAAATTTCATTAAAGCTTATCCTTAGTTTTATTGTCTCTTCTATAATTGCTGCTAAAAATATTTGAAATATTTAACTAAATTCTCTTATATTTCAGGTCTCCGTTGATCGTGACTTGCTGCGTTTTGCACAGCTTTTTGCGCAGATTTTGCGCGTAGAGAACCACCGACTGACACTCGATGATGTGCTGCCAGTTCTGGTCAAGTGTCAGCTGGAGATTGAGAGCAACAAGCAGAAAATGCTCAACACAAAGCCAAACACATGTGCCAGTTTGTTGCAGGATCAGAATAATCAGAACTGCATTACAGCCTTGTATTTAATCAAGATTGTTACACTGTTGGCGCGTCGCAAAAAGGATCAGGATATCAATGAGGAACACATACAACAGTTGTTCCTGGTGGTGCGCAAGTTTATACAACACGACACACGTCTCCAAGATGGCCAAACACTGCTGCATCTGGCAGTCAACGGAGTGACGCCAGTTGATGAATTCTATACCAACGAAATGTGCAAGTAAGTGAAGGAATTTATATTCTATGATCAGTGAGTCAAGACAAAGATTTTTATATATATAGACTTTAAAGCAGGGAAAGAGAAAGTCTAAGATATGTGTATTATACGGCTTTACTTATTAATTAATCGTTAAATATACAAAAAATAATTTATATTTTAAATATTTAAATCATTACAATTCCTGCTTCAAAGTATTTATCTAATTTGTGGTTCTATCTTTTAGATTTCCCTGCTATGCCACCACTTTGGTCTTGGTGCACTGTGGCGCTTCTGTTGTGGCTGTGGATGCAGCTAGGAATACCCCACTGCATATATTGGTGACCAAGATTAACGCTTCACAGGATCGTCAAGTTGAAATGTCGCGTATTCTGCAGCTATTTGTGGAGGCAGGTGCACACTTGGATGCGGTGAATGCAGCAGGTCAAACAGCAGCCACAGCTTGCAAGCAAGGTAGATGAATCTCTACCTGATATAACAGTATATGTAACTTATGATTGTTCTATTTATATATCCACAGTTAACTTGGCCAATTTGCTGCATGGTCATCAGAATGCGCACACGAGTTTAAAGTGTCTTGCGGCACGTTCGATTGCCACAAATCGTCTGAATTTTAGAGGCATGATACCCACACAGCTGGAAGCTTTTATACAAATGCACAGCGTGCACAAGGTGCTTACTTAGATAGCCAACAAAACAAAATAAGCTTGGCCCAAAACCAGGCTAAAAAGTCATGGGCCAAACCAAATAACAAACTCAAGTCATTAGGAACTGTGTATATTTTGGAGTCACGGCACAACAAAATGTTTAAATGTGTATCGAATTTAGTGACTTAAGTTAGCCAAATGCCAATATGTACACCTAAGAGCATTGAAATAGTTGTGAAAATAATTAATAATAGTTAATTTCGAATTGTTTATGAATTAGACACAAATGATGATTGAATAAATTATTTTGGAGTTATTAAAATACAACACAAATTTAATAACTCCTTGATATTTTCGAAATCCTAATTTATGTATACTTTGTAAGCCTAAAACATAAAAAATAATTAATACTTTCACACCTATTTCAATGTAAGTTTGTGTATATTTTATATTTTTACAAACACACATAAACATTGTATACTTATTTAATTTTATTTTGTTTATATTTGACATAATTTGTATGCAACGAAAATTCATCAACTATTTATTTACTTATTTAAAACTCACACTTTGACTGACTGTTTGTTTATACAAAAAAAAAAAATCATTTTGTACAATTTCTATGTGTATTAATTAATTAATGTTAATTGTAATGCGGCGGCGGCATTATTTAAATCAATTGAATTGATTGTGATTTTGTTGCGCGATAAAAAAGAAGAACAACAACAAAAACAAATAAATATCAAAATACGCCATAAAATTGTAGTTACTTTCATAAAATTTATTGTATTTACAATCGGAAAATCACAGCTGAAAATGAAACTACAAATCGTATGTACACTTAACTTAATATTTAAATATTTGCATCGCTAATTTTATGATTATTTTGTCGCACCTGGGGATACACCTGAGGCTGACGCATTACCTCCTCGTATGTGGGAGGCGGCGCTGTAAAAACAATTAAATTAAATTACCTTTAAGTAGAAGAAAGGAAGGGAATGGAAAGGAAACTCACCGTTGATAACATAGTCCTCGTCATGCATGAAGGCGGGATTAATGACGGCATCTGTGGGATATGTGCGTTCAATTGTGCGCTCCTCGAGCGTTGATCGATGTGAATAACGTTGCAAGTTATCCGACTGTCGATGAAAACTATCCATATAGTGATCCTCCTGTTCGTTTGCCTCGTTTGGCAGCTGTATCACATGCACGGACGGACGACGCTCAGTTCTCGGCTCGGCAATGGCATCCGTGTAATTCTCACCAAAGCGAAATGGCGCTGCCAGTGATTTTTTACACTTGAGAAAGAGCACGATCAATATCCAGCCGAGTATGAGCACCAAGTAGACAAATCCCAGCATGCTCATCATTAGGCCTAGTCAGAGGGTAAGGCTAACAGCCCCCCAAAATGTTGAAGTAGGCGTGTCCAAGGCGCTTGCTGATGTCTATCAAAAAAATCGATAAACTATGGCCGAGAGTTGTTGTCGAGTTGTTGCCAACGTTGTTCTGGCCGTGTTCATTGTTGTCGCCAAACTGACAAACTGACAGCACACGAACGTGCAGGCAACTGGCAAGTTGGCCATAACGCTTTGGCAAAAGCGTCGCCATATCACCACTGACCACAACACAAAGCAGCAGGGAATCAAATTAGAACGCTATAGTTCATGTGATCGACTTTGAGATGCCCAGTAGCCGATTCGTTGAAATAACCATGAATAAAATACAAACTTAAGAAACTTAAATTGGTAAATATAATACCTTCTCCAAGGATATTTAACAATATTTTATAATGAGAGCGACACGTTCGCAAACTTATAGTCCTTTCTAGACCTTGACTACTGGGCTTAAAACAGAAAAGGAGAGCAGTATATAAGCGGAAGGAGCAAGAGGTCACAGTGGCAACTTTGATTTTTGTTTGAACGACAGCCAATAAATAACTGAATCCTTTTTGAGTTGAAAACTCCCGCAGTCTAAAATTCATTAACTCTCCACTAAAATTGTCAGTCACGTCATTGTCTCTTGTCTCTTATGTGAATGGGACATTAGCTCATTTCTCTGTATAATTGGCTAATTTGCGTTGGTCAAATGTGTGACGTCAGATGCATGAAAAAAAAGTTAATAGTCTACACTTAGCATTATGCGCCCTTTTGTCAGCTTATATAAAATATGCATGTTTAAAAATAGTATACCAAATGGCCCAGTTGACCTTATGAGAGGTCTCTCTTACTCTCCCTTCCTCATTTTATATCCAACCCAGGAAAAAAACAATTGCAATGGTTATTTTTTTTTCATTTCAACATTTATTGTGTCCTGTTGCTTTGTTGGAATTTGTTTTGTGTGCTTTTCTTTGTGGGTTAATAAATTATTTAAAGCCTTATGCCTAGGGTCATGACTTACAATTTCTTAATCCTAAACTCTTTTCGAATAAAAGTTATGTTCTTTGAGTGGCATTTAAAGTAACAGAAGACAATTAAAGTAATAATATATAATTATGGTTAAAGGTTAGAAATTTTTTGAAGAAATATAAAGAAAATACAGGAATATTTGTATAGATTGTAATTAGATAAAGCATATCTTTTATTTTCTATACCTTAAAATTCGTTAAGTCAATTGAAATTCAATATATTTATTTAATAATCGGATTACGTTTGTCGAGGTATGGATAGGATAAAATACAATTCTTGTAATAGAGTATAGTTATTTTAATTGGGCCATAAACACTTGAACTATATTTTATTTTATGTCTTAAAAATCTCTTAGATGTTTATAAAATGTGCAAAATCATCAAGGTATATTGAAATGAGCCTTATAATTCTAAAAGACACTTTGGGAATATTGAAACTAGTCTTTATTTCAAATATATTCCAAAAGTTTTAAGAAAGGGTTAACCTTTTTGAATATTTTTAAGGTCAAGTGAGGAAAATTCTGATTATTTTATAAGATTTTTAGAAAATTTAGGGGAGTTTTTCAATTCATAATATACATTCCAGATTGTATTGACATTATTAGTACACTGAAGTATAGATAAAGATAGCTTAGAATGCATAATTTTTATAAAATGAAACTTTTCAAAATATTGGAAATATAAAGACTTTTCTATCTGCCAAAATTCTGAGTAAGTTTCGAATTAATTGTGTGTTAGTTTATGGCACAATTTGGTAAGTGTTTAGGCCAAGTATTTGGATTAGTGCAGGAATTCTAACTACAGCGCGTATCTTTAAGCATATATATATATATAGTTATAGTTATAGTTAGGTTTATATATCTATATAATATCGGTACAAGCAAGTTGCCTAATGATGCTTGTACTATCACAAGATGCAATTCCGAGTATTGGAGTGAGTTCTCAGAGACTCGTCGTTGCCTGGAGCTTGAGGTAACGTGTCCCATTCTCCGCATCCGCCATGCGAGCTATATGATCGGAGGCGGCATAGCAAGTGGTGGCTGTGGGCGTGGCAGGTCTGCTGCTGCTGCTGTTGTTGTTGTTGTTGTGAATGCTGCTGCTGTGACTGAGACTTGTATCGCCTCCATTGCCCACACTCACACTACGACGAATTCTGGTGGCGCCCCAAATCAAAACCACAACCGAGGTGACCAGGATGCCCAATCCCAATCCAGGCAGAAAACTCTTGTTCAGCGAGTCGATGACATCGTAACTTTGTAGTAATGTTGGCGTCGAAGCCTGATGAACAGTTGTTTGTTGCTGACTGCCAGCAATATTATTAAATTGCCGCTTATTCAGCTGATAATCCTCGCCAGCAACATGCTCCATCTCGTGCTCATGGGGTGTGTAATAAGGTCGACGTTGATACTGACGCGGCACGGACTCCGATCCCGAACTACTCAACTGCAATTGGGTTATGTTGGAGCAGCCAATGTTGAGCTCCGCCTTCGGATTCTGCTCCTGCACCATGACCAGACAGAAGCGATAGCTGTGGAAGATTACAAATGAGTAAGATTGCAATTTTTAGATATTTAAAAAAAATTCAAAATAAGCTTGAAAAAATGGATTCAAAATCAAGGAAACTAAAATAAGCAAAATATTGAGAGAATTCTTAGTCTTATTTGGCAAAATTCTTCTAGGGAATTGTAATAATTGTACTCAAAACCCACCTTTCTCCAATGTCCAGAGAGGAGCTGTCGGGCACAATAACACTGACTGTATTCTGTCCATTGACCACCTTGCTCTCGCAATGAATCTGCAGAGGAGAAAGCATAAAACATAAGTTAGATAGTTGATAAAGTAAATTCCTTAATAGAGCTCACTCACCGGTGAATTGTCTATGAGTATCTCATTGATATTTTCCTCCTTGTACACAAAGATGGCATCGCACATGTAATCCTTCTTGCTGAGATTCAGCAGCCAGGTGAGAATGAGTCCATAATCCGCCGAGTAGTGCAGTTCATGGAGTATAATCTGAGGATAGCAAGGATAAGTTGGCAGTTAGATAATTTGTTTCTTTGCATATAATTGAATTATTTTAATATTTGGATTAGTTAAAATTGAGAAACAAAATTAAAAGTAATTTAAAGTAATTATTTTTTATTTATTATAAAAATGGAAAATAAAAAGTTTTTTTATTACAAAAAATTCAAATTAATGATGATTTTTAAGTAAAAATTTAAATTTAATTTTTTAAATATAAATATATATATATGAATTTATGTTTTTTTAATTTAATCGTTATGGACACATCTAAATAAAAAAAGATATGTTTAAATACAGAAAATTTAATTCAAAATAAAAAAAATTTAATTGAACTCTTTTAGCATTGTGAACCACTTTCTAATATTTTTTAAAATTTTATAGACTTTGAATTTGTGAACTAAAATAAATTTTTAATGTAAGAGGGCATTGTAATTTTCTTTACCTCTTCCGACAAGTCTTTAACATGGGATGTAGTCTGATTTGGCTTGGCCAGCGTCTCCAGATGCTCCATGATATTGGCATTATCCTTTTCAACATTGTCCATGTCACAGGTGAGTGTCTCCACGGGCACCTGGAGCAGGGGAGCACCCTCCAGTCTCGGTGGCGTCACACAGGAAGCACTCAGGCTGGAGGAGAGCTTGGACACCTGCAGCCACTCGGCAAAAGCACGAATGCTGCAGTCACAGGACAAGGGATTCTCCTGCATCTGCAGACTCTGCAGCTCATGGGCTCGATCCATGGCATTGCGGGCCACAATTGAGATGTCATTGCCGGCGAGACGAAGTTCTCTCAGAGAAGGAAGCGGTGCTATCAGATCCGAGGTGAGAGCACGCAGAAAATTGTGCGTTAAATCGAGAACTGTCAGCCGGGTTAAATGTTGTAAAGATGCACTCGAAATGGCCACAATGCCATTGTAACTGAGATCCAGAATATCGAGTGCTCCCAATCCATAGAATGCATGATCCTGCAGCACATCGATCTGGTTGTGACGCAGAGAGAGACTCACCAAACGGGAGAAATTCGCCAGTGCTTTATTCTGTATGCTCTTGATCATATTTCGATTTAAATTCAGATTCTCCAGATTACGTAGACCCGGCAATGTTTGTTCAGTTAGAGGACCATTCAAATTGTTGGCCGTCAAATCGAGTTGACGTAGTGCCAAACATTGACTAAGCGCCTTTAGACTTTGTGGATAATCTCCCAGACGATTCCCGCCCAGCTTCAAAACCTCCAGCTTGCGAAGACTGACGAAAGTGCGTTGGGAAATGCTCGAGATTTGATTGCTGCTCAGCTCCAGATACACCAGATTTCCCAGACTCACAAAGTCCGCTGTGCCCAGGGCTTTGATCTTATTGTTGGCCAAATCTAAACGCTCCAAGGCGCCCAATGTGGACAATGCATTCCAGGGCACACTCAGAAGTGCATTTCCAGGTAAACCCAAGGCCTGCAAAGGTCCTTTGATTCCTAAGAAAGCGGATTTGTGCACACGCTTAATTTCCCCGGATGAGATGACCAGTCCATGCAACGAGATGCCATCAAAGATCTTGGCATCACTCAGGAAGGTCACATTCCTCAGAGAACAGTCCAGCAGTGAGATGGAATAGGGAGAACTTCGCAGTCTATCAGCCAACAACTGCAAAGGAAATCAGTTCAGAATAAAGGTTAAAATATATATATATAATTTTAGATTTCATCAATTTAAAATCTATAAATTAAGCTACGATTGAAAGAAAAAGTTTAGTATCTAAAAGACTTGGAACTTTTTTAAAATTATGGAAAAATTTGACAGTGAAGGAAAAAAAAATTAATTTTCCAATTTTGATGCAGAATGAAAATAGGGTTGAAATAATGATAAAATTGATAATCCGCAAAGAAATTGGATAAGATTTGACAAAGTTATGACAGTTTAAAATTTGAGAAAAAGTGTCAAGGGAAGAGTATCCAGAAACTGGACAGTGATCGAATATATGGAAAAAATGGACAATGAAGGAAGAAAAATTGTATTTTCCAATTTTGATGCAGAATGAAAAAAGGGTTCAAATAATGATAAAATTGATAATCCGCAAAGAAATCGGATAAGATTGGACAAAGTTATGACAGTTTGAAATTTGAGAAAAAGTGTCAAGGGAAGAGTATCTAGAAAATGGACAGTGATCTAATATATGGAAAAAATGGACAACTAGGGAAGAAAAATTGTATTTTCCAATTTTGATGCAGAATGAAAATAGGGTTCAAATAATGATAAAATTGATAATCCGCAAAGAATTCGGATAAGATTTGACAAAGTTCTGACAGTTTGAAATTTGAGAAAAAGTGTCAAGGGAAGAGTATCTAGAAAATGGACAGTGATCTAATATATGGAAAAAATTGACAGTAAAGGAAAAAAAATTAATTTTCCAATTTTGATGCAGAATGAAAAAAGGGTTCAAATAATGATAAAATTGACAATCCACAAAGAAATCGGATAAGATTTGACAAAGTTATGACAGTTTGAAATTTGAGAAAAAGTGTCAAGGGAAGCGTATCCAGAAACTGGACAGTGATCGAATATATCGAAAAAATGGACAATGAAGAAAGAAAAATTGTGTTTTCCAATTTTGATGCAGAATGAAAATAGGGTTCAAATAATGGTAAAATTGATAATCCGCAAAGAAATCGGTTAAGATTTGACAAAGTTATGGCAGTTTAAAATTTGAAAAATAGTGTCAAGGGAAGAGTACGGAGAAAATTGAATGCTCACCAGTAGACCATGCAGATCGATGTTGCAACGCAGCGTGTGTGGCAAGTCGCAGCCGCACTCGAGTTCCGCACTGCGAGATCCCGAAATATTGGGACACTTCCACTCGAGCTGTCCATCGGAGTCCACGGGCAGCGGCAGGGAGGAGACTTCCTCGGCTTTACGCTTCTTCGGAGAACTCTTGTTGAAGTATTTGACTGTGGCAAGCTTCGACTTGACCTTGGGCGTGGCAGCATTAAAGGCGGGCACAGCTGCTGCTGAGATGACATATGCACTGGGAGTGGTAACAGTTGTTGTTGTGGCAACTGTTGTTGTTGTTGTTGTGGTATCCTCCAGCAGATCCTTGAGTTCATTGGCCGACACTAATGAGAGGGCCAACAATAGAAAACAGCAACTGCAACAAGTAATGGAAAAGTTTCATATAAATAATTTTCATGGCAACTTTTTCTTGTCTTGTTTTTTTCGTCAAAAATATAAAAAACACTTTAAGATAGATTTGTGGCAAATTGCATTTGAATTGGAATTGTGCGTTTTTTTTAGGTCAAGCAGCGTTTGACACTCTGACACACAAAAATATAAAAATCAAGATACATTTCCAACTACAGCTGCAGCTTGAGATACAATTACAGTGACAGATACAGATACAAATCCGAGATAGTGTTGTGTGTACAACATTGTGCTGATGTGCAAGCTGACAATTTGCCAATTTAGCGCTTAACGCAATCAAAGGCGTGCGATTTATTGGATATGTGCAGTGTAATGCATTGTGCGCGTATCTCTGAGATACTTTTGCATCTTTTTGTGAGAAATGTAAATACTGGCGACATTCTTAAGCTTAATATGCATATTACTCAATTTCCTAATTTTTACATATTGTGCTGGGAAAGTATCTATAAGTTAATTTTTTTTCTGTTAGGTACTTTTGTGCTTTGGGCAAAAAATAAACCTTGTGAGACTATTTTTGCCCTATTTACTATTTTTAAGCAACATTTTAGAAAATTATCTGTGAGATACTTTTGTATCTTTAGTGGGATTTAAGCAGGCAGACGAGTTTCTCAGTTTATGACATCGTTTTACTTGTCACACGTTTCCCAATTTTCTAATTTTCACGCTTTTCACAGGGCAAACTGAAAGCGAAAGCGAAACCGATGAACCCAAAGCGAGAGAAAGAGATAGAACTAGAACGTAAACAACGTTGTTCATGTGACAAAATGTCTTATTGTTGTTGTTGTTGCTTGCTAATTGAACTTTGTGTTGTTGCTTGTTGTTGTTTCTTTTGTTGTTGCAATGTGTGTCAATTTGTCTGCGACATAAAGAGCTCGTCAGTTTTTTTTTTTTTTTTTTTTTGTTGTCTAGCGAAAAATTGCGTGCGAGGCTTTAAAAACCCAGAATTCTGAAGCTACGCGTGTTTAGTTGTAGTTGGGCAGTTGCTGGGGAAGCGCTTTAGGATTAAAGTGGTCCAGGCAGCCAAAAATCGAGTCCAAGTAGTCCTTAGCCCATCGTGCATATCCTTTCAACAAATGGCTCTGCCGCATTGCAAGTTCAGCGCCATTGTCCTGATCCTCGTCCTGCTGCTGTCGCTGTCGCCGTCAGAGACGCAGTCAAAGCTCCTCACACGCTGCCAACTGGCCAAGGAGCTTTTGCGACACGACTTTCCACGCAGCTATCTATCCAATTGTAAGTAATTGCGATTTTTTTTTTTAATATTTTTGCATCAAGAAATGCGTAAATTTGTTAGCTCTTGAGATAATTAAATGAAACTCACAAGTGAAGTATAAAATAATATTTTATACATCCTGACAAAGTTTTACCAAAATCGGATAACTATAACACTTAGCTGTCCTAAGCAGGATCGATTTAAATGGTTGAAATATACATTTTTTTAAATCGCACTATTATATCCGATAGCTGTCATAGGAACGATCGGTAGATTTTTTTCTTTTTACATTAAAAAAAAATAATGTTTTTCATCATCTTTATCATCTTTAGGGGTTTGTCTGGTGGAATCGGAGAGCGGCAGGAGCACATCAAAGTCAATGCAGCTGCCGAATCAGAGTGTTAGCTACGGTTTATTCCAGGTATGTCTAACGATGTTTAGCCGGCTTGTAGTGCCATTGATTTATTCCAACCAGCCAATCAACAGATAAACAGTAAAAACTGGTGTCGCAAAGGACGTCGCGGTGGCATATGCAACATCAAATGCGAAGGTAACTATGGCATGCAACAAAATTACACTGACAAAAAAGACCGGTTTCTAAAATCAAATTTTATGAAATTAAATCTTCCTTCTTAATTAGACAACTTTTATAAAATAATATAAAAAACCTAAAGCTTAAATAATAAATATTCTTACAATAAAAATGTTTTTTTTTAAATTTTAATATATATTTTTTTTTACCAGCTTTATTTCTATAATAAATTCTACAGATTTGTATAATTTATAATAATTTATGCTCATTAAATTATATCACATTTTAGACACCACATTTTTTGGTTTTGTAAAAGTTTTCATAATAATTGTTTGGTTTAAATTAAGTTTGTTGTCTCAAAACTTAGAATTTCCGTCTAAGAAATCGTTAATTTTTTTTTTTATCAGTGTATTTCTTTTCATATGCATATATTTTAATTCTTAATCCCATCTAGAGTTCCTCAACGATGAAATCTCTGATGACTCGCGATGCGCAATGCAGATCTTCAATCGCCATGGATTTCAGGCCTGGCCCGGATGGATGAGCAAATGTCGTGGACGCACGTTGCCGGATGTATCACGTTGTTAGAGCCACAAAAACAAACAAACAAAAACAATTGCAGTTTTTATCAAAAAAAAAAGCATACAAATGTATAATATTTTAGCTGCTAGTTTTAAGACTCGCCTCATTGGTTTCATTGCATTTCTTTCAATAATATATAAACATTAGTTGTATTTCGTATTTTTTTAAGATTAAGCTTGGTTCCAGGAATTTCCCTTTGCTGATAAGAGAGCTGTGACTGCTGATAAGCCAGGTATATATGGATGAGCATGTCTGGTTTATCACTTAATCAGCTTGAGCAACAACAAAAACAATAAATGCAAATAATTATAAAACGTAGCGCAAACTGAGCGTCAATAAGTACAAGTTGCTTCTCTCTATTTTATCTCTCTCTCTCTCTCTCTCTTTCTCTGTGTCTCGCTGTATTTGTTTTTCGGCAACACAACGTAAGAATACTTAAACATTTTAATATTTTTTTAGTTGCCCAGTTGTGGCCCACAACGTCGCACATGTGAAGCGCCAGCTCACATTGAAATATCTCGCCAACTCGAATACAAAAGAAGATACAGATACAAAGCACAACACAGACACAGACACAGATACAGATACATTTTGTACTCACACTCGCACTCGCTAAACGTGTATAAACTAGTTATTATTATTATTATTATTATTGTTCGCGTGCTTTGCTGTGTTCGGTTAATTAACAAAAGGTAAACATTATAATTATTTTGTAATTAAATCAAAAGTTTTATTCCCAAGTTGGTAAAAATTCCCAAAAATTTTTAACATGCTAACCTTTTGTCTACGTGCACTGCATAATCAATTTATTGGGGGAAATATTTCCCAATAAACTAATAAATATATTATTATGCATAGCATAAATTATTTAAAAAGCAATGGCACATTATCGTATTATTTTTTCTGCAATTTAACATTAGTTAAATGTAATTCTTTGCACGCCTTTTCTAACTTTATCTCTGCATACTTTGTTTTAACAAGTTGGCATTTGGCAGATAGCAAAAGTGACGACAAATATTTAAGATATCAACAGCAAAGTCTGTCTTCCTTTTTCCTCTTTCCCCTTCCTATTTCCTATACCTTAAAACTTTAAAGACAGTTGTGTTTGCTTATTCTTTTATTTATTTAACTTTTGTTTACGTAAAAGAAAATCATTAAGAGAACTTGTTATGAGAAGAATAGCATATATTATTATTGTTATAGTAATAATTAATATTGTTAACAACTTAACAATAATATAAGGTATCTTTTTTAATTGTTCAGCATTAATCAATATGACACTTAAAAAAAAAATAATGAAATTAAATAAAACTTGAATTAAATATACTCTTTTTGATTTGTATATCCTACACTTTTAGCAGCAAATATTACAATTTACTTTTTATAGGGTATATTTGGACACAACAAAACATTTGAACTCATTGACTATTCGTGTTTCGACACAATGAATGCCCATAGTTAATTAGTTCTATCAACGCCCATTCCTGGAACTAATGAATTTAAAATGTCATTCTAAAAAACTCTATACTAAATGCATACAGCCTAGTATTATTCGGCATTGTCCGTGTTTAATTTAAGTAATGATTTTTGTTATTATAAGCTATATAGAATAATTAAACCTCAGTCAATAGTCTTATTTTTTTTATTTTAAATTTTTATTATAAAAATCATATCTAAGAGTTTTTACTAATTTGTATTAAAATAAAACAACAATTAATTTTTAATTTTTTAAATTATTTTGGTTGCTAAAGAATAGTCAGCAAAGAAACATGAATTTTAAAATATATGATATCATTTTAAGAATAACGAAAAATTACAATTTAAAATAATAAGGAATATTATTTTTAAATTTGGTCATAAAATAAATCGTCTTTCATGTATTTAGTTAAATATATATTTCAAGAAACTAATTGCCATCTATTTTAATTCCCAGTTTCGGTCAGACATGTCGAACATATCTGAAGTACGACTCTTGGTTTTGCTGGGACTGTTATTCCTCATGTTGTGTGGAGCTCAGGTTGAGTCTAAGCAATATATGCGTTGTGAGCTGACCCGAGTGATGGTGCAGAACTACAGATTCCAGAAGACCCTAATGTCGAATTGTGAGTTATCATATCAAAATATTAATAATATAGACTGTAATTGATATGAATGCTTCCATACATAGGGATCTGTTTGGTGGAGCATGAGAGTAACTTGAATACAAATAAAGTGACGAGCAATGATAACAATAGCAAAAACTATGGATTGTTTCAAATCAATAGCAAGGACTACTGTACAGAGGGACGTAAGGGTGGAAAGTGCAACATGAAGTGTGAAGGTTGTTTAAAGACCTAATTTATTATAAAAATTATATTCATCATATATTATCGCTTATCTCATTTACTTCAGATCTATCTAATGATGATATTTCTGATGATATTGCCTGTGCCAAGACAATCCAACAACAAGAAGGATTTAAATATTGGAAGGGCTGGAAGCGGTATTGTCGAAATACTCAGAATCTGCCCAACTTGGATCTCTCTTGCAAACTGAGTCAATTCTAGACTTTCAGATACCCAATTCCTATTAATGATTTCATTAGACTTAACATTAAAGCAATTTTACTTAAGCTTGAATATTGAAATACACATTTTATAATTGTATAATTTTTGATAAAAAATATTCAATACTTTTATAAAGATGTTATTAGAATAGTTTGAATAGAGAACGCCCTAAAATCCGCTAAAATTTTCAACTTATTTTCTGTATATATTTTATTTGAATTAAAGTGCAGTAATTCAGGCACCACGCCCACACCTTTTATTGGTCTAAAGCACATGGCAAACTTCAGTTAGTGGGCGTTTTTTATAATTTTTTTTTAGCTCTGTAGTTGAAACGCCTCGGCAATCAGAGTCGTAACTCTGGCGACATCGCAGTCAGTTTTCTAGACGCCTCATGCTGTGCTTTCTTGCTGCTGTTGTTGTTGTTGTTGTCAGCTGGTTGCAAGGGCGTAGAACAACCTACGGATTTGTGTCTAATGAAATGCAGTTTGCTGTAGGTAACAAAAAAAAAAAAAAAACAAAAAGAAAAAGAAAAAAAGAAGGATCTGGGTTGGGTTCTATGAACTACTTTAGAAGATTGTGCCTTCACTTTTGTAATTGATAGCCAATTCAGTTGTTATTCTTATTTTAGTTGTTGTTTTGTTAATGCAAAACTAGCTTAAACAATTCCTGGTAATGTCTACAATATCATTTGCATTTCCGTTGCAACAAAAGCGGCATTTCCGCTTTTTAGCCGCCACAAACACACACACACACACACACATAATAAAAAGCGAAACAATGAACTAATCTCAACGTTCTACTGCCGCAGGCAAGCGTGCAACAACAGCAACAACAACAATAACAATAACTATAAGTTGGTAGCAGGTGAAGCTACAAATGAAACTCAAAAATCAGAGCGTAACTACAAATTACAATGCGCAATGGCCAAACATAAACAGAGCTGTTAGCCCAGTAATCAAAGTTAATGCAGGCTGATGAAATTGTGAATATGTCTGTCTATTTGAACACCTATTAACTATCTACCTACTTCAGCTATGTTGTAATTGCAAAAGATAAAAAAACCACAAATACAAAATGCTGTAATTGTGAGCAAAACTGAATTTAAAAAGGAATCTTTTCCTTTAATTGTTGGTCTATTGTTTAGAGACAAGATTTTAAAATTCTATATATACATATTTATATTTTTTTTTGCTCCAATTTTTTTCTGATTATTATTTTGTTAGTAAATTTTATTTTAATTATGGTTCTTTATCCGATCTACTGCGAAGTTAATTTCAACTACTGGGCAGCTAAAAATCGAGCAACTGGACTGCAGCTTTCTTATTTATTGTTTTTGTTGCTGTTCCATTAGAATGCGTTTTGCATATGTACGTGGTCAAAATAAATCACTGGCCACAGCAATAACAACATTAACAACAACAACAGCAACAACAAGTGTTGCTGGTGCTGCGTACATTTCCCATTTTGGTCAAAAGGCAGCAGCAACAACATCCTCTGGCTCTGCATCTGTCTCTTTCCAACTGGCATTTGATATGCAGTTTTGTTCTTCTTCTTCTGCTTCCCTTCTCTTCTTCTTCAGTTGTCACGCTAAACTGGCCACAACAACAGCAACAACAACAGCAACAACACGGAAAAACGTAATGTTCGAAACGTTTCAGTGCGTTTAATTTCCGCTGCTGCTGCTGACGCTCTTTTGGTCACTGTCTCTGCCCAGCTAATTATGCATAAAATGCATTGACAACAACAATGTTAAACAACAACAACAACAACAACAACAGCAGCAACAACAATGCAACTAACAAAAATTACAATAATTTATTCAGATCCTGTCTGCTGACTCAACAAGTCTTAATTGTAATTTCAAATTTAAAAAAAAATTGTGCGATATTTACCAAAAAATTAACGATGAGAAAAAGCAAGGATTTATGAAAAAATTCCAGTCAGTTTAAGAATCGGAGTACTAAAATTAAGAAATTTAAGTATTTTTTAGAACAAAAAAATAAAAAAGGGCTTTTTTTATATATAAAAATATTGTTAACTTCGGCATTCTTTAATTTTTGCCTTTCAAGGGTTAGTTAAAAAACTTAAAGGAAGCGTTTTGCTTCAATGCGATTTTAGCTGTTCTAAGTGGCAACTTGTTAGCCTTAGTCTGGCTAAAAGAGATTTAAAGTTTACCAGCTTATTTCTGTTTTTAGCAGTCGTTCGCTAATCCAACTGCCAACCAACATTTCAAGTGAGACGACGCCAAGTTTCAGCCAGTTTAACATTCTTCTGTCGCAGCTTAAGGCGTCTCCCACACACCACAAAGACAACCACATTTTATGGCATGTCGAAATTTTAATACTCTAAGCTGCCTAACAAAAAATTAAATTATGTAATAAACGAAGACCCATTTTTACTTATAAATAAAAAAATTTATAAGATCTCTTTGAAAAAAAAAATAAAATTGAAATTGAAATTAATTAAAATTAAAAAAATATTATTAATTGAAAATTCATTCCGTGCTTTATCAACTTTTCGTTGCAAATTTTAAACGAAGCTTATGTATACAGTCTGTGTGTTAAAATCAAGTTACCCGTAGCTATAGTAGAGTATGTACAGTATTTTGTGTGGGCGCATTTATAGCGCCGCTTTTAACGCCGCGTCGCCTTGCAAAGAAACCCATCCACCATCCACAATCCACCATCTACATACAACATCCAACATCCACAGAGCCAAAACAACTCTGGCCAAAACTGAATACCCAACTGGCTGAAATTAAGGCACGTCAACGGAAATAAACCTTTTTCAAGTTTTAATTTTTTCTGTATGTGCAAAGCGAAATGAGTCAAAATCTTTCTGTTGTTGTTGTTGTTGTTGTTGTTGTTAACGGCATTGCAGCGTTTTCTTTGGAATAAGACGAGATTGTTGCTGCCTCATTGTTGTTGTTGTTGATGCTTGGCTGCAGACACGCTCTTGATGATGCTGGCAAAGATACAGATACATTTGCAGATACAGATACGTATGATAATGATGTTGAAACATTGAATGGCAGCCTGGATGTGTGTGTGTGTGTGAATGAGTGTGTGTGTATGTGTGTAGCACCACACACAACGTGCAGCTGACGCACTCTCTCTCTCTCTCTCTCTCTCTCTTACTCTCTCTTATTTTCTCTCTCTATCTATTTTTTTTAAACTGTCTATCTTGCTAATGATAATGAACCGATTTAGAATTTTGGTATATTTCTTATGAGTTCATCTTTGCCTGCATAACGAGCTGTATTGACCTGTTGGCACTGCTTTTAGCCATCAACGATCTGGCCCACAAAGGCGTTGGCCACATGCAGCGCTTCATGCTTATGTCGCCCACTGTGCAACAGGCTGACAGTGGGCAAACAGAGGCGATAATCGATGCTGTCTCTGGCAACGTCTCCAGCTGCTTAAACGGGCCAAGTTATTGGCTAACACAAGATATATTCATATACCCTGTAAACATTAAATGTACAGGTAGTCTTATAAATAATTTTTAAAACACTAAATTTTTAAAAATAACTAAATAGATGCCAAGTAAAAAGAATTATAAGACTTCTAAAATATTTTACACAATAAATATAACATTTATTTATTCTGTTAATTTTTTTGTATGTTTTTTTCCAACATTTTTGCGCACCCAAAATGGCCAAAAACATGCGTTAAGCCACCGAAACAATTAAAAACGCGTTTATTGTTAGTTCGCCTTTTTTGGGATCTGACAAAATAATTGTGATTGCAACGAATGCTGCATGCTCTGCTAGTTGATAAATATTTTTATAATATACTTAGATTTATTTCAAGCTAACAATGTCATTTGATTGCCACACAGTTCCTATTAAAAACAACTGACAGTCACTTGCAACTTGCAGCAATTTGTTGCAGCTGCTGCTGTGTCTCATGTACCTCTGCCCACATTGGCCACATTAGCTAAATACAATTTGCTACTCGTAAATAAAAAAAAAAATAAATTAAAATACATGAAAAAAGTTGCAGCAGGCAAATTAGGCAACATGTTGCTAATAGTGACAGCAACATGTTGCTGCAAATCGAAAAGGCCAAAGGCTAAATTAGACATTTCAGTGCTTGTGTGCCATTTTTGGCATTTCTGCAAAATTCAATATCAACCTGTTGCTTATGTTGTTGTTGCTGTTGTTGCTGCTGTTGTTGCTGCTGCTGCTGTTGCATTGTTATCGCTTGACCAAACGCCAAAGCCGTGTGCCGAAATTGGCAAACGAAATACGCTCGAAAGCGCAACGAACGAAGCCGCCATGGGCGAAGTAACAGCGCTGTGCATATGAATAGAGACACTAACTAAACTTCAAACTTTCATAACTTCATTAAAAATCTACCGATTTTTAAGCGGAATGTCATTTTGATCATAATTCATAATTAATTAATTAATCATAATTAATTGATTCCGCATTTAAATTTTTATCATCTAGAAAATTTGACATATTTTCGATCCTAAGCCAACTATTATCCAATTTTCCATACTTACCCCTTGACATTTTTTCGAAAACTTTGAACTCTCATAACTTTGTCAAAACTCAACCGATTTTCAAGGGAAATACCATTTTGTTCATGTTTTGGTCCCCTTATTAGTTCTGCATTCAAATATTAAACATTTTAAAAATTTGATATATTTTCGATCCTAAGCCGTCTATCATCCAATTTTCATACTTACCCCTTGACATTTTTTCGAAAACTTTGAACTCTCATAACTTTGTCAAAACTCAACCGATTTTTAAGCGAAATACCATTTTGTTCATGTTTTGGTCCCCTTATTAGTTCTGCATTCAAATATTAAACATTTAAAAAATTTGATATATTTTCGATCCTAAGCCGTCTATCATCCAATTTTCATACTTACCCCTTGACATTTTTTCGAAAACTTTGAACTCTCATAACTTTGTCAAAACTCAACCGATTTTCAAGCGAAATTCCATTTTGTTCATGTTTTGGTCCCCTTATTAGTTCTGCATTCAAATATTAAACATTTAAAAAATTTGATATATTTTCGATCCTAAGCCGTCTATCATCCAATTTTCATACTTACCCCTTGACATTTTTTCGAAAACTTTGAACTCTCATAACTTTGTCAAAACTCAACCGATTTTCAAGCGAAATTCCATTTTGTTCATGTTTTGGTCCCCTTATTAGTTCTGCATCCAAATATTAAACATTTAAAAAATTTGATATATTTTCGATCCTAAGCCGTCTATCATCCAATTTTCCATACTTACCCCTTGACATTTTTTCGATCTCTCATAACTTTGTCAAAACTCAACCGATTTTCAAGCGGAATGTCATTTTGATCATTATTTGGCCTCTAAATTAATTCTGCATTAACATTTTTAGAAAATTAACATTCTAGAAAATTTGATACTTATTCGATCCTAAGTTGTTAACAAATAAATGATTCACAAAATGTTCCCACTTTCTCTATTTACATGAACGCAGCTGTAAGCACTTGTATGTTGCATGAGCTGCCAGTGCACGTATGTGTTTCTCTATTATCTCAGCAAGTGTGGCAAATGAAATTTATGCGAAGCGCGTGAAAATAGTAAAAGTTGCCGCAAAGTCTGAAGCCAGGCAAAGGTCAAAATGTCACGCAACACAAATAGAGAAGGAGGAGAAGGAGAAGGAGAAGAAGAGGACACACACAGAGAAGGAGAGAGACACATGTGGCTTGTGTGTTTAAGTAGCTGCAGTTGTGGCAACCACAACAAAACGTGCAACAAACAAAAGCCAAGGCAGCAGCAGCTGCAGTTGCTTTGAATGTGAACTTGGCAAGAGGAATGCAAGAGGGGAGCAGGAAACGGCAGAAAACGACAGAAAAAGGGATTTGATTGTGCTCAGTAAGGATGGAGACCTTCCTTTGTATTGTGTGGCTGCAGATTAAGACGGAAACGGATGTTGTCCTTGCGATAAAGTAAAACAAATACAAACATTTCTCAGGGATCAAATTGAAATACGATTGAATTACACACTGAGAAAATAATTTAAATTATAATTTGGATTTAAATTGTCAATCTAAAGAGAGAGTTAATTTAAATTAATTATATTTAAAATATAAAACTATAGAATATTTAAATTTAATAATTAACTCGATCTTTTTAAATAAAATACAATAGATAAAAAAATGTTAAATTTAATACTCTTTAATTAAATGTAATATAGTATTTATATTTACTATAAAATTTTTTCTCTAGCTGTACAAAATGCAAATCCAAATCAATAAATTTTACTATTTTAGCAATGAGCTCAGCAAGTGTCAAAATAACAATTTCGTTGGCGAGAATGTGTCAAAAGTTAAGTCTATTAAGCGACAGTAAAACGAAAGACTTAGGCAACAAACTCGTGCTTGCTGTGGGCAACTGTTCTTAAAGAGTTGACTACGTTCTATTAGCCAGCTAAGAGTGCAGCTTTTAATTAGATAGTTGGCCAGAAGGCAGGCTTAAAAACGCATCCGTTGCAGCGTCATAAATTTGACGTTAAATTAGTTTAAAATGCCGCCGGCAACAAAGCAACATTCATATGCAAATGTTGTACACAAATAAAATGCGTTTAAACGAAAACAAAAATGCAGCCTGAACAACAACAAACGACAGCGTAAACAACCAAAAAGGAACAAGATTAAAAAAAATAAAACCAATTTAATTTAAATGAAATTCAGTTTTCGCTTGCTTCCAAAAAAAAAATACAAAAATTTGAAACGAGTTCGAGGTTAAGTTCTTTTCAGACCTAAGCTGGGTTTTGTTTGCCACTGTTGCATTGTTATTGTTATCCGTGTTGTTGTTGTAACAGGTTGTAGAGTCCATAAAATAAATGATTTTGGGGCAACCTGTTGCAGACAAATCCCGGCTTAAAGTCATACCAAAAATGGTTTGTTTACCTTACGGGATTAGCCAACTTGCTGCCCGTATTTATCTCATTTTGCTTTTGTGTATTTTGGAAATATAATTCATTTTGTATGTCTACATTTATTGACGGAATTTATTTGGTTGGCTAAAAAGACTCGACTCGAGTTGATTCTCTTCGCTCAATTGCTGTTACTTATTGGGCACTTTTAATTGTTAAAGTGCTTTTGATTTGATTTTCATTGTTTTACATGCAGCCGCCTACTTACATATATTTTTTTTGTATATGTGTCTTCAATTAAAAAGTAATTTGCCTAACAACCAACAACTTGAAAAAGCACAAAGACTGAGAGACAACAACAATAACAGCAGCAGCTACAACCTCAAAGACGACGACTCCCACACATTTCCGTTTCTCAGCCCACTCTCAAAATAATGTTTAGCAATTTTTGTGGCCGCTATTGTTGTTGTTGTTTCCCATTTAAATATACAGTTGAAGAGAAATATTTAAAAACAAGTTTATAAACTAATTTGCAGCCGCTTGACAATATTGCCCGTAATTTTAAACTAGAAATAAATAACTCTTTACAAATACAGAAACAGATACAGATGGATATGTAGTTGCAGCGGCACAGTGGAAGTCATTTTTAAAATTTAATATGTTTAATTTAAAAATAAGAAAGTTTTTTTTTATTATTTAGAAAAATTATTGTAATTTTATTAGCCTGCATATTAGAAAATTAACCCAATTTTTTTTATATTGTTTTGAAATTTACATGCAAATGTTGTTGAGAGTGAAATCGCTTAAAATTTGCAAGTTTTTATGCTTCATAAACTTATCAAATAGACATCATTGTTTGGATAATTAAGATCAATTTATAGACCAAAGCTCGATATCTAAAATGAGCCATAAAATTCTGCAAGTCTACCTTTAAATAACTTATATATACACTTATTGATATCATGGTAATTAGGATATTGAAAATTAAAAACAAAACAAAAATATTATATTTCAATAGTGCAAAAAATGAATAAATGCCCAGATTTGTTTTTAATACTTTAGTTTAAAAATTTAATATTAATGCACTATAACTTTATTATTTATCAACATTCTTATCAAATTTGTTATCAACCTTTTTATCAACTTTTTAAAATGTAAATTTTCATGAATTAAAAAACATTTCTTTTATTACATTTTATAGTGACAAGAGTCTATTATTATGCATAAAATATAGTTTATGTTATTATGTCTGATTTTCAAATAGCTTGACTTAATTAACATGCCCTACGATAGGGCATTGTGACTGAAAACTGAAAACTGATGACTGAAAACCAACCCAAGTTCACAGCCCACGCCAACAACATCGACGATGATGCCGCCAACGCACGTGCATAATGCTAAATCGCCTGTTAATTGCGACATTTCGAAAGTCAACACACACCACACACACACACACAACACTCAAAGTGTGCTCGTTGAGTTCATAAAATGTCTTAAATATTGTTGTTTTCTTTTTTTT
Source organism: Drosophila falleni (assembly GCA_035045575.1). NCBI lineage: Eukaryota > Metazoa > Arthropoda > Insecta > Diptera > Drosophilidae > Drosophila > Drosophila falleni. The sequence goes on from JAWNOV010000011.1 coordinate 13,888,161, forward strand.
TCGACTATCAAAAATTGATGAAATTTAAGCGCACGAAAAACAAATAAAAGCGGAAGAAAGCCCATGTCTAATTTTAAATATATTTATTTATTTCCATATCCAATTCGTATGCATTTCTGTTATCAATGAGCCGCTTGTGTGGGCGTGGCCTGTGGCGTTTAGAGGCGGAAATAGACGCCAAATGGACCCAAAATTGAAGTTATTGGTAAGATGTTGTTGTTGGCAATGCGACAAGCATGTTAGACTACACACACACATACACACACACATACAGCTGAATGTTAGCCCACACGTAGCGCGTACATTGAGTCTATTTTTTTATTTCTTTTTTTTTTTAACATTGAGTCTGTATGAAAAGCACCGAAAAACCCACACACAAAATGCCAGCAGCCGCTTAACTTGTATCTCAAGAAATTGTTGCTGTTGTTCGCATTGTTGTTGTTGTTGCTGTTATTGCTGTTGTTGTTGAAATGCGAGTATTGGATGCTGCGGAGGAGTATGCTAAGTGAATGGCTCTAGCTTTATTTTCTATCTCATAGCTCTCAGCTCTCTGCACTGCGAGAAATGTGCTCTGTTCATTAGCTAAAGAAAATGCCACGCCTCTAACGCCCACTGTGCACCGTCAACTGCCACATAAATAATTTACGCTAATTCAAGGCAGACAAAGTGCAAATCAGTTCAGAGAACTCACAAATGATATGTCTGACGGTTATCGATATCGACATGTTTATCGATATATTGACACATAATTAATTTACGTTAATTTAATGCAGTCGAAAGTGCAAATCAGCCCAGAGAATCACAAATGAGTTGTCTGAAAGTTATCGATATCGACATCAATATCGATATATTGACACATTTATAATTTACGCTAATTAAATTCAGTGTTACGTACAGTTCAGCTCATAGACTTTAAATTAAGTTGCTTGACATTTATCGATATCTACAAGCTTATCGATAAATTGCCACAAAATTATTTAAATTTAAGACAGTCAACATAATTTCATAGAGTTTTAAATTAAACGCTACAGTTATCGATAACGATCTTGATATCGATTTATTTGTTATCGAAATGCTTACAGTTATGTGTGGCCCGCTTTTAACAACGAACGCAAGTGGGCTGCGCTCTCATTGCCAAATTTGGCAACTTGTTATAAAGCAACGACAACAACAATACGCAGCAACAACAACAACTACAACTATCAGCAGTGGCAAGTAGCTGTGGCAGTGGCAAGTAAGTAGCACAGTTGTATTTCAGTTGCGATGACTTTTCTTTCTTCTTTTTTTTATATATATATTTTAGTGACTGCTGCTGCAAACGATGGCTTATAAATGACGCCCACAGCTGAGCGCAAACAAAAGACTTAGGCAACGAACTTGCTGCCACAAAAGAATCAAAGCAGCAACAACGACAATAACGAAAACAACGACAAACCAAGCGGCTAATGAGCACATGTAAAGCAGTAAAAAAAATTATATAAACATTAATTATGTACATTTTGTTATTTTTTTTTGTTGTATTCTCTACCAAAAAAGGAAACGTTGTAGGCGTACAAAATGAAATGAAAATAAAACTTTTATATGTGTATATGCGTGTGTGTGTGTTTGATACTGGAGTGAGCATGCTGTGAAAATTATGAACTATGTTTATGAAATTAGAAAACATAGAAAGGTTGCCAACGAGCAACAACAACAACAATGAAAATGAATCAAAAGAAAGACAGCAAAAGAAAAGAAAACAACGACAAAGCGCTAATTGCGCTTAAACTGAATAAATGCCAGAGTGTGTGTGTGTGCAGTGTGTGTGTGTGTGTGTGTGTGTGTGTGTGAGGTGCGTAGGTTGAACAAACTTCTTGTCTGTGTCCGTTTTGGAGTCATTCAAGCTGTCAGCAGCAACAACAACCAGCACATTACATTTAACTCATTTTGGTTAAGGTTTTCATTTTCCTAAATACACACACACACACACTCAACTGTGTGTGCGTAATTTTGAAAAAACTTTAACGCATTTTAGATTTGAAATGACAGCAGGGAGTCGCAATAATTGCCGCCGCAACGGAAGTGCGGCTGTCTGACAAAGTTAAATGAGCCCACAACATTGTCAAAAATGACGCAACGCATTTTTAATTAAATTTGTAAAATATAAATAAATAACGAATAAATTAAGTAACATTAAATATTCCATGTAAAGTAAACTTTGTACTGTAATTTTTATCAGAGACATATAAATCCTATAAGTAAATCCAAAAAATATAATTGTACTCAAAAACAAAACTATTTGAAGTAAAATTTAATTTAAATTAAGATTAAAAAAGTTTTGTTATCAAATTGCTTTCAAATATACACAATTTAATAGTTAATACTTGTGACTGTTTGGCCCATAATAAACCCATTATAATTATTAATAATACACATATGTATCTTTGTCGCATTGAAATTTACTAATTCGGCTATTATATAAACGTTAATTAATTGAAATCTACGCTAATTTTAACTTTAAAGCCCAAGGCTTAATCGACAAACGCATAATTAGAAAACGATATGCAATTAGCAAAATTAACGAAAAAAAAAAAAGAACTGCGTGAAAATACTATAGGTACGAGTTGAAGATCACTTCGAATTCAGATCAGATCTGATGAGATTAGATCATGTGGGTGAAACAATATCATTAAAGCAGTTCCATTGTTCAAAACGTAGCCAATTTAATGGGCAAAAGTATAAAAAGAAAAATAGCAAACGCATAAAAAGCACATAAATAAGCGTACATATAGATAATGTATTTGGCCATAACATTAGCTCAATGACGTTAAAAAAAAAATATATATATATATATATATATATATGTATGTTGTCAAGACTCACCTCAGTTTGGACCACATTTTGTAGACGGTCTGTTTATTTTGGCCAATTTTGAAATTATCAGCGTGCGAAAATTAAACAGAGAACAGTTTGCTTTGTGGCAAATTTATCAGTGTAGAAGTTGAGCGACGTTTATAGATCGACTGTGGCAAATAAACTGTATTAACTTGGCCCAATGTATTGTTTCTACCTGAGTGGTGAGAAAACGGTTTCTGCTCCAGAACGTAAGTGCTTATTTAAAATGCGATTAAGATCTTTACGGTGCACTGGGTCTAAAACTGTAGGTAACAATTCAGTTGACACTGCTGGACATGGACACACACACACACACATACACAGGAATACACTCAAATTTCATTCATGAAATGCGTTGAGTACAATAATCAAATATGCCTATCAGTAAGGCAGACAGAAGACAAAGAGCCGGAAACGGATGCGACGTCGCGTTGTTGATGCCTTTTGTGTATTTCTTTTTATATTTGTTGTATTTATGTTTCAGGATTCTAGAGGGATGACGTTTGTTGTTGCAGGTAGGCGTAACAACAAAAACTCACAATACACACACAAATAGCGAATTGTCAAATTAATATTTGCATTTGCACATTATTTTTTTCATATCGTAAAACGAATGACTGAAGCAACGAACTTTGCACTGACTGCACTTCTGTTTACATTTGACACAACTGTTGCAAGCGGCAGCAACAGACAAACAATCGAGCGACCGTCTCAGCGAGAGAGAGAGAGATGTACTTAGAGCGAGCGAAACAGCAATAACAGCTGCCACCACAACTGATCGCGCCGACGACTTAAACTCGACTGAGCGCAACACCAAAACGTTCGGCAGGCAGAAAATAGCCAAGCAGCCAGTGTTGGCAACTATAGACATAAAAAAAAACCTCAAAGAAAAAATCTAAATTTTTAAGAAGATAAATTGTAATTCTTCAACAGGAAATTCGGAAAAAAAATAAAGCCAAAAATTAATGCAGCTAACATTCCAGTTGAAAATTTGAATTTTGTACAATGAAATTTAATTGTTAATTTTTAAATCCAATTTTTTTATTTTTATTACGTTACGTTAACCAATTAAAAATCTAGATTCAAAGCGGGAATAATAGCTGTTGTGGCAACACTGTTGTTCACACTCAGGTAAACGAGACTCGTGAATGATTCGTTCATTTTCATTCACAAATACTTAGTCGGCTCGACTGCGGCCAAGTCTCTGAGTCAGGCAACCAGGTAAGACGGCAACACGATGACCAGTTCGTCAGTTCGCCTCTGCAATTGTGTGGGCAGCAGCAGCAGAGTCAACATTCGATTGTAAATACAAAAACAAACAGTCAACAGACTAACTGAAGGCAGACAGACAATTCTATAAACTTGGCTGGCATGCAGCTTGCCAAAGATTGCATGCCAACCATATTTGGCCAAAAGAAACACAGGAGTGTAACCCAAATTCTATATGAAAACAGAAAACAGAAAACGGAAAACTAAGGCCAAGATCGTTGGAAAATAAATAAATCACAGCAAGAAAAAGTTCTCACACTCGCGGCAATTGCATGTTGGTCATGTTTTGACCGGTGGCTGTTTGATTTTCACATGTGATGTCTGCCGCTACAAACAATTTTCCTCGTCTCATAGACAGTCATAGACAAAAGTATTGGCAGTTGGTAAAACAGTCTTGAAAGAGTTAACATACATATTTAACATTTTCCCATACAACCCAGTACCTTTTTCTGTGGTTTTGCTTTTTATTAATATTATATGATTCCTGAGGAACAGCTATTAATTAAAAGAGAATTATGAATGTTATTGATAATACAGTCAGAATTTCAGTGCAAATTGGTCACAAATAGAGAGCTAATGAAACTGCCAATACTTTTCAACATGACTGTATATCCATTTCTTTTATTTATTATTATTCCGTTTATTCTTGAGGCGTGCTAACAGCTAACTAGACTGGGAGTAGTGCACATCTACAAATATGGATAGTGGAATACAGAAAACGGGTTACGCATAGACAATTGTTGTTGTTGTTGTTGGTGGTGTTATTGTTACAATGATTAGTACGCCGTGCGTATTGTGTTGTGGATTTCATAGAAACGCAATGTGTTCGCTGTATTAACAGCATTAAGTTGCGTTATTCTCCAGCGTCTCTGTCTTGATGGGCACCAATGAGGGCGGTATGTTAAGCGTCTTGCCCGGACAAGCGGCCTCATACTGATGCTTCAGGCTCTCCATCTCGTAGATGCATGTGGACAACGCGGTTCGCAGTTCGCAGAGCAAAACCATATCCGAACGTAGCTCATTGAAGGATGTGCAAATGTCCTCTGTAGGCGGCGGCGCTGGATCTAAAAGAGAGAAAATCAATTTGCCATTAAAATAATGTATTTATTTAACGCAAAGTTTGTTTTTCTTACCAACTTTGAACTCCTGTATGGCCTGCTCCAGCGCTTTTACCTTGCGTTGTCCTATATTCGCTGGCAATTTCATTTTCTGTGAGCGCAACGAAACTCCAGAACCACGAAGATCAGCAAACTTGATGCCGCTGCTGCCAATTTCAATGGCATTCACCACAGAGTCCACCTTGGAGGGTCTGGGCTGATGATGCACCTTCTTTTTATGCAGTTTCTTTTCGTATTTGCGTGTGCTCGGTGTATTGGCTGTGTGTTCGTTTTGCTGATCCGCCTGAGAGATTAGTTTCTGTAGATCTTGCGTCTTGCGTTCACGCTCTTTTTTGCGTGCCTCAATCTTTTTCATTTCATTTATTAGCATCTGCTCCTCCTCCACTTGTTGTGTGGTGCGCTTGAAGAGCTTCTCCAGCTGCTCCTTGCGTCGACGCTCGTGTTCGGCATCGTATACAAAGGTCTTCTTCTCATTTGACTGATTCTTGGCCTTGGCAAGCAATGCAATCACTTCATAGTAACGTTCCTTGAGCTCCTCCACGGATTTGGTGCCATGTTGTTGGCGATTCCAGCGATCCGCCATGACAATAAAGCGCAGATCGAAGCTGTTAAGTTAGAAATGAATATAAGAGCAGTTTATCTACATGTTTACAAACTTACCGTCTGGCTAGATCAAATAAATGATCTGTTTGCACCTTGCTCCAGTTTTGTATATTATTGCGCAGATGTGCATTATACTCCGTCATTGTGTAGCTGGGTATCTCCAGTTGTTTATTAAACTTGGCAAATGGATAGTCCGTGGAATCATCGCTGACACGCTTCCAATGATGAAATACGGCCGCATCATTGCGAGCGGGATTTGAAAACGGCGCCCATTCCCATTTGCGCACCTTTTTCATGCCCAGGCGAGCCTTGTTCTGTTTGTAGCCAGCACCGATGCCCAGTGCCGTGTCCGTTGGTAGCAATGGTGGTGCATCCTTCTTGTCTGTGTAAAGCAGCGCGAAGACCTCGCGATGCATTCCCTCGGGACGCCTTGAGGCATGTTTTGTGCTGCAAGCAAACACTTTGTTATTGTATGTGCGCGCGTGTGTGTTTTGGTTTTGCTTACCGCTCGAAATTGCGCTTCTTTGTGGCGAGGAACGAGTCCCTGGTAATTTCTGGCGTATTAGCACGCTCAATGTCCAAAATATCACGCACATCGCCCGACATATTGTTTAAGTTTTACAATAAAACAAATAGAATGCGAATCAACAATGAATTGTATACTTTTTGCTTCAAGTGTTGGCTAACGTTGCGTCGATAACAGTGGTGGCCAGTCGATAGTACGTATAAGCAGAGACAGTCCATTCTGTTATGTTAAAGTCGGGAACTGTTAACTATCTGTCGATAGCATCACTTCTGTTATGTTAAAAGTCGAAATGTTGACTAAAATCTCGATCACTCTTTTAATAAAAGCGGTTAATTTGTAATGTTAATATGTGGGACTGTTAACTAACATCCAACTGTTATGTTAAAATACATGCCTGTTAACTGTGGTGGCAAGTCGATGACTCGGTATGCTATATCGAAACTGTTAAGTGGAAGAGCGCCACATTCTGTTAAGTGACGACAAACGTGCTCGCATTTCGCGATGTTGTTTTTCTGTCCGTCTTGCGGCAATATATTAATTATAGAAGAGGACACCTCAAGCCACAGATTTACGTGCAACACCTGCCCGTATATATCGAAGATCAATCGCAAGATATCAACAAAAACCTATCCACGTCTCAAGGTAAGTTTCTCACACACACACACCACACACAAAAGTGATGCAATTTTGAACGTTGTTGACGTTTTGTTTTGTTCTGTTTCTTCTTGGCAGGAAGTTGATCACGTTTTGGGCGGCATTGCAGCCTGGGAGAACGTGGACTCCACGGACGCCGAGTGTCCGGCTTGCTCACACAAGCGCGCGTACTTTATGCAAATTCAAACACGCTCAGCGGATGAACCGATGACCACATTCTACAAGTGCTGCAATCATCAGTGTGGTCACAACTGGCGAGATTAGGATTAGAGAGAAAGAGAGACATAGAGAGACAAAGAGGGAGAGACTAATGCGCTGTTTACAAACATTACTACAACGACGCCTTCACTGCAGTCGCCGCACAATGCAGCCGGAAGAGAATGTTACTCCCATCTGTCCAGTGGAGTCCCTGGATGCCTTGAAGCTGGCCGAGCAGTGTCTGCAGCTGGGCAAGGTAATAGCTTTACCCACGGATACTGTTTATGGTCTGGCCTGTGATGCCAACAATGAGCAGGCCATTCAGCAGCTGTACGAGATTAAGGGCCGGGATGAACAGAAGCCTGTGGCCATTTGTGTCCAGAATATTGCTGCACTGCGTCGCTTTGGTCATGCCAACCACTTGAGTGACGAGCTGCTAACTCGCTTGCTTCCGGGGCCACTGACCATCATCGTGGAGCGTACGCCGCAGCTAAGCAATTGCTTTCTCAATCCCAGCACCCGTAAGATTGGCATACGCATTCCGGATTTTCAATTTATACGTGATCTATGCGCCACTTGGCATGAACAACCGCTGGCTTTGACCAGCGCCAATCGATCCAGCGCACCGAGCAGCCTACAAGTCAGCGAGTTCCAATCACTTTGGCCTCAACTTGGAGCCGTCTTTAATGCCGGAAGAATTGGACTCACGGAGGAGCGACGTCTGGCCTCCACTGTGATTGATCTGGTCACGCCCGGACACTACGAGATTGTCCGCTCCGGAGTGGCACTCAAGGAGACCCTCCAAGTACTCCATGAATTTGGCTTTGCGGCAAAAACACACATTTAATTAGGACCGTATTTAATATAATTGTTGAATAAAAATTTGATTATTTTTATAAAAATTACAAATTAAAACTGTTAAATATTTTTATTATTTCAACAATTTAAAGCAAATAAATTTATAACTAGAACCTAAACTCTTTTTAATTGTTTGCCTAAAAATTGTAATTCTAAAAATTTCTCTTACATTTTTTAAAAATAAGAATTAAATTTCTATATTTATTATGAAGATAAAAAATATTTCGCTTTTCAGTTTTTACTATGAGAATCAAAGAAAACTCTTAATTGAATTTTTGTTAAAAAATAACGCTGGACTTTAATAATATGAAAGTAAGCAAAAATTGTTTTTGTTTTGATTTTTGAAATCATATAAATCTATTTGCGATGCCTGATGAAGAGTTAACAAAAAATATACGCTAAAACAAATGTATCTACTTTATATCATTACAATTTTGAACATGATTTGATGCTTGGTGAACAGCAGCAGGAGGAGATTAATAATAAAATATATATATATAGGATTACAGACAGACGTATGTACAATGTGACTACTAAATTAAAAGCAGTCTTCCTCCCAGTTAGTTGTAGTAATTAGCCTTTGCCACCTGAATGGGTCGTCGTCTTCTGGGCAGCTCGTTCTTCAGCAATCTCCAACGTTCTGGAGGCCACACAATGGCCACAGCACGGGCGGACATCAGGCCCATGGCGACGGGTCCGAAGGTGTTGCTGTCCAGCGAGTGTCCAGTGTGATCTCCCTCCACCCAGCAGTGTCCGTCCGGAACACGCACAATCTCATGCTTGTAGCCGAGTGTAGAGACCACATCTCCCTGCATGCCGACCACACGTTTGATTATCTTTTGCGCCGGATCCTTGGGTGAGATTAGTGAGATGATATCGCCACGTTCCACAACGCTGTTGTGCAGTCCCCATCGTAGCAGGAACACATAATCCCGCTCTTCGGCCACGGGATTTAGAGCGGGCTGCATGGATGTGCCTGCAATTGTAGGGAAAGTGATGAATGAAGGAGTTCCCAATATAGTGACTGACTTACCGTCGACTCGGGCCACATAGCCGACGCAGTCAAGGAACGTTATGCCCAGTGGCAAACCATAAAGCAAGGATTTACCAAAGCGACGAAATGCCATGACGGCATGGCTTTGTGACTGTCTATATGTAGTACTGGCGATGCGGGGGGGTCTTCAGATTGTATGCCTCTACTATACACAATATAAGTCGCAGCTATCACATGTATAAATAACAATTAGTTTTTGATATGCTTGCAAATGAATACATAACATAAATATACATACGCACACAAACAGCTGTTTCCAAACTCTATTTTTTGACATTCACATGCGTTCGCTGTCAGCAGTGTTGACAGCTCAAATTAGCTAGAGTTCAATAAATTGCTACTAGACAATGAATATCTTAAATGCACCAAATATTTGTGGTTGACTTCTGACAGGTAATATTCACTTTTTTTTTTTTGTAAGAGCAACTTGAAATTTGTTTTGAAAATGAGCAGCTGATTTATATTGCAAGCGCACAATAACAGCGCAGAGTTGTTCCGATATCGATAGGCAAAATACTAACAATATATTAATAACAGCACCTTAGCAGTCTGCTCTCTGAAGAGAACAGTAGCTTACAGCTAATTGGACCCACGAAGTTTTTAGCTGTTTTGTTTTTGTTGCATATATCCGAATGAATGCATATTATCATTCAAAAATTAAATGCTTAAATCTCAAGATTAATTAATAAATATATGCTTATATATACTGTCCATTAAAAGATAAATTCATTTGTAATATGTAAGCGTAGAAGGTCAACTGAACTGGGAAGCCACTGTATGTTTGGTTGTTCGTATACAAAATTTTATTAAAATGTAAGTCAAGTGACTGATAGGATAAGAGTATTACAAATCAAATTCCAGCTATTGTACTATGATGACAGGTGTTTTGATTTTGATTTAATATATTGCGACTGCAACTGGAATGTGATTGGATTTAACTGTGCAGCATTTTCAGCAACCTTCCAGCTCACTTGGTATGGGAATCTCATTTTGTATGGCAAACTGCAGCAATGCCTTGTATTTGTTCTTCCAATTACTAACATCCAGCCGGATTTGTTCATTGTCCTCGTGCATTTGCTCCAGCTCAGTCCATTCATACGATTTCTTCGTCTCCAATTCATCCTTTTGTTCGATGCGTTTAATTCGACAACTGGCTGCATAGCCGCGATTTTTAAGTGTGCGACGCCTTTGTTTCATGCGCACAATTTCCTCCCGGTTGAGTCCACGCATCTTGAGTGTACGGTTCAAATCTCGTACGGAAATCGTTACGAGCTCATCGTCCGTAATGTCCGGAATTGGACATGGCGAAAGTGGTGCCTAAAACAAAAACAATGAAAATCGTTAGTGTGAATACAAAGCATTCTGCAGGTTCGATTATGCAGTTGCTTACATACCAAAGACGACTTTCTCTCACGTTTGGAGTCCATAATGCATTAAATATAGTTTTTCAACAATATTAGACGCTTTTTATAAATATTTACTATTGAATTGCGTATTTTTTCTGCGTATTTGCTGCACTTCCACACAAGGTTGCCATATGAAAATTCTTATCGACCTGGCAACGTTAAAAATGAATAGCAACTTTATCTGCCAGGTGGCAACGTCTTTTCAAAACATTTTCTACAAAGTTGGCAGCACTACACGCTGATAAAGGATAAAAAGGAAAGGAGAAAGAAATCAGAGCAGATGCAAATGTCAAATTTGCTAAGAACTTTTTCCTTTTATTTGTCAGTTGATTAACAATTTGTAACGCCATGAATTCGAGTGTAATTTACACGAATGTGCCCACGCCGAGTTGCTCACAAGCACCGATATCGGTTGCAACTCCCGATGGCGGCATTCTTTATACCGGCTTCAAATGCATCAATTACATTGCAGCAGCTGCGGACAAGAATGTGAAGGAGAAGGAGAAGGAGAAGGAAAATGCTGTGGAAGTGAAGACAATGTCAACGCGCATTACAGTGAGCACTCTCGATGTGAGTCCACTGTGGGGAGAGGGCAACAAACAGTTCGCAATTGTTGCCGAGGATTTGAGTGTGCAAGTTTGGGATTGCGCGACGGGAGAGGCCATTATGGGACACAAGGCGCATCAACATCAACGGGAGGCGAGAGATGTGCGCATGTCACCATTGATAAATGTGTTCATGGGTTACATCTGCAATGGCAACATAATCTCCATGGATGCCAGTGATTTGGTTATCTACTGTGTCACCTCCAACACTTATTGCCGTCGTCCCTCGTTTATCTCCCCCAGAAATCATCAGTTGACTGTGCTGCGCTGTTCTCCTTATCAGGAGCATCTGTTTGCTCTCGGGACAAGTTCCGGATTTGTTATGGTTTGTGATATGCGTAAAATGTGCATTGTACACAAGTTTACGTGTCAACAGTCGAGTATTTCTGGACTTGCCTGGCGGGAAATGTCCAGTGTGCAGCCTATTACCACAACTGATCAATGGCGCAGCCAAGCACAACACAATCCTCCAGAGAAATCAGCTCAAATTAAGTCAAATTCTTGTGATGACTTCGTGGGTCTGGAGAAACCCACTGAAATGGAGTTTAAAGAGGCAAATCCCCCAAAAACCAAGCCCAACAAAGCTCCCTTATGCAAATCCCAGACAGCTGACAACGATGACATCTTTGACATCTACAATACGGATCACCTGGAGTGTGAATTTGGTGCTCCAGTGCGTCAGTCAATCAAAAAGTCCAGCAACTATGTGGAGGACTTTGTAGGACTTGAAAAACCCGCAGAAAATGTTAACCTAGACTTTATGGAAGCCTGCAAAAACATGAAGGAGGATTTAAAGGCACTCAATTCCGCAGAGCAAGAGTTACCCAAAGTGGAGGTCACGCTGGAGGATTGTCTGGAGACGGGAATTCAAGGTCCTCGCAGCGATAGCAGCAATCAATCCCAGCGAGCCGGAGAGAAACGGAACAGCACCTCCAGTGAGGGCAGCCTGGAGGTCATACAGTTCAGTTCGTCCAGTGATGATGCCGTCATTGTGGACGGTGAAGCTGCCAAGCCCAAACGTGAAGTACTGCATCACATTTATCATCAGGCTGAGGTTCACGATGCACCCGAGTCCTTGACGCTAACGAAGCCATCACCGGTTGATACTCTCGCTGTCAAGGCAGCCAGTGTGGAGACCTTGAGCATCTGCTCCACGGCATCCTCATCCCGGCCGGACATTTTGTTGGTCTCACTCAACGATAACGATGTCATCATGATCTTCAACACGCTGACGGGCGCACAGTGTGGCAAGACGTACAACAAAGGCAATGCAACAGGTATTATTTATTATTTTACCTGATTATTATACTAAGATTTCAAAAATTGAGAGAAAAAATTAGAATCACTTAACTGGAAATTTTGTTATTAGAAAAGAAAAATCAGGACACGATTGGACTTTTTTACAAAAATTGGAATTGAAAACTTTTGAAAATCCCTTATAATCAATATCATAAACCATAAATATAAAATATATAAATCAACGGAAATTTTCCCAGATCTTCCTACATTTTCTTATTAGATATTGCAGACAATCTTTTAATTTTAATTTATCATCTTTTTACAGGCAGATCCAAAGATGTGCACTGGTTAAATGATAATACCGTTGTGTGCTTGAGTCGTCAACAACTCGTCTATTGGTCCGTTGACTTTGATCCGAAGATGCGTCGTTATAAGCTGCAAAAGAGTCTAGGATATAAGAACACTCCTCAGGACATTGTTACATTCGCACCAAGTGCTGACAACAAACTCTGGCTGTGCATGAGGAACCGCCGTGTTGGCACCTTAGATTCCAAGACTGGACAACTAACTGCTATATATGGTTGTCTGTCCTTTGGTATACGTGCTATTGCCGAGTGTCCGGACGATATGAACAAGTAAGTTGACTCTTATACCCTCCTTAATAAACAATAAAATTAATGTAACGTTTATAAACGTTTTCGTTAAAATAAATTTTAATTTTAAAATAAATTTGAATTTTCCCCAAAGGATTGCCCTGGGCTGTTCGGATAAACGCTTGGCTATATTCGACATATCCCAGTTGTCGGCACATTTCATTCCCATTGAAATGGTCCACGTGAATAGTTCAATTTACACTTTAGCCTGGAGTCCGGATTGTTTGCAGCTCGCCTTTGGCTGTTACGATGGCATGGTAAGTGTTATTTCACTGAGATTTGCATTTATTTGTGCATAAAACTAAATAAATATTTTATAACTAATTCCAATTTCAGGTGGGCATTCTTGACGTGGAGAGCATGAGAGTGAGAACAACATTTCGTCATATTTACAAGAAGGAAGTGTATTCGCTGATGTGGCAGGATAAATACATTTATTTCATTGCAAATCATTTGCTGGGAGTCTACAATGTGCAGTCGAAGAAAGGCAAGTCTACCAAAGGATTCAGCATTCATTCACATATGTTGACGTGTATTGTATGCCTGATTCTGTGCATTACGTTGGCCATAACTGACCTTGGTTTGAGCATCTCGCGTTTGACACTTGCGTATCTGGGCCAAATGAATTGTTTCACGATGATAATCCCAGGCATTCCATGTCACATTTATCCAATTGGCAGGCGATAAATCATTTTCAATTATCAATTCCGTTTGACCCTGAAAATCCATTTTCTTTGGCGGCTCCACAACTGTCGTCTGCATTTCCTTGGCAATCAGTTTGTCATCCAATTTGAGCAATAGACATAGATTAGCACTATTAAAAATAGCCTGTCTAAAGGCGCTTATAAAACGTTCAAACCACAATTCACCAATGCGTGCATAAGTCTGATCCTGAAATCCAAATTTAATGTCCAGATTCATGCAAAGATTTCGCAGCACCTTTGCCGGCAACAAAAGACCATTTGTCACCGCCAGTGTGAGGCCACAAAACTCCTTGATATCCGCCTCGGCGAGACTGCAAAAATTCGCATCCGTATGGAATTCATTTAGAGATGACATGCGCTCCGCATAGCTGCGTTGATGTGGCACCTTGCGACGTTGTGACATCACTTGAATCTCGGCAATGATCTCGTCCACACGTTGCTCCATTGATTCAGGCACCTGCAACTCCAGCTGCTCACGCAGCTTGTTCAGCTCCACAATGTGATTGAAATAATGATTCAGATTGCTCCACACCTTGGAAAGGTACACAAAATGCGGCTGCAAAATTTAAAAAAATTTAGTTAGAGATATGAAAACAGAAAAGAAAACTCCTCACAACCAGAATTTAAATTAATTTTAATTATTATTAATTTAAATTATTTGAAATTTAGTTCCTAACATATTTTTATAACTATTTAAACTCCCACTTTCGATCATGATTTTGATCATAAATACTTACAAAGATCAGTTCCGCATCGATGGCAGTCCGCATGGCCAGCGTATCGTTGATTTTGGCCACCACACAGTCGTAGCGATCCTTCTCCACGCCCACCAGATACGAGGTATGCTCGTAGCTTTGCTTCAATGCGGTCAGACAACGTCGCAGCATTATGAATGTGATTGTGAACTGATTAATCCGCTGCAGTTGCTCGAGGGGCACTCGATAATAGAGCATTGTCTCCTCGTTGTTGAGTTTCAGTTGCTCGCTGATTGCTGTCTGGCAATTTCCACTCAATATCTTCAGTTGCTCCAGAATCTTATCGAAAGCAGCCGTAGTATTCTGCTGGGCCATCTCAAGATCGCTGATCACTAAGAGAAATAAGAATATCTTTTATAATTTATCATACATTTCAGTCTTTTTGTTTCGACTTTTTAAATCTACAATTGTGAGAGGGAGTGGGAGCGGGGCCTGGGAGAGGAATGAGAGAGGAACCTGGGAGAGGAACTGGGAGAGGAACCTGGGAGAGGAACCTGGGAGAGGGACTGGGAGAGGGACCTGGGAGAGGGACTGGGAGAGGGACTGGGAGAGGGACTGGGAGAGGGACCTGGGAGCGGGGACTGGGAGAGGGACTGAGAGGGTGAGTGGGAGAGGGACTGGGAGAGGGACCTGGGAGAGGGACTGAGAGAGGGACCTGGGAGAGGGACCTGGGAGAGGGACCTGGGAGAGGGACCTGGGAGAGGGACTGGGAGAGGAATGGGAGAGGAACCTGGGAGAGGAACTGGGAGAGGGACTGGGAGAGGGACCTGGGAGAGGAACCTGGGAGAGGGACTGAGAGAGGGACTGGGAAGCGGGGCATGGAAGTGGGAGTGGGAGCGTGGCCTGGGAGAGGGACTGGGAGCGGGGCCTGGGAGAGGGACTGAGAGCGGGGCCTGGGAGAGGGACCTGGGAGAGGGACTGGGAGAGGGACCTGGACAATTTGATTAGTGATCAAACTCACCGAAACGCACATTTTCTCGATCTCCATCGGGTCCGTCGTTGTTGTAGATGACAATTCCCGCCACGGTGGCCGCTAGTCTCTGTAAATACTCCTGGCGATGATACTTCTTCTTGAGCACATAGTTTTGCAGATCACTGCGTCCGATGACACTATTCAGGGCCTGTGCCGTCAGCTTGAGCAGCACGTGATTCTTGGGACAACCCAGATGATAACTGGCCACAATAAAGACCTGCATCTTGGCAAACAACTGATCCAGTTGGAGTTTACTGCAAGTCTCCGGATAACGCAATATATCATCTATGAGCAGCTTGAGCTCCTCTTGAAACTGCTGCTCGTACTTCTCCTGCACATAGGATAATTGTATGCCATGTCCGTGTTTCATTATCCACGACATGCGCAAATTGGCCATCGTTGTATCGTTGGGATTTGAATAACTTGCCAGAATGCCTTCGATAAAGACATGCACCTTACACTTGCTGGGATCCTCGAGATCCGTCTTCAACAGTCCAAGTCGCATGTCCCGCACCAAAAGATGCACCATAAACTTGATAAATTTCTCATCCTCTTCAATGTCGCGTTCTTTTAGCCTTTTCATGATGCGTTGGCCAAGCTCATTTAATGTCTTTTGATGTGGATGCGACATTTTCTTGTTTGCAATAAAATGTACCGTCAATTTAAATCGTCTTCTGTATGCTTATAAAAAAGAAATTGTTTTATCTAACACAATTTATTTTGCTTCTATTGTGTTTATTTTTGCGGTGCTTGTTATTTTGTTGCCCCTAGTTACAAATAGGAGTTTTCTATGGCTCCTAGTTTTTTAATTCATATGAATAACTGGAAATCGATTTGAGCAGTGAAAAAATATAGAAAAAATCGACAGTGAAGGATGAAAAATAAGGTTATCCAATTTTGATGCAGAATGAAAATAGAGGCAAATTAATAATAAAATTTGCAATCCGGAAGGAAATCGGATAAAATTTGACAAAGTTATGACAGTTTGAAATTTGTGAAAATGGGTCATGGGAAGAGTATTGAGAAAATTCAAAGTGGTCGGAAATATAGAAAAAATGGACAGTGAAGGAAGAAAAATTAGATTTTCCAAAACTTAAAATTTAAAACACCACCACAACGTGAGGTCTACATTTATTAAGTTTTTTAATTAATTATTAATTTTTTTTATATGTATTCTACAGATGCCATTTACTTTCCCCACATTGAGCGTGCAAGTAGTTTGTGCTTATACGAGAATTTCCTCATTGTCGGCACGGATGATGGCTTCCTGCAGCTGTACGAACGTAATCCTGGCCAGCAAGAGTTGACCTATACATCGTGTGTGCGTCAGATATCGCTGTTGTCCCGCTATGTGACGGATATTGTCTTTAATCCTCTCAAACGGCATCAGTTTGCTGTTGTGGGTCATGACAAGCAGCTGCAAATAATGGAATTACAACCGGAACAACGTGGTTGGAGCAAGTTGGTGACTTTAATGGCCAGTGATGCAAAGGCATCGATAGCATCAGTCAAATGGAGCAATCTCCAGTCACATTTGTTGCTTAGTTTTCACATTGAGGGCAAGGTGTGCCTGTGGAACATTCAGGAGCCGGAGAAGCCGCCCTTGACCATCACCTATCACTGTCCCATGTGGTGTGGCATGTTTCTGCCCTCCAACGAGAACATTATCATGTGCTGCGGCAAAGCGGTATCCCTGGAACAGATCAGTATCAAGGAGGCATTGTCCAAAGGCGACAAGCACATCAGTTCCAAGTCGGATGCTCTGCTCAATGTGAAATGGGCCAACAAATCCTTGAGCCAACCCACTGGAGCTGCATTAACTGCAGCTCAGAAGAAGCGACAACGTCGTGACAGACGCAAAGTCGAAGCACAACCTCCGACTGCTTCTCTAGAGCAGACGAAGAACACGGAGGAACAGCCACCAATTGAAAAGATGTTGGATGCACTTACTCTGGACACCAAGAAGGCAACTCCCGTTGAGTGCAGCAAGTGCAAGGAGCTAAAACCTGACAACTTCTTAGGCGTAAGTTTCAATTTAAGCAAAGATTTAAAACTTTCATTCGCTGACAATGATCTCCAATCTCTTATTCCCTTCAGCATAGCCGCAGTTGCCTCTGCCTCACTCAGAAGGAGCTAAACAAGCACGCGCTGGAGAAACTGGCCATTGTGCTCACCGAGGATGCGGCCAAAATAGACAAGGATGTGCTCATGTCCAAGCTCTTTAGCACCAAGGTCATGGCCAAAGACTTGATTGCCACCGAATGTAAGTTCAACAATTAATCAATTATATAATGCGAACATTTGTATACATTCTGTTATTTTACACTTGTCAAAACTGAATCGAAATGAAACTGAAATGTCATTTTGATCATGATTTGGCCTCTAAATTGATTCTGTATTTAAATTTTGACTATCCAAAAAATTTAATAATTTTTCAACCCTAAACCATCTATCATCAAATTTTCCATACTTACCCCTTGACATTTTTTCGAAAACTTCGAACTCTCATAACTTTGTCAAAATTCAACCGATTTTCAAGCGAAATACCATTTTGTTCATGTTTTGGTCCCCTTATTAGTTCTGCATTCAAATATTAAACATTTAAAAAATTTGATATATTTTCGATCCTAAGCCGTCTATCATCCAATTTTCCATACTTACCCCTTCACATTTTTTCGAAAACTTTGAACTCCCATAACTTTGTCAAAAATCAACCGATTTTTAAGCGGAATGTCATTTTAATCATTATTTGGCCTCTTAATTGATTCTGCATTTATCAAGCGGAATTTAATTTTGATCATGATTTGATCTAATTTGGTAATACATCATTTTATACATTTCAAAAATTTAATTCTTTGTTGACTCTTTTCTTCTAATCCGAATTCACATGAATATCATTAATTTTGCACATTACAGTAACAAATCTGAAGCATTCCAACAACAAGGACATTGCCCCACTGTGCCTGTCTGTTGCCACATTTAAAGTACATGACGAGCTGAAACAACATATCGAAAACAAAACGCTCACCGAATGGCACATCTCTTTAGCGCCCACTGTCTCCTATGTGTAAGTCAAGATAAAGCAAGTGTTTGTAACTGCCCACTCTAAATTGTGTCTCTTATCGGCTTGCAGTTTTTGGCAGAAATGCTGCAAGGCTTATGCCTCGCAAATGGAGGAGCAGGGTTTTATTCTACATGCTGCCACATATCTCTCAGCGATTGATATGCAAACGGATGCCATCAATTTGCTGCTTAAACATGAATACTTCAGGGAGGCATTGGCCAATGCCAGGATCCATTTGCCGGCCACGGATCCCATGATCAAAATCATTATCAACAAATGGCTGGAACAACTGGAGAAAACTGGAAACTTTGCTGCAGCCGCTTTGATGTGAGTGCGCTCGAAATCATAACTGAAAATAGGGATTACATTTTTTTTTAAATCAACTCTTAATGTACAGAAAAATAATTCTTATAATTTAATGAATTTATTGAAGTTCTTAGACTAATATTTTTAAATAACCTCTTCTAGCTGCGTGCTGGATAATGAGATGCTGCGTGGCCTTACGTATCTGCGCAAATTCCGCAACTGCACGCCGGAGATAGCCGATCTCATGGAGCAGATCAAGCGCATTGGACAACTGGGATCACTGTTCGATGATGGCTGCCTGGACAGAGCAGAGAATGGTTCATCCGCAAAGGATTTCGATAATGAGTAGATACTCTGAAGTAACCGCCAATTGTCCAAAAGAAAACCCTTTCGCCATGGCTAAATACCCAACGGGCTATACTTAGTTTTAGCTTAGATCTAATCACAAAGAAAATGAGCTTCTTCAGTTGTTTTTTTGAGAAAACTTGTATCAATTAATAATTAAAAGATGTGATTTAAGCCAGGCAGCTAACCCAAAACATTGTTAACAGTACAAAAGTAAAAGAAGTAACATTTAATGATTTAATGTGTCACTTATGTTGAAAACAGACAAAAGTTAACAATAGCATCAAGTTGCTTAAGTTCAACAAATTGTTTGATGCACAATAATTTATGATTCCAAATTAATTTTAATACCGTTTCAACTTTCGATTTAAAAATTGAAAAAAAGAAACAAAAACGTTACAAGAATTTATACGAGTTACAATACAAATGAAATGTCCAAGGCAAGATTTTTGGTTAGGAAAGATGCGTAGAAAGCAAATAAAAGATACATAATGGAGAAGAAGAAGAAACCACATTGAACATATATTTTTTTAATTAGAACAACCTTTATTTACAGACGCGGCCAAGAAACAAATGTGTTACCGTTAGGCAGCTTGAAGTAAGTATTGTTTTGGTTTTTCGTTTGACGTACAATGGTAATTTTTATCGTTTTAGCTTAGATTGATTGAACTTGGTAGAAAAGTAAATTTTTTGTTTGAAATTAAGTATTTTGATAAATTTGTTATTTAAGGAAACAATTTTCAATAGATTTTTAAATTTTTGTTGAAAGCACTTTTATGTTTCTCTTGTTAGATTACTAATAATAAATTTTTGCAGAAATTAATAATTTTTCCTTAATTAAAACATTATTTTGATTAAAAAATAATTTATTTGAAATATTTGGGTAATTTTTTCAAATTTATTTTACAAATAAGTATACTTAGATAAATGAGAAATAAAAACGATACATAAAAAACTAAATGAGTCCCAGCTAATTTTGACTAAAAACACCACTGTGCGACGCATCAAATTATGCAAATGCAGAAGAGGTTGACCCTCTCTAGAAATTAAGTATATTTTTAATTGCTTGAACTAAGGTCTAGGGTTCGAGCTCAACTTGCTGCACAAAGAGCCAGAGAGATCGACAGAGAGAAAGAGAGAGAGGAGAGAAAAAAAAAAAAAAAATAAATATGATAATAAGTTTTTTTATATACAAAGGCAGCGACGCAGCTGAGACGCGGCAGAGGTGGCGTCAACGGCGAGCTGGAGTATGATTCAGTTGTTGAGCAGCCGCTGAGCGCAGCTGACGTCGCTGACGCGTAGAGTTTGAGATCGAGTTCGTTGCCTAAGTCATTTGATTTTCACTTTTAACTGTTTGGAATTGCGCGCGCGCTGATTTAACCGTTAACCGTTACGCCGTGCACGTTACGGTGCCATCAATAAGTGTGTGTGTGTGTAAGTGTAAAAGTGTGTGTGTGTGCATAGATATATATATCTTTATATTGTTATTGTTGTTGCTTTGTTCTCACGTCTCAAATCAACTCGGACTTGACCCAGAGCTGCGTTTTGGCCAGCGTCTGTTGACCGTTGTACGACAATTAAACAATAACAATTACAATTACAAAAACAACGAAATCATAATTATGTTTAAGTGCATTTCGCTTTTAGCGACAAGAACAACAACATATGAAACACGTTTAATTAACCGAGAGCTTTATTTGTTGCTAGTAAAAGTGTTAGAACAAGTGCGAGTTTATGCCGGAGGCTTTATTAGCTGCATTTTTCATTTTTTCCCATTTTCCCGTTTGCATTTCCCTGGCACACATATGTCAACAATTGATGTCTGCTTTTTTTGTGCCCGCATACTGTCAGCATTTGCATGTGACAACGACAACGACAACTGCGACTTCTCCCTCTGCATGACTCAACGTTGAACAATTTTTGTCGCTCGTTGTTATACCCTACAACAGGGTATAGCCAATTAATCACGAAATGTGTAATGTCTTAAAAAATTTGAAATTGGACCGATACTAATTATTTTCAGCTTTTCTTCAAATCTGATTTTTGTATAAGAATTTACATTTTGAAGGAAATTTTATTTAATAAATAAAAACTGTTCTGTTTGGAAAGTAGGTTCATAAATTTATTTTATTTCAAAAATATTAAAAAAATCTTAATCTGCAAGGGCATCAAATCTTCGGCGTGTCGTGGCTTACTTTCCTTTCTTGGTGTTTTTATTTTGTAGTTAAGCTTTTTTCTGGGAGTGGATGTAAGATCTGAGACCGGGTTGGGCCTGTGGCGCATGTGAAATCATTTCTTGCTTCAACGATAATTTCTACAATTCGTGTGTGTCTGTGTGTTTGTCTTCTCCCTCAGTTGTTGCTGAAACTTATGCCGGATTAATGCCAAGTTCCCCCACCACCTACCGCTGACATCAAGTGAAAGGTAAAGCTATTAAATCCATATCTCAATAACATACACTATTTTTTTTTATTGCATTTGGAAACGCATACAAAAACGGCAACGCACTCATTTATCTTTTACTTTTATTTCATTCATTGAATTCGAATTCGAATTCGAATTCCTTTAGTTACGAGTATTTTTGTAAATTTTATTTGATTTTAGCTTTTGCTTTCAACATTTTACATTTGCATAATATTTGTAGTTATTTCACTGCATTGTTGTCTATTCATGCATTTGCGCTGATCATGCCATTTGTTATTGTTAATATTACTTACGCCTAACATTATTATTATTATTTATTGTTGTTGTTGTTGTCGATGCTATTGAACTCGCCACAGTCACACGGCAAATGCAACAATATTTAGAGCCTCGTCTCGTATGTATAACATCAGCTTCTGTCTTTGTCTGCAGTCGTCATGCATAATAATAAAATTAATATATAATTTCAACAACAACTCTCACACTCAAACGCACAAACACCTATGCACACCTTGTGCAGAATACAATGCAAATTGTTGTTGTTGTTTCGAAATGTTTCACAGCAATTTATGCGGAATCTACATAATTTTGTAATCCCAATCCCAATTCCTCGGTCACAACATATATAACATTTAACTCTTAACTCTTTTTCTCTCTCCTAACTCTTTAAGCTGCTGAAAGGCAGCCGCCAAGTGGGCGTGGTAGTCAAGGGCGCGTTTATTTTGACACTATAATTTTTCAACGAATAAGAGATGCTCTCTGTCAGACACGACGAATTGTTTAAACTGAGGGAATACATATTTATATTGAAGTTGAAAGTATTAAACTGTAGCTTTAAATTAAATAAAAAACTATTCAGTACTTAAAATATTTAAAATAATTTTAAACATTAATGTTAAATATGCAGAATTTTAAATAAATAATTATTTATATGTTCAGCTGGTATTTGATGCTATAAAAATCGAAAGTAAGTAATTATTTTCGGACTTATTGTTTCATTACTTTTTAAATGTCAATTCCATTGGAATAAAAAAAATTAATAGCAAGTTTACCTCTGTAAAATTCCTAATAAATCTATCAAAATTATATAATTTCAATTGCCTAAGAGCATCTAAACAGCGGCATGATAAAGATCTATTTATTTTCCATTATTTCCGTCTCTATCTTTCTGATAGTTTCTTTTCTCTCCCTCTCTATATCTTTTTTCCCATTTAGTTATATATCACTTAACACATTTTTAAGCAATACGCAAAGCGAGATAACAATTTGTATCCGCCGTTGGGGTCGCTGCTGTTGTTGTTGTTGTCGATGGTGGGGCATTTGGTGGTGCTAATAATAGCCACCTTGCGAGTAACTCGCCATTAAACTCGTTTTAACAACTGCCCAAAAAAACCGGACAATTTGAGAATCGCTCGCAATGTTTGCATAGCTTAAAAATTAACAAACTTGTGCTGCGGGGAAAACAGAGAGAAGAAACCAAAATTCTTGACTTGCAATTCTTTCTTTCCGGCCCAAAAGAAAGCGTTCACAGTCACAACGGTCATCGCAACATTAGCGGAATTTCAATGACCTGAAGAAGAAGTTTATAAAGTTGTTAAAGGCGCGCATATCCGGCCAATGACAAAAAGGCTTGACAAATGCTGTTTATGGCAACAACAACAACTGAAATAACAACAACAAGTAGCAATCGCACCCAACTGTAGACGGTGGTTCAACCCACGCACCAAGCACGCACCACACACAGCTTGGGCTGAAGATGATCATGATAATCATCATGATCGTTATAAGTACGGCGCACCTGTCGATGGCATTGACTGTGGCTTCCATTCTGATGACGATCGTCTGTCACTTGACTATTATAATAAGATTACCAAATGGTTAACTAAGTGCCCGATTCGTGTGTGTGTATGTGTGTGTAAAGGTGTGTGTGTCGCAACTACTCGTATAATTGATTAATTTTATTTACAATCTCCACACGACTTCATGACATAAGTGGTTAATCATTTTGCTGACTAGCTGACACAATTTGTGTGACTAGAACAAAAGACTTAGGCAACGAACTTGCCAGCTAAGTTATTAAAAACGGTATCTGTTGCCAAATCTGAATATTTGTGAATAACAAATCGAATAGACAAAAAAAGAAACAATAAATAAAGGCCAGGAAAAAATAATCAAAAATCAAAAATCAAAAACAGTTAAGGATCAATAAAAAGTGTAACTCAGTAATAATATCAATATAATATAATAATATCATATATACTCGCAAATTTTTATATTCCTAGTATAAGATAAAAGCTTTTCAAAAAATAAAAATAAATTTTTTAATTCTGATATTGCCGATTTTTTTAAATTTTTCTTGTTAATTATTTATCAACATTTTTATAGGTATATATGTATATGTATATGTATATGTATATATGTGTGAGTTTTGGCTTTTTATAAATGATTAATATATTTTTTAAGTTGTGCACACGACTTCATGACATAAGTAGTTAATCTTTTGGCTGACACAATTTGATTAGAACAAAAGACTTAGGCAACAAACTTGCCAGCTAATCTGAAAACTGGTTGAAAAGTGAAAACCTTCTAGTCTATAGTTGTATTGCCAGCTCAAACTGAATCTCAATATACAGTTCTCCAATCTGAATGTGAATCTACAACAAGCATTTTACATCTTCAGTTGCCGTTAACTGACCGCGAAAACAAGTTCGTTGCCTAAGTCTTTTGTTCAGTTTGCTTTTATTCACTCATACTCAACATATTCACACTTACCACTCACACACACATACACCCATGCACACATACACATATTGGTAACATCTTCATTTCCATTTCCATTTCAGAGCAACGCCAAAAACCCAAAAGTCTCAACCATGACAAGGCTCAATTAGGCCGCATTAACGCTTTCCCATTCGTACTGAAAACTCATTGAACATCGTCATTGAAGCATCTTCCAAAGTGGAACTAGAACTTGCGCTCAGTCAAGGCCGGCTGCTAAAATCTTGGCCAGAATCAAAAATAAAAGAAATAAAATTAAAAGAAGCTTATTTTCTTTTTTTCGGCCAACAAACAAAACAAACGATAATGAATTATCAGAAGGCCAGTGAAACGCATTCACCGTCCTCGTTCAAGAAGCCAAAACGGCCGACGGGCAATAACAACAACAACAACAACAGCAGCAACAGTGGCATACAAAATTTTTGGAACGAACGCATCATGGAACGTTTTATTAAGGCGAATCTATTCATTATCTGTTGTGTGGCAGCTGGTCTCTTGTTGGTAAGTAAACCAATCGTGATTTACTCTTCACATTTCAGTTTCTAGATAAATGAAACGTTTGTATGCTTGTGGCTCTTTTGGGGTCTACGGTGTGGGTACCGTTATCACAGTCTGTCCGAGACGAAAGACACATTATTGTGCCATTAAGTGAAAATGAAATGAAATCGTTTTGCACAAAAACTGTTCAAATTTTCAACTTTATTTTCTACCCTGTAAGCAGCAATAATGGAGGGTATTTTTAACCGAAAAATATTGTGTGAATTTGAAGATTAGAATTATACTACAGATGAGTCAATATCGATGTTTTCGAGTTGCTTGGCTAAAATTTTGACAAACTTCAACTACTCATAACTTTGCCAAAAATTAACCGATTTTCAAGCGGAATATCATTTTGATCATGATTTGGCCTCAAAATTGATTCTGCATTTGAATTTTCATCATCTAAAAAATTTGATATATTTTTGATCCTAAGCCCTCTATCATCCAATTTTCCATACTTACCCCTTGACATTTTTTTAAAAACTTTGATCTCTCATAACTTTGTCAAAACTCAACCGATTTTCAAGCGAAATACCATTTTGTTCATGTTTTGGTCCCCTAATTAGTTCTGCATTCAAATATTAAACATTTAAAAAATTTGATATATTTTCGATCCTAAGCCAACTATCATTCAATTTTCCATACTTACCCCTTGAGTTTTTTTTGAAACTTTGAACTCTCATAACTTTGTCAAAACTTAACCGATTTTCAAGCGAAATACCATTTTGTTCATGTTTTGGTCCCCTTATTAGTTCTGCATTCAAATATTAAACATTTAAAAAATTTGATATATTTTCGATCCTAAGCCCTCTATCATCCAATTTTCCATACCCACCCCTTGACATTTTTTCGATAACTTTGAACTCTCATAACTTTGTCAAAACTCAACCGATTTTCAAGCGGAATATCATTTTGATCATGATTTGGCCCCTTAATTAATTCTGCATTTAAATTATGTGTCGCGTTTTTCTTTAAAATTGTCATGCAGGGTATCTACAAAGCGAGCATTCGTGTTTGCAACACTCTTACTTTTTCTGTGGAATGCATTCGGATGTTCGTGACAACAGTTTGACAGAGAAACAGACAGAATGACAGAGAGAGAGAGACAGACAGACAAAGCGACAAGCGAAGAGCTCATTAATTGATTGATGGATGATTGCGGAGCAAAAGTGTCTCCGCTTTTTAAACAACTGCAACTCCAACTTCATCTCTATCCTCAACCCCAATTGCTTCTATAATTCCGTTTTTGTTTATTGCATTTCGTTTTATATTTTCATTTTCATTTGATTTATGTTTTCGCTTTTCTTTTGCACGTCTTACAAATTTTCACCTGTCATACAGATCGTTTATCTGGGTGCATTCTCATGTGAGGTCTCTTGGCTGCTGGAGGCACACGGGGAACTCCCCTTTGCCGCCTACACCCTCTGCACTCTCTTCTTTGTGATGTTTGTGGCAACAACGATATTGATTCATGGCCTGGTCAGCGGCTTGTGTTGGCCATTGTTCGCCTGGTCGGTGGTAATAGGACTGCTATCAATTCCAGAACTGGTGCTCGTGATGCTGATGACCACACAACATTGGGTGAGTAACAGCTTATTAATCTTCTCCAGAAATTTGACCTTACACATTGCATTTACTGGCAGGAAATTAACATATAAATAATATCTGTTCTTTTATAATAAAAATTAAAAGGGAAACTTTTATATTTTAATTTAAAAAACCTAGATAGAGTGAATTATTACTCTGCTTAACTATACTATACTTCTTATATTCAGTTTTTATAATAGTCTTAAAAATAGTAATAACAAGTAAGCGGTTACAGTCGAGCACGCTCGACAGTAGGATACCCTGAGCCCAGGTACTCTTCAATAAAAGTTTATTTTCGACCAATTGTTCCTATGGCAGCTATATGATATACAAAGCCGATTAGAGCCAAATCAGGTCAGAATGTACAAAACTAACATTCATGCATATTCTATCAGTTTGGTTAAGATATCTCAAAAAACAAAAAACTTTTTCATACTTAAACTTCATTTTCGATGCATCGTTCCTATGGTAGCTATGTGATATAGTTATCCGATTTTAACCAAATTTGGTCAGGATGTATAATACCAGCTCCGAAACATAATCTATTAGTTTGGTTCTGATATCTCAACAATTACAAAACTTTTTCATACTAAAACTTCATTTTCGATGTATCGTTCCTATGGCAGCTATATGATATAGTGGTCCGATCCAAAAATAAAAACAAACTTGATCTGCGTATGGTATCCAGGAACCTACATACCAAGTTTGAAGTCTCTAGCTTTTATAGTTTCTGAGATCGACGCGTTCAAACAGACGGACAGACGGACAGACAGACGGACATGGCTCAATCGACTCGGCTGTTGATCCTGACCAAGAATATATATACTTTGTGGGGTCTGCCACGCCTCCTTCTGCCTGTTACATACATCCTGCCAAACGCATTATACCCTTTCTTGCCCATTTTTAATGGGCTCAGGGTATAAAAATGGATAAGAAAAGAAATTTATATTTTTTTCAATGCTTTTAAATAAAAATAAAAAAAGAAAAGAGATTTATAATACAATTCTCAAGCTAAAGTATTAATTTAATCATATAAAAAAAGCATAGAAATTTATATTTCATATATTAAAAATTGAAATTTTAAATTTTTTTTTCTATTAAGAATTAAAAATTAATACTGATTTCTTTAATCTTACAATATTTTTAAACATAGGGTCTGCAATCGGTGCATGGACTCACGGAGTTGACTTCCTACCTGATCAGGTTAATCATCAATTGTCTGGCCCTGATCTGCGTCATTCCCACAGGCATTAAGTGGCGTCGGGAGACGCAGGTGCTGAATCAGCTGCAGGGATTGGCGACACGTCTCTCCCTGCAGACACCAGCTCCCAGTGTGCCGATGACAAAGGCGGATTCGAGACGTTCCAGCCAGCGGATGAGCGGATTCGAGAATGCCGGCTATCAGCTGTGTGATGAGACAAAGATGCCTTTGGGAACGGGATTAAATAATCATCATAATCAATTTGGTTCACAGAATGAGTTCAATGCCAGTATGTTTGCTCCTGCCATGGCTCAGCAGTTTCAGCTGCCAGGACAACGAGGAGTTGGAGGTGGAGGTGGAGCAGCAGCAACTGGAGCACATCGTGCTCAATCCCTGATGGATCTGCGTTGCACTCTGCCCGGCATGTACAATCCACGTCATGTGCTGGATACGGAGGACAAGAATGCCAAGTATTTCAATATAACCATTGATGATTTGAAAAACAATCTACAGGATTCGCATAAAACATCACCGCCATCTTTGATTGGCAGCACCAGCAATGATCCCATCTATTGCTCCATTGAGCCCAAGCAGCTCACGCCGCCTCCAGCCCAACTACGTCACTATCAACACCAACACCAACAACATCAGCATCATCATCAGCAACCAGTTCCAGCAAAGCTCTCGAGGAACTGCATTTCCCTAGAGAATCTCGATGGGATTAATAAAGTCCAGAATGACTTGGCCGCCTATGGCAACAATCTGCTGCAGAACTACACACAACAGCAGCAATATTATTTGGCCATGCTGCTCAACAATCCGCTGCAGCAACAGGCGGCGGCTGCAGCAGCCGCTGGACTCTATCGTCGCCCCTCCGCCTGCAGTTCGACGGGACACGGCGGACACACAATGCTCACGGCTCAACCTCATCCCATTCAACTGCAGCTGCAGCGACGCGGCTCCCAGCAGCAACTGCAGTACTATGGAGGTTTCGGTTATGCCAACTATGCCAATCCCTATATCACCGCCAACAGCAAATTGTCGCTGGGCAACGAATCCGACGATTATCGCAAGTATCGCGATGTGGCTCTCTAAAAGGAATCACACCCAGCACTTGCTAACAAAATATATATGCACTTTTTTCTAGGTTTTTATACATTTTTTGACTTTATAAATTATTATAATGTTTTGGAAAGAGTCTTCCCTACAAAGTTTGCTCATTATTTACTTAAACATTATTGTTTTTTTAAATATACAAAATGTAACATTCTCCCATTAAATAATTATTTTTTAGATAGAAAAATTTGTGTACAATTGTAGGAAGAAGTATATATTTATTATACAAACTGTAAATTATAGATTTTTCTCTATTATTTAAATAATTAATGTATAAAAGCTAAGAGAAAAGTGCATATATTTTGTAGTGAAAAGTGACTATTATTAAGACTAAGCTCCAGTCATAAAAGTACTATGTATATCGCATATATATTATACTCATTAGTTTGTAATTTAAAGCTCGACTACCACAAAAATGACATTCCGAGGCATCGGCAACGAATAACGACCAAAGAGCCACAAAACTAACTCAGTTTCAGTTCGTTAACTAACGTCTAGTTAAACGTTAAGGAAGCTCCTTCATAGTTTAATAGTTTACAGTTAACTTTAGTTATAGCACTAACTAATTTAAGCAGACTGCGTCGGCTTCCCAATCAAAAAATAATTAAATTACAACTCTAAATTGAAGTTTAACGAATTTTAAAACACTGGTTTTTGTGTAGCATAGTGTAATTACGTGTAATTGGTAACAACAATAAATGAATAACTGTAAATACATGCTGTAAGTTATAATATATATAATAAAATGTAATGAAATGTTTCACTTAAAGCAAAATTTAATAATGTGTTCAGCGCCTCGACTCGAAGCATCGCATTTGCTGTATTTTTTTTTCATAAAAGAAGGCGACATTGTGACTTCATTTCACTGCCCAACGCTACTCTAAATTTTGAACTAAGGACCCAATAAATCCGAGAGAGGATTATCCGAATTTTCAGAGCTGGGCAGCGACTTGACTGCAGTCTTGCCGGGATTTGAAGACTTGGTCAGATTGGCAGTCTTTGTCTGACTGCTTACAGCAGGTCGCTTTGTTACTGCTCCTCCTCCTCCTCCAAACAGATCATCATCATCCTCATCATCGCTAAAAAGACTTTTGCTTGACTTGACCGGCAACTTGGCCTTAATGCTCAACACTTTGGACCGCGTTTCCTTCTCACTGTCGCTGTCTCCAAACAGGGAAGCTTTTGGCTTGGCAGCTGGCTTTGTTTTGGGCTTGGTGGCAGGAGCATTCGCTTTGCCAAACAGATCATCGTCATCATCGCTTTCATCAAAGAGTTTGCTGGCCAGTATTGCCTTTGATTTGGTCTGGTTTTCTGGAATCTTTGCTGGATTAAACTGAGGAGGCGGCTGCTTGACATCATCCTCATCGCTGTCCAGGAAGGAAACATATTTTCTGACTGGATCTGTAACAGATTTGACTTCATGCTGCTTGACAACTGAAGCAGTTGTTGGCTTGGTTAACTGCTGCTCCTTCAGCTGTTTTTCTTTACTGATCTTCAGCTTATCTTCTTCGGTTTTTTTTAAAGGCCCAAAAAGTGAATTATCATCATCATCATCCTCATCGCTATCCAGAAATGATGAAGGCAACTTCTTTTCCTGGCGATCTGCTAGAGATTTCTGACTGGGCAGATCAACTGGAGTAACCAGGTCTGATTTGGTTTCCACTTGAATCTTTTCTGGTTTAAAGAGAGCAGAACTCTTGTCAACATCCTCTTTGCTGTCCAGAAATGTTGATGATAATTTAGTTGTTTTCTGATCCTCTAGAGCTTTTTGACTTGGCAATGGAACCTCAGTAGCAATCACTGTGGCGGCTGTCTCTTTGGTTTCCACTTGAATCTTTGCTGACTTAAATAGAGTAGGATTCTTCTCAATCTTCTCATCGCTGTCCAAGAAAGAAACATGTTTCTTGACTGGATTTGCTGACGTTGTGGAGTGTGAAATGGGCTTCTCAGCTGGAGTAAAGAGCAAATCGCTGTCCTCATCATCACTATCCAAAAATGAAGCTGCCATTTTTGTTGTGATCCTGCCAACAGATGACTGATCATCCGCTGGAGGCAGAGTGGACAGCAAAGCAATTGGAGCAGTTATTGTGGAAGCAGCTGAGGGAACTGCGGGCACTTTGAAGAGTGCATCATCATCATCATCGCTCTCCACAAATGCTGCTTCACTGCGGGATGCAGTTAGCTTAGAAGCAGCTGTTTTCTTGGAGATATCTAAACTCAATGGAGTACTCTGCTCCAGCTTCTGCTCACGTTCCAATTTTGCAGTGGCGGGTGTTGCATCAATTGCTCCTTTGGTGGATTCCACCTCCTCCCGCAAGGATTTGGCATAGTTCTCCTGACGTGCCCGTCGCGTCGAGGGACGACGATGGGCAGGACCACGAGCTCGTGTCTTGCCAATGCACTGTAATATGTTATCTGCATCACTGGCCACGGATTTCAGCTGCTCTTGCTTTCTATTATTCTCTTCCCGCTCCTGCTTCCGGTTTTCCTGCAGAAGCTCCAGCTTCGGATTTTGCTGCTCCTGTTCCTGCTCCAGGTTTTTCTGCTCCTGCTCCTCCTTTTGGCGCTTGGCCAACTTGCTTACAGCTCCAGTTCCAGCTCCAGGCAGCAAAGCCTTCACATTTATGTTAATATTGGGCATTTGCAGCTTCTTTATAGGCGATATGGGCGTGGTCTTGGACACACTTCTATCCACAACATCAGCGGCGGCTGGCTGGGATTGGCTTGGAGCTGCATTCGTAGGAACATTTTGTGCCCTCGCAGTTTCACTGAAATCATCATAGAAAATGGTATGTATGCGTGTGGTGGCAGGAGGAGAGGTCCTGGGAGCTGTTTTCGGAGCGGGTAGCTGCTCCTCTCCATCATCCTCGGGCGGCACATCACTAAAGAGCCGCAATCCACCATAATCTTCCACAGATTCCACATTTGCTTTGGCCACATCTTTGGGTAAGTTCGGTAAATCCGGTAAGCTGGGCTCAAAGAAATCCTGCTCCTGATCAAACATCTTGGAGTTGCTCAAGCTGTTTAAGCTACTTGAACCCAAGGATTGAAAGAATTCACTATCATCTGGCGGCTCATCCGAAAACAAACTAGAATAATTCTGCAACATTTGTTGGGCAATTGCAATTTCCTCAGATTTTCGGGGATTCCTATTTGTTATCAGCTGCTTATTGCTGACTGTGTCTGCCACCAGACTGAGTATGGGATCCTGCTGCACTTGTTCTGTCGGATCTTTATCTTCTAATTCTTCATTTTCCTTTTTGTTCATTGGCTTCTCTGGATTCTCTTGAGAATCTGTTGGAATCTCAATTGTTGCTGTGGTTACTTCTCCTGATTCTTTCATAATTTCCTCATCGCTAAAGTCATCGCTGAATAGTTTGACTTTAGGTTGAGAATCTTGTTTCTTTAAGGCTTCTCTTTCAGTTGTCATCATGTTGTTCTTGGCTTGATCTTCATCTACTAGTGTTGGTTTGGGTTGTTTGATCACTTTGGGTACTATACGCACATCATTATCTTCCGGTGACTCTTTTTCCTCCACTGCCTTAAGCTCCTCTCTTGCCTTCTTTGCATCTCCAAACAAATTCTGTTTGGATTTTGGTGTGCCGAACAAATCATCATCATCAAGATCATCAAAGAGACTTTTGTGTGGCATACTGGTGGCAACTTGGTGCTCCTGTTTCTTCTCCTGTTGTTCTCTCTCCTTTTGCTCTTTTTCCTCCAATTTTACCTTCTTTTCCTCTTTTTTCTTTCCATGCTCCTCCAGTTCCTTCCTCTCCAGCTCCTCCAGTTTCTTCCTCTCCTGCTCTTTTCTCTCCTGCTCCTTTCTCTCCTGCTCCTTTCTCTCCTGCTCCTTTCTTTCCTGCTCCTTTCTCTCCTGCTCCTTTCTCTCCTGCTCCTTTCTCTCCAGCTCTTTGTTTAGTTCCTGCTCTTTCTTTAGTTCTTGCTCCTGTGTCCTCTCCAACGTCTTCTTCGGATTCTTCAGCTCACTCTTCTGATTCTTCTCCAATTTTCTTTGCACCTGCACCTTCTCAAGCTCCTGCTGCTTTCTATTATCTACTTCCTTCTGCTCCTGCTCCTTCGTTTTCAGCGCCTGCAGCTTCCTGAGCTCCTGTTCCTTCTGCTCCTGCTCCTTCTTTAGCTTTCTCTGCTCCTGTTCCTCCAGCTGCTTTTTCTCCAGCTCTTTTTTCATCTCCTGTTCCTTTCGCTCCTCCTCCTTCTTCCTCTCCTTCTCCTCCTTGATCATCCTCTCCTGCTCCTGCGCCTTCTTCTCCTCCCGTTGCTTGGCTGGCTCTGCAACAGTCTTAACTCCAAATATATCCTTCTCCTCCAAATCATCATCATCGAACAGCCAATTTTTGGTCTTCAAGTTGCTTTCCACCTTTGGCTGCTTGGAACTCTTGAATATATCATTAATGTCCAACTCATCATCGTCATCATCAAATAATGTAGTTGCCCTCGTTTGTGGCTGTGGCTTCGGCTTCGCTTTGGATGCAAAGGAGCTAAGAAAATCATCATCATCCTCCAGATTGTCATCAAAAATGGAAGTGGGCAGAGTTTTAACTGCAGGAGTTGTCTTTGGTGTCATTGGTGGACTCTCATCGAAGAGATTAAGGCTTTTGGTGGTCTTGGAGGATTCCTTAGCTGACTCCTTCCCCGATTTGGACTGCGCCTTGTCCACAATTTCCGACATGAACGAATTAAACTCATCATCATTAAAGAGATTAACAGGTTTGCGTTTGATTTGACTGGCAGCAGGTGAAGCTTTGACTGTAGTATCCTCTTTAAGAGGAGTGGGAATCACCGTTGGAATGGGAGCAGGAGTTGAAGCGGGAGCGGGAGCTGGAGCAACTGCAGCAACTGTGATGGCATCCTCAAATAGTTTAACTGGAGATTGTCTCACATTGCTCACGTTGCTGCTGCTGGAACTGAGTGAGACATCCACGTGCGGCAATCTGGATACAGTTGCTCCTCCCATGCCAGAATTAAGCGAGGATGAAGTTGAAGGCGGATCATCGCTAGGCGGAGAAGCTCTCAATGCATTAAATAAATCACGCTCATGCGGATTTCTATGGCTACTGATAATCGGACGTGGTTGTGCCTTGATTGGAGCCACGGCCTCCATTATAGGAACGGGAACAGGAACAGCAGCTCGAGCTGGAGGAGGATGAGCAAGTTCTCTTGACAGCGATGCCAGCGACGAGGAGTCCGATTGTTGTGGTGTCTCCATTTTCAGACTTGGCTTCGACTTTGTCTTCTCAGCCACATTCTCAGTCTCCAATTCATCCGATGAGCTGGAGGAAAACTGCTCCGGCTGCTCATCCTCGCTGTCCTCAGCGCTGTCATAGAGTCCGGCGTATTTATGCTCCTGCCAATCCTTGGAGCCAATAATGTAGGGTAAGGGTATGACATCGTAGGGATTTTTGGCACGAAATACAGTCCTAAAATTTCAAATATTCGATTAAAAATCTGTCTATTATCTTTTCGTAAAATTGTCGATAGAGTATCATAAATAAAGATAAAATTAAATGATATTTGAAAAATGTTAATAGAAAATTAATATTTTAAATATTGTTAGAAGGAAAATCAGGTCAAGAGAAGTTATGTTTATTTTAAATAATTTTTTTTTAATTTTGTGTGCACTTACGTTGTATTCAGAGCTCCATCTTCATCATCGGAGTCGGGCACTTCAATGGTAACCGGCTCGAAGTTCTTGCGAAACATTTGCAAATTGTTCTGCAGAAATTCCTTGGCCATCTCCTGGGAACTTTTCGGCGGCACCTCAGGCTTCCTGTTGAGCTCCTCGGGCATGGCAAAGTCATCGTCGTCCACTTCTTCCACTCGATACTCCACAAACTGTTGGCCAAATTGCAAGGATCGCAAGCTGTTTGTGGCATTATCCAATGCAATATCCGCACGCCTAACATTCGTTTCAAATGCATTTAAATTATTGCCAGTGTGCTCTCCGCGTTCTTGTAGATTCTTAAAGAACAAAAACATACAAATTGATAAGAAAATTTGTCATGTTTTCTTTGCTTGATTTTGTTTCCATTCCACGCCCACCTGCGAAATCCGTTTCATCAGATCCAGCAGCGCGCAATCACCTGCAAAATTCCAATCCGGCGCCTGCTTTATAATGGCAGCCACATCTGCACTTATATCCATTTCAAAAAGTTTAATTAAATGCTTTAATTTTGCATAAATACCAAAATAAATAAACAAAAAGAATTTCACCGCTGCATCAGCTGTTTTAAGAAAAATGTTGCCACCTGATAAAAAATAAAATTGAAATTCATTTTAGCGCTGCCATATATTTCAGAATTAAATTCTCCCCACGAGAGATGGCGAGTTCAACATCCTTTAATATTTAATTTCGAATTGCCATTATTTCTTATTTAAATAAAAATTTGTTGCTTATTAGATGCGTGAATTGAAATGTTCTTTGCGACACTGTGGCAGCCTTTGAACGATCAAATTTGGCACACAGCTGATTTCTGTTGCCTTCCATTCTCTTTCACTTCGTTCGTAGCCCACACACGACACAATTAGCATACCACTGTCTTAAACAGCTGATTATGATTGTCTTTTATACTCTTTCATTCTGCACGTGTTGAGCTAGTGGCTACGCATTTATTGCAGTAAATAGTCTATATATTTCATTGTTTAAATTAAATAAATATTAAAAAGAGTCAATTGTGTTGATTTGATTTTAAAAATGGCAATGCTTGCTGAACCGCGTCGCCGTAAACGATACAATTTGTGTCCGCGCGGCAAGGCGCTCTACGAAGGTGACGAGAAAAGAAAATGATAATATTGGTGACAACGTTTTTAAGCGCATTTTATTAATGTTTATATTTATTCTGCAGATGATTCTCGTTTTGGCACCAAAATGCTGGAGAAGATGGGCTGGTCCAAGGGACGCGGTTTGGGCGCCAATGAGGATGGCGCCCAGGAATTTGTGCGTGTGCGTTTCAAGAACGACGCCGAAGGATTAGGATACGAGAATCGCGATGATCAGTGGACAATACATGAAGAGGGCTTTAATGGTCTTTTAAAAGAACTAAATGGGGAGGATAACAGCAATGACAAGGAGGAGGAGGCGGAGCAGGAGGAGGAGGAAGCGCGTCCCATGCTGGGATTTGGTTTCAAACCGGAACCAAAGGAGCAACCAAAACCCAAAACCTTAAAGGAGAACATCAGCGGCGTTTCCCTAGAAGAAAAGTCCAAATTTAGCAAGGCGCGTGTGCACTACAAGAAATTCACGCGGGGAAAGGATTTGGCGCAATATAGCGAAAAGGATTTGGCCAATATATTTGGCAAAAAGGCGGCAGATGATATTGTTATCCCAGTGGCAACTCTAGAAGAAGAGCAAGAAGAAGAAAAACCTGTCAATGATAATTTTGCTGGTGTGCAAACAGTGAGTACGGGTTTATCTGTCAGCGATTATTTCAGACAAAAAATGGAGGCGATGAAAAGTAAGTTAAAGTCTAAAGTTGCAGCTGTAGAGGTGAAAAATAATTTAGAACAGCAGCCGGAGCAGCAACTGGAGGAAAATGAGCAAATGGAGCTGTTAAATGTAGACAAAAAGAAGAAAAAGAAGTCCAAGAAGCAGGCTGTTGAAGAGGAGCAGGAAGTTACTGTAGCAGCAGTTAAGGATAAGAAGAAAAAGATGAAGGAGCAAGCATTGGCAGAAGACATTGAAGAGAAAGCTGCAGAAAAAACAGAAGAAGTTCATCCAGAAACAGCAGTTAAGGAGAAAAAGAAAAAGAAGTCCAAGTATGAGAAGGAGAAGCAGCTAGAAGAAGCTAAACTGAATGAAGAGCAAGCAGGTCAAACAGAGTCAAAGAATTCCAAGCAAGCAGCTGAAAAGATTCTTACAATAAAAGAAGCTCGGCTGAATGAGGAAGTTCTACCAGAGAAGAAGAAAAATAAGTCCAAGCCTGCAGTTCCAGAGGTCACAGAAGAAATGGATGTAGAGCTGACAGAAATAAATGAGTCCAAGGAGCAAAATACTGAAGAAACAGCTGCTCCGGAGAAGAAGAAAAAGAAGTCCAAGCGTGCTTTAAAAGAAGAAACGGAAGTTGAGCTGATAGACGAGAAAACTACAAATGAAAAGCAGTCTAAACAGGATGTCACTAAGCTGGAAGAAGCAGTAGAAGAAACCACAACTCAGGCGAAGAAGAAAAAGAAGTCCAAGCAGGACAATGAAGTAGCCGAAGAAATTGAAGTAAATTATACTGCAGAAAAACACAGTCAGGAGAAGAAAGTCAAGCGTGACAAGAAACTAGCTAAAGAGCAGGAGAAAGTAGAATCAGAAACTGCAGCTAAGGAGAAGGAAGAAAAGAATTGCAAGCGTTCTGCGGAGCAGGAAATTCGTCTTGAAGTGGAAAGCGAAGAAACCAATCCGCCAAAGCGCAAAAAGAAGAAGAAGAATAAACAAGACGAGGCTGGTGAGCTAAAAAAAGAGTCAACTACCGAAAAAACTGAAGAAACGACTAAAAAGCCGAAAAATTCAAAGAAAATTGAAAATGAAAAAGAAGCTGAAATCTTTGAGGTGGAATCAACCGATGAAGAAAACGCTATAAACAATTTAAAGGAAAACGATGAGAAGAAGCACAAATCCAATGTAAGTGCTAGTAAAAAGGATAAA
Source organism: Drosophila falleni (assembly GCA_035045575.1). Classification (NCBI taxonomy): domain Eukaryota; kingdom Metazoa; phylum Arthropoda; class Insecta; order Diptera; family Drosophilidae; genus Drosophila; species Drosophila falleni. The sequence continues at coordinate 13,925,655 of JAWNOV010000011.1, forward strand.
CTTTTAAAACTCCAGCCAGATAATTATTTAACTTATGAGCAATTAATTGCCTTACGAGACTCATTCAATATTTGCACAATTTCTTCATTTTGCGCAGAAAAATTCCACATCGTTGATATGAAGGCGTTCAAGAACTCAACATTGCCCCAAATTCCAGGATATAATGTCGATGAAAATATAAAGCTTAAAGTAATACCGACTAAAAACGATGCATTTCGTATTATGAGTCTCTGGGAGGGCAAAAGCAGCAAATACACTCAAGGTCCAGATGGTAACATTAAACGCAAGAGAACTACACATAAAACAGCAGTGAGAGCTAAAAAACGACGTCAAGTCTTCTCTGGAATTTAGTTTGATAGCATAACGATAACAATTTTTAAAATAAATATTTAAAAAAAATACCACTTCTGAGTTTTTATTACAAAATTTTGAAATTTAGTAGTAATATTTCACCATAAGAAACTATAAAATAATTATCAAATTTTATTACTCATTAAAAAATTATTCAACAACTCATTTTTATTTTTCGTAATAATTAAAAACATATGTATTCAATTTATAAAATTTGATTATATTAAATGTACAGTAAAAAATTGTTAAGCAAGAGATTTCTTCAAAGTGAATAATTCTTAATTGAAAAACTGACATTTAATTATTTTATAACTTTTAAATTTAGTTTGAGACATAAAATAAAAAAAAGGTACATTTCAGTTTTTAACAAAATAAGAGTTGGTGAATAATTTTTATAAAAAAATGTCTATTAATTTTTTAAAATTTAGTTTGAGATATAAAAATTTAAAGTTCTACAGAATATTTATTTTAAACTCGAAGTTCTTATTTGAAACAAGTATGTTAATAAAGTAACACAGAAAATATAATAATAATAATTCAACTGGATTCTTAAATGTATAGATATTAGTTTTTCTTTTTGTACATAGTTTACATTTTAATGTATAACAATAAAATATGATATTTCAATAAACCTGCCAGACAATATAAGATGGTACTAGAAGATGAAACTTGAATGATTGAGATGAGTCATATATATATCATTTGTTTGGGGAGGTTGGTTGTATGCTATGTCAGGGAATTGAAACTTTTGATTTTTGAGAGCTGAATCAACAGCTCGAATCTGTGCCATGTCTTCAGTCTTGTTCATAGAACCAAGAGGGACTTGTTTTGGTTTACAGCGTTGGTGGTTAGCATATCACTTATAATATATAATAATATATATATTTATACACGTATATAATATGTATAAGATTCCTCTGCATAGCCTTAAGATCTGGACAAAATTAATTAACGTAAACTTATGTGTTAAGTGCAATATATATTCTAAACCTGCATGCTATATATATTGGGCATGCCTGGTTGATTTGTACCCCGCACTTCCGATTAGAGGGAAGGCGTTTCGTTGCGTTTGGCCAGACGACGTGACCGACGCAACGGTTTGTTATCCTGCGTTGAGCTACGTCGACGTTTAAGCGACTGTGGAGCCATGTTCCTATTGTAATTGTTCAGATGCACATGCGAGTCCCACTAAAAAATAAAGCATAATCAATATTTTGTTATAATCTATAAATAAGATTGTCTTACCGAACTGGACACAATCTCTGAGCGCACTGGATGCCAATCCAAATCACGTATGACATTTCGATGTCCCTCAATTGCCTCACGAATTCGTCCAGTGAGCACGTCGTAAACTGAAATAGTAATAGAAATAATTTTAGAGACTGTAACTACTAGAAATGATTTCAATTTCAATTTGTATTTAAAACTATGAATTTAGATCCTGCCCGAAAGGATTGCATTTAATTAATTGCTTACTTATAATACGTCCAGTTGCACAGCCAGTGTAAATAAAACGCTGTCCAGTCTGCTCCAGGGGCGAGAACTTGGCACGCAGCAGAGTTTTGCTGACCCGATGACCACGATAGGTCATAATGCTACTATCACCATAGAGCGGCTTGTGAGGATTGTAAACTATGGAGAAAAAGAAGAATTTTATGAATAAATTACAAGTTATATATATATATATATAAGGAATTTTGTCAGTATGTTCAAGTATAAATATTTCTGTAACTGGAAATCTTGGAGTAATATCTGGAAATGCAGCTTACATTCGCGTGGCACGCGATCCCAGCGATAATCCCACTTGGTCATCGAGTGCTGATGTTGGTGAGAACTGCCGCGATTCCGAAGATTGCTGGGCTGACGCATGTCCCAAAGTTTGATGCTTTGGTCCTTGGAATTGGTGAGTACGTGGTAGCCATCGTTGCGTGGATCAATGTACGTAATACCATCGTAGTGTCCAATGAATGAAATCACCGATTTGGACAGATAGCGAGTGCGAAACGAAGTACGCAAATCGTAGACCTTTAAAAGGCCATCATCGCATCCAGCAATGATTACATTGGGATCCTTATCGTGCACATAACACACGGCATTCACGTCCGTAACCGGAGTGCGATGTGTGCGTAGAATTTGTGTGGCACGTGTGGCAACATCGCCCACAATAACGGTGGAATTGTTGCTGCCACCGATGATCTTATCTCCCGTAGGGGAAAAGCGTAGTGAGAAGATTGCGACACGACTGCTCGAAGTCTCATTCACATCGATCCACTGGCAGTCATCGTCCGATCCATTAACTGGCATTATATAGACTGAAAACGGAAGAGATTACGATTATCTATAAGAAATTTTACAAATATTATGCCAAAATTAGAAAAAAAATCCGATTGTTAAGGATATATATTTTTTTTATATTGGTTATTAGACAAATAACAATCAATTATAAGGAACAAATTAAAATTAAACATAAACAATTATTCTGTTTGGCATTCAAAGAATAATTTATAAAACATAAAAATTGTATATATTGCGAATTTGTACAATAAACTATTATGAAATTTGAGAAACTTACATGATCGCGACCAGGTGGAGTATGCAAAGTGCTGCCCATTCGGACTGAAGTCCGCGTCAGTGATGCTCCACTGTACGTCGCGGGCATTGATGCGATTGAGCAGATGATAAGTGCCCTTGGAGCCATCATAAATGCGTACAAAACCATCTACAATACAAATACATAAATAAATACTTTACAGAAACTGTTAACTGGTAACTGTTGTTGACCTTGACAAGCTGTTAACAGTTTGCTGCCACTCTTGTTGAACTTGGTAACAAAGACTTTGGCGTCCAAAGACATGAGACGCATTGCCTTTTGATTGGGTATATATAGATTGGAGAAATATCTCTGTTGATTGGGCGAAAATGAATCGCTGCCCGGAGAGGCAATTCCATTTTCACGTTGTTGCAATGCTTGCATTAAATTCCAACGCTGTTCGTTTGGTTTATTATTGACCAAACTGCTGCGTGCCTTTATCTGTTTGTACATGTCTGTGCTCTGTAATTTAACAGTGGATACGATTCTGTTATATATAGTTAACATACAAATACACAATACGCATTTCGTGCTCACTTGAAATTTGTCCAAATTGGGTTTTTCACGTATCACTGGCAAATTGTTTGGTTGATAATCGTGGGGACGAAATTGCACATCCATGGAATTAACCGTAAAATTGATAACATTGTAGCCCAGGCCATCTTCGGGAAACTCCCATAATTCGTCGTCGTCGCTTAGGAAGCCTAACGAATTACCCATTCTATTGTTAAACGCCACAAACGAAATGCAATTTTGTCCCAATTTCTCCCAATAGTTTTTTGTTTGTAGATAAATTGTCGATATACTTTGCTGATTGTGGTGGTCTGTCGATATGTCAACCTGCTGTCCAATCAGCTGGTCACTAATCGCAAGTAATGGCAACTTACAGCACTGTTTATTTACTATGTGTTTTTTATATTTAAATATTTGAATTGCCTGCAATTTTCTCGCATTCTACATTTATTGATGTCAGTTGTCCAGTCGCTGTCAATGTTTTTCTACATTTATTGTAGTCACTGTCTGTTGTTGTCACATTTTTTTTTTCAGCTATTATAGTTGCGAACTTAGCTATTTTATAGCTAGAACTGGCTATTTTCAGGGTCCGTTTGCCAGAAATAGCTATTTTTCTCTAAATAGTTGGCAGCTCTGTTCATTATTTAAATTTTCTGTTAGTTAACAGGCTCACTGTTATTGTAACAGAAATCAACTGAATGCTCGGCCTAAAAGCTCTCGCTCTCAAGTGTCAGTCTCAAAGCTTTAAAGAGTCAGTCTCAAAGCGATCGTCGTTGTAAAAGCGTGTATAGCGGTCGGTTAATAATTCACCATACACTTGTGTGTGTATTTGGTAATGAAATTTGTTACAATCCCGTTTATAGTTCGCATTTGTGTTAGTATCCAAAATGAATAAACTGTTTGTTTGTTTGCGCACACCAAAAATATGACAAAAATGCCAAAAATGTAATAAAACCTGAAGAATTTAGAGCCAAACTTTAATGTGTGCTCACTGAACTGTTTGTGTGTGTGAGTGATTTTAGTGGCGAGTTTTGTTGCTATACCAGCTTGTGCCTAAGTGTGTAAGTGTGTGTGTGAATGTATCTGTGTGAAATTTATCATAAATACTTTTGCACAAAGCGCGCCCCTCAAAACGCATGAGAGAGAAGAAAGTTGTTTAAGCTGCGTAGAAAACAACACACACACACACACATTCGAGCAAGCACATAAAACAAAAAGCAACCGCAAGAATAAACAGAGAGAACAATTGAAAATACTCAACCAAAAAAAAAAAAAAAAAAATACAAAGTATGTCAAACAGTTGGGAGGCAAATAAAATACTAAAGCTAGCTTTCCAGCCATGCACTTGCATATATCGCGTGTGTATAATCAAGGCAAAAATAATAATAAATAATGAACAACAAACAACACACACACAACAGCACAAAATAAAAATAAAGCAGACGAGAAATAATTTACTACTAAAAGTGGAGCGCGCGAGCGCAGCAGACACACAAAAAGTGAAAGATTGCAAGCATGCGCCGCTGAGAGAGCGGGAGAGAGAGAAAGAGAGGGGGCGAGAGAGCGAGGCATACAGTGTGTCAACTAACTATTTTGACAAGGAATAGAATATTTAAGAGGGTTTTTTCTTCTGCTTATTTCGTTTATTTTGTATTACAAGAAGAGTGCAATATTAAGAAAAAGCTGGCAACTTAAAAATTAATTATAATTTTAAAATTTTTCAAATCAAACAAAAATCCTGAAAAATTTATTTTTAGTCGCTTACGATCATTTCGGAAAAAAAATTCATAGTCCACGGTTAATTCTATGTCATCATAGAAATTATAGTTATTAAGAATTAAACTGACTATAATCATTATATTTGGCCAAAAAAAATATTTATTTTGAAATGTATTTCTTGTCGACTGAAAAAAATTAGAATTTTTTTGTCAAACCAATTTTTGGACGTACTGTACATGCATTGTTAGGTTGCAAAAGAGAGCAGGGTCGTTAGCTAGAAGGCACCGGCTCTCATAGCTGTAGTTGATGTTATTGTTGTTGTTGTCGCTGCATTATTGTGTTTTTTATTATTTCCTTTTGTCTGTTTTGTTCACTAGTTTATTTGGCATTTTTGACAGTGCCTCCCACTGAAAGCAGCTCATTGTTAAATGGGGAAGGCGGCACATTTTCAATTAGCAGCTTGAATTTAGCACACTTGCAATTAGCACAAGCAAAAAAAGGTAAAGTAAAGTAAAGTAAAATAAATAAATTTGTTTAAACTATTAACGTGACCTGCGAGCAGTTTTCTGACTCTAGCAATATTATATTTGTAAATAGCTAAGAAAGAAAATGAAAAAAAAATATTTGCGTATTAAAAAAATAAGATTTCAATCGCAGTCACAGTTATTTTTATTGTTGTAGTTGTATCTTAATGCTATTCATTTCGTTTCGTAAGCGCGCGATTTGAATGTGTTTGTTTTTTCTATTTATTTTTTTTTCTCTCATTTTTATCTTTATCTGCCTAATGTCTCTACTTTTAAAGTGACGCAATCATTTGCATTTTGTTTAAATAACTATGATTGTTTCATTAGTAATGAGTGAAAACCAGTTATTGATAAAAAACACGCTCAATTTTTTTTGTATCCTCTCTCTTCTTCTGTCTCTCTTTCTCCACAGGCTGCATTATGATTAGCAGCGTTAATTATGCCAATACAGTCTCATTAAGTTGTTGTTGTTTTCGCTGCATTGCGTCGTTTACCGTTATTATCGATTGGTATTTGTTATCGGCATTTTAGTGTATCGCAAACAAAAGACTTAGGCAACGAACTTGCCATCAAATTGATTGATAAATATTAAAATACAAATCAAAACGCTCTTTATGCAAATGAAAACGCTTTTTATTCAAATATTTAAATGTTTTGATTGAACGACTTTCGATTCTTTTATTTATACTGATTTTCTGATTGAAAATTCCGAATGTGTTTGACATTTTGAGTGTGAATTCAAATTGTTTAAAATTAGTTTAGTAAAATTTTCAAGCTTTGTAATACGTTAAAACATTAAAATTTAAATTTACATTTGGTCTGCATCAACTGACAAAAGTTAAAACAAGTTTTTATTTGTAATTTCCTGTAACAATTTATCGTAGACAGTCTAATGGGAAACTCAAATATGCCATGTGAACTTGAAAAAGATTAACAGATAGTTTATAGAAATGTAATTAAAGTGTTGCCAACTCCAACCCAATTCAAATGCAGAATAATTAAAAACAATAAAAACAATAGAGAATCTTCCAAATATTATGAAACGACAAACTAACCTTGTAAACTGTTGCCAGCATTTTTCCGCATACATTATTCAAATGCATTCAGTTGGAAAACAGTGTGATACATGAGACAACTTATATGCTTGGCATGTGCGAAATTCAACGCCGACTGAGCATATAAAAAAAAACTCCCCTCTTTCTTCACTTCCTTCGAAGTTCTTTTTAAGCGACAATGCGATAGTGATAGGAATATGAATAGTAGAAGAGCGTCTGAAACATTTCTTAGTCACAGTCGGTTGATTACTGCTGCACAGTGGCCAGAAATGTTGGATTAACTGATAATAATTAAAATTTCGAAGTTTGTAATTTTTCTAATTTTTCTAATTTAATCGATTTACAATATCGAATATATTTTTGGTTTAATTTTTGAATTGTCCACTTTTTATGATATTTTTGAAAATTTGGTAATCTACATTTTTCAATGGGGAAAATATAAATATAAAATATAAATATAATATATAATATATGATTCAATAATTTACATACTACACATACTTAACTCAGACAGCTGATATCTATTCTCATAGTAAAGATATGGAAAATATTAATTCATATAAATTTATCTTGGTTTTTTTTTTTACCACTGTGCGTTTGGGGGAACTACGTGATGGCAATTGTGATGTAAGCGTCATGAGGCGTTTTGTCATATTCGCCCCCCGAAAGCAGAGATGTTTTGTCCAAGTGATTTGTGCACTTGTCATTACAATTATCATTACACGCTAATTATGTCAAAATCGGCGTCTAATTAGACCATTCAATCACTCCTATTTTGATTATGATCGCATCAGAGATTTGCTCATTTGTTGTCTTTTTTATTTGATGTTTTCTGTTTTGGTTTCACTGCTGTGGGTGTTTCATTCATGGCTTTGAGCTCGAATTGTCGATTGATTTTGTGTGGGCTTCTGGCGGCGCCAAATCAATTTACTTAGATGGGCCTATCAAAAACGCCTTATGGACAGCCCATTGACAGAAGTAACTTAGTTATAGAGCTGTGATGAGTGCTCATTGGAATGTGTGTTGTCAGATTATTGAATGGAAAAGCATTTGACTGTAATCTTTGGGAGAATAAATCAAACAAGAAATTCAGGTATTTCATAGATACAAACAGGCTATACATAAGTTAAAACTTATTTTAAGCAGCTTAAAGTATTTGCTTAATTATTCTAAGCAGCTAAAATACGTTTTCCTACTTAAATCTTTCTATATAACTTTAAAAAATTAATAAAACTCATTGAAAGTAAATTTAAAATATCAGAAAATTGTTATTTTTTTAATTATCTTTTTTAACATTTTCTCTCGTTATAATTTTAAACAAATTTAGGGAAATTATTAAAACTGATCTAGAGTTAATTCAAATCACCTTTTCCCCACTCTTGCCGCTTTTCTTCATTGCATTTTGTAACGCTCGATCAAGAGCAAAACCTCAAAGCGGAACTTGAGCCTAATTTACAGGCAATCAAAATAATTTGGTGTTACAAAACGTTGCCTGCATTTACATAAAATACATATATACAATTTGCAGAGTTGCAAGTTGCATGCAACAAACGCGGGCCAGCAACCTTCAATGAGTTTAGATGCCGCAATAGCGCTAATCATAAATAGTCAGTAATTCCCCTCCTTTTTCCTCTACTCCCTCAACAGTTTCCTCATAAGTCATTACAATTGCTTAACGTTCATTAAACTTGAAAAGAAAGCAAAGCTGTCTGAGCCGCATTTGTTTTAATTTTGGCCAAATGCAGCAAGTGCAACCATAACAACAATAACAACAATCAATTAATATTACATGCGGTGTATTTTATGGTTTTCCATCTCTGATTTAATTGTGGAAAAATGTAAAAAAAACAACAACAACTACAACAATCGCTGCAATTAATCAAATGAAAAAAAAACAATTCAATGGCGACGGCCTCCTTCTTTCAGTCGGTGCCAGGCGCGATTTCGATTTGCCATCGTGCAACAGCAACTGTTGCAACAACAACTGCAATAACAACAGCAGAAACAACAACAAGTTCAATTGTTGCACGTTTGTGGCAAGTTGCTGTGGCGAGGTCAATGGCAATGCCGTCGCGTCGTGTCGTCAGCTGAAAAACATTGTGGATGCCATCATAGTTGGAGGACCCTTCACATTAGTCAACTTACACCCAGAGAAACAGAGAAAAAAAAAAAAAAATACAAGCCCAACTGATTTTTATCAATTCCTAATCGAATAGAAAACACTTTATTTTAACTCAAAGAAAACTTCTAAGACTTCAAACTCTCATAACTTTGTCAAATTTCAACCGATTTCCTTCCGGATTGTCAATTTTATCATTATTTGGCCTCTATTTTCATTCTGCATCAAAATTGGAAAACTTAATTTTTCTTCCTTCACTGTCGATTTTTTCCATATTTTCGATCACTGTTCATTTTCTCCATACTCTTCCCTGGACACATTTCCAAAATCTTCAAAATGTCATAACTTTGTCAAATTTTATCCGATTTCCTTCCGGATTGTCAATTTTATCATTATTTGGCCTCTATTTTCATTCTGCATCAAAATTGGAAAACCCAATTTTTCTTCCTTTACTGTCAATTTTTTCCACACTCTTCCCTTGACTCATTTCCAAAAACTTCAAAATGTCATAACTTTGTCAAATTTTATCCGATTTCCGTCCGGATTGTCAATTTTATCATTATTTGACCTATATTTTCAATCTGCATCAAAATTGGAAAATTTATTTTTTTGGTCCACACTGTTCATTTTTTCCATACTTCAAAATGTCATAACTTTGTCAAATCTTAACCAATTTTCTTGCGCAGTTTTAATTTTATTACCATTTGGTCTCCATTTTGATTCTGCATAATAATTTAAAAATAAAACATTTTTTTCCTTACTAGTTCCATATTTGACGCTTAGTCATAGGGCAAAACAAAGATCTAAAAGCTTCCTAGCATTTTTCTCTGGGTGTAGTCAGTCTAGATTTTTGTGGGATGCTGTTAATGCTGATGCTGAAGCTTTTGTCCATTTAAGACTTGGCGTCTGTGTCCACTTGATTAAAATTCATTAATTATATTTTCACAGTCAACTTTGGCTTTGCTTTGCAACAAAAAATGAAAGTTTTTTGGCCAACGCCGACGCTGCAAACAAATCTAGCAACAACAACAACAAAAAATGATGCCACATTTTGGCTTTGACTTTGACTTAAGCTTTGTCGTTGCTTTTGGCCAGTTTTGGTATTGGCTGTATCGTGATGTGAACTGCTGTCGTTGCTAGCCATTGATATGACCAATTTAAGTTTGTGCGGTTTACGCATATTAAAAGGAAATTCAAATGCCCACACAATACCGACTTTTTTAGATGCTTCTTAAATTTTTCGTTTATTTTATAGTATTTCTAGTCGTTAGTTGTATATTAAAAGGGTACATTGTTGTCTTTTTAATGTCAAATCTAGAAATGTTAAAATTATTGAACAGATGCGATTTGTCTCTAAGATTTCTAATCGGAAATCGGATGAAATTTTTTTTTAAAGAGGGAACATAATTTTGGTGGGGAACGTTGCTTTTTATGCTTATAAATCATCCCACTTAATTTCATGAAATTCGTTTGAATATATGTGTAATTATGGCCGTTTTAAATTGTGATGCTCTTGAAGATTAGAATTGATTTTTGCTATAAATATATATTTAAATTGTTTAGTGGATATCTTATAGTCGAATACTTGAGCATAACGTTCTTACTTGCTTTTATTTATATTTTTTAGGAGTAGCAACAACAGCCGTAGCAGCTGATGTGGAACATGGCGCACAATTTGGCTGGCCAATAAATTAACCGAAAGTGTCACGACTTAAGTCGAAGAAGAAGAAGAAGGAGAATAAACAAGGGGAACCCGATAAACGTGCCGCACCAGAAAAATCGGCAGACAATTGAACAGAATATAAATTGCAAGTGAAATTAGAAAGAAAAAGAAAAGTAAAAACACGCCGCATAACCGGAAATTAAGAAAAGCAACAACAACAACAACAACATTAACGGAATGTATCGTCCAAATTTCTACGAGTCCACTTGCCTGCGTTGCAGCGAGACCGTCTATCAGGTGGATCGCGTGGGGCCGCTTAAGGATTTCACATTCTTTCATTCCGGTTGCTTCAAGTGCGTCCATTGCGGCACCAAGTTGACGCTCAAGACATATTTCAACAATCAGCACAAACAGGACGACAAAGAGGTGAGTGTGAGACGCAACTAGCGATGACTTAGGCGACAAACGTGCCACAAACTTAAAAACATACACATATATGTACGAGGGCTGCTCTAGAAGTCTTTGAAAACCTTTGAATTCGACTTTAGCTTGTTGAAAATTGGAATAGTTATTAATTTAAAAAGTTATAAAATTTCTTAATCATTTGGAAAAGGCTTATACGATAGATAGAGAATAGTGTTTACTATTTTTTATTCAACTTAATAAAAACGTATTCAACAAATCCAGAGGGTTACAGGTCTCTCCATGATAATAAAAATTATGAAATATATGCTTTTTATCGGTTTACGAGGTTATTTCCGAAACAAACCCATATTTTAAATTTTTTTATAGGTCATCAGCAAAAGTTTGGAATTAAAAAAAACTCAATTAAAATGATGCTATTCTATGGACTTATTGAACAGCCCTCGTATGTTTGCACAGCTGTCGCTTTGCATACGAGTCTGCATAATAATAAATAACTTTTTGTTATTGCACTTAAGCAAAGTGTGTCACCGCGTATATGCATCTATATAACATACGAGTATGTGTATCTAATAGAAATATAGCTATAGTTATTGCCATGGCTAAAAGGCGGACACCTGCTGTGAGTAGGTGAAGTGTGTTGCAAATCAACATTGAGTTGTCGTTCCACAGGGCCAAAAAAAATAGTAATAAATAAAAGCATAAAAGTCGCTAGTTCATAAACATTTGAAAAAATAGTTAAGCAATTGACTTATGGCAATGTTAAACAAATTAGTTAAAACAAGCAACCATATTTCTTTAATTAACATCCCAAATTGGCGTTATTTGTGTCAATTTGTTAACTGATTTCCTTTTCTAACACGTTCTAAGACTAATTCTCAAGTCAAATTCTATAAAATCTAGTCACATTCCACTTGTCAAATTTATATCAAAACAGAAGAACTCTTTTAGGAATGTATAATTATTGAGAATTTTATGTAATTAGCCAAAAAAATCGTATATCTTTTTAAAAGTCATGTTCCTAATATAATTTTTTTTTAAAGTTACATTTTGTTTTAAATTAGTCTATCGAGTAGGTTTTAAAATAAATATCTATAGTTTTAAAAGAGTATTTAAAAATTATTAACTGATCATTAAATCGTTAAATTATGATCTATAGTTATTTTTATGCCACAACAATATCTTTCTCAAAATTGATCTCACGATAAAGATGAACCAACAATATGGCTAATAAACCTTTTTGGTCTAATCTATCTTTACAAATCTGACTCAATCTTCAATCTAATTGCAAGTGAGCTAAGAGTATTACAGATGCACAGTTTCATCACGATTCATGATAATCGTTTTTAAATGCCTTTTTACTTGCCACATTTTATGCTTTTGTTTTTCCTTTTCTTTTGTTGTTGTTGCCCCCATTTGTTGAATTACCTTATGAAGTACTCTTACTTACGTGGATATTTTGATTGTATCTGCAATTTGATGTGATCTCTACCCTACATATTTACATGATTTACATTTAAATACTTGCAGGTCTATTGCAGTTCACATGTACCAAAGAGCGGACCCGGCCATCTTGACCAAACATCGGTGGGCATTAGACAAGCCCTCAATGCGCCGCGTACCAACAAATTCGTGAACGAGCAAATACGCGGCACACGCACCGAAATCGATGGTAAGACCTATACACTTGGAGAAAAAAATGAGTAGTAAAAATAAAAAGAGTTTTATTTGATCTTAGCATGTTTAACATACTTAAGTGTCTAACTCAATATAAATATAGTTAAGTTTAGGCAGTTATTATTAAAAATTCCCTTTATAACATACCTTTAATAAACAAATACTTACTTCACACTTAAAATTATAATATTTTTATAAATGTTTTCTTTTTATTAAAATAACTATATTCATATTTATTTTAAAATAAATTCAGTTTAAATTTAATCATCTGTTTAATAGTTCAGTAATAGAGAATAATCAAAGTTTAAATATATTTCGCTGGATGTATCTATCTTGGTGTCTTTTATATGCTAACAATAAAAATGATTTGCAGGTGTCGTCAGTTCACGCCAATCAACGCCTAATGGCTACGGGGTACGTGAAGTGAGTTCGCCATCCCAAAATGATTCCGATTACAAATATGGACGCTTCGATGCAAGTGCTTTGCATATTGCACACGCTCTCAAACAGACGGAGATCCAAAAGGCCTATAATAAGGCGCGCGAGAAGCCAATTGATTTCTATCTGGTGAGTCTACAATTTATCCATGTTTATACAATCAAAGATTGTGTAAGCAATTTTTAACAACTTGAATTCTCATTTTTTTTTTGTGAGTGAATATTGATAATTTAGCTTCTTATTTAATTTTCAATATTTTTCTGTTGAATAATTCGAATTTTAATTAACTGTTCTTAGCTGATACTTAATAAGTAAATAAATATGAGAATAAGTAAGTAAATAAACTTCTCTCTACTCCACCTGCAACAACTCCTCCTGTTACTCCTCCTGGTGCAATGTATTCTAACTGACTGCCAAGTGGCCGCAAATTAAGAAATTATTTAGTGCAGAACATCTAATGAAATTTAACTGCTCGTTTGCTGGTCAGCAATCATTGCTTCAGTCGTTTATAGCGGGTTGGCAACAAACCCACACACACACACATACACATAAATAGAGAGACTTGGCTAGTTGTAGATTGTAAACAAACGGTTGTGCAATGCTCCGTCAGTTGCCGTCTCCGTCTCCATCTCCATCTCCATCTACTTTTGTTATGTCCGCCTCAAGTTGAGGCGAGTAACAAGTGAAGTTGACTTCACTTCACTTGAGTTGAGTTGAGCTGAGTTCAGTTCAGTTAGTTGCGAGGGGGTGGGGGGAAAAGTGTATTTAATTAATGCAATCGCTGGCTAAGTCATGATTATGTAGGCTAGTGTGCTATTTACACTTGTTCACTCAAGTTTGTTGCTTAAGTCTTTTGTTTTGACGGGCCACCTTTATCAATCTCAGTCCCTCTTACCTGTAACTATAAATAAGAATCGTGTCTCGAACAACATGTAGTGTATAATTTATAAGATTGTTACTGATAATTTCCTGTAAGGAAGTTAATACATATATAGATCGACAGAACCATTTTTCGCACAGTTGTACGCTTTTCTGTTTATACTTTTTCGCATTAAAATTGAATTTTTAAAGGTAAAAATTATATTTTTAGCAGCTCTATATTTTATTCCAGTCATTTAATTATACAAAAAATTGATGAAGAATCAAATAAGAGACATATATCGAAGACTGTCCACTCAAGTTTGTTGTCTAAGTCTTTTGTTTTAATGGCCTTACATACTTTCCTGACATTTTTTATTAGAATCGAACAATGCATTTAATAAAATTTATCAAAACAAAAGACTTAGGCAACAAACTTGATTAGTCGCTCAAGTGTAAATAGAAAACACTATTTCTAATCAAGTTTGTTGCCTAAGTCTTTTGTTTTGATAAATAATTTTAAACATTTGAGTCAGGTTTTAAACTAAGAGTAGCTTTTAAATATTAGACTGCTTCAAAATATAGGCTATCTAGTAGAGTTGAGTTATTGGAAAGCTGTGTAAAGTCGTTTCTTAGATCCGTTTACCAGATACAGGGTTTTAGCTGGTTGAACACTTCTGTCATTCATAATTTTAAAATTTAATGTGTTATCTTAACTTGAGTTGATTTCTACAGTTGAAGAGTGTGGGCCAGTTTGAAAATGATGGCTAACAAGAGGCGACTGCTTGGTTAATATTATTTCAGCAAAGATGTTAAGTGTGCGCAACAAGCGCAAACAGTGGTCAAGTTTTGTGGCGCCTCCTCGATTACAATTTATCGGCAACTGCATTATGGCCAAGTCTATGTCTATGACTTTGGCTTTGGCTTTGGCGCATGACTTGCCACTTGATGCTGCAAAGCTGGCAAATCTGCATGACGGTGAAAGCATTATAATCGCATTTTATTTCAAAAAGAAAAACGATTTTAAAAGAAAAACGAAATTAAAATCAGACAAATTTTGTTTTTGTATTTTTGTGATCTGTTGTATTTTTTTTTTTTTTTGTGGCACCAAATAACATTTCTTTCACTTTTGAGAATGCCACACGCGAGTGATCAGCGACAACAACAACAACCACACATATTATGGCAACGCTCAATTTAACAAATTTCGAACAGGTGTTTGATGGCTTTGTTGTTGCCACACCGCAAAAGCCACAAAAAATAAGAAAAAAAATGGTAGAAAATATGTGAAAAATTGCATGCATGCAATCATTAAAAATTTTGCATGTTTTACAACTGCCACGCACACTTACACACACTTACACACATACACATACAAACACCCACCACCAACAACAAAAATAAAAACTACACTTGCAGTTCACCTGAATCAGGTTTAACGCACGGTGCACAATATTTTGTACAGCACTGTGACTGTATTACAGTCTGTCCAATTGTCTAAGCTGACAGCATAGATTTCCATATACGGATATCTATGCGCGTCGCCGTCGCCGTTGCCGTCACTTGTTTTTCCGGCTGCACTGCAGCGACGGCGACTGCGACGTCGACAGCGACGCTTCGCTGCGCTGTTTGCTAAATCTAAATTATGCGCACCAGAGTGAAAGTAACGACAACGTCGAAGTCGCGACGCATTTTGCTTTATCATTCAACTGACAGCAGCAGCGCAGTCGACGTCGCAGTCGCAGTCGCTAGCGTTATTCTTTTGCTCTCTTTTATCTTAAATGGCGCTCTCACTCCGACTCTCTCCCTCTCACGCACTTTCGCTCTCTTGAGCCCTTATGCAATAATTGTTATTATTGTTATTGCTAGGGATAACAAATAATAATTATTTTTATTATAAAATTAAATTTAACTCTTTTTTTTTTTAAATTATGAAATAATAATTAAAAATCTTTTTAATTAAAAATAATTAATTTTTTTAATTTTTATATAGAAATTGATATATGAAAATTATAATTTATTTTTTTATTAAAGTTATTTTTATTTTTTTTTAATAAAATAGAAATAGGTTTTATTTATTTATTTTTATTTTAATATAAGATTATAATCGATGTGTTCCCTGGTTACTTATACTTATACTTATACTCTCTCCCACGCTCTCTCTCTCTCTCTCTCTCTCTCTCTTGAGCCCTTATGCAATGCACACGAGAAATTGTTGTTATTGTTTTTGTTATATGCTCTCACAAATACTTCCTTGTTTTTAGTTTTGGCTTTAAAGCGTTTTGCGCATTTTTGTGGCCAATTTACAATTGATATTTGTCTGTCTCACACTCTCTCTCTCTGTCTCTGTTACTGTCTCTGTTGCTTGTATAACTTATACAATAATTAATTTCGACGCTTTTGGACTTTCGTTTTCAGTTTTGCTCTCATTGTTGTTGTTGTTGCTGCTTTTATTTGTATTTATTTTTTTGTTAATGCTTTTGCTGTTGCGCTTTGCTTTTGTCACCG
The DNA here is from genome assembly GCA_035045575.1 of Drosophila falleni. Lineage (NCBI taxonomy): Eukaryota > Metazoa > Arthropoda > Insecta > Diptera > Drosophilidae > Drosophila > Drosophila falleni. The sequence goes on from JAWNOV010000011.1 coordinate 13,942,093, forward strand.
TGGGCGTAATAACTGTTGTTGCTCTCAAAATAATAAAACGCTCACGCAATTTCAACTGTCCATTGTCAACGGAGCTATGAACCATTTAGTTGTTTTTTTTTATTATCGTTATTGTTGTTATTGCTACTGCTGCTTATTACTCTTTTTTTTTTTGATTGTTTTTATATATATATTTTTATAGTTATTGTTTTGAACTTGACATTGAATTTTTGGTTTTAATTGCATATTGTTATTGCCATTGTTTATGTGCTTAAATGTTTGAAAATTCCCATGCGGAAGCATTAATTAAAAATGTGGTTAGACTAATTTGTTTAATACCGTATTATTTGCTAGACATATGGCCAAGGAAATGGAGTGCAACATGCCACTGCAACTTCAACACTGTAATTATGAAAAAAAAACCAACTACATAATTGAAATTGATGTTGGTTATACCAAACAGAGACCATAAATTGTGGGAATAAAACGTGAGACAAATAAAAAACATAAAACGCACTTAAATGCAAAAATTTAAAATTATAATAATAATATATAAAAAATAATAATACATATAGATAAAAACATAGAAATGAATAAAAAAAAGCATTTCATACAAATATTTTTTGTTCATAATATATAATAATAATATATTTTAAAGAAGATATAATTGCAATATTAAAAGAAATAGTTATCAGTATTTTTTTTTAACTTAATATTAATTTGTAGAATTTACAAATACCGTTAAGCATAGGTAAAACTTGTAAGCTTCTCTTGAAGGTAGTCTAAAAATCGTGAATTGATTTTGGTTGTAGCATTTATCAGAAGATGCACGCAATGCGTGACCAGTTGGAGGGGGGGAAAGGGGAGGAGAGTGGGAGGGGTGGGCAGGAGGGTTGGGAGATTCAGCTAATGTCAGATATTTAACCAAGCGATGCAGCTGAAGCGTGGCATTATAATTAGCCAAGTTAACAAGCCAAGCATTGCAAAAGCCGCAGCAACAAAAATGCAACTGCATAAGATATAGATACAAACAAAAATACAGATACAGATACAACTGCAAAAGATACAGATACAGTTGCAAAAGATACAGATACAAATCATTGAAAGCTTTCTCTTGCCATATTTTATCCTTCCTCCAGGGATTGTTACGATTATACCATTATTTAAAATTATATTAAAATTAACATACAAAAATAATTTTCTATCCCAATAAAAATATTATAAAAAAAATGTTTACAAAAAAATCGAATTTGTATGCAAAAAAATTTGGAGTAGAGCAGTATTAGGAAAGGAGCATTAAACAATATAAAAAGTTTCGCTAAGGAATATAAATTAAGTAGATTTAGGATTTTAAAATTATACAGCAAGCTTTAGTTTATTAACTCAAAAAGCTTGCACGAATTCAACGATAAGATAATTTCAGATAATTTCAAACAATTCGGGGAACTAACTAACAAACAAATGTCAACAAAAACACATATGTATTGCATAATCTAATATAAATATTAAAATATAAATAAAAAAATTGATATTTTAAAAATTAACAAAGTTAAGTTAAGTTTTTAATTTAATTTTTTGTTTCAAATGGTTGTAATGTTGTAAATTAAATTTTAAAAATTGTAACATTTGTGGTTACAAAAATGCTCTTTAATTACATTACTTTAGAGCAGCACTTGAATATTTTCATAGGCTGTGGGTTTGAGGCAAATTCTTGCAGTAGACGAGTATTTCTGTGGTTGCTGCTCGCAGATCACAGATTTTGAAGAGTCGCAGCTCTTGACGGTCAAAAGGTAATCGCGGAATCCCAAATTGTTGTTGGTCATACTGGAATACAGGGACAAGCAATTGCCACTAGATCGTGCCGGTTGATCCTTGGCCCACGGCAAATAACCAGCTCGCACTCCAGTACTTTGCCAGTAATAATAAATGTCCATGCCCAATGAATTGCCCGAGGTCCAGACTTCATTAACTCTACTGATTGAGAGACTTAACCATTGACTGATCAGCAGCAGATCTTCCGAAGTCTGCAGACTGAGAAGTGTAGCGCCCACGGAGTGACAATAACGATCAGCCGCGAACCAAGAAAGCCAATTATTATTTAAAAGAAGACACTTGCTTCCCACCTTGGTGAAGTTGTTTTTGCAGAGATTTACCGTGGCATCACTCTGAACGGGACAACAGCACAGCACAAGGACACTAAGGACAGCAAAAACAGTCAGTTGATGGCACAACATGTTGACACTAAATGAATGTTCAGCTAAGAACTGAGCCTTTTATATACGCTCTGTTTAGGTCATAATTATCAGTTGCTTATCACATTGCTGATATGCCTAAGAGCACTTTTGTAATAATTATTGTTATTACCTTTGTAAAGCCTTAACAATAAATTAATCCTATCTCTGCAAATAGCTCCCACTAACGGAAGCAACAAATAATTCAACAAGCATTTAAGCTAAAGTGAGCAAACTTTAGCCGACAGTGATAAAATACTACATACCCTTGCCTAATCCCTTGATATTTAGAGAATTGATCATGTGCTTTTATCTAGCTTTTATCATCTATAGAATAGAGAATTATAAATTTCAATAAACTTTTTAAGCTGCTATGAAATATAAACTTATATTTATATCTATATAAATTAGTTGAAATACTGTTTGTTTCACAATTTTTTTATCAATAGTAATGCATATATGCATGCATATAATAATGCTTAATCAAAGTCCAAGTATCCAAAATATCAAAGAACTCAAGAAACTATTTTTTTTTTAAACATTGCAAACACTACCAAAAAATTAAAAAGAAAAGATAATAAGACATTGATTTTATATTTTTGTAATGAACGAGAAAGTATGTTTGGTATTTAAAAGAGATTACTTATTGGTATTTATAAAAACATATGCATTTATAATAATATATTATTTTAATTTAAATTTTTGCAATTTACAGGCTCGCGAGGAGCAGGCGCACTTGGAGATGAAGCACCGCAAGGAGGAGGACGATTTGTATAGGAAATTCGCAAAGAAGCGGGAGGAGGAGGATCGCAAGATCCAGAGCGAATTCCAGGACGAGTGGGAGCGTGAGCTGCAGCGACTGACGCACAAGTTCGAGAAGGAGCTGGCGACGTCGCGTCGCAATCGGGACGAGGCGAACATGCTGACGCTGCGCCACGAGCAGCAGAAGGAGGATCTGGAAAAGAACATGACACTGCGACGCAGCAAGAAGAAGGAGAGCATCACACGGAAGATGCTGGAGCACGAAAGATACGAGACGGCTGCTCTTGTGGATCGTCAGTCGAGCGAGATGCTGGAGCTGATCAGTGCTCGGAGATCCGAGTATATGCAGAGTGAGAGCATCTTTCTGGACGATGAGTTCAGTGAGGGCGCTGTGCCCATTGAGTATCCATTGAATGCTCCGGTTCCGGCGCCGCCGGCGGTTAGTAAATTTCAAATCTATACGGATCCCATTGAATTTGAGGATGTGGATCGCATTGCCATTTCGGTGGCGCAGGAGGATCAGAAAACGTTTACGGATCTGGTGCGTCAATTGGTGGGTCGCTGCACCACCGACATTGAAAAGGCGCGCACGATTTTCCGCTGGATTACGGTCAAGAATCTGAATGCCATGCACTTTGACGATGATCTCCGAGGCGACACACCCATGGGATTGCTGCGCGGCATCAAATATGGCACGGAGAGCTATCATGTCCTCTTCAAGCGACTCTGCAGCTATGCGGGTCTCCACTGTGTCGTCATCAAGGGCTATTCCAAGAGTGCTGGCTACCAGCCGGGTGTCAAGTTCCAGGACTCACGTTTCCGCAACTCCTGGAATGCTGTCTATGTCGCCGGCGCTTGGAGATTTGTCCAATGCAATTGGGGTGCCCGGCATCTGGTCAATGCCAAGGAGGCGCCCAAACAGGGCCGTGGCAAGAACGACAGCCTGCGGTGAGTCTAGAGTCCAGAATAATTATTATTATGGAATTAAGAATGTAAATTCGTGTATGTAATCAACGAGAGCTGATCCAAATTCCCTTTTTTTTTTTGCCAACTTAGGTATGAGTATGATGATCATTACTTTCTCACGGATCCGCGCGAGTTCATCTACGAGTTTTATCCGCTGCAGGAGGAGTGGCAGCTGCTGAAGCGTCCCATCACATTGCGGGAGTTTGAGAATCTACCGTTTGTGCGCTCGCTCTTCTTCCGCTACGGTCTGCACTTTGCCGATGAGGGATACGGTGCTGTGGTCTTCACGGATGACACGGGAGCGGCCACAGTGCGCATTGCGATGCCCACGGATATGCAGAGTTGCCTCATCTTCCACTACAACCTCAAGTTCTATGACAGCGATGAGGAACTCTCCTACGATGGCGTCTCCCTCAAGCGCTTTGTCATGCAGTCCGTCATTGGCAACATTGTTGCCTTCCGCGTGCACGCTCCTTGTTCCGGCGCCTTCCTGCTCGACATTTTTGCCAATGCGGTCACCCCACAGGAGTACCTTACGGGCGAACCCATGAAATTCAAGTCTGTCTGCAAGTTTAAGGTGAGATTGCATTCTAAAAAGCTGTTGCCTTGTCAATTTGCGGGTCAACAGTCTGTCCAACTTTAAACACTCATAACTTTAATAAAACTGGACCGATTTTCAAGCGGAATGTCATTTTGATCAAGATTTGGCCTCTTAATTGATACTGCATTTAAATTTTTAACATCTAAAATATTTTATATTTTTTCGATACTAAGCCATCTATTATCCAATTTTCCATACATACCCCTTGACATTTTTTCAAAAACTTTGATCTTTCATAACTTCATTAAAAATTAACCGATTTTCAAACGGAATGTCTATTTTTTCATGATTTGGCCTCTAAAATCATTCTGCATTTAAATTTTTTTCATCTAAAAAATTTGATATATTTTCGATCTTAAGCCCTCTGTGATCCAATTTTCCATATATACCCACTGACGTTTTTTCCCAAACTTTGATCTCTCATAACTTCATCAAAACTCAACCGATTTTCAAACGGAATGTCATTTTTTTCATGATTTGGCCTCTAAATTCAATCTGCATTTAAATTTTTTTCATCTAAAAAATTTGATATATTTTCGATCTTAAGCCCTCTGTGATCCAATTTTCCATATATACCCACTGACGTTTTTTCCCAAACTTTGATCTCTCATAACTTCATCAAAACTCAACCGATTTTCAAACGGAATGTCATTTTTTTCATGATTTGGCCTCTAAATTCAATCTGCATTTAAATTTGTTTCATCTAAAAAATTTTATATATTTTCGATCCTAAGCCCTCTGTGATCCAATTTTCCATATATACCCCTTGACATTTTTTCAAAAACTTTGATCTCTTATAACTTCATCAAAACCCAACCGATTTTCAAACGGAATGTCATTTTGATCATAATTTGGCCTCTTAAATTATACTGCATTTATATTTTAATCATCTAGAAAATTTGATATATTTTCAATACTAAGCCATCTATCATCCAATTTTCCATATATACCCCTTGACATTTTTTCAAAAACTTTGAACTCTCATAACTTTGTCAAAACTCAACCGATTTTCAAGCGAAATACCATTTTGTTCATGTTTTGGTCCCCTAACTAGTTCTGCATTCAAATATTAAACACTTTAAAAATTTGATATATTTTCGATCCTAAGCCGTCTATCATCCAATTTTCCATACTTACCCCTTGACATTTTTTCAAAAACTTTGATGTCTCATAACTTCATCAAAAATTAACCGATTTTCAAGCGGAATGTCATTTTGATCATAATTTGGCCTCTAAATTAATTCCTCATTTAAATTTTAAACTAAAAAAAATTTGATTTTATTTACAGATCTGCTGCGAGGAGCTACAAACGGTTATGGTGCCGCTGCCGGATTGCGCCAGTGGGGAATGGGGTCCCACCAAGGCGACCCGCCTCTTTGGACTCATACCCATCACACATCAGGTGAGAGGGGAATTAAAACAATTATACAAAGTCAGCTTTAACTCCGTTTCTTTTTGTCGTAGGATCCGCTGATCTTTGCCGGACGCAGCTTGGATCTGCAATTCCGCATGTCGCGACCGTTGACAGATTTTATGGCAACGCTGCACAAGAATGGCATCGAGGAGAAGAAGCTGGCCAAATATGTGACACACAGCACACTGGATGACATTGTCACGTTCATCATTAAGTAAGTTTATTTACAGAATACACTAGGCAAAAAATTACGGCTTTTAAAGCCGCTTGGCCAATTTTTTAGCATGTATTTAATTAATTATTTGTGATATGAAGTTGCATTTAATTCAATTTTTATTTATTTTAAAGTTTCCCGGAGGAGGGACAGTATGGCCTTGATATCTACACCCGCGAACTGGGAGCACCACATCACAACAATCACCACAACAACAATAACAATAACAACAACTCGTCTTCATCGTCGGGTGAAAAACATTTGTTGACACATTGCTGTAAATATTTAATTAACTCTTCCAAACGGAATTGAAATGCAACACATTTGAGGGAACCACAAATGCAATATTAATGAATAGTTTAGGCTTATTAAATAATGTGTTTTCACTGTACAGGTGCTACAACAAAAAAAAAAAACAAAACAAAACAACATCAATCATGCTCAATCATTTGTTAATCTACACTTTAGGCTGCTGGCTTCAATCATTCTATAACTAAATAATATTAACAAAAACCACAAATTGGCAAACGAATTGAATTGAAACAATGTAAATACTCTAGACTCTAATCATTAGTCCTTAATTCGTCTAGTAATACCTGAAAATATCCAATTCTTATATATATATATACGTGTTGTACTTATTATCATTAATGCCTAATAATTTATTATGAATGAATCGAGACGTTTTGTCTTTAATACAAAAGTTTATATTATTTTAATTGATATCTGATATTGAAATTGAATTGAACCTGTAATTAAACACTATGATAATGTGAAACAAGGATTAAACTTGTGTATTTTTGGCTTACTAAAAAGTGTATTTGATTTCATTGCTATCCTAGTTAAATTGGAAAACTTTTCTTCATTCGAGGGTATATTCCTCAATTTTTCTATAACTTCGGTGTCTCCAAATGTAACTTAACTAAGTAGTTAAGTAAGATATCTAAAATAGACAAAAACTACTGAGTTTTGAGGATAAATTCCTCAATTTTTCAAGATGAAATGCATCTCAAAAATGTTATCTCAAACGTCTAAAAATATAAATAGGTTTTGTTCTTCTCAACTTTTTTTTGGCACACTAAAGACCGCATTTATTTAACGCTTTATTTTTTGGTTGACAACGATAAATGGAAGCAACTTTTTCAGAATTTATTCTCAATCATCAGCTCCTGCATACTCCTCAAATTCTTTTGAGGTAAAATCAATTTTCTTGAGACCACGAACTGGAATTTTGCCCATACGATAAAAGAGTGTATGATCATGTTTTTCGGCAATATGATAGGCACTTTTCTTGTCGATTTTAAAGTGAACAATGACACCATCATCTCGTTTCTGGCGATGAACTAAAGACCACAAATTGATGTCGTATGCATTTTGGGATTTTAGTAATTGCAATATGTCTACATCGGATTTCTCGGCGCTGCGTGGCAGGAAGGCTTTAATTAAAAACTGCTCCTCTGTTGCCATTTGGAACTTGGCTTCCACTCGAGGACCTTGATATGCGCTTAACTTCGATACCGTGTCCATTAGCCAGTCTGCAGAGATTCCATTGTAACACTCGACTTCCAGAAAGCCCATTTTAAATGCAATTGAGGTGAAACGCAGGGGAACTCCCAAGCGTGAAGCCGCCACCTCCATGGTGATGGCCTCTTCCAGATTAAGATTTTGCTGATAGGTGAGCGTGTTCTTTGGATAACCCAGTGGCAGAAGGAACAGCTTCAACGAATCTTGGGATCTTTCACTTGATCTAGCAGGTTCAGTTGGTTGAACTGGCTCCTGTTGCGACTCCTGCTGAAAGGAGTTGCGTCTTTGACCTTTAGCCAATGGAAAATTCGCTGCCGGTTGGTTGGGCTCCAAGGCCATGCTTTTGGCTGTCTCCGGCGCAAATCCCGCGCTTAGATAACGCGCATACCATTTCTTTCGGCTGCCGCTGAGGTTTCTTTTGTAGGGATCAGTGTCTCTCTCATTTGGAGGACCTTCTGCATGATTAAGTTGGTGTTGCTCCTCATCGGGTTCGTTACTTGAATTTAATTTAAATTGCGCTGTCGGCTGTTTAGCTTCTTTGGCCATTTTGATGGCTTCATCGGGCGCAAAACCCGCCTTGAGATAGCGCAAATACCACTTGGTGCGAGAGCCACAGAGATGCTTCCTATTGGGATCATCCCGACCTCCCGGCTCTCCCAATCCCGGCAAATCTTCTCGTTTACGCTTGCTGGCACTTCCTAGAGTGGTTTCACTTTGCAACAGACGCTTCTCCGGTCTTAGAACTCTTTCTTCTGCGCCCACTGGTGACAAGCATCCAAGATTCCGTGCCGGACTGCGACTGTAGGTACGTTCTGAGGAGAACTCCCGAGTGTTATACAGCTGTCTCTCTGGACTGGGGTTGAAGCGCTCTTGGAAGCCAGCAGGATCTCTCTCAAAATTAGGTTCGTAGTCTGATCCTCGCCTGTTATCTGGACTGCGCTGGAATTGTTTTGGCATAAATGATGCTCCTCCAGCTGGTATGTTCTCAGGCTGACAGTTTCTAGAGGGAGTTCCCCATCCTTGGGACTGATAGTTCCTAGAAGGAGTTCCCTGTTCTTCACGCTGATAGAATCTTGGGGGGATTTCCTTTGCTTGCGACTGATTACATCTTGAGGGGATTCCCCTTTCTTGGGGCTGGTAGTTTCTAGAGGAACTTCCCACCTGCTCAGGCTGATAGTTCCTTGAGATACTGCCCTCTTTTTCAGTCTGATGAAATCTTGGGGAGATTCCCTGATCTTGAGGCTGACAGTATCTAGATGGAGTTCCACTTTCTTGGTACGGATAGTTCCTAGAAGGAGTTCTAAATGGAGTTCCCCGTTCTTCAGATTGATAGTTTCTGGAGGGAATTCCTCTCTCCTCGGGCTGATATCTGGCGGGGATTCCCGCTGATTTTCTCTCCATTTCTTCTCCAGTTGCTGAATATTCGCTCATATTTTTGGTGCCCCTGAATTTGTGCTGATTTTTAGTATAATTCTTTTTTGGCTTGTTTCTTGTTTTCATTTTAATTGTTTGCTAGTGATTCCCACGAGTTGCGGAGAAATACGAGGTCCGCCCGGGCAGAGATCCGCCGTGCCCGGGTAAGGCATTTCGAATTTTGGAACAGGCGGTCGCCATTTTGCCTGAGCACGCCGTTAGCGACTGAACTATTTGTTGTTCCGGGACTTTCAGCCTGGTCCGACTCTCGGCACGGCACGATTAACACGTTAGTCCAGCCCGGAGTGAGATAAGAGGCTGGAAAAGGGATGGTAAAGGGAGGGGGAGTGTAAAGGAACGTGTGTAGGACTATAATTTTAGCAGACGGCCCCACAAGCGACTGGTCGATAACACGGCTACACAGCCGTATTATCCGCTGGCTGTCCGGGGCTGTTTATTCATACATTATTCACAGCTAACCTCCCCGCCAAAAAAGAAAGAGGAAGAGAGGAGGCCGTTCGCTATCCGCAACCTGCGACCCGTCCGGTGGCCTCCAGCTAGGCCCCTGGCGTACTCTCATCTCACAAGCGATACGCCAGACCGGATTAAAAAGAACTTACTCTTAACCCTTTCTGTAAGAATCCTTTGCTTTCCATTATCATTTTAATCATTTTATTCGCTTGCTGTGAATAAATAACCAATAATAATAAATATCAAATCTACAGGTATTTATACTTTATTTGTTCATGATCCTTAAACTTAGATATATAGAATTTGAAGTTTCACGGGGTCGAGAGGGGCGGGGCACATAAGTGAGACGGGGTCGGGGGCGGGGGGCAATTATAGGTAAAATTACTTAAACTTACAAATGAAATATATTAATTTCTATATATTGGGCGACTGTTTTTTTAGTACATCTCTGCTTTCTTTTTATTTATGTATTTCTTTATTTGTAGTATTTAATTTAAATGTGAACGCGCAGATTTAGCACATCGATGGTTTTGTTGTTGTTGGTTGTGTGTTGTTATTGTTGTTGTTGTTATTATTGCAGACTTTTCTCATTTAAATGTTTCGCCTGCCATTCTCGTGTACACTGCAAGTTGAAAGAAAATAAATAAATTATTTTGGTTTATTTTTTAAATAACAAAAATTGCATTAATTTAAGCGCAGTTGCTCGATTTAATTTATTTATTTATAATCGAATTCCTATTAATAACATAAACTGTTATTTTAACATTAAATATCACCAGGATGTCCACAGTGTTCACCCTATGCAACACTGTTATCGCGCTGTTAACGCATTTTTGAGCAAAACTGCGCTTAAAGCTTGAATTAATTTGAGCTTTGGGGCTGGGGGGAGAAGGAAATGAGTGAAAGAGCGGGAACTGATTGATATTTAAGAGAGCAAACTTTGACCGAGTTAAATATTAATAAAAGAGAATTTGGAATGTTGTTGTTATTGTTATTGTAGTTGTTGTTGTTAGCACACCAAAACGAAATGAAGAGCACAAATGCACGCCGTAAGAAGACAAGGGATTTATTGTTATTAACAAAGACCAAACAACAAAATCACTAGTCTTCCATACGGAAAACATTTTCCCAGTAGGCCGAACGATTAGTTTTTCCTTTTTTTTATGTTTTTCTTTTTTAATTTTCTCTTTTTTTTGCATTGACATGAAAAGCGAGCGATATTTGTGACTGTTGTTATAAATGATTTAATTAGCACACATTTTATTATTTTATTTCATGGGGATTATTGAAAACGAGAGTGAAAAAAGTGGGGAAATGAGTATGAGTATGTTTATTGTTTAATTATGAATGTTAGTAAGTCATAATGAAAGGAGATTTGTGCATACTTTTAGTCTGTTTGCGACACCAACCTCTGTTGCAGCAGATACTGTGCCATTTGGATTTGCTTGGGAGTCCCCGAAATTGTGATGATGCGATCGTTCGAACCGGGCAGCGGTTCATCTATGGTTATATACGCACTCGACTCGTTCCTAATGCGACGAATCCGACCGCCGCCCTTGCCAATTATGGCACCAGCCAACTGCAAAGCAAAAGAAAATTATTATAAATCAAACAAATCATCAAGAGATAAAATTAATAATAATAAATAAACAATAATTCCTCTTTCCTATTATTATTTTCCAATTATGTCCTATTGTTATATGCAAATTTCAACTTTCTATTTTTGATTTCCTAATATCTTTAATTTTTGTGTAAAAATTAGTTTATGGAATGGAATTTTCGACGGCTTGAGACGTTTCTACTTACATCCTTGGGAATTGTGACCTGTGTGCTGTTGTTGGGGTCGTGACCCTGCGGTATGTTGGAGGTGACATTGCTGCTGTTGTTGGCACCGGCATTTCCGGCTCCGCTCGCATTTCCGAATCCTCCAGCGCCGTTGTTAGCACCGAGTCCACCGACACCACCGCCATTGTTGACCACGCCCAGTCCGTTGCCCAGACCATTATTCCCAGCACCGAAGCCAGCTCCTAATCCATTACCCAGATTGTTGTTTCCCCCGCCTCCGGCTCCTCCAAATCCGGCTCCGTTTCCGCTGTTGCCGCCCTGGTTTTGACCAAAGTTGCCCAGACTGGGCAGATTGCTGGCATTGTTGCCACCACCGCCGAGTTGATTGCCACCGCCAAAGTCATTGCCGAAACCGTTATTGCTGAAGTTGCCACCGCCGCCAAAGGGACCACCGCCAAAATTGTTGCCACCAAAGCCACCGCCGCCTCCATTGTTGCCCACATTGAAGCCATCGTTGTCACCAGCGCCGCCATTGGCCCAGGGATTGATGAAGGGATTATCGCGTGGGCCTCCGCCTCCCATGCCACCGATGCCCGCGGCGCCACCAGCACCACCGCCGCCTCCTCCTCCTCCACCACCACCACGATTGCCACCAAAGCGATCGTTGCCACGTCCTCCGCCATTGTTGCCCCCAAATCCGCCACCTCCACCTCCATTGCCACCTCCTCCAGCACCACCGTTGCCACCTCCACCATTGTTGCCACGACTGTTGCCACCTCGCTGGCTGGGACGTGTGCTTCCGGTTCCGGTGCCATAACCACCATATTCATCCGCATAGACGCGATCAAAGTTCATCGGATCATAGTTGTGAATGGGACCCTTAATGGGCGTATCCCTGGTCAGGGTGATCACCTCACGCACCGCATCGATCACCTGGCTCTGTTTGCCCACCGTCTGCACCACGCGATCTGTGCTCTGTGGCGCCACATTAGAGAATACCTTCAGGAAACGGCAGCCAATGCGCTGAAGGGAGCGGGAGAGAGAAGAGAGAGGAGAAATAAAAGAGATTAGAGATCGCCAAAGACTAAAGAAAGATCAGTAAAAATACATATATTATGGAAGAGAGGCGCAGAGATTAGAGATCGTCGATCGGTAAAAGAACGATCAGTAGTTCTATGTATCAAATAGAAGAGAGGAGCATTACAGAGTTGTTTAGACTCAAAAAACGATCATTACACAGAAAAAGAATAGGTGAAATCAAAGAACTCAAATTGCAAATATCAAGTAAGCACAAAGAAGCAGCAGTCGATATCAATAGACCTATCGATATATTATAAATCCCTGTCACTTCTGAGAAGTGCAGCTGTCAGTTTAAGCAAAGCAGGGGGAGAAGAAGAATTCAAGCAAAGCAGCTGCTAAACATAGTTTAAAACAATTTGACCATGACACTGACCCAACCACACACACACCAAGGCTTATAAGGTGACCCTATTATCAACATCATCATCATGATTTTTTCTACATATCCCCATACACACATATACAGTGGCTCTCGGATTATTTGAACCACAACTTTAACATACTGCAAACATTAAATTAATATATCTTTAAATTGAAAGAAGATATAAATAAATTAAACATAGATTTGTTAATTAATGTTGAAATTTAATCTAAGTATTTTTATATAATCTTTTACGGAGTATAAAAAAGTTTGTCCTGACTGAATGATTTTCGTTTTATTATTTTTTACATATTATCTGTATATATAAAACTGTTTGTCCTGACTGACTAACTAATATTTGTGCATCTCAAACGGTAAGACCCAAAAAGCTGAAATTTTGACACAACATAGCTGAGACAAATTTGTTGTGCATTCAATACAAAACATGGTTAAAATTGTTGTAGGTCAAATAAACTGAGAGTCACTGTACATGTGCAACGCAGCGCGCAGCTGTCAGTTTTAGGATGAAGGATGAAGCATGAACGATGAGGCATGAAGGATGAAGCAAGAAGGATGCAGGATGCAGATACTTTTCAGTTTGCTACCTGCAGTAATTTTGATTTTCATTCCCATTTTTTTTCTGTTTCTCTCATCTTAACAGCTGCTGCGTACAGTCAACGCCGGAAGTTGGTTGCCCCCCTCTCAGTCTCAGTCTCCAACTACAACTCAATCTCAAACACAATGCGTCGTCTGCAGCGGAAGTGTAAATGTGAAATTCGATAGCCACTTAGGAATGCATGTTTTTGAGTACCTGTGAGTGAGTGTGACAGCGACAGAGAGAGGGAGAGAGAGAGAGAGAGAGAGACGCACACAGATTTATGCCTACGTGCATTGGAGCCTGCTTCCGTTTCCTTCCGATTGCCGCTTCCGCTTGAGTGTACGAGGAATGATTGCATCATCTAAGCACCCAAAATTGCGTGCTTTACCAAAATGACCAAAGGCTGCGTCATGCTCCCGCTCCCTCTCCTACTCTCCCTCTCTTTCACTCACTCACTCCGCTCTTAGGCTGCTCCCTTGGCGACAACTCGTTGCCGTTGCGTGTGACCCCCAGACAACAATGGCGACACACACACACACACACAAGAAGAAGAGGGGAAGACAGGAAGAGAAGAGAAGGGCGACACATCAAATATTGTGTGAAGTGGGCTTATGTTGAGTCACACACAGTGACAACTTAAGTACGCACGAGCACACACACACAAACACTCTCACGCACAGAGCGCAAGCAAAGAGAAGACTCGCATTCACACACACATATATAACAACTTCAAAAGGCAAAAGAGCGACATGAACTGGACGCTCATTGAATTTATTATTAAATTTAAAACAGCAACAACAGCGAGTCAAGTCACAGTGTACGTGTGAGTGAGAGCGCGCGCAAGAGCATGAGACACATACAGAGAGAAAAAAGCATAGCATACTTTTTAAAATTGCGAAGCAGCCAAAAAAGAAAAGGAATACAAAAAAGTAAGTGTGTATGTGTATTGGCATGACACAGCAAACTAAACACACACATATACACAAACATACACAGCGTTTAACACAATTTATATATAAAATATATATTAACATTAGTTTATATATAAAATTTATAAAAATACATTTCTATATAAAATATAGAAATATAGAATATTTATAAAATTTATAAAAATACATTTCTATATAAAATTTATAAACATACATTTTAAGTTTATACCTTTAACACATTTTGATTATTATTTAGTTGCTCATTTAATTGTAAAATGTTTTGCTTTTACTGGCACATAAAAGTGTTGAACAGTGTCACGAAGTGCGTTAACTTTCATGTTTTTGTTTTTTAGTATAGTTATTAAACAACCCTCGCAGCGAGGCACTTGAACAAATTTTCGTTGAAATTGTTGAGCTTGCCTGGACAGCGCAGAGCAACAACAACAAATTGCACTAAAAGCAGCAGCAGCAATTTTTAAGGAAGCGCGTTTACAACCGTGCGCGACCAGCGCCAATGTCGAACTAATTGGGTTCAACGTTTGCCAGTTGCCATGTAAGGCAAAGACGCAGCCTGTCCAGGCAGCGAAAGGAGCGCAGAGTGCAGAGAGCAGAGCAGAGAGCGTTAGCAGAGCTGCATTTTAACAGTGCTCTAAGCATAACAGAGCTATGCCTGGCAGAATGAATAAACAGCCTGTCCTGATAGCGAAAGGTCTGCACTCTGCGCTCCTTTCGGTTTCAGAGAGAGAGTGTAGCAGAGCTGTATTTTAACAGTGCTCCAAGCATAACAGAGCTATGCCTGGCAGAATGAAACAACAGCCTGTCCTGGCAGCGAAAGGAGCGCAGAGTGCAGAAACCAGAGAGAGCGCTAGCAGAGCTGCGTTTTAACATTGCTCTGAGCATAACAGAGCATAGGCATAGGCAGAATGAATAACATCTCAATGCTATAACAATAAGATGAGAAGGATAGGTTGAAATTTAAAAGGTGAGAGACAAAGAGAGAGAGCAGGCAGCATGTGCGCGCCTTTTGTGTGTGTGTGTGGTTCTCATTATAATTGTTGTTGTTGTTGCCAGCTTAAAGGATACTCAAGCAAAGGCAACTGTTGTAATTGTTGTTGCTTTAACTGCTGCTTATGTTGTTGTATTTGAGAGGCGCAGCTGCTGCGGAACCGGTGTATTATTCAGCTTCTTTAGCCTCGCATTTTTTTCACTGCCTCTCTCTCTCTCTCTGTGCATATGTGTATGTATGTATTGACGCATGCGCAGGATCATTGCGACACACACACACACTCTCACACGCACACACACACATGCAAGTTGATGTAGGGAAGGCAAATGTAACGTAATCATTGATGCCAACCACTTATTAATTTTAATTCCTTCCGCTGTCACTTACACTTCCTCTGCTCCATGTTGTTCTTGTTATTGTTGCCTTTCTAAGTCACTTTCTGTGGCATCTTTATGCTAAACTATTTGAAATGCAGCTGCTCTGAGTGAGAAAGACAGACTTACTTGCAGCATGTGGCATCAATAAAATCATGCAACGCAGCTTGCCTCTAATTGAGAGACAACACAAAAATCAAGACTACAACAACAACAGCTGCAATTAGAAAACTTTGCGGTCCCAAAAGCAACAACTAACATACACTGATAAAAACAAATTTTAACTCTGAAAATATGTTTTTAACATAAAAAAAAATATTTTAAAATGAATATGATATTTAAAATTTAATTCTTAAAATAAAATAATTATCAAATAATAGAAAAATATCTTGACTGTAAAATAGTAATATATATTCCTGTTATCTGTTAAAATTGTCTATTTATAAGAAATTTTTCTGTCTGTTTTTTTTTTTTTTTGAACAGTGTAGAGTTTTGAGTCCTTTAGAGTCTGAAATGAGCTGTCAGGAAAACCGAGAGCACTTAAACAAAGCGGAAGCATGTGGCAACAACATTATGTTGTATGTGGCACATACCAAACAACCGGATATTGATGGGAACCTACAACTACTAAACAAGGAGGAGCAAGGACCTGTCAGCTTCAGACTGTGTGTGTGTGTGTGTGTGCCAGAGCCAAAAAGTTTGATCAACTTATTAATCAAATGATCAAAGCAGCTCCAAAGTTTCTAGGCAATGTAAAAGACAAGCAACAACACAAACAACAACAACAACATCGACACTGCCTACAAAAAGGAGAACAGCAATTCAAGCAGCTTGTAAGGAAATACCGAAATACCAAGAAACAGATGTCGCTGCCTCAGCTGCCGCATGTTTTAAATGTGTGTGTGAGTGCGAGTGTGTGTGTTGTAGCACCTGTTAGGCATTCATTAAGAGCAGCCAAAGACATAGCAACAACAACAGTAACAAGCAACAGCTCTATAGTCAAGGTGCTTGACTTTTAGATGCCCAGTAGCCGGTATGATTACAACACAATAAATAATATTAAAAAAAAAATTAAAAAAACAAAAGATTAAAAAAGGAAATTAAATAAAGGATATTAAGAAAAAAAAACTCAAGACTGCAGCAATTTTCTCTTTTTATACAATATTATTCCATTTAAGAGTCTGGGGAAAATTCTAAAACAAACGTGAAATAAGTTTACAAAATAGAAGTACTGATTGTCCGCAAATTTAATTGCTTTAACTCTGCAATTTCCTGAGATCTAAGAGTTTATCTGAAAGACCGACATGTTCACATATCGATAAGCCTGTCTAAATCTATGAGTACTGGGCAAATAACAACTGCGACCGAGTCCTAAGCGAAGCAACAATTGTAAGCCGCAGGCAAGTCAGCTCAGCTCAGTGAACAGAGCGGAAAGTAGGGAGGAGGAGGAGAAAAGACAGTAGTAGGGGATGAAACAAAAGCCAATGGCACGCTGCATAGACTGGCACTTGGATTTAGAAGCAGCAGGAGTATTACTAGATGCAGGAGGAGGAGGAGAAGTAGGAGTAGAGGTAGAGGTTGTAGGATCAGTAGATGCAGCTGCTCCGACTCATTATTAGCGCTTAGGCAGCAGATGCCACAACAGAGAAACCTCATCAGCTGCTCTGTTTCTGAAGGCACAGGACAATTTTACAATTTTAATGGCTCATAGAAAGATAGAAATGTGCTCGTAAATTGATAGAATTAGGATAGGGATACGGGGATACGTTTCGACAGGAAGACGGACAGCAAACACATGTTGCCAGCTGAAAGTGACAATATTTGGCGCCCTAAATGAAAACTAGAATAGTGTATCAACAAGAAAGATCATTATAAAATCCCTTATATATATCTATACTTTTCAAATTTAAAAAATACCGTAAGTTTAGCGGGAAAATGTTATTTTCCACTAAAAATTAAAGCCCGAACCGTTTCCAAGCCATAGAAGCTACAGATCTATACATCGTTGGAAAGGTAGTTTTAATATATATATTCATTAAATAAAAACCATTGACAAATAAAATAATTTAAATAAATAGATGATAGCGACATTGCTATTAGGCAACATAACCTTCTGCCAAGGACATAACTAAAAAAACCGGCTTTTGAGAAATCAAAAAAAAATATCAAAAAGAAAAAAATCAAAATGCGAAAAGCGAAACACACGCAAAACAAGAGGCAGCAACAAAAACGAGGTAAAAGCAAAGCCGATGATAGAAGGATACGCAAAAGGACAATACGAAGACAGAAGAAACAAATGTCTTTTTGAAAGAAGAAACAGCTGCCTGGGCCAAGAAAGCAGACAAAGGAAGCATCAGGAGGCATACATAAATGTGGAACGGGCTCGAATCGAGACTTGCCTTTAGCCTTAGGAGACAGAGCCGACAAAAGCAACAAAAATACAACACATGCTGAGGTTAAGACTCCACTGCTGAGGTGATCAACTGAGCTGACAACAGAGAGGACAGCTGCAAGGATGCCAGGATACAGCTATAGATACAACAGAACAGAAGGCGACTATAAACAATTTTCACATTGCAGTCTGCATAAGAAATTTTGAAAGAAACAAAAAAAAAGAAAACAAGTACTAAATAAGTAAAGGCAATGCTTTCAGCTGCTTTGGCCTGTTGTCTGTATCCTTTTCTTTTTATTGCTTGCTGTTGTTCTTGGACTTGTTGACCTCCATAGAACAGGAAGACGAACAAGAAAAGTTTTTGTCTCGTTTGCCAGCTACTCTATTTGGCCTAAATACATAGCACACATAGATGTATAAAATTGTGAGTATATTTAAAATAAAAAGAACCTAAAATGATATATTTACAGTTAAATAAAATTTATTAGATATTATTTATTTCTGTCGAAGGATATGCTTAAATAATATTTGTACTGAAAACAGACTATAAAATGGATATGTTCTTTTATTTTCTTTTTAACTTTCAATAAAGTTTTAATTAAAAGAGCTCAGAAATTTCCATTGGTGCGTTTTTTTTTTTTAAATTTTTGTTGCTAATTTTGTACTTTTTTGTAAACTTGTATTTTCCTACGATTCTGCAACTTGTTTACATTTGGCATATGAAAAATAGCATCAGCCTGTTTGTTGCATGTTGTTTACAGGCTACAAATATATGAATATTTATAGGGAAAAAGCTGTTGTACAAGTAAAAAAAAAAAAGAAATAAATGGGATAAGCAACAACAACAACAAAGTGGAATACCAGTCAGAGATTTTTTACTTTTGAATATTTTTCTTTTTGCGTGCGCACAAAAGTATGCAAGATTAAATTCATGCGCGCCTTTGCTTGCTTTGAGAATGGGAGAGAGGGAGAGAAAGCGAATAAGAGACAGGGAAGAAAAGAAAGAGACGGAGCGAAAGTAAATGCTGTGTGTGAATTGTGAACAGAGCCAGGGGGTTAAATATGAAATAAAAATGCAAAAACACAAGAGATTTCAATTAAAATTGCAGTCACTTTTCTCACTGCCAATTAATGAAAAATGGGCAAATAATTGAAACGAAAGAAGTGCAGGTTAAAAAGTAAAAAAAAGTACATATAATAAAAAGAAATACAAAAAACATTTGCAAAAGATGGATTCCTTTGACTGAATATGTCTGTGTATGACAATTGCGCAATTGAGAAAAAAAGAGTTTGACATGTGCACATAAACATGACGTTGCCAGGGATGCAATTGAGTTAAATGATTTAAATGATAATCTTGATGATAATGATGATGATGGAGATTACGATGACAGCGGCAAGTGCGTTATGAAAGAGGAAACTGAAACAAACGTCATCGCCAAAAGCAGCCAGTGTTGTCCGTAAATTATGTACTAAATAAGCTAAATCGACACACAAAAAAATGGATGGAATAAAATATTTCTAACCTTTTTTTTATTATATGTTATTTTATTGTTTTACTTTAAATAACTTCAACTGTACTAAGTTGCCATTAAATAAATGAATTAATTAATTAAAGCATTCAACAAATCCTCCAGCTTTACAATTATGAAATTGATAAACTAGCAATAAAATAAATCTAGCGATAATGGCAACTCTGACAGCAGGCAGCAATAGATTCTTGCACATCTAAATGTGAATGCGACTCTGTTATGCGTCTTGCTTATGCTGCCATTGACAGGCAGATTTCCAGCATCAGCTTCAGCTTTAGGCCAGGCCAAAAACAGTTTCTCATGTTTGACAAATACGTTGTCAACTTCAAACTTCTATAACTTCACCACAACTAGAGCGATTTTCTTTTAATCATTTCAAAAACTTTGATCTCTCATAACTTCATCAAAAATCAACCGATTTTTAAGCGGAATGTCGTGTTGATCATTATTTGGCCTCAAAAATGATTCTGCATTTAAATTTGTATCATCTAGAAAATTTGATATTTTTCGACTCCAAGCCATCGATCATCCAATTTTCCATACATACATACCCCTTGACATTTTTTCAAAAACTTTGATCTCTCATAACTTCATCAAAAATCAACCGATTTTCAAGCGGAATGTCATTTTGATCATTATTTGGCCTTTAAATTGATTCTGCATTTAAATTTATTTTATTTTAAAAATTTGATATTTTTTGACCCCAAGCCTATTATCAAGTTTTCTATTTGACATTTTTTCAGAAACTTGGATCTCTCATAACTTTATCGAAACTGAACTGATTTCAAGTGGCATGTCATTTTGATAATGGTTTGGCCTCTAAATTAATTGTGCATTCAAGTATTATATATAAGATAATTTTATTTTTCATACAATCCTTTGATGCATAACACACTTCGTGACAAATAATAAAATACCCTAAGCTAGAGTACAAAAAAAGAGCCTTCAATAGAGTTGCCACTTAACGTGACTATTGAAGCAGTGAAAGAAACATGGTCAATTCTCAAGTTGGTCAGCTACTATAATTAGCCTATGCGTGTGTGTGTGTGAGTCAAAGGCAATTATGTGCATGACATCGGTCGATATGCATGGCAGGACACATAAGGACACATTTGGGACATGTTCTCACATTTCCCACGTTTCCATAGAAAAATAAAAGAGAGAAGTTGATTAGGTACTCACATCGCGTATCTCCTTGATCTTCTGTCCACCCTTGCCGATGACACAGCCGGCGAGACTCTGATGGATTAACAAACGCACATCGAATTCCTCATCGCGCTGCAGAGAAACAGTTAATAAGGGAGATTATCAGTTATACATATATTATGTTATAGAGATCACATTACAATCAGCGACCGAAAGAATCATAATTTCAAAATATAGATCATTTTCTTTTAAATATAGATATATATAGATCACAGTATGTTAACTCACCTCTTCAAAGTATTTCAGCATTTCCGTGATAATCTCCAGCGTAGACTCGATATCCGCCGAGATTTGTATGGTGCTATTTACGTGCAGAGAAACAGAGTGAAATTTTTGTTGTTTTTTGTAGTAAGAGCAACGAAAAGAATGTGAAAGAGAGAGAGAGAGAAAAAGTGGGAGAAAGAGAAAAAAGTGTGAGGATAACACACACATATTAAAAAATATACGTAGTTATATGCTTAAAATAAAAAACTAGTCCTAGACATTACATAAACAACTTATGATATCATAATAAAGAGGCAAAGAGAGAAGAGAGAGAGAAAGGATTAAGACAACTTTAGAGGCAGGTTCTAACTCTTCTGAACTTTAGTTGTTTTTGTTGTTTGTTTTGTTGTTCGTTGCACCCATTACCACACTTAAGGACAATCGTTTGCTGGATTTTAAATGGGAAGAAAATACTATGGACCATTTTTGGGGTTCGAATATCGATATGGGTTTTTTGGATTTGACGTGCGCAAATTTTTTTTGTTAGTAACGGGATATAATTATTTAAGTCTCCAGTGCTTGATTATATAGTATTTAGTATATATTTATATACAACAATATAGTTAATGCTGTGCTTTTTTTTTTGGCAGTGCAACGATTAGTAGCAAAGTTAGCGTATATAAATTTTGGGGTTATGGTTGTTCGATATAGAGGATAACGCATCTGGCAAACGGGATCAAAAAGCAGCTATATTTGCCGCCTAGATATTGGGAATATTTGCACATGAATGAGACGTCACTTTCAACACAAGCACATACAACAAAAGAAAGAGACAACGAGACAGAAACAGAGAGAGAAAAAGAGTGAGAGAGAGAGAGAGAGAGATAGAAGAGCAGGAACGCGTCCAGCGGGTACAATTGTGAAGTTGACTTTTTATTTTATTTAGTTGAAATGTAGAAGATATATCAGGGATCGGTAATTATGAAACAATAATAAAAAAATATGTATATTTTGTTTTAAACTAATAAAAATGTGAATGTGTTCTAATTTTTTTATTTAGATAAATAATAATAGCTCTCTATTGTAATCCCTGATATAGAATATTGATACCTATAAAAACAATGTATGTATTTATTGTATAAAGAGTAAAAGATACAAGATATGAGATACTAGCTAAGGCAGACCTAAGTATATATGTTGTACTAAAATCAAGGATATATGTTCTTTTAATGTTTTCACTGTAAAAGATATATTTTTTTGGTGGTTGTTGTTGTTGGTAAGCATATACTAGAGAATAAAAATTGGTAATAGAGATAGAGATTTGATTTGTGGTTTACCGTTCGGGGCCTTGGGAATCATCCACAGATACAGTGGCTTTATACTGTTGTTGGTTTTTTTATTGTTTGGTTCATTTTGGGTCCATTGGGAGGGCGGTCGGGCGGGCGAGACGAGACGGTCGGGCGTACAGTTGGGCGCATGGACGATTTTCGATATATATGATTATCGTGCAGTCGATTGTTTTTTGGCCAGTTTTTAAAATTATTATTATATTATAAGTGGTTGTTGTTGTTGTAACGGTTGTTGTTGCAATGCAGGAAAAAGATTGAGCGGGAGTTGATAAACAACAACAGCCAACAACACACAAACAACCATGGGACAGGAATACCAGCAGCAATTTGTTGCGATTTTTAAAGATTATTTATATACAAAGTATCGATATATTTGAGACGGGTACGGTCGATTTAATAGTGCAGCGTTGGGCATCGGTTTGGTTGGTCATCATTTAGAGGATTTATCGATTTCATTATCATTATCGATAATAATTTATCGAGTGTTATCGATATATTTCGTTTAGGATTTATCAAGTTTTCGATTTCAGTATCGATATACGTTTTGATTATTGATACACATCGGGGGCCAGTTTTCAAATATTTTGATTCAGATTTCAGAGCAGTGGCAGGTGACGAATAGTGACGATACCCAGACCCAGGGGGCGCCAGAGTGCAGTGTGTGGGACAGACCAGAGCGGGCGGGCGGTCGTTCGATCAATCGGTCGGTCAATCGATTAATTAATCGATCAGTTGGTCAGACGATTTTATATTTTTTATTTATACATAAGATTTTTTTTTTTTTTTTTGGTTACATTTTTGGGTCGTACGTAAGAAGTAGAAGAGAGAGAGAGAGAGAGAAAGAGAGAAAATTGTTCATTTAGTTAAAAAGGTTAAAAGCGTGTAAATTATTCATTGTTGTTGTAGGTTTTATTTCATATTATTGAATTATACAAAAAAAAATGGCATTTTTTTGGTTTTGTTGGTAAATAAAGCGCCTAAATATTACTTTTGTTTATTTAAGAAGTTTAACCAAATAGAGACTGAGTCAAGGAGAGAGATAGAGACAAACAGTGAGAGAGAGAGAGAGCGAGAGATAGTGAGATGTTGAGGCTGCACCCGAGAGACAAACAGAGAGAGAATTTCAGGGGACAGAGTTAGTGAGAAAGCTTGTTAAATTTCTTTTTTCATTACCGAAAATGTATTAATTGTGCGGTGTTAAGAAAACACGCTTCAGGGAGCCAAGTATAAGACGGGAGGGAGGTCTGCAATTGCGGGTCTAGAGACTTCAACACTTTGCGAGAGAAAGACAGTAAGAGAGAGAGAGGCAGAATCTGAGAAAGATGTACACTATGTAGACAGGAGAATTTGGAATTTGCCTGTCTTTTTTCTTTTTTTTTGTCTTGACAAAGAATGAGGTGGAAGAGAGAAAGAATAATAGGGAGGAGGAAAAAAGATGGTATATAAATAATACTAGACGCTTCAAATATGTTTTTATTAGGGTTGTTGATAATTTATCGATATGAGCGATATTTTTGAAAGATCGATAGATTAACTAAATTTATACAATAAAAAAGTATAACGCGGTGGGAAAAAGGGCGAAATTAAAGTTTATATTATCGATTTGTTCAAAAACTTAGAAACATTCCAATTTAAATCAAAAAATCTATAATTCTATATAAATTTTATGAATTTGACAAAAATATATATCGAGTAAAATATTATTTTTTTTTTATTTTGAGATATTATCGATATTTTTATTTGCAATACTTTTTAATATATCAATGATATTTGATTAAAAGTATAATAACAATGATAATTATATAATTTTTTTCATCTCGAAATAATATCAATTTTGATATAAATTAAATTTTCTTTCAAAAATATCAAGTAAAATATTTTTTTTTACTTATATTTGGAAAAGTATCAGCAACCCGTGCTTTTTATACTATTTTGCAGCTCTTTTCTCTGAAAATTTTTGTGTTTGTTTCAAGTGGGTTTTTCTTTCATTTCTATTTGTGTTTTTATAGTTTTTACAGTTATTACTGTACGTTTTATAGTACCTGAGTTCGCATCTTCTGAATGTGTTGACCTCCCTTGCCAATGACAGCGCCGGCAATCTGAAAATATATAAATAAAAGGGGGAATAGAGACCATAAGATATTAAGCTGAGCTGCAGATTTAAGTTGAAGTTAGTACTTACACTGCTTGGTATCAGTATGCGGACAGTCTCCTCGTTGCGTCTATTGCGCTTTTGGTCCTGTGGTCCATCGCCATCATTGCTCTCGCGCTTCATTTTCATGCTCTCTGCAAAATGAGAAAGAAAGAAATACAAGCCATAAGCAAATGTGTAAATCAGTTTGACTCTTAAAACTCAACACTTGTTTAATGCTTTTTCTGTTTTTGGGGATAAACTCACAGCAGATTGCACATACACCGCGTGTGCCAGTTCGTTAACAACTGAATGTTGGCTATAAACTCGTTGGCTAAAATCAACAAGTCACCAAAGTCACTAAAACGAATTTATGATACGCTTTCATTAGACAGTTCTTAATTTTTTTTTTAAATTGTATCAATAGAAATATTATACAATTCTGTATCTCTTCTATTAAACTGAAAGCTATTTACACTATAAAATCGGAATATTATATATTGTTGTTTCAAATTATATTTATTAAATGCATAGGAGACTTTTAGGATTGTCAAAATGAATAATTTTTTTGAAAACAGCCTAAAAGTATGCTCTGCTTATATTAGCAAAAGTGACGAAATTAAATTGAAACAATAGTTTTCCAAAACTATATAAAATATTTATGTGCGTTACAAACGTTATGACAAAGTTGTTAGACTCTCTCTCAAATTTGTGGCATCAAACAATTTATAATGAACATTGTGGGTTGGAATTTTAGTATTTTTTACAAAGCGCAATTAAACAATTCATTTTGATTTCAAATATCGAATTCATTCAAGTCGGAATAAATTGTTGACTGGTTCTTCGACTTTTTTTTTTTTTTTTTTTTTTTGTTGCTTGTAAGTCGTGCAGCTGCCAACGTTTGACAAAAGGCGTCCAAGTTTTAATCTTTGAATAACTTCAACTATACATCTCTCCATTTTTATATATATATATTGCATTGCAACGCCCTATGCCGAACAATAGCTACTCAGGCGGAAATATCAGACAGCCCACATCACATTACATACCCATATTTATATAGATGCAACTATACATCAAAGAGAACAACGTTTATAAATAAAAACAACAAAGAATAAATGATTCTCAGCACACCAAAAATATAATACCCTAGCAGCAAATATATTATTAGAAAATAAATAAATTGAATCAGAATATATAAAATAATTCGGAGATCTTAAGAAAAAAAATAAAATGTTTTATACTATACATTGACTTTAAGCGGATCGTTTGAGAATATACATTTTTTGAAATATGCCAAGCCTTCTCTAATACATTACAAATATAGATTACCTTTAGAAAGTGTATAAAAAAATTCCCTTTAGTATTAAATTGCATAATGCAACCAAGTATCTGCCCCCTTTTATGAATGAGTCTATATACAATTATTTTAAATAAGCCTGAGTCACAAAAAATAAATGAAAACAATTGAGAGGCTTTGTCAGCTGCCGTCGCCTACAGATCTACACTCAAAGGTGTGTGTATTTGTGTGTTGTGTGTATTTTGTTTCCATTTCTAGTTGCGACACTTGAACAACTCTCGGCTCAGATGTCAAAACATCAATTGTCCCGAGCTGTTAAGTTGTCAAAAATATGTCCGATACGCTGCCAACAGATTTAAATGGGCTTTTATTTTAAGCCACAAACAGTGAGCGCTTCTAAGTATTTTTACACGTATTTACACACGTATTTTGTAGAGTTGTGTGTGGGCAGAAAGCTTGTCAAAGGGGTTGAGTCAAAAGCACCTTGAAAACTGGCTGCTGTTTTTACTTAACCAGGTCTTATAATTATTATTGATGGTAGTTAAGTGTAAGCAGACACTGTACTTTGCCCAGCAGACCATAAACATAAACTTCTCATCAAAAAAAAAATTGCTACTTTTGTTACTTCTTAGTTCTTAGCTATAAAAGAGTGTGAGGTTCAAAGACGGTAGCTACAGTTGTGCAGAAAAAAAGAAAGAAACTATTTTTAATATTACTTTAATATTACTATTATAAAAAATAGTTTCTTATTCATCATTTATAAATTTTCCCTCATACCAAGAAAATAAAATTAGTATATCCATAAAAATCGAACCTCTTACAGAGTTTTATCATCTTATCTATAATCTACAGTTATTTTCAAAAATAATTGTAATCTCTAAGACTTTTTGTACATGTATTCGGTGAATTCACAAATTTTTTGTTTTTTAGTAAACATTTATTATATTAATTTAAAATTAACTTTATATAGCTCTAAACCTTATATGTTTTGTAGGAGTTAATATTGTTATAATTAAAGCAAATATATGCTCATATAGACTTAACTATACTTGTAATTTCAAGGAATTTTCTCTATATCTATAAGGTTTTTCACTTGTTAATTACCTTTGTTTTTTTCCCCCGTTATATCACAATTTTAAATGTTTCACAAAATATTTCTTTTAGAAAATTTACAGCCAATTTTGAACACTATAAAAATTTTCACATGTCTTCACCGAACTAAAGAATTTTGCTTGATAATTTCCACAAGTTACATAACATCAACTATAATTTGAAGATAGAAATAACTATAGAGTTGATTTAGGAACAGCACTAGGTGCTGTGCAGGTCCTTTGGCAAGTGCGGTTGGAAAACTAATGAAAATAGTTTCCAGCAATTGAGCTATTTATAGGAAAATCTATTACTATGAACAGCCAATGAAAATCAAAGATCAGGATATGGACAGCTACGGAAACGGAAATGGTTGACCAATAGAAATTGTACAAATATGTTCCCAAAGTGACAATACTTTGGTAGAACTCCCACCAAAAATACACGCAGGGGAAATGGATTTCGGATGCTAAGCAACCCGTACACTAATTGTTCCTTTTGGGCCACAACAGAAGGTAGTACTAGATAAGTTGGATGGAATAGAATCGCACAAGTATAAATGAGAGAGCATTATACTATATATGGTGTATATACCTCTCTCTATAAGGCACAAGTGCATTGCTGTATCTATGATTGATAGATCTACACATATGTGGGGTATATGTATATAGTATAGATATATGGAGGAATGAGAACTCTATATACATATGTATAGTCAAATTACATATTGGCTCTTACAAGTCGTATATATAGTAATTGCTGTTGAAGCCACAATTCCACAACTAATAACTACAAAAAGAAATATGGGGTGCAGTATTCCCTATGAATATTAAATATATATACGTGTATATGCAACTTCAGCTGATGTTTTCACATTATGCATTTTTAAGACATCCGCAGGCGTTTAAATATTGATAGAACAAAGACCTTCTCCCTGCCATTTGGATAGTATTTCTGGTAGATTCGTTAAACGCTTGTGAAATGCAACAAATTGCGCTGACGTTGCAAATATCATTATATAGATAGGAAGCTGACGTGGCCAAGTCGCCGCCCCTTGGATGGCCCAAAGGCTGACCTACCCCTACCCCTATCGCTTCCCTCTATTAATAGGTTTGCGAAAAAAATTAAAACTTATATAGGACGGGGGCATATGAGAACAAACTTGTCTATTATTCATATAATTAGGGCAATTTATGACAAGACTCTTGCTCTTTTAATGCATTTTCTGACACACACAGTATAAAAGCTAGTACCGAGGGCGAGCCTAACAATGTGAGACCCTGTATTTACCTACTATATATATATAAAACTCATGGAACGTATGAAGAAAAATTGGGTTTTCCATTTTTGATGCAGAATGAAAATAGAGGCCAAATAATGATAAAATTGACAATCCGGAAGGAAATCGGTTGAAATTTGACAAAGTTATGACATTTTAAAGTTTTTGGAAATGAGTCAAGGGAAGAGTATGGAAAAAATTGACATTAAAGGAAGAAAAATTGGGTTTTCCAATTTTGATGCAGAATGAAAATAGAGGCCAAACAATGATAAAATTGACAATCCGGAAGGAAATCGGTTGAAATCTGACAAAGTTATGACATTTTAAAGTTTTTTGGAAATGTGTCAAGAAAAGAGCAAGAAAAAAATGGACAGTAAGAAAAGAAAAATTAAGTTAATATTTAAAAATATGTGAGTTTTTATAATTCATTTGTGTTGCTTCCACTTTCGACAAACTTAATATACACTTTATATTTTTTTAATTACAGGGCCCAACAATCTTGGGACATTTCCGCACATTTTAAATGAGTCCTGAGACTTTCAACAGCCGCTTGTCCTCAATAGCCTTAAAGACACTTAATAATAGGGCAATTGCCTTGAAGAAAAGACAAACTGATGATGGTCGTAGGTGGAAATAGGGAACATGGGGAAATGAAAGTCAAAGACTACAGGACGACAGGAGTTTGTAGTGGTTTGCTTAGAGTTGAGATGAGCATATCTTAATTGCACATTGATTGAAGAAACCGCAGCTGGTCAAATCAAATATTTACAGCTTCCCACCACAAATGGCAGAAGAAAGAGAGGGAGAAAGAAGAGAGGGGTGTGTGTGGGGGGTAGCAATTGATAGAGCCCTAAGCAAGTGGCCTGAAAGTGACATAAATGGACAGGTAGCAATTATGTGAAAATCATTTGATTGCTCTACCACATCCTGTTCAAATAGCTTTTGACAGCGCACACGCGTCTAACCACAACTCCATCTTCCCCTTCCCCTCACCTTTATTCCTTCTCCTTCCTCTATCTATGACCACGCCTACACACACACACATACACAGACGGACCACAATAAAGAAAAATAAGTTAACTTGCGAGTGGTGGTAGCAACAATTTTTGTTCATACACACACAGGTGACCACAAAAATGTGGCATGCCACCTCGCGTCTGGTGGCAAGCAGCAACAAGGCTCAACACACACACACACACACACATACGCCCATACACACACAGCAGGTAACGGTTATATGCTCTGCGCCCCCGAAGAGCACGTTTTTAGCCCAGTAACCAAATCATACACGGGCTTATCTGCTTATGACATTGTCTGTTATCTTTCAATATTTTTATAAAATTATCGAAAACTAATAAATAATATTAATAGAATTCGATAAAAATTAATTTTTTGAAAATAATGGCAAAGATTTCAATATTTTTTTCAATTTTGTGATTTTATGTTTATTTATGCTGATGGAATTTATGTTTACTGGGCTTAAAAAAGCCGAGCTAATAAAGTGTAGCTTTTCTCAGTTGTTATTTTATGCAGGACACAAAAGCAGGAGCATACTTCTTTTTTTTTAACACTCCCCCTTGACGTGACTGTGTTGCATGTTGTTGTTGTTCTTGTTGTTGTTATTATTATTGTTGTTGTTGTTGCCTCCTGCCCAACTTAATTGGACGCTGTCCACTGCCGTCCGTCCGTTCGTATGTCTCTCCGTCCGGCATATGCGTTCGCCGGGCACTCTATAATTTAGCGGAAAAACAGCTAATGGACGCCATGTTCACGCAACAACAATGCGACTGGGACCTGCTGAGAGGGCGGGAGGCCAAAAAAGGAGGACGACAGGACGGAAATGCACACAATTGACAATTCTCAACGCTTGGAAAATAGATAGAGCATACCGTCTGTCTCTTTCCGTCTGTCAGTCTCACTGTCTTTCTCTATCTCTTATTTGGTCTGTCCACTTCAAGGCTTTTATGGACATGTCAGCGTGCTCAGCGAACCATCGCGTGTCTATCCCCTCCCACCCTCTCCCCACACCTCTCCTCACTCTCCTTAAAATCCCTCTCGGCCAGGCTAATAACTAATGTGCTTATGGCGTGTGCTTTAACCGAGAGAGGTACAGTAAAAATTTTGTCCACATTCAGCACAGTCGTTGGGCCTTTAGTTGAATGCGTCCTGTGTCTTGTGTCTTGTCTCTACTTTGACTCTCTCTGAATTATTAAGCACCTTCGATTGGTAAGCAGTTACTCCTATCCACCAATACTAACTATGCCTACCCTCCATCTCCTTCTCCTGCTCCTCTTTTCACCCCCTGCAAAAAAACAAAAAGCTATACATAAGCATAATAAAGCAGCTACAACAACTTTGATATCCAACACTCAACTAGGAAATTCAGCAATTGCATCTTGACTAATTGCTTGACTACATTTTGACTTCATGACCTGCATACCAGAAGTCTAAAAACTGTATAGAAAATTAGTTGCATAATATCGATTAACAAGTTACTTTTCTTTTATAATAATTGCTTTTTGAATTAAAAAAGATAATAAAAGTATTTTAAAGTCACCTAATGAAATATAACAGCATGAATTACAATAGCAGTAAGTAAAAGTAAAAGAAGAGCGGTAAATTGCAGAAAAAAAATAGTAATAAATTATATACAGTAGTATTAAAATAGCAAGTAATTAGTAGATAAGCAAAAATGGTAGTAAAAAAGTAGTAAAATGTGGTATCTTATTAGTATAAAAGTAGTAATAAGCAGCAGTTAGTTATAAAAAAAAGCAAGCAGCAGTAGAAATGTAGTAAGAAGTAGTGAATATTATAAAAATATTAGTAGTCGAAAAACACTAAGTTGAATTTAAAAAGTGCTAATAAGTAGTTGGTCAAGGTAGAAATGTAGTAACATATTTATTTTTACACTAAGATAATTTTAGAATCTTAGATAAATATTATACAATTGGCAGCGTTACCTTGTTAATAAGTTATTCTTTTTATTTATCATTTTAGTCCCCAATGTCTTTTGTCAAAATTTATTTTCAAATTATTTCAATGTCAGAAAATTTTCCCCTGTGTAGAAAATATATGTTTCCACATTTTCCCAAACACTTTTTATAATAATTTGCATCAAACTAAGATGCTAAACAAGACTCCAAGCTCAAGTAAAGTTAAGAAAACAATAAACGATTCGCTATAAACTCCCTCAGGTATACTTTTACCATATTTTAGCCATAAAAGTAGTAACAAGGCAATGAATTTATGGCATGCAGTTGATGTTTTTGCAATTCTTTTATTTTTGTGCGATTTGAATTTGTGTATAGTCATTGCAAGTGAAGACGATTGTACATAGTATAATAAACAGATATTTCCATAGAGATTTGCAAAGAGAACGTATAGATAGATATCCAAATATATATATATGTATGTGTCATGGGAAAACAAGAAACGCTGCAAGGCAGCTCAAGGTTTTTTTGGGCTCTTCTCAGTGTCTGTTTGTGTGTGTGTCTTTAAACGTGTTTCATAGCATATTTGAGATTAGCATAAAACAAACACAATTTGTTGTGGTGCCATTCAATAAGACAAAAGCTATCAAAATACTTGAGTGGAACATGTTTTAAAGAGGGTAAAAACGGCATGACGGCTGTGATAAGTTAAAAATACAGAAA
The DNA here is from genome assembly GCA_035045575.1 of Drosophila falleni. Lineage (NCBI taxonomy): Eukaryota > Metazoa > Arthropoda > Insecta > Diptera > Drosophilidae > Drosophila > Drosophila falleni. The sequence goes on from JAWNOV010000011.1 coordinate 13,973,936, forward strand.
TATGAATAACAATAGAGATTATAAAGTAATGCACAGTGGTCCTTTTTGTTAGTTAAACTCGAATTTATTTAATTGTACTACCAATTACACTTTTTTGAAAATTAAATATTGAATTAATATCATAGATCTGTTAGTTATCAATAAAATAATGATTATTATTGAAAATTAAAAATTTTTCCAATTTTTTCCATTTTAAAATGGTTATTTTTTCTTGTATTTTATTTCTGCAAGTCAATTAATACTCTCTTTTTTGAAAATTAATAATTTAATTTAAGCCAGAGTTCTATAAAAAATCTTGTTGTTCATTTTTATTCACATCTCTCTCTTTTTTTGAAAATTTGAATTAATCTTAGCTTAAATTTACCAAAATGAACCACTGTGCGATGCTGCATCCAATTGTGACGTCACATGTCAAAGTTAAAGGCAAATTTAAATCATGTTTATTATCAATCTTCGCACAGTTGACCCGCATCACGGATTTATTTCAAAAATGTGTACCAAATAAATGCGGGCTAATGTAATTTTCATATGCAAAATGTAAATTTTATATTTCTTTACCCATACAACCACACACAAATACATATGTCGATATATATATATATATATATATATATACATTTATTGCAATTTTGTATTGCCTACGGGGAAATCAGGCAGAAAATACTCCAAAATACAATGCAGCTAGGAAGAGCAGAAAACTTGGCTCACAACATGTTGCCAGTTGCAATGTGGCAGTTGTGTTACCAAAAAAAATAAGGAAAACTAGCAACAAATAAAACAAAATTCAATTCAAGTTAAGCTGATTGCATTTGCAGTGCTGGAAAACACCATAAATATTGTATGATATGGATGCTCATATATTATAAATAATCAAAGCGAGCGAAATAACAACAGCAACAAAAACAACAACAACAACAAAAAGGGCAAGTCATATAGGCTGCTGTGTGTATGTGTGTTTGTGTGTGTTGGGTGTGTGTAAATAGGCCGTTATACATATAACACCCCCATAAGAGAAATTTCATTTACCGCACAACGAGCCAATTTTTTTTGGTTCGCTTTATTTTTCATACTTTTTGGTCAACGAATTTTGAACGTGTTTTTCTTTTCGGCTAGTCAACAACAACAAAAACAACAACGATACTTACTCGGCATATTTGAAATAGCAACAACAAGTAATCTCTGTGTTGCCGAAATAATAGAAAAAATCGAGCATACATAAAAAGCAATTCTTCTTTTTTTGCTCGTAAATCTATTGCGACAATAAAATCAAATTTATTTGCAACAACAAAATATCAGCTCAATGTCAATGAACGCAACAAAGATATACACACAAATGCGAGCGATAAAGAATGAGAAAGAAAGAGAGCGCGAGCCGCAAATAGAGTTACCATATTATATGTAGATTAAATGATTTTTTTTAGATCCTACTAATTAGTACAAAGATATAAAGTGAAAATCTTAAAAATTCCACTCATTTTATAAGATTTTTCAAATAAATCATCTGTCTACATATATTTATTTTTCGGAGGAATAAAGTATAAGTAATACCATTAATTTTTTTTCTAGATAATAAAGATCTTAAAATTATTATAGGCTTATAATAAGTAAATGTGTTTTATGTACTGGTCATTTGTAATAAAAATTCTATTTTGAGGGATATTAACAATCTCATTTACAGGAACTTTTATATTTATCGAGCTTGTATAAATCTAAAAATAGCCAAATTATTAGTACATAAGTAAGAGCTAAGTCTAGTTATAAAATCGCTAATCTAACAACACTGGTTATGTATTTACTCGTGAGAGAAATCTCAGCAATTGGCGAAGATTGCCTCACTGCCAAAATATGCAAGAGGAGAACACATACTCACATACACACACATACATACACACACACATTTAGCCAATGCAAACAACAAGTTAACACGCTAAACGAATTAACAATGTCGAGGTTCTGGAATCGACAACCAAGATGGCAAATAAAAGCGAACGCTTAACTTGAAATTCACAAGGAATAAAAGCAAAAGTAAACAAATTCTAAAAGATCTTGTCGATTATTTAAGCAAAAATTCCACTGTAAAAGGCAAAACAGCATTAAATACAAATTCATCTATTCAATATGCATACCAACGTTTTGAGTAGACATTTAAGTTAAAAATAAAACAGAGTTTTAAAAGGTGTGACAAACTCATTAGTCTTTACAGTGTAGTTTGTGTGTAAACATCAACAAAAACAACTACTTAGCTTGGCCCATAGAAAAACTTTCTACAAAAAAATCAATTAAAAACAATACTTAGTTAAAGATTTTTATATTTTATATTTTACTTTTTATTTATTATATATATTTTATTTTAATTTATTGATTTATAGTTTATTATTTATATTTAAAGAGATAATATATGTATTTCTATGCTGATAAGGATATTTCCAAGTCGACTACTGCAATTTGTACTGGTTATCGTAATAGACAAGACATCGCCAAAAAAAAAAACATCGATTGATGCTGAACATCGACAACAACAACAAAGAGCTGAGAAAAATAACGGCAACTACTATGCATAAAATATAGGTTAGGCCAGTGTTGCCATTTTATTTCGGCTTTTTACGTTCAGCCAAATTTGTTGGGCACGTTGAACTTTGCGGCTTTAGCGAAGCGTGGGAGTTTTCGAAATGAAAACATTTTGTTTTGATTTTTATCTAGATTAAAACAACAACAATATAAACTAAATTATAGTATAAATAAAGTTTATGCCGGCACACGCGGTAGCTAAAGTCGCTTTCTGGGTAAAAGAGAAAAAACGAAAACAACAGACAAGGCAGAGAGACATCGACGACGACGACGCGACGTCGCTGTCAACTGCGACGACGGCTTTGCATTGAAAATGCGGGAAGAAGCCGGCGCGCAAAGTTGACAGTGGCCACACGTAAGTGCAAGCGAGAGGGCAATTTATGGGGAGAACAGAAACAGAACAAAATACGAAGCTGAAGCCGACGCCAAGTAAATTATATATTTTTTTGCACGGTGGTTGTTAAATGGGAATAAGAAAAAGCCAAAAGCAAGAAGAACAAGGGCTGCAATTGGCAATGTGCCTGCAAAAGAAACTCGAATAGAATTGTGCAACAACAACAACGAGAAGCGATTGCGAATATGCAAGGAAAAACCAATATAACATTTTATCAGTCAGTGTACACACGCACACACACACACTGAAAGAAGGGGAAAATGTATTGGCGTTATTTTGTGTTGTTGTTGCAGAGAAAACATGCAAAGCATGTTTAACATTCGCAATTTTTCTTTGTGTGACAAATTCTTTATGGTTGTTGTTGTTTCCTTTCTCATTTCTTTTCTCTATCCGTCGCGTCGCTTTCCTTCCACACTTACCTTGGCGTAGCCTTTTTCTCTGGAATCCTTCGCTTTGTCGTATTGCAAAAAAAACACAATCGACACTTATTTCAGTTGACACAAAACACCAATAATCAAGGATAATTATTTATTCCAATTGTCTGTATTTAATTTATTACACAAACACGAAAATACCGAGCCCAAATAAATGACTGTACGATAGAGTTGTATCGAAAACTGGCAGGCAGTGCTGCCAACTTGTTTTGTTGGTCAAGTCGCAACAAAAAAAGTAGCTGCCAGACTTAGTTCACTGTTTTAATACCATTTTCATAATTTGATCAATTTCTGCAATGGTTTTAAGGCTGCAACTTTTAAAATTTTAAAGCAAGAGTTTGAATTATTTTTGTAAGAGCTGTGTCAGTTCTTTGATTTCTTCTTGTAACTAAATTTAGCTGCCAAGATTTTTTAAATTTGCTGCTAATCTGCTGCTCAATATGTTAGCTTACATAGTTGCTCCACATGTAATAAAATTAGAAGCTAACATATTTGCTCCACATCGCTGTTATTTACAGTTTGCGGCCCTAGAGTATGCAGCATATGTTAACTATATCAGCTGATGTTTTAGAGAGACCAGCAAGCTTTAATTTGGTGTCATTTAGTAGCATTAGTGTTAAACGCGTTCTATTTACCGCTGCCAACTCTCTTAAGGAATAAAAAACTATTTCTGGCTAGAAAGCAATCAAAAAATAGCTGAGACTGCGATTCAAAATAGCTAAAATACTAGCCAACTTTGAAAATAGCCAGAACCAGCGATAAAATAGCTAAGTTGGCAACAGTGATTCTAACAGTAGCCAAATTAAACAACAAAGAGGGACAGATTATTCATTTAAATTATACTAGATAGGCTGCAAAGTGATATAAAAATAAGTTAACAGCTGACCTTGGGGCCTGGTGCGTCATGTCAAGCCCAAATATCAATTATCGCTCCTTGGCCGAGGAGACTGCGAATCCATTTCTTGAGGCGCAACAAATACGCAATGTTGATGATGATGAGCCAACAACAGCAACAACAACAACAGCAACGAAAACAAAAACAAAAACAGACGACGCAAAATCATTTACAGCTGCTGCGCATTTCGACGACCATGAACATGATAATGAGCATGAACATGAGCACGAACATGATAATGAAGATACTCCCAGGAACAGTGGCATCATGATACACATTGTTCCAGAGACTGGAAAGGAGTCGCATCGCTGGAATCACATCGAGGATCTGGATTCGTTCTTTTCCCGCATGTACAATTATCAGCAGAAACACGGATTTCGTGTCATTGTACTGGATGAACTCTTTCAGGTGAGAATCTGTTATTATTAAATTACTTTTATTTTATTGTCATTTCTATCGATACTATATCGATGTTTTAGTAACAGACTATTTAGTAATGGTATTCCAGCAACATATTTTGATTTAATTTAATCGATCAGCTGTTCGTCTGTAGTGTGACTGAAACAGATATCAGACTAAAGTTAGAGGGTATTCGGAAAAATATTTGAATTTTTTTTAGATTATATTGATTTTAATTTTTTAATGTGACCGTTTTGAACTTTAAACTGTCATAACTTTATCAAAACTAAACCGATTTTCAAGTGGAATGTAATTTTAATCATTATTTGGCATTTTAATTCATTCTGCGTTTAAACTTTATTAAATTCTTAAAAAAAATATTTTCGACTAAATTCTACCAGATATTGGTTTCGATCCGGTTCAAAAATTTGAACTTGTAAAGTGGTTAAATCCGCACTCTGTCCAACTTTAAACTGTCATAAATTGATCAAAAATTAACCGATTATCAAGCGGAATATCATTTTGTTCATGATTTGGCCTCTAAATACATTCTGCATTAAAATATTCTAAAATTTAATTGACTGATTAAGTTGAATAAATTAATAATCTTTATATCAAATTTCAGGTGCTTGAATTTGGATTTGTGATCTGGTTGTTCACATTTACGACGCACTGCATCGACTATAACGAGTTATTCGGCAACAATCCGAATCGCACAAAGACCACATTGAATGATGTGATTATTCCCACCGGGGAATGTATAACCAACTTTGGTTTCTTCACCTATCTGATAATCTTCATAGCTGCCATTTATCTGGGCATACGAGTGCTCAAGATGATCTATCATATTACACAGTATGCGGACATTAAGCGGTTCTATAATACGGCGTTACTTATAGAGGATCATGAGTTGGATAACATTACTTGGCACGAGGTGCAGCAGAGGACACGACGTGTCCAGGCGGAACAGCATATGTGCATTGATAAGGAGCTGCTCACGGAACTCGATATTTATCATCGTGTGCTGCGCTTCAAGAATTATCTTGTGGCACTGATGAATAAGCAACTGTTGCCGGTGCGCTTTCACATCCCACTTGTGGGTGAAGTTGTCTCCCTCAGTCGTGGCATGCTGCTCAACATTGATTTCATACTCTTTCGGGGACCAGGATCACCGTTCCAGAATAACTGGCAGTTGAGGGATGAATTTGCCGTGCGCAGCAATCAAACGGAGTTGGCACAACGTTTATCCCAGTTGATACTCTGGGTGGCATTGGCTAATCTTCTACTGGCACCTGTCATCTTTCTCTGGCAGCTCATCTACTTTAGTTTCTCCTATGCGAATATTTTGCGCAAGGAGCCAAGTGCCTTGGGATTACGCACCTGGTCCAATTATGGACGTCTCTATTTGCGGCATTTCAATGAGCTGGATCATGAGCTGGATGCCAGGCTTAATCGTGCCTATGAGTATGCGGATCGCTACTTGAGTTCCTTTTCCTCACCATTAGCGGCTGTGATTGCTCGCAATTTGCTCTTTATTAGTGGTGGAGTTCTCTTGTTAATCCTCGCACTGGGCATCTATGATGAGCATGTGTTTCAGGTGGAGCACGTGCTGACCATCATTGCCATACTGACGGTCATTGGCGTCGTCTGTCGCACTCTGATACCCGATGAGAATCTCATCTGGTGTCCCGAACAACTGATGACCGCCATCCTGGCCCATGTCCATTATCTGCCCACGGAGTGGAAGCAACAGGCTCATACCGCCCATGTCCGTAATGAGTTTAGCAACTTCTTTCAGTTCAAATTTGGTTATTTGCTCAGCGAAATCTTCAGCCCCTTTGTCACGCCCTTTGTGCTCATCTTTGTCTTCCGACCCAAGGCCATGGAGATTGTCAAGTTCTTTCGCAGCTTTACAGGTATGTTTGTCCCTACTTTTCCATATTTTTAAAACAATTTTGTAAAAACAAAGTTTGTTAAGATAAGCATAATTAGGGATTTAATTTAGAGAAACCAAGTTATTGGTCAAAACTGTTTCCTTTTTTCATTTGACACATTTCCAAAAACTTCAAAATGTCATAACTTTGTCAAATTTTAACCGATTTTCTTCCGGATTGTCAATTTGATCATTATTTGATCTCTATTTTCATTCTGCATCAAAATTGGAAAACCCAATTTTTCTTCCTTTACTGTCAATTTTTTCCATACTCTTCCCTTGACATAATTCCAAAAACTTCAAAATGTCATAACTTTGTCAAATTTTAACCGATTTTCTTCCGGATCGTCAATTTTATCATTATTTGACCTCTATTTTCATTCTGCATCAAAATTGGAAAACCCAATTTTTCTTCCTTTAATGTCAATTTTTTCCATACTCTTCCCTTGACACATTTCCAAAAACTTCAAAATGTCATAACTTTGTCAATTTTTAACCGATTTTCTTCCGGATTGTCAATTTTATCATTATTTGGCCTCTATTTTCATTCTGCATCAAAATTGGAAAACCCAATTTTTCTTCCTTTAATGTCAATTTTTTTCATACTCTTCACTTGACACATTTCCAAAAACTTCAAAATGTCATAACTTTGTCAAATTTTAACCGATTTTCTTCCGGATTGTCAATTTTATCATTATTTGACCTCTATTTTCATTCTGCATCAAAATTGGAAAACCCAATTTTTCTTTCTTCACTGTCAATTTTTTCCTTACTCTTCCCTTGACACATTTCCAAAAACTTCAAAATGTCATAACTTTGTCAAATCTTAACCGATTTTCTTCCGGATTGTCAATTTTATCATTATTTGGCCTCTATTTTCATTCTGCATCAAAATTTGAAAACCCAATTTTTCTTCCTTTAATGTCAATTTTTTCCATACTCTTCCCTTGACACATTTCCAAAAACCTTCAAAATGTCATAACTTTGCCAAATCTTAACCGATTTTCTTCCGGATTGTCAATTTTATCATTATTTGGCCTCTATTTTCATTCTGCATCAAAATTTGAAAACCCAATTTTTCTTCCTTTACTGTCAATTTTTTCCATACTCTTCCCTTGACACATTTTCAAAAACTTCAAAATTTCATAACTTTGTCAAATTTTGACCGATTTCCTTCCGGATTGTCAATTTCATCATTATTTGACCTCTATTTTCATTCTGCATCAAAATTGGAGAACCCAATTTTTCTTCCTTTACTGTCAATTTTCTCCATACTCTTCCCTTGACATATTTCCATAAACTTCAAATTGTCATAACTTTGTCAAATTCTAACCGATTTCCTTCCGGTATGTTAATTTTATCATTATTTGACCTCTATTTTAATTCTACATCAAAATTGGAAATCCGTATATTTCTTCCTTTACTTTCCATTTTTTCCATACTCTTCCCTTAACACATTTCCAAAAACTTCAAAATGTCATAACTTTGTCAAATTTTAACCGATTTTCTTCCGGATTGTCATTTTTATCATTATTTGACCTCTATTTTCATTCTGCATCAAAATTGAAAAACCCAATTTTTCTTCCTTTACTGTCAATTTTGTCCATACTCTTCCCTTGACACATTTCCAAAAACTTCAAAATGTCATAACTTTGTCAAATTTTAACCGATTTTCTTCCGGATTGTCAATTTTATCATTAATTGACCTTTATTTTTTTTCTACATCAAAATTGTAAAACCTAAATTTTCTTGCTTTACTGTCCATTTTTCCATACTCTTCCTTTGTTGTGTTGGGATTTTTGCAAGCTATTGATTTATTAAATGAGTTTTCTTTTGAATTTTGCAGTGTCTGTTCGAGGAGTGGGCAACGTTTGTTCCTTTGCCCAGATGGATGTGAGGAAACACGGCAATCCCGATTGGCAGCTGAACAACAGCGGTTTGGCGGATGTGGGTGGTATGGCAACAGATCAACAGCCAACACAACAACAGCAACAACAACAACAGCAACAACAACATCATTATCAACAGCAGCTGCAACAACAACAGAGCATGGCTGGTGGCAAGACAGAAATGTCTCTCGTTAGATTCACACTCAACAATCCCGAGTGGCAAATGCCAAAGGAGGCATCCGAGTTTATCAAAGGCATTCGGGAGCATGCAATAGATGAGTTGGTGAAGGCGAAGACTTCGACACAGGCGACGGCACGTGAGAATCCGTTGACACACAGCCTGATCTCATTTGGCACCATTGGCGAGGAATATTGTTCCATTGCCAATTCGGTGTTGGCTGCGGATTTAACTGCCGAACAGCTGCAGTTATCGCAATCCATGTCCCGTACTCCTTACGTAGCTGGCAGCGATTTCCGGCACATGTTGCAACAGAATCTGGGCGAGCACATGTCTAGCAGTGTACAGTTGAATCCAAATCCCAATCCCATGGATAGCATGCGTCGTTTGCGTTTGAGCAAGGCGGAGGGACGCATTGAGGGACCAACGGATACATTGCTTTATAGTCTATACGGTGTGGAGCCGCGTCTGGCCAAGAATCCCATTGGCGTCACCGTGGCCGATATGTGCCTTAGTGCTCTCTATCTGCATGAGCTGAGCCAGCAGAAACGCTTGGCGCGACAAACGCGCATCGATGAAGCCGACGAGCAGCCGGGACCAAGCAATAGGAGACCCCCACGGGGAGGAGGAGCATCGGGATCGGGCTCGGGTTCGGGTTCCCGCAATAACGTGATTACCTCAAAGGCTGCCGAGAGCACTCCGCTTTTGGGCAACATACGCTCATAGCAGCAACCCGTTTGGATCTAATAATCATAGCGTTTAAGAACTACAAACAAAACAAAACAAAACAGAAACAAAGAAAACAAGAGAAAAAGAAAGCGAAACAGAACCCTGCTATTAGTTCTTAAGTTGTAAAGTGTTTTGTGTATCAATTGATGATGTCTAGTACATAGCTTAACTATAAACTAATACTTTAAATGATACTAATACTAATACTATTTAATTAATGCATCTACTAAACGAAAAAGCAATAAATCAACTGCGTCAACGATCAACTTGCCGTTTCAATATTTCAATATTACAGCCTGAGAATTTGAATTATCATCTATAGCTTTTTAAATTCAAGATCGTAAATAATAATTATTTCACAATAATACTATAAAAAGAACTGAAAGTTTTGTTTTATATAATCATTTCTGAATATTTATTGAATATTTATTGAGAAATATATATTTTCCATTTTCCAAACAGTGATTTAGTCATCAAGGAGTGCAGGTGCATGGAAATGTCCTCGTTTGCCTGGTAAGGCAAGAACTATAATGCAGACTATAGCCAAAGCGAACTTCATTTTTTGATTCGGAATTGATTTTTTTTTATATATATATCACTTATGGGTCTTATAAAATGCAGAACTAATATGGATATGGTTAAAATCGTTATATTATTCGCATGTTATCCAATATGCCTGATCAAATTAATTAGATATCCCCTAACACGTTTTTTTACACAAACAAACCAGTTAAATTACGTTGTTAAAGGAATTAAAGGTTAAAGGTGAATTGTAAAAAAATATAAGAATAGAACTGATATTATGAAAATTGTAATTTAATTTTCCAAATATCTATTTTGATTAATTAGCATTATAATAATGCATTACTAACGTCCTAATGTACTCATTTCTAATTTAAATAGATTAAATGTCGCAGTAAAGTTTACAAATTAAAAAACATGTATTTAAAATGTCCTTTAAGTGGTTTTTAATTTATTGAAATATAATTTTTTGTTTTCAGCATATAGTTAGACCTTGAAGTTAGTCGGGCTGATCCCAATGCGAAATATTGGGAGTACGAGCCCAGGCATCTGCTAAGGCAATCAAGGCAACGGAAAGTACAATCAGCTTGAAGTTCATTTTGAGAGATTGTTTTTAATCCTTTGTATTAGTTCTCTATTTATAGTAATTCAACTTTTTTCTGACACAATTAAATAGACAATATTAGGTGTAACTAATATATTTATATGATTATGATTATGTCTAATTAGTTTAGGATTTATAACGCTACTTATCTAACCTGTAAATTGTATAACGACTGTTACAATATCAAAAAAATTTCTCATTTTACACGGTCTATAATGGAATTATACGAATCCTCAGTATAATTTCGTGTATTTTAAAATGAAGTTTGCCTTGGTAATAATCCTCAGTGTTTGAATAAAAATAAGCATTTTAATATCTTTATGTATAGTATCTAGGAGATATATACTTTAAGGACCCTGCCATGTCCATATACCTTAATATTATATCTTTGATACAAAGTATTAAACATAATTTTTGACACAATTTAAATTCTCAACTGACTATTGAATTAAACCCATTACAATATTTATTAATATTTTGTTTGCTTAAATTTAAATTATATTTTATTAAATTTATATTTATTTACAACATTTCTTTAGACTAAAAGCGAATGAATTTCGAAATACCCTATATAAATAATTAAACATGAATCTTAAATGTGCATTTAAGAAATTTATTTTATTGAAAAATCATTTTTCAGAATATTGTTAATTCTTAGTCGGGCTGATAAATTGATCCATTGGGAGTACGGGCCCAGGCATTTGCCATGGCAATCAAGGCAACGGAAAGTGCAAACAGTTTGAAATTCATTTTGAAGAGATTAATAACACACTTGTAGTAAATCTCTTTTTATAGTACTTAAACTTTGTAATTACATAAGAAACTAGAGCAATATCAAGTGTAACTAATATAATTATGTGACTTAAATAAGTCTAACTAGTTTAAGTTTTATAACGCTATTTATCTAACATGCAAATTGTACAACGATTGTAACCTTATCAAATCAATTTCTCATTTTACACAGTCTATGAGTGATATATAAAGATCGTTTGTCAATTTAAGTTATCACTATATTTTTTGGATCAGTAAGATGAAGTTCTCTCTGGCTGTTATTTCCATTCTGGTAGCTCTAGCTCTCGCCTTACCTGGCGACTGGAGGAACAGTCCGGCTATTCTTGAGGACTGAAGCGCTGATCGGAAAATGGAAAAATTACGTTTTCAAAAATGTAGCACAATAGCAAATTAAATAAATAAATGCACTGTCATTTTAAAAAAGAGTATTTTTATTAAGAATCTTATTGAATCTTATTGAATGGCGTCACAATGTCGCCTTTTCAAAAACATTTTTAAGGAAATTATAAAATAACTTGGTTTAATAAATTAAAAAGAAAAAAATGTATATTCCATATTAAGATTAGTTCAGTTTTGTCAAAGTTATTACAAACTATTGAAATATTATACATTTTGTTTTAGCTCTCTTGGTTCAAAATGTAGTTGTTAGTTTGTGAATTTGTGTTGTGTCAGCTTGTCACGCTGTCATCTCTATTGCTGGCGGCATTTGGTGGCATTGTTGAATGGAGGAAACGCTGAGGAGTCTTCAGTTTCCAGTTTCCAGCTTCCAACTTCCAGCTGTGCTGCAGCGCCTCGAGTGTCACCGGCCACACACGAGTGCCATTTGGCGATTGGTGTTGAAGGCGAATGCAGACAGAGAGAGAGAGAGAGAGAGAGAGAGAGAGAGAGAGAGGGAGAGAGAGGGAGGAAGAGAGTGATAGGGTGGACCAGGTGCCAGGTGCGTGTCTCTATGCATCTCCAGTTATTAGCTCCCAGCTGCAGTGCAGCATCAGTTTCCACGCATGCGAATGGAAGTTGGGAATGGGAATGGCCAGTTTTATGAATTATGATCGTGTCGCGTGAGATTGAGCAGTTGTTGAAGTTGGAGAACTAAGTTGGAGACTGCGTTGCACTTGGAGAACGTGTACACTCAGCAATTTTATTTCCACTTATATTAAAAAAAATTGGTATTATATTTTAATTGCAATTAATTTAAGATTTAGCTATTTCAAAATACATGTATTCATTTATTTAAGTTTTTAATAGTAAGCTAATAGTTAAAAAACAAAATAATTTAATATTAAAAACAAATGAAAAAATTCACCTTGAATATAGTTTTTTTAATTGAGATGAGCAGTTTAAAGCATTACTTAAAATTAGAATAAAACACAATATACTTATTATTATATTATATTGTTATTAATAGAATTTCAGATCTTTTCTGTTTTTCATTATCTGCAAGATTTAACGTAAATAATTTAAGTACTAGGTTTTAATGCAGCTTAAAAAAACTAAATATTTTTGAAATACTATAAATTAGAAAGTAAAAGCGTTTATAAAGTAATATTTTTTGCGAGTGTAGCTGCTAGCTGAGAGTGAAACAGAACACGTTGTCTCATTTTAACGCTGCACGCCAATTTTGGGCCCCATTTGCTGAAAATTAAACCTGCAGCCATTTGTTCGAGATTCCCGTTTTGGGGAATCGGGTATCTTTGGCCATCTGCCGACTTGAAATTGGACTTGGACTTCTCGTCCACTGCATTGGCAAAACGAAGTTGCATGTTGTACTAATTGTAGAGCTCAGTGTTGTTGCCATGTCATGTTATCCGATTCAATACGATTCGATTCGAATCGATCTGTTTCATGGATCGTTTCATAGCACATCATATGGAACGTTGCCAGTTCTAGCCAAATGTGAATGGTTGCCATAAATGCAGCGCCAGCTAAGCAACAACAACAACAACAACAACAATTCAGGCGCAATTGAAAGCGCGTCAGTTGCTAAAATGGAAATATTTCACGAGCCTTGTCAAACAATCGATTTTAATTTATGATTTCCTGCGGCAATTGGACACCGAATGCTGCCGACTGCCAGACAGACAAACAGACAGACTGCCAGATCCAACAAAATCCAAATGAAATGTATCACAGTTTTAGCAAGCACGTTAAATAGATACTCTATTAATTTCAAATTTGAATTGCAACTGCTTGCTGTGTCTAACAACAAGAGTGCACTGCTTGCAGTGATATGCACTTGAACTACTTTCTTTGAGTTTCACCCACACCGCAATGCCATTTGCACTGCTTTGTTCTGACTCTCACCTTTTAATTACACATATGCATAACATCCCTGTCTTTCGGTCTGTTAAAACGGAAGCAATGCATTGTTTATTTATGCATTTATTTAACGTCGACTAAAAAAGAGCAGAAGAAAAAAATTAATTAAAATATAATTTCAATTATAAAATTAATAAAATTTTTTTTGCTAAAAAAGATAGCCAAATAAAATAAACCAGAAACTTTCTTAATTCAAAAATTAATTGCTGTAAAACTATTAAAATAATTTAAAAGTGTGTATAAATGAGTTTTAGATATATTCATAAGCTTTCAATAAAAGAAGAGTTTATTTAAATTTATTTTGGCATTCTTAAGAAATTATAAAAAATACATATTTTTATATATAGCTATAAACACTCCTTTTAAGCATTTGCATTTGTTTACAGGGTATAACAAGCAACAAGATTGGACAACGAGTAATGACACTGCATGTGGCAGCAATGGACGTGGCAAGAGATCATATGATACGCACAGCAGGGCCCGAAATTTAAGCCAAAATGTTGTCAAGAATTGGAAAGGCTCCGCAAAGTCGGGAGCTGGCTAGAATGTTGGACTCGGACTTGGATGTTGGACGTGTGACGGTCGGGACCACCCTGTTAGATTTGTTGGCAAGGCAAGCAGTTCAAGATCAGGCGTCACTTAACATTTGCCACAACCGCTGACAGTCGCACTTGCCGACGCGTCAGATAAACCAGGAGTTGCAATTGGAGACTTGGTGACTTGCTCTTGGTATTGGCCATATCCAGATCAGCAGCTGCCATTCTGCAATTAGAAGCTGGCACAGACTGACTATCTGTCTGTCTGTCCGTGTGTCTGTCTGTCTGACGGAGCACATCAAACGTGTCTCAATGTCGACTGGCAGCGACTAATGATGATAGCTTCAAAGAGCTCTCTTCAAACTTCAATTCCAACTCTTCAACTCCTGTTGGAGTGTGAAGCATTCTGTGTTGCATTTGATTGACAACTGATCAGCAACGTGCAACGCACAACGTGCCACAATCTGTGGCTCATTTGGTTTGATCGAAGCAGTAACAACTAAGAACTCAACAATCGAGCGAACTCGACAGTCAGTTGCTCCTTAGTAAGAAATCCTTACCTGAAAGTACACCAACAACAATTATTATTAAATAATAAAAATTATATAGGTAATTATATGCTAGGTTTTTTGCTATATTTTGTATTTTCAAAAATCGATGCCTTTTTTGTCTGTTACATAACTTGTTACAAAATGATTATACTCCTATTCTATTAGTTTAAGGGGTATATAGAGCGTAGATAAAATTGTTATTGGTATTTGCAGCTGTGCGATCACGTAGGCTCCTTGATAAGCTATCGTTATATTTAGTTAGGACGCGTCTTTGTACCTATTTCTTTTTCATAATTAAAAAACCTGTTTTATTTTTTAGCTCCACACTCACTCCACTTACAAATGGGCCTCTCATATGCGGTCAGATAGTTTAGTCAAATTGCAATGCCGCGTTCCCAAAGGCAATACAGGCGATCTAGATGCAGATACAGATTCAGATACAGATACTTCCAGTTACTATCCAATCTTCTTTTGGAATCTTTACAGCTGCATTTGCATTGCAAATTAGAAACGGCAGCTCGTCTTCCTCTTCCTCTTTCTCCTCCATTTTCTTCTCTCGTTGCCATGTAATCGAGCGTCGATTCAATAAAACATTTAAACATTAAACTGCTTTTATGCAAATTGCCAGCGTGCGCTTAATTTTACCCCACAACCCAATACCAATTTCGCAGCCAATCTCAAAATCTAATACCAATCTCAACTACACACAGAGAAAGAGGTGCATATTTAAAAAAAAAAAAATTAAAAATTAGGTTTAATAGAAAGTATAAGAATTTGAATTATTTGATATGAATATGTATATTTAATATAAATATGGAAAGACCAAAGTGAAAAATAATCTAAATTGAAAATCCCATAATTTTTCGAATTTCCCCAGACTTTTATACTTTTATATTTTTCCTTTTATTATCATCTTAGTTTTAATTTAAAATTTATCTTTTTAATTTTAAGACTTTTTCATAATTTTTTTTTTAATTTTAATAAAATATTTTTAATTGACACTAAATAAATAAATAATTTTAATACTTAAAGATTTTATATGAACAATGAAATATCTTAAGTGAACAAATTAATTTTTTCAAATAAAGGAAACAATGTTAACATATTATATATATTATGAGATTTATTTAATTTAAATATATTTATATTTAATTTATAATTAAAGTGCACCAACTTTAGCTTAACTAATATTTAAATATTAAATTTGCGAGAATTTTTCTCTGAGTGTACTGTCTGTCTGTCTTGGGAGAGTCGAGAGTGTTTCAGATCCCAGTCTCCGTCTCCGTCTTCGTCCCGTCTTCTTCTTCATCTCATTCTCCGCCTGGGCATCCGGGAACATTCGCTTGAATTATCTTTAGATCGCATGCATGTAACACCTGCCCAATTCTGCACGTCTCTCCCAACTCCCTCCACAATTCTGATAACATCTAGAGTGGATCGTCTACAATTTTACTGTTGCTCTGCCTGTCTGCTGTTTCTCTCTCGTCTACTCCACCTTCTCCTTCGTCTACACCTGCCTAATCAATAGCTTATCGCTATTAATCTCTGGCTTCGATTTACCTTTGGCAGCAACTTTGCTACTCGTTTTGTAGCCTGTAGTAGATGCTCCTGGAAACAGTTGAAGATGCTCCCATGCCAATGCCAATATCATGGACAATTCATTAATGCATCCAATTGCTGTCGCCTGTTTGTAAATGTTTGTTGGCCAAAATCGCTAAACACCAGCAATTAACTTAATTGAGTATTGCGCATACGCCGCGTGGGTCAATTAATTAATTTGTTCTTTGGGGTCAACTATTTAACATATAACTTAACTTGTGTGCTGTGTGCTTTTTTTAAACTATTCTGAACAAAAACATTTCTCTATTTTTGTTTTCTTTAGTCGATGGAATTTTAATCGCATTTTCTCTGAAAGATATTAAGTTATTCTAAGATTAATCAAATTCAAATGCATGCAATGCATTCAAATATTAAACATTTAAAAAATTTGATATATTTTCGATCCTAAGCCGTCTATCATCCAATTTTCCATACTTACCCCTTGACATTTTTTCAAAAACTTTGAACACTCATAACTTTGTCAAAACTCAACCGATTTTCAAGCGAAATACCATTTTGTTCATATTTTGGTTCCCTAATTAGTTCTGCATTCAAATATTAAACATTTAAAAAATTTGATATATTTTCGATCCTAAGCCGTCTATCATCCCATTTTCCATACTTACCCCTTGACATTTTTTTGAAAAGCTTTCATCTCTCATAACTTTATCAAAAACTAACCGATTTTCAAGCGGAATGTCATTTTCATCATTATTTGACCTCTTTATTGATTCTACATTTAAATTTTTATCATCTAGAAAATTTGATATATTTTCGACTCCAAGCCATTTATCATCCAATTTTCCATACTAACCCCTTGACATTTTTTCAAAAACTTTCATCTCTCATAACTTTATCAAAAACTAACCGATTTTTAAGCGGAATGTCATTTTGATCATTATTTGACCTCTTAATTGATTCTGCATTTAAATTTGTATCACCTAGAAAATTTGATATTTTTTCGACCCTAAGTCATTGGGGTCAAACTATGTTAATAATTAAAAATAGAAAAATGCTTAAGCCGTCTTCTATGATTCCTCAAGAATAATGCTGAAAGCGAATACAAAGCTGGAGGAGCTTTTCCAACTGCAGCTTGAAATTGAGAATGGAGAATGGAGAATGTGCAGAATGTTCACATTTCATGGCAAATGAACATGATTGCATTGTACATGTTGCATGCAATTGATATGCCGATAAAGTAGAGAATTCAGTGAGCAAGTCAACTGGCATTGGCTATATACGTGTATATGCTATATATATGGCTTAAACTGATACGATCAGATGGTCATCAATTTGGGCAACTTATGGGGCCCTGTAGGTCAACTGATCGTGAGATTGCATTGGCAACGGGACAAAATTGCTAGACATGTTTATTTATGAGGCTAAAATGCAATCGCCTCGCCCAGTTACAGATGGCTAGAGACTAGAGAGAGAGAGAGAGAGAGAGAGAGAGAGAGAGAGAGAGAAGGAAGCGAAAGAAGTTAACATGAGCCTGCCGGGCGGCAATCGCATCGTTGTCGTTGCAACTTGGCGCGTGGGCTGCGACGCCGACAGCGACGACGACGGCGACGGCGACGGCGACAGCGACTGAGGATGGAGATGGAGATGGAGACTGCGGCTGTCGCCTGAAGTGGATTTTCTGTTCAACAAGTAGTTTATGATGTTTTTGTCAATTCATGGCAAAATTAATGACGCTGCAGAAAAGCACACGCAACGAGCTGACGATGCAGTTGAACGTTGCAACTTGCTAGTTGCAGTTGTGATTACAGCATACACCCAGAAAAATGTTGGATCAACAGTTTGTTAATTTTAACTTTACATATATAAATAAATTTACCAAATTTAATTAGATTTTTAGCTTCGCATTTCAATTGATATTTATTTAACTTATTTCAATTGTTCACTTTAAGCAATCAATTTATCAATTTATATATATAAAACTGTTAGTCCTGACTAACTCACTGATGATTGTGCAGCCCAAACGGTAAGCACTAATGGACTGAAATTTTGACATAACACAGCTGAGGCAAATTAATCGTGCTATATAATAATATAAAACTGTTTGTCCTGACTGATTCACTGATCTTAATTGTTCATTTTAAGCTTTAAACCTTGCAATAAGTAAAATAATAATTAAGTAAGAAAGTTATATATTTATATATATAAAACTGTTTGAACTGACTGACTTACTGAACCTTGTGTAGCCTAAACTAGCAGGCTGAAATTTTGACACAACACAACTGAGACAAACTAACCGTAAAAAATAATAATATAAAATTATTTGTCGTAAATGACTCACTTAACTCAACTGTTCATTTTAAGCTTTAAGCTTGATAATAGGTAAATAAAAAATGAAGTAAGAAATGTAAATATAAAACTGTTTGTCCTGACTGACCTAATAATCTTTGTCACTTTTTCTCTGGGTGTAGGGAATCTGCCACGGACTGTGCCACAGCCTAGCAAGGCGTTAAAAATTGTAGCCTATAAAACTTAAAGAACTGCAAAGGAGTTGACTGTCTCCACTCCCCTCCTTCTCCCCCTCCTCCTACTTCCTTCTGCCGCTTCTCATCTAGTAACTTGGCAGAGTCTGCATTTAAAAAATGCCATTAGTCACATTTTGTGGGCCACAGTTTCAAACTCAAGCTCAAACTCAAACTCAAATTCAGTCTCAACTGCAGCCGCATGACTAGTAATTTTTGCAACCCGTTTAACGGCCTCCAGGGGCTAAAAGGGGCTCCAAAAGGGGTTAGGGGGGGGCAATGGGGAAGGCGTCTACTTGTGGCAAACACAAATATTTCTATTGCCGTTAATGGCGTTAATAATTTTCACAGCACTCTGCAGATCCGAGAAGTCCAAATGCAGCTGGTAGCTACAACAACAACAACAACAACAGCAACAACAAAAACAACTCCTTGACGATCCTCAAACCAAGTGGATTTCATCTGAAGAGATCTGATCCCAAGTAGGTGGTGGGATTAGCAGCGTCTGTCATGTTGAGAATGACGTTACATAGCTGCGAGTGACAGCTTCAATGCAAATAATTATGAAATTGAAATGAAAAATGGAAAAATGGAAAAAAAAACATGGCAAAAAAGGCAAAGGCGTTGGGCGGCACTTAATGCGAAATTAATTGAAAAAAACCAACGGTGGAAAATATTATCAAATATCTACGGAAGCTGGGATACCCTTTTGTTTAGAGCATACATTTTCAATAGGTATCTACACTTAATTATATTTTAAAATTGTTTATATTTCATTTATTTTTCCTTATTTCCCTTATAGGAACTTTTATTTGTGAAGTATTTTTTTTTTGCCTGTTCTAGTAATTTGATTTTAAGGATACTTGCTTAGAATATTTTGATTTAAATATAATTTACATTTGTTAAGTTCAATAGAAATAACTGCAATAATTTTCAAGCTTATAAAAATATGTTATATAGACGATAACTAAATTTTAGCAGTTGACAAAACCAAAGATATAATATGAAATAATAATCTAATTTCAATTTTTATTTAAAATTCAAAGAATAGCTTTTGTATTAAATTGAATTATAAACATAATAATTTTGTAAAAAAAAATAAAAATCTGATTATTTTTTTTGTAGTATCTGATAAGTTAATGTCAATTAGAAGATTTTCTTCAGCTATGAATTCACAACTCTCTGCTTTAAAGGGTATAATATTAAAATTTAACCAAGTGGGCAGCAATTCTAGCAACTGGAGCAAGTGGAGAGCTTTAGTATTTGTACTGATAGATGCAACAGATGCAGCAGCTGCAAATGTGATATCAGATTTCGCTTTGCAACTCACTGGTAGCTGGTGGTTGTCACTGCTCGTAATGCGATGCCACAAGTGGCAAGTGGCAAGTGGCAGGCAGTGTGGCAGTGTGGCAGTCTGGCAGCTGGGCATAAGCACATGTTCAACAAGAGATCTAACAGAATTTAAGCTGACGACATGCGCCCCAAAATGTTGCAAGCTCGAGGATCGGATTTACAGAGCTGCATGGAGAATTAAATGTTGTTGGCAATGGCAGCTGAAAAAGAGCTAGATAAATCACACAGAGAGAGAGAGAGAGGTCAAGAGAGAGAGAGAGAGAGAGAGAGAGAGCGAGAGAGAGAGCGAGAGAGAGAGAGAGAGAGAGAGAGAGAGAAAAAGTCATCTCATAAACAACACATTAAAGATTAGTTCAGCGGGTGATTAAATTTAATTATTACTATAATAGCTAAATTGCAGTTAGTTAAGTTATTGTTTGGACCATGGAAAAAATTAACATATTTTAATTTGCAATAAAAATAACAGTTTTTATTAGTGATGTAAAACAACTCGATTATTTGAAGAATCCATAAAAGTTATATATGCATATTTCTTGTTCAAAAACTGCTTATAAAAATATAAAAATATGCATATATATAATAAAAACCAAGATCAATTTGTAAGATTTTTTTACATTACTATTTTTTAGATTTAATTTTTTTTTCTTTATTTTGTTTTAACTATTTTATAAAATTAAAATCAAAAGTAAATATATTTAATTTGAGCAAATTATTGTAACACTTTTTTATTTCTTGGTCTTTTGAATTTTTTTTATAATTAACTGATTTTGGATCCAAGGAGCAAACAATTTTTATTTCATTTTTGATGATACATAGTTGCCTAAGGCTCTTTTAACCATTTAAAATAAGCCAGTGTAAGAAGCATTGGATAAAATTGTATTTTAAAAGGAACAAAACACATTTGTGCATTTTTTTTATTATTTAGTCAACACTATAACTTGACGAACTGTTTATTAATTTGCAACTGCAATACGTATTTTAATGCAGCACTAAAAATCACAACTTGCCACTAATTTCACAGCAGTTGGCCTTTTTATTTATATATGTGTTTACGGACGCCATTTTATAGGCCGCATTTGTTAAGGCCACAAAAAAACGCCTCTAATAGCCACGCCCACTTGACTAAAACTAACACCTGTGCCGGCTTAGATGTGCTTTTGTGTGTGTGTGTGTGTGTGCCTGATAGTTGTGCTTGTATGCGTAATGTGCAATTATAAAATTGAAAAGCAAAGAGATATATAAAAATATCACGCATACGCAAAGTTGGACGCCGTAATGTGTGAGTGAGACAGCTAAACTGCAGCTGCTGTGCGTGCGAGTGTAAGTGTGAGTGTGTGTGTGTGTGCGTAGTGAATGGCTGAGCGCACTTGCTATTACTATTTTTTTATTTTTTTTAATTTTGATTTTTGCTTTTCGATTTGAGACTCGTTTCTTGACAAACGCTGACAAATTCGGCAAATGGCAAACTACAAACTGCTTAATCGCAAGAGGGGAAAAAGGGGGCCTCAAAATCAGGGGCAGTGGGAAGGGAAACCGAACGCATTTTGTGCTCCAGGCAGCCACAATTGCCACAATTTATTTGCGCATAAAAAATGCAGCGTGTAAACTCCAATTAGACGCTAATTTTAGCATACAAATGCATTTAAATAATATGCAAATCTGTGTGTGTGTGTGTGTGTGTGTGTTTGTGCAGGAAACAGCTATGTGTGTGTGTGTGTGTGTGTGTTGCACATTCACTTGGGCTAAGGCTAAGGCTGCTTTGAGTTGAGTTGAGGCCTGCAAAGTGAATGGAGCTGCGTGAAGCTATTAAAAGCAATCAATAAATGCCTGCCAAACTGTAGAAAATAAACCCCCGCAGCTATTGCAGCCAAACCTTTTTGAAATTAACTCAACTTGTAGACTATCAAATAAGAAATTAACTATTTTATTTAATTCACTTTCACAGCAGATCTTCTTTAACTAAATCACATGCTCCAAATTGATTTTCTTAATGCTGACAACAATTGTGGAATTAATTAAACTTTTCTTTAAGACTTCTAGATTTTTTAGCTTAATTTACTTTAAAGTTTTTAGTTTAAAATACAATATAATTTTCTATAGTAATATAATATTATTAATATTAGTTTAAAGCCTTTTAAACTATTAATTTTAATTCATATTTCATACATTTTTTCTATATATTTTCTTTTAATTGGTCTTCTGTTGACTGTTTCAATAAAATAAATAAAAATATAATTATTTTTATTACATTAAATAATTTTATTACATGATTAAAAAATAAATACAAAAATGTTTTTAGAGAAACCAAAATTTAAATACCAAAACTAGAAAATATACAATTAGGAAATTAAGAGACAAAATGTTGAAAAAGCAAGGATTAAAAAAAATACTAAATGTTTGGGTTTAATTGCTAAAAAAATATAAATGGTAATAAAAACATATTTAATTTTTTGTCATTTTCCCTTTTTTGATGCTACTGTTAAATATTTGTTTTCAAGTTGCAAAAAACGCAAAAAAAAAAGGATCAATAAAATTTTTAAATTAATTGATTTTATTTTTTATAACTTATACATTTTTTTTCAAGTTGCCTAGTGCAAGTAGATTTTAAAATTCAATATTTAGGCAAGAAGTGGCTAATTAAGAAATTATTAATAACTAAAATATTAATTTTTTTTTAAATATACAATATTAAAATAAATAAATAACAATTGCAAAAAATAATTTCAGTTAAATATAAATGTACACCGTGCTCTCTCTCTCTCCCTCTCTCTCTGTCTCGCATGCCTCTGTCCCTGTCTATCTCTCTCTCTCTCTCTGTGCCTTTGGGACAACCCGCAGGGTTTGCGTGACAAGGCAAGGAAAATCATTTGGCCATTATATGCAATATGGACTCGTAATTCCCAGCAGGCACTGTATGACTTTTTTGTTTGTTTATTATTTGTTAACTGTGAGTCGCAGCTTCGCCCACGTCTTGGCCACAATAATTGCCAATTATGCGACGAATCAAAGCAGCCAAATTTGGCCAAAAGAAAATCAAAATAAAGTCAACTTTTTTATTGCAATTTTCGAGAGTTTTGCCTTAAGCTGTTGCTGCTGTTGTTGCTGTTGTTGTTGCAGTTGTTGTAATGAAGTCATTATAAAATATTGCGTCCAATGCACGCACTGTTCAGTTCAGTTCAGGCCAGGCCAAGACAGATCTGGCCAGTTCAGTTCAGGCCAGTACAGGCCAGGCCTCTGGCTCGCACTCGCATTCATTGGCCATAAATTCTCATTCGGCCAAGTTTCGTGGCCGGCTAAGCTCAGCCTCAACCTGTCACGACAGCTGCGGCTGTCTAATCTAATCCAATTGCCTTTTTTATAGCCCAGTAACCAAATTGTAGACAGGCCTATCGACTTGTGACAATGTGTGGCTTTAAAAAATTAAAGCTACAGTCCGTATATTTAACATACTAAAAGTTGGCTATTTAACAAATGGTAGCTGAAAATTTCAGCACGATTGATTAATAAACATCATAGATACGAGTAGTTGAAATTTAAATATTAAAAATTATATTCATTTTCATTCAGAATTGATTGTCTTTGCTTTTTTATCTTTTTATTAAATTTCTTCTAGTATTAATTTCTTGCCAGCTATTTTCGTACCTTAAAAATTATTTTTTCTTATTAAAGGTGATTTTTGATTTATATTTGTTACACTCTTGTACTCTTTTTTCATTTTTTACTTTACGATTTTGTTGAAATCAAATTTGAAATATTCAAAAAATTATGAAAAACTCCGAGCTACATCCAGTAATATTTGTCTTTTATAATAATAATCTTATCATTTGTAATAATCTTATCATTTGTAAAAATAATTCTTATCATTTTTGTTTTATTTTTTTCTTCATTTTTGTTTTTATTTATGCGGATAGATGCTTACTGGGCATCTGATAGTCGAGCAACTCAGGTGCAGTATTCTCACTTGTTTTTCCTCTTTTTTTGTCACGTCTCCTGTGCTTCCCCTTTCTCCTGTTGTCTCCCTTTTGCTGCCTGGTTTTTATTAATGCCAGAAACTCATTAAGCTGACGCTGGGCAACCCATAAATCCACCTACTCGTAGCCCAATCCCGTTGCACGTTGCACGCAGCACGTTGCAATGTTATCTAGTTGCCACTCAGCTGACTGATCGAGGTGTCAGTGTCAGGCAACTGGCAACTGGCATCTGGTTGGTTGCTGCCACCGATCTTGGCCCAAAGCAAAAGCCAAGCCAAGTTTAAAACTGCTGCTTTATGACTTCACTTGACTGCAACTGACACACAGTTTGTTGCAACTGTCTGTCTGTCTGTCTGTTTGTCTGTCTGTCCGTCTGTCTGTCCCTTTCCCCTGGACATGTTCATGCTCATGCATTTACAATGATTTCCATGGTGGCCACTGACATTACAATTCGCAGTTGCCACTGTTACAGTCACTCCCAATTCGACTGCTCTCCCAAGGGCTTCATTTGACCAAAGTATCGCGCTGTGTACCCAATTTTTAATCCAACTCGCCAACTGATCCAATTGTGATTAATGATTGTTTGCTCACAAGAGGGCAGTTCTCAAACTAAGCACAAAATATTTGAAAATTTTTAATGAAAAGGCGGCAGGAAACAATAATAAAAATTAATACAGTAACTACTGTCAATTTTTTCCATACTTTTCCCTTGACACACTTCCAAAAACTTCAAAATGTCATAACTTTGTCAAATTTTAACCGATTTCCTTGCGGATTGTCAATTTTGTCATTATTTGGCCTCTATTTTCATTCTGCATCAAAATTGGAAAACCCAATTTTTCTTCCTTTATTGTCAATTTTTTCCCTTAACACATTTTCAAAAACTTCAAAATGTCATAACTTTGTCAAATTTTAACCGATTTCCTTCCGGATTGTCAATTTTATCATTATTTGGCCTCTATTTTCATTCTGGATCAAAACTGGAAAACCCAATTTTTCTTCCTTTACTGTCAATTTTTTTCATACCCTTCCCTTGACTTTTTACTGTGTATTTGAAAAACTAAATCTTTTCTTACTCGATGTATTATTTGCGATTGATCCACAATTAAATAAATATTTTTTTTTAATTTTTTCGGTCCTATAGTTTGTTAGTTTGTTGTCAATGGTGCGTATGCTTAATTTTTTAGATCCATATAAAATTTAAAAACACTAGAACATCTTAAAACTTAAATTTAAGTTGTTAAAAATAAGTCTTAATATTTTCTATTATTTTAAAATTTTGTTAAATTATGTTAGATAAATAAATCAATCAAAAAACTTAATGAAAATAAGTAAATATATTTTAAAAATATTTGTGTAGTTGTTTTTGTTGTAGTTGTTGCAGAATGTGGCCAATATGATTACCTTGATTGTGTTACTGATACAGTAAAGCCTCGACGATGAGTGCAACACGACGCCTGCCACTGCATAAAAAAAAAAACATCATCAATAAAACATTCACGTTCAGCTCATGAGGCAGACTTCTTTTTTTTTATTATTATTATTTTACTGGTTTGTCAGCCAATGGGCGGCACTTGCAACACACACACACACATAAACACACACATAGATATATATATATATATATGTGGACAATTGTTGCATGTAGTTTTTGCGCGTCTTAAAAATTGTTATTGCACATTTAAAGGCGTCATTATTAGCGCTACATGGAGGCCTTAGAAGCGTTCCACTAATTGGGGCAAGTTGTGGGGCAACTTTAGTTGCAGTTGCAATAGTTGTTGTTGTTGTTGTTGCCACAGTTGTTGTTATCACATAAATTGTGCAGAGCAAATCTTGATCTGCAAATCATTTTCGACAACTTTACGGGCACTGCACTCACAAAGCACTCACATAGTATTCACACAGTATTCACATGGCATTCACTTGGCACTCACTCGATGAATGCGTGAATATAGCCGAGCTTAACTTGAAATTGAAATTTGTGTACGTGTATAAATTTTTGTTAGCTGTTATCTGCTGCATAGATCTGTGCCATGCAACATTTGGTTGCACTCTGCCATTGCCATTTCCTGTGGCAATAAAAGAAAATGCCGCAGCATCGCTAAAAGGGGGCAAGTGGCATGTGGCATGTGGCACATCACTTGAATTATTTACGCAACTAACTAAGCTGACATTTAATTTAAGTGCCAACACCAGAGTCAGAATCAGAATCAGAGTCAAGACTCTGGCCAAGAACTGTCTTCAGCTCTTTATTTTGTAAATTGTCTACGTGCAACGCATTGTGGCAGCTAATGAAATTTATGCATTTATGCCAAACGTTGCTTAAGTTGGAGGATGTCTGCAACAGCCTCCAAGTTGCTGCCACTTAGAGGCAACGCCGACGCTATGATCCATGTTAATGTCCATCAAAAGTTGGCTGTCAATTCGATTGTTGGACATGTCCATGTTGCCAGTTTCCTCTGAGCCGCATTGAGATCAATTTGCAATTAGCCGCACTTGCAACGGATATGGCTGCAACTCTGTACATTGTACATTGTACACACAGAGAAAACGGCTCCAACAAATTTAATATCTACCTAACCCATAATACTATAGCTATTTTCTTAAATGTCTCATACATTTTTAATTTTAAGAAAGCCTTCTATACTAGCAAAAATTTTAAATTTTTAAAAATTTTTTTAATTTTCTTGTTTTTACCTATTAAATTTCCATAATTTTTATTTTCTTAATTTTTGTCTTCTATATTTTTGTTTTCCAAATTTTTGTTTTCCAAATTTTTGTTTTCCAAATTTTTTCCCGATTTCTTATTTTAATAAATAGTTTTCCTTTAAAAAAAATATATTTCCCATATTTAAGCATGTTTTTAGTTATGAATACAAAAGTATATTATTTTTAATTAAGAACATTTTTTTATTTAAATGTGATAAAATCAAATAAAAACGACTGTTTTTATTTTTACTATGTGCTATTTCTTAGGGTGAAAACAAATTCTAACATATTATTGTATAGTTTAAATATGTGTTTTTTCTCTGGGTGTATGTCTCTCTTTCTAACTCCCTCTCACTGTCTCTGTCTCTTTTACTGCGACACTTGCCAGCTGCGCGTTTCCCGTGAGAAATTTCAATTATTTTAATTAGCGTTGCGATCGCGGCTGCTTTATTAGGCGACGACTGCGACAACAACAACAACAACAACAACAACAGCAACGACAAGCGACAACAAGAACAACAACCACAACAGCAGCAACAACAACAGCATCTATTGATGACAACGACAACGTTGAAGGCGATGTTAGCGCGTCTGCGTCTGCGCAGAGTCTGAATCTCAAGTCGCAGTCGCCTTTCGGCCAATTTCCGCTGCGCCGCACGCAACTCGCTGCCGCTGTCGCTGCCGCAGTCAGCGTCGCCGCTGACGTCGCTGATCGACGTCGCAGTCGCTTTAAATTAGAGATGCAAGGAACAGATGCAACAAAAACAGGATCAAACGAACAGGAAAAATTGAAGAAAATATTAATTATAGGCATAGTCAGAAAAATTCATATTTTATTTATAATTATTATTTTTATAATATTTTAATTATTTATTTATAAATAAAATATTTCAAAGACAAAATACTTAAGAAATATACATAATCCATGGATGGAAAAACGTAAATCAAATTTTTAATAAGCAATTTACTTACGGTAAAAATCTTATAAAAACTCTAGTTTATTGATACAAACTTTCATATTTTATTTTGTATTTCTTAATAAAAAGTTTTTTAGTATTTTTCCAATTTTTATAAGAAATTATTTAATTTAATTTTATATTTATTTTTTTTTATTAATTTTATTTATTTATTTTATTTTAATAAAAAAATGTTGAAAAATGAGAAAAATGTAATATATTTTCATCGAACTAGTTGTAAAAAAAAAGAACAAATCTATCCGAAAAATGTCTAAACTGACAACACTGACAAGTTGGAATGCGACCGCCAGTTGATAGCAGTGTCAGAACAGGATTCTGGATAACTTTGTCGTCGTCGTCGTCGCCGTTGCCTAATGACATGTTTTGGATAATGATGACGGGCAACGATTGAAAGAGAAGGAACAGTTGTTGTTGTTGCTCTTGTTGTTGCTGTTGTTGTTGTTGCTGCCTGTGGCAGCGAGGCATGTGGCGATAAAGTCGCTGGAACTTAATTTAAATTGATGACACTGCGCTCAACGTTGGCCATTTGGAAAATTGGCTACAAAGCTGCAAACGTTAGCCAGGCAAATCAATCTGCATGCCAACAGTCCGTTAACTGTGTCAAGTCAATGGACCACCCAGTATCATCATATCAGCACCTCTCTCTCCATATCTTTTCTCTCTTTCTATTGTACCTCATTACAAATCTGAAAATTTTTATAAGGAATTCAAAAACAAACACAAATTAATGAGATTAAAATACTAAGAAATTAAAGGAAAAGAAGGAAACAGAAATTAGGAAATTCTAAATTTGCACTATTTCTAATAACATAAATATTTATGATAAATATTTTTGATTAGGACATTTAAAAATTTGTTCCTTACCTATTACCTATATAATTAAAATTTTTAAATAACATTAATTCTAATTTTGCCTTACATGCTTTCTAGTTTTACTCATTATTTAACTAATTGTTGTCTTCTAGTTTTAGTATTTTTTTTTATTATCTGTCGAAATTCTTATGGGAAATTCTCTCGCTACCCATCCCTACCTCTCTCTCTTTCTCTCTCTCTCTCTCTGTTTCCATCTCTTTCTTTAAGCTATGCCAGTTGCTTTATAATTGGCCGCTGCGGTGTCAATTGCAGCGCCAGCGCCGGAGCTCAATTAAAAGCTGCCTACGCCGACAGAGGCCTGATGCTTGCCGCTTGCCACACAGCTGTGCATCATGCTCCTCCAGCTAGAGTTGGAGTTGGAGCCTCCCCTGGGAGCTGGCAATGTGACTTGCTGCCGGAGTCAGCGGTGAATTCAGCGCCCTGCTGTGATTGCGAATGCCAATTTCAGCAATTAACAACAATGGCCATAAATGCGTGAAACGCATAAACTGACAGTTAACGGCAGCTGAAAAGAGATAGACTGAGTGGAATAGAGATGGCAATAACTGATACGGATGCAGACAGAGCGGCTTAAATATGTTGCTCCGGATTATTAAACGTTAACAGCAACTGGATTTCAATTTTTTGATCTGCATTTCAATCTTAATGCGTATGTTGAGCCTACACCGCCATTTTGTGGCCGAAAATAGACGAAAAATTAATAGTAATAATCCAAAAGTAAGCGGTAGCTCTGATCTAATCCAATCCAATTCGATCCAATCCGATCCGATCAGCGACCAATGACCGTAGTAAAGGCCAATACCGAAAACATTAATCAACAGATCGTATTCATATTGGCCATTGTTTATGCCTCTGCATCGTGCAATTATTAAGAAAAACAAGTAAGTATTTTGTTAACCACAGCTGAGCGACTAGGCAGATACCCTATAAGAAGAAAAAGAATTGAGAGAAGAGCGGATTTAAATATTTTATACATTTAACATAATGTGCAACTGTTAAAGTGCTGTTAGCATTAGGGCAAAATCGCACACTCTGCTTACAGCAGCTTAACATTGTGAGCCGCTGTAAATGAGATGTAAGCTTACAATTCTCTGTTATGGGCATTAACTTACAGCTGTTAAGTGTAATCTCTTAACACAAAGATACATAAGATATAAAAAACAACTCTTTAGCCGTCGAAAACAAATTATTTATATAGCAAAAAGATAAAATAATAATAAATTTTAACTTAGAACTTACTACTAAATCAAATATAATACAACTTTTAACTATGTAGAACTGTAGAAAATAAAATTTTAATTTTAAACAACTTTTTTTAAACATTTTCAACAACCATACGTTTTAGGCAAAACTGTGAATATCAAACATAGACAAGTAATATGCTCTGTGTAGTCTATTTAAAGGGTATAGCCAGTAACCAATTGCTCCACAAATCTTTTGATTTTTGCCCTTTGGCTGTTAACGGAAACTGAAACTGAAATTGAGGCAGTAACTTCAGTTTTTTTTTATTGCTATGA
Organism: Drosophila falleni; assembly: GCA_035045575.1. NCBI lineage: Eukaryota > Metazoa > Arthropoda > Insecta > Diptera > Drosophilidae > Drosophila > Drosophila falleni. Next base: position 14,004,155 of record JAWNOV010000011.1, read on the forward strand.
ATTCACGGTTACTCAAGACATTGCAATCGACAAAGAGAGAAGGAATGATAAAGAGGGAAAAGGAGGGACAGAGATCAAGTTCAATGACTCGATAAAAATAACAGATATTCGTGTATTGTTTGAAAGTGTCTGAAGCTGTGAATATTGAGTATTGAGATAGAGGTGCAAGATTTGATATGTGACCTTGATTAAGATTGAGTTTTTTTATGGAACTATTTAAAAGTTATTTAAAATATTAACTGTCAGCGTATTGATTGGCTTTGAGTATAGCTTTAAGTGAGCTACGTTTGATAGGACCGCTGAGAATATAAGAATTTCGATATTACAAAGAATAACAAAATTTGAAAACGAAACCAGAAAACATGTAATTCTTAAATGAAAATAAAGAAAACTAAATTCGGAATAGTTTTATGGGAATAATAAAATGATAAGCCTTTTCTTTGTATCTCTAATTTTTTTTTCAATATTTCTGTAATTCTTTGAGTAATTTTCCCTGTATTACGAATTAAAATGATTCATAAGCTATTCCAAAAAGTTATAACAAAAAGCAGTAGCTATAACATTATGATAGACATTCATATTTCGTGAAAATGTGTTACAAATGCAGTCAGAGCAGAATTCGGAAACAGACACGTTCGGCAGACACCTAAACAAGTTTGATTATTACACAACACGGGCGTTGAAATTAAAAAAATTGAAGACATCGGAAAGTGTTCGGCTCTTGCTTACTACCTACCTGTACTATTTATTACTCGTACTACCTGTGTGTTGTACACGGGAATACAACTGATTTGAATTATTTGCACCTTATCATATAAATACACAATCGACACTGACTAAATTAGAATATCTATCTGAAGCTGAATCACACAATAGACGAAGCGTTGCTCAGATCTTTGTACTGCACCAAATGTGGCCATATCTTTGTAATGTTGCCAGACATTTGGTTTTAGACCCTGTTATTAAAAAATACAAAGGGCTTTTTTTGTTTAAGTCAATAGCAAAATCTGTATGATACACAGAAGGAACTGTATCAGAAACTGTTTATCTTCTTGAACAGTCTGGTCAAAAATTCCTAAATTTTATAAAATATAATTTTAATTTTAAAATAGTGTTTTCTTATACTTCTCTGAAAGTTGTCTTTTTTTTAGAGTAGTTCGCAGAGACTATAGGATCTATACATATTAAATTTGGTTTGTAGGTTTTGGTAGATCAAAATACTAATAAGAAAGGATTAAAAGAAAATTTAAAAATATACATAATTTAGATTAAATTGTAGTTCTTTAAACCAAGTTGCTTTTTTTTTTAATAATTGTTGTATTATTTTTATTTGCATTTTCAATTAAATTCTTTTGTATAATTAGTACCCAATCTCTCGCAGTCGAGTACTCTCGACTGTAGCCTGTGCTACTAGTTTTATGACAGCCTTTTAGCCACACATTGATGCCATTCTGGTCAGTAGCTAAAGCTAAAGCTAAAATTGAAATCTTCGAAATTAATGCGATTTTGGCACGTCGAAAAAATGTAAAAATCAAAAGCATAAACTGAAACGCGTTCCAAGATCCCCACACACACACACTCACATACAGAGAGAACACACAGAGATACACACATACACACACACTCACCTGCTGCGCCAAGTGTAGCCGAGAGCCGACGACGCACGTCTCGCATTGGGGGCTGCGATTCGTGTTGCGAGGCTTTCGCTTTCAGTTGCTGCTCGTTGCTGCGTCCGATTGGTGTTGCTTATTTGTCGCTGTCCGCTGTTCGCCGTTTGCTGTTCGTTCTTCGTTCTCTCGTGTCGCGTTATTCGCCGTCGTTTGCCGTCGTTCGCCGCGGCTGTTATTAACAGCCTGTTAACAAGCCAGCACTTTTATCGATAAGTCCTGCGATTGGTCCTGGCGATCGATTGCGCTAGTGTAAAGTGTTTATGTTAATGCGCTGTTAATGCAAGGCGCTCAATTGTTATCGATAAGTCCTGCGAAAGCGTAAAGTGCTGTACAATGTGCCTGAATATTATTTGAATTTAAATTTGAAATATTTAAAAGTAAAATGGATAACGATTCGCATACGTCAGACAATCATCGTGGTTCCGTGTCCTCGAATAAATCACTGGAAATTCCCGTCACACCCTCGCGTTCCCCCAAGAAAGTATCCTTCTCCGATGAGCTGCCGAGCAGCAGTGTTAACAGTTATAGTGCCACGCCCAGCAGCAATCCGAATGGTCCGCACAATCCAACAGAGCCAAGTGGTGTTAGCCAAGTTCTGCAACAGGCCGTACAATATTTGGAGCGTTTACATGGCGCACGTGATTATCCCACGAAGGAGTCAGCAATGCCAGCTGTACTCGATTTGGATGCACAATCGCTGCAGTTGGAAACGCCAGTGTTAACAACGGCAACATCGCTCAGCATTCTGATTGCGGAACCAGCAAAAACTATTGTCGATGTCGATGACGATGACGATGGAAATGAAAATGGAAATGGGTATAGTTATGACTATGATGGTTATGGCGGAAAGCAGGAAGTGAAGCCACAATCGAATTTGTACATGGAACGATACAAGCTTAATTTAGATAAAAACTGCAGCTCCATGGAGCTGGAGGCGAGACGGGAGAAACAACGCTGGCTGTTGATATCGGAGTGCAGTGCTCGATTTGGCGAGGGGAAGCACACAAGGGAGGCATTCCGCAAACTATTTCTGGATGAGGTAAGCAGGTGTTACAGGTGTTTGTGTTGCAAATGACGGTTTGACGGTTTTGGTGGTGGTATCATGTACCTTTCTTAATTACCCAGACATATCAGTGAACTATGTGTGTATGCAAATGAAGTGTTTCAAATCCGCGAATGCCTGTTCTCTTATCTCTCTTTATTTCTTTTCTTTCTCTCTCTCTCCCTCTCTGTTTCTGTTGATTACAATGCCCTGATTAATCGAGAATTCTTAGGAAGAAAAAAGTTTTTCATAAACTCAGCAAGAACATTAAGAAAATTTTCAATTTAAAATATTATTTCAAGTCTGATAAGAAGTCAGTTTTATACGAAATTGTTGATGGAGTTTAATAAAAATCAATATTCATTTTTATTCAAAGTTTATTTCTTTTTTTAAGACTCAAAAAAAATTGCATTATATTTTCTATAATTAAAACACAAATTAAACCTGTTTCAAATGTTAACTAGTTGATTATTTTGATCAATAACAGTTGTTTTCGGTTTCTGGAGTGCTCTGTTATCTCTCTTTCTCTCTCTCTCTCTCTCTCTCTCTCTCTCTATCTCTCTTTCTTTCAGATTCTGTTGATTACAATGCATTCATTAAACCGTGAATTGTTGACAAGAAAAGTGTTCAATAGTTTTTTGAAAAAATAAATTTAATAAAGTCTAATTAAATTATTATATTGAATAAAAGCGAATATATATACTTCAAGCTTCTTGAAAGGCTCATCAAATTAAAGTCAATTTAAATTATTATTGCTAGACTGATTTAGTAAAGTTTACATTTTGAGTAATCATTAATGATGATGATATAAATACATAAAACTTATAAAAACAAATTATAATGATAGTTATTCGTAATTTTTTTTAAATTTCAATACAAAAAAAATGTTTATTGGGTCTTTGCAAATATACAGATGTACTGTAATTACAAAATATTATCAAATTTATAGAATAAATAAAAAAATTAATTTTCTTGAACATTTGTAATTAGTTTTTCTGCTAATTAAAAAAAATTGAAATTGAAACACCGATTAAACTTGTTCTTATGCTAATTGATTTCTTTGTTATGTTAAGATGTTGAATCAGTAGCAGTTTTTTTCGGTACCTGAGCTGTTTACTATCCTCTCTCTCTGTCGCTCTCTCTCTCTCTCTCTCTTTCTATCTCTTTGTAACTCTCCCTTTCTGTGTATGTGTGTCTGCTGACCCTGTGCTACATATTTTGTGGTCCTTTACCCGCTGCCAAAATTGTAACCTTGTTTTTTTTTTTTATTATTTTGATTTATGCTGTTGTTGTCTTCGTTGTGCTTCTCTCTCTCTCTCTCTCTCTCTCTTACTGGCTCTGTTGATTTTTTTTATGGATCTCAAGAAAGCTGTCCAACCAGTCCCAGCCCCAATACTTCAATACTCCAATACTCTTGCTCATCTGTTAAATATGCACACATTTTTCATGTGCTCTTCCCTATCTTGAATCTCCCATCGAGTGTGACCAATGGAAACATGTAAAAATCTGCAGACAATGGATCGTGCGATTGAATACCATTAAAATACCCATATAGTATGTATACTAATAAGCATTTAATTAATGCTAATACGTACTTACACAATATTCCACACTGACTTCCCCGGTTGAGTTTAAGGTCAATTCATCTCTGTGTAAATGAATCAATCAGCTCTTCGATTATGTTCTCGAGTGGGAGAGTCCATAAATCTGCCTACGATTGTTTTTGATTGTAAACAATTGTTTGTGATAAATAACAATACAGTGAGCACTCGCTAATTGCTGCCTGTGTAAAAGAATTTTAGTACGTTCTAACTTATATATTTTATTTTAATTAATTAAAAAGCCAGTAATTAAATTTTAACAAAACTGATTAATGCAGACAAATGCGCTAAAGTGTTGAATGAATTTAAAAAAAAAAGTGAATGAAACAGAGTTTAAAATAAAATATTTATTATTTTTAAATAAGTAATATAAAAAAATTTTAAATTATTAAAAAAAATATTAAATATTTTTAAAAATGAATAATATATTTTTAGCTAGTTTATTTTATGTTCTGCGACTACTACTATTTTATTTTATTGTTGTCCAATGTAAACAATTGTTAAAAGAACATTAATAATTATTTTCTAACAACAAAAGAATTTCTTCTTTTACTGAGCATGGTTTGTAAAGTTTCACTTAGCAAGTGTTCCCTGTAGCACATAAACTAATTAGCACTACAGATAAATTGATTTTCTTTACAATTTGTTCATTTATTTACAGGAATTTCAACAGAAGCTCTTTCAACTCTTTGATCTGGAGGGTAAGGGCTATTTGCTGCAAGATCGCTGGATAGAGCATCTCAAAGGTCGACTCACGTAAGTGTCTAGGGATGTGCAAAGGATAAATCTATTTCTTTTTTTGTTTTGTTATTTTTTGCTCATTTGCCTTTTTGTAAAGAGGTAAAGAGGTGCCAAAACAATTAGCTGACTGCCAGCAGGAAAAAAACGCTGTCTTCGTACTGATTCTTATTCCCAGACACAAACACACGCACTTGCAGCTCTTGTAGTTGTTGTTGTTGTTGTTGCCCCAGGCGGAGGCATTCCAGCTGCGCCTGTTGCAACTTTGCTACCAAAGTCAGCACAGCACAAATGCCACAACGGACACGGACACGGACAACGCGTTGTTGCAACGGCGATGCCATCGCCAATGGTGATGCTATCTGTGTTGTATGTTAACATATACAACAGCTAACATAGTCCGCATGCCGTTACCCCTTCTCCCCTACCGCAGCCACTACCCCCACCCCACACACTCCTCCTCTACACTGCACTGTGGTCATTTTAGCTCGAATTATCTGATGACTTTGTAGAACATTTAAATTTTATTTAAGAAACATTAATATACTATTAACTCAACAAAATTGCAAAGAATAATTAAATTATCATTTTAAAATATATATTGTAACTAAGAGCTTACAGTTAAATTTAAATTAAGCCAAAATATTTTAAAATTACAATAAAAACAAAATAAGAGATTTATTAACATAGTTAGCAGTAATTCAACTATTTTTGTCTGTTTTTGTTTCAATTAGTATGCTTTATTTTAAAAATAATAAATTAAAATTTATGCCAGCGAAATTTAGCAAAATTGACCACTGTGCAGTGATGCTCTTGGCCAGGTCTGGCACTGCCAACGACTGTCACTAGCCTGGCTGTCGTAATGAAGTCATTCAAATACAAATATAGCGTGTTGGGCGCGGGAGTTGAAGTTGGAATCGAAGAGTTTCAACTTCAGCTACTGGAATTGGGATTGGAGGCTTGTTACCGTCAATGGCATTGCTAATGTTAATACTCTCTTTCTATATTCTCTTTAATTTCTTTTCATTTTATCAGCGATGATCGGCAAATGGATTTTGCGGAGCAAATTGAATCTGTGGCCTATGTCATTTGTGGGGAAAAGATTCAAGTGTGCTTTAAGAACTTTCGCGATATCTGGCATACAAGAGGCGTAAGTGACACGCCCACATTTTGCAAGCTATTTATTTACAACAAAGAAAACATTATCTTTATACAGATATTGGACAAACTGTATCGTTTGATTGACAACGATGGCACAAATCTCATATCCACAAATCAGGTTATGGAGTTTATTTCACATTTAACCAACTCCAGGTAAACTATATATAATATTATTCTATATATTTTGGATTTATATTAAAATATAGAATACTTAAAATGTAAAGTGCTAGATTCTGATTTATTTATTTATTTTTTTTTTTTAATTTACAAGTTGAATTTAACAATTAAATAAATATATAAAAAATGTCAATGTGATTATATAACTGTAAATAAAGCAGGTTTTATTTTAAATTTTTGATTAGAATTTCAATTGTGAGGTCGAAAACTTGATAGTACACTTGAATCATATTAAAATATTCCCAATTTGCAGCTGATTCATCATTAAACTTGTTCTTATGAACACGACATTTTAAATTCATTAAATTTGTTAAAAACTTTTGTTTTAAAAGAATTTAATTGCAAAATATGTTTAATTTTTTTTTTTAGATATTTTTAAAAGGAAATACCTGTAAAAGAGGTTTGACTGTTCCTAATTTAGATCGTGTAGATAAGAATATCCCACTCCCTCAAATTAACCCATATTAACCTATAATAATAATTCTTTCTCTTTTCTTCTTTAGACCCCGCACAGGTTTCGACAAGAGTTCCCTGGCGCGTTTGGAGCAACTTTTTCGTAATACAGTGGGAAATGAGCAGGAGATACGAAGAGAGGAGTTTCAGAAAATTGTCACCTCTAAAAATGTAAGACTACTGTTTCAAAATCAAAGTTTTTGAACTTTTTTCAACATTTTTATTTTTTAGTTATTTTTAATTTTTTAAAAAGTACATTAAAAAGAAATTGTGCAACTAAATAAAAATTGATAAAAGTAGATAAATTTTAAAGTAGAGAAATGGGATTAAAGAAATCGATCAACAATTTTATTTTCCTCAAACTTTAGCCGTTTTTTACGGAACGCGTTTTTCAAATATTCGACAAGGATAATTCGGGTTCGATATCCCTGCAGGAGTTTATAGATGCCATACATCAGTTCTCAGGACAATCGGCTGATGATAAAATACGCTTTCTATTCAAGGTCTACGATATTGATGGTGAGTTGTTAACTTTCTTAGAAGAAGTCCAAAATTAATTTATTCTTTGCTAGGTGATGGCCTTATACAGCATAAGGAGCTGCACGATGTGATACGTCATTGTATAAAGGAGAATGGCATGGAGTTTTCGGAGGATCAAATTGAGGATCTAACCAGCGCCATGTTCGAGGATGCGGATCCTCACAACAGCGGTGAAATCACCTATGAAGCACTGAAGAATCAGCTACATAAACATGGCGGTCTGCTTGAGAATCTCAGTATTACGTAAGTTAGGAACTATAGATAATCTCTTGGTAGATATTCCTACTCTCTTTGTTCCTTAGCATCGATCGCTGGCTGGTTCCGATTTCCGAGGAGCAGCCGACGAGCAATAAAACCTCACGTCTGTGGAATACAATACCTCACCAGCTAACGCTGGCTTATATGAAGAACAATCAGGTCTTTGTCACGTATCTGTTCTTCTATATAACCGTCAATCTGTGCCTCTTCATCTCACGTGCCATTGAATATCGTTTTAGCAATGGATTTGTTATCATTGCCAGAGCTTGCGGTGAGTTTTCAATCATATAAAATACGTTACTATCTCCTTCAATTTCGAAAACTTTATAACATCTATAGTCTTAAAATTCTCAATATTAGTGATGTATTAATTTTTTTTAACAGAACATTTTCTTTTATTATTATTCATAATTTTACTTAACCTCGGTTATGCATAACGCTTTTTATGGCTGTTTTAAGTTGCAGTCAGCCTAAAAGAATGCAATAAATTTTAACTATTAAAGATTAAAAGTTATAAATGCACTTAATATATACAAATAAATTGAGTTTCTAATGTATTTTACTATTCCTTACTTACTTTTTGGTGGTTTTAGATTTCATGCAGACGATTTTATGTCAATTTCTAATTAAAATTCTTCTTCCTTCTGCAGGACAATGTCTGAACTTCAACTGTGCCTGGGTGTTGGTGCTGATGTTGAGGCATTCGTTGACTTATCTTCGATCCCGAGGATTATCCTCGTTTCTGCCCCTGGATCATCATGTCTATCTGCACAAACTGACGGGAATTACGATCTCGGTGCTCAGTTTGGTGCACACGATAATGCATTTGTTTAATCTCACCATAATTGTGATCAATGATCCCAATATTAATGCTGGACATTTTACAATACCGGAATGGTTACTTACGGATCGTCCGGGTTTGTTTGGCCTGATTCCGGGCTGTGCAAATCCCACGGGAGTTGCGCTCCTGTTTATTTTACTGGTCATGTTCGTTTGCTCGCAACCATTTGTAAGGAGAAAAGGTAGCTTTGAGGTCTTCTATTGGACGCATCTGTTGTATGTGCCTTTCTGGATACTCACGCTATTCCATGGTCCCAATTTCTGGAAATGGTTTTTGTTGCCTGGCTTGGTTTACATTGTGGAACGTGTTTTGAGATTTGTTTGGATGCGTGGCGAGCATGGCAAGACTTATATTAGCTCCGGTTTGCTGCTGCCCTCCAAGGTCATCCATTTGGTCATTAAGAGACCCTATAATTTTAATTTCCGCCCTGGGGATTATGTTTTTGTCAACATTCCGGCCATTGCCAACTACGAGTGGCATCCATTTACCATAAGTTCGGCTCCCGAGCAGGAGGATTATATGTGGTTACACATACGCACCGTGGGCGAGTGGACAAATCGCCTTTATCGCTACTTTGAGCGGGAACAGCAGAAGCTGCAGAAGGGCGAGGTGAACACACACATGCATGCCATTCCCACGCCCAGTTTTATGCTCCTGAATGAGACCAGGAATCCCATGTTGTCGCCTGACAAGTCGCGACTCTCGCCGACGCCTCAAACGGATTTTCTGGCTCGCAACATGGCCAGCAATAACTTAAATCAGGCAATTCCTCCACAGCGTCCACCGCGTCAACATCGCAAAGTGGTAAACACATCACACATCACACCTGCGGATTCATCCCCAACTGTCACCGGTGTAAATCGCATTCGCAGCATAAAAAAGTCACTGCAACGCACCTTCTCCCGCAAGGAATCCACCGAACCAAAGCCCAGAAACAAATCCAATCAGTTGACGGGCATGGCCAATGGCGCCTTCGTTGCTGATTCCGGAGAGCGTGAGGAATTGGGACTCAAGCAGAGAACGCTGGAGAAGAGCATCTCCTTGCCGGACATCAGCATGAAGAGCAAGAAACGCAGCAGACTCAAGGCGTAAGTGATCCTTAATCATAAGTCAGTTGTCACTCTAACGATTTTCTTAATTCATATCTTAAACGACGCCTAATTAAGGCAGTTAGTTACTGGGAGCGGGGCCTGAGAGAGGGACTGGGAGAGGGGCCTGGGAGAGGGACCTGGGAGAGGGACTGGGAGCGGGGCCTGGGAGAGGGACTTGGGTGAGGGACTGGGAGAGGGACTGGGAGCGGGGCCTGGGAGAGGGAATGGGAGAGGGACCTGGGAGAGGGACCTGGGAGAGGGACTGGGAGAGGGACCTGGGAGAGGGACTGGGAGCGGGACCTGGGAGAGGGAATGGGAGAGGGACCTGGGAGCGGGACTGGGAGCGGGGCCTGGGAGAGGGACTGGGAGCGGGACTGGGAGAGGGACCTGGGAGAGGGACTGGGAGCGGGACCTGGGAGAGGGACTGGGAGAGATACCTGAGAGAGGGACTGGGAGAGGGACCTGGGAGAGGGACTGGGAGCGGGGCCTGGGAGAGGGACTTGGGTGAGGGACTGGGAGAGGGACTGGGAGAGGGACCTGGGAGAGGGACTGGGAGAGGGACCTGGGAGAGGGACTGGGAGCGGGGCCTGGGAGGAGTAATATTAATAGCAGTATTTATAGTAGCAGTAGTAGAGAGGGTAAGAAAAACAAAGAACGCGCATTAAAACTTTATGAGTAACAGAGAGACTAAGAGAGAGAGAAAGAGAGAGAGAGAGAGAGCAAAGACGTAAACGCAAACGACAACGAGAGGATAATATCGACTCGAGGCTGACACACATAAGTTAGTCTTATACATCCTTACCAAAGTTGGTTCGAATCTGAGCACTATAACATATAGCTGTCATAGGACCGATCGTGCGAAAATTAAGTCTTAGTATGAAAAACATTTTTGTTTTATGAGATATCGTAACCAATCTGATAACATTTGCATTTGAGTTAACTAAATTTTTTTTAGTTTTTTTCCATTATAAGTTTTTTTCAAAGTAAGTACGGGGTCTCCGACTGTCGAGTATGCTCGACTGTAGCACCGGCCGACTAGTTTTAAATATATTTTGGTCATAGGAAATTTTGTTTATGCTTTTTGGCTGATACCAAGTGTAAAACTCCTCTTTCTCCTCATTTTCCTATGCAGGCTACGCAACTTGGGCAGATCCGAATCGGAACGGGCCTTTGATGACAAACAAATGCGTCGTGCTCGAAACAATAGTGTGGGATTGGCCTATTTAAGTCCACAGAATAAGTCGCTGGCTCAGAGTTTCCGCTACATGCGCAACAAACCAACAATTATAGCATTTAGGACGCCCAGCGTGGATCAGAGTGATCTTCAATTGGCACCACAAACTGGAGCAGAAGGAACAATGGATAATGCCATGACAGATCAGGGATTACGTCTATCCAGAGCGGAAAGTGCAACGGATAAGTTGCCTTTGAGCCGACTCAGTCTCGCAACGGAGGATAAACCTTTAGAGGTAAGTCCAATTACAATTAACCATTAACCTTAACTTTAAGTATATTTCCTTTATCTAATCTCGAAGGATAACACACACACCACGGTGACGGTGACGGGCGGCAGAAAATCACGTTTACGTCGTCCCACATTTCTGCGCTCGTTGTCCACATCCATTACAAATCGGGGCATTAGCAATGGAGGTGGCGGTGGCAGCTCCACAACTAACAACGGTTCCAAGGTCACACTCGATGCGGGCGTCATGGAGGTTTGGGCTCACACACACACACACACACACACACACACACACACACACACACAATCACCCACTGACATACCAGTGTTGCCAACTCAGTATTTTATATATATATAAATTTATATATATATTCCCTAGACGGAAAACTAACCTCTTATAAATTTAAAATAGTATTCGGATTATTTTTGTAGGGATTACAAAAGCCTTACTAATAAAATTTAAATAGTTAGTAAAGAATACCACGTAAACAGAGATCAAAATATTCAGAAATCAATAATATAATAAATAAGAGTCTTAAGAATTCCGAAAGGGGTAAGAATCCAGTTCATTAATATTAGGACCGGCTTAGTTTTTCGGTTTAATTTTCAATATGGTAATGTTATGATTCTTTAAAAAATATTAAATTACTTTTTTCAGTTTTTTTTAATAATTAATATTTAAAAAAAAAAACATTTTGTACTATGATAATATTTTATACCATCCTATTTATTAATTGTTAAATTTTCTGATTTTGTGGCGAATAGTTGGCAACACTGTCAGTTAATATTAAACTTACTAACACGTAACTAATTACTAATTTCGTCTTTATATAGATCTTTATTGATGGTCCTTATGGTGCTCCGTCAAGTCACATTTTTGGGGCCCAGCATGCGGTGTTAATTGGCACTGGAATTGGCGTCACGCCCTTCGCCTCCATCTTGCAGTCCATAATGCATCGTTATTGGAAGGCGCGACACAGTTGTCCACGCTGTCAGTTCGAGTGGGCCAGTGAGATCCCAAAATCTGTGATGAATCTGCGCAAGGTGGACTTCTTCTGGATCAATCGCGATCAGCGATCCTTCGAGTGGTTTGTCAATCTGCTATCACAGCTGGAAATCGAGCAGGCGGAACTGGGTGGTGCCATGGAACGGTGAGATCACTGATATATTACTTGATCTTCTTTTGACTACAATTTTCCCATTATCTTCTCCAGTTTTCTGGACATGCACATGTACATTACGAGTGCCTTGCAGCGCACGGACATGAAGGCGGTTGGCTTGCAACTGGCCTTGGATTTGCTCCACGAGAAGGTAAATTGAACTAAAAACATCATTCATTATTTCAATAAATTTTTTCAAAAACTTTGATCTCTTATAACTTCATCAAAAATTAACCGATTTTGATCATGTTTTGACCTCAAAAATGATTCTGCATTTAAATTTGTATCATCTAAAAAATTTTATATTTTTTCGATTCTAAGCCGTCTATCATCCAATTTTCCATACTTACCCCTTGACATTTTTTCAAAAACTTTGATCTCTCATAACTTTGTCAAAACTTCACCGATTTTCAAGCGGAATATCATTTTGATCATAATTTGGCCTCTAAATTGATTCTGCATTTAAGTTTTTATCATCTAGAAAATTTGATATATTTTCGATTCTAAGCCGTCTGTCCTCCAATTTTCCATACTTACCCCTTGACATTTTTTCAAAAACTTTGATCTCTCATAACTTTGTCAAAAATTGACCGATTTTCCAGCGGAATATCATTTTGATCATGTTTTGGCCTCAAAAATTATTCTGCATTTAAATTTAATTAACCTAAAAAATTTTATATTTTTTTATTTTTATGCGGAATGTCACTTTGATCATGATTTGGCCCCTAAATTCACTCTGTTTAATTTTATAAAGTTTCATAATAATTGCAAAATTATGCAAGATATTTTGAAAAAACTAATGAAAATGTTAGTTAATGTATTCTGGCTTATTTTGTTGCAGGGCAAGCGTGATCTGATCACAGGTCTCAAGACGCGCACGAATGCGGGACGACCCAACTGGGACAAGGTGTTCAAACAGCTGCAGGCACAGCAGAAGGGCAAGGTCACAGTCTTTTATTGCGGGCCACCTCAGTTGGCCAAAACGTTGAGGGTCAAATGCGATCAGTATGGATTCGCCTTTCGTAAGGAGTGCTTTTGAGATTGCTGCTTTGTGCATTCATTGTGCTTTATCCTCATTCTCGTAAGGTTTCGGGTATCTCAGTTTACAATTCTCAAATCTATATTTATATATATACATAGATATGTATCTCTATATCGTTAGCTATTTATTTGTCCTGTGTTTTTATTGTTTTATTGCCTCATGTTGTCGCCATGTCTCCAAGCTTGTAAATATAATCACAAATATCTGCATAATGATAATACTTAATTAATTATTATAAATAAAAGTTGTTACTCGATTTGTGCCACATTGTGATGTCCATTTTATTTCCTTCCGTCACTCAATTCACTTCCTACAACATTTTCCAGGTGGTTCCGAGTTCTACATCTGATGGCGATGCCAAGTGTCTTTATTTCACGGATCGCAAATAAGAGTTAAAAATTAAAAAAAAATAATAATAAAACTAAGAAAATTCATTTGAAAACAAAAATTCCATACATACTTTTTCAGGATCCTGGAAACAGGAATAACTTTTATTTTGTATACCTATTTAAATTAAATTAGTGTAAACTCTTATTTGTGATCTTGATAAATAAAATTAAAATAATAATTAAGTTTAAAAATCTAAATATGACTCTTCTTTTCATTAAAACGAATTTGAATATAAATTTTAATTATATGTATAATATATATATTTAAGAAACTGCATAAAACTTTTATTTTCAATTTCAACAAAATATTATTCCTTTTAGTCCTACTTCTATTCATACTTCTATATATATATGAATTATTTCTCTATATTCGAACTCGTACTTCTTCCTCAGTTTCTCTTTGTTTTTCTTACCCTCTCTACTACTGCTACTATAAATACTACTATTAATATTACTCCTCCCAGTCCCTCTCCCAGTCCCTCTCCCAGGCCCCGCTCCCAGTCCCTCTCCCAGTCCCACTCCCAGTCCCGCTCCCAGTCCCTCTTCCAGGCCCCGCTCCCAGTCCCTCTCCCAGGCCCCGCTTCCAGTCGCTCTCCCAGTCCCTCTCCCAGGCCCCGCTCCCAGTCTCCCAGTTAGAAAAATATCGAATTTTATTACAACAAGTAATTTGTATTTTATATATTTTATTAAACATAAAATCAAATCGTCAAGTTCTAGAAAACAAAAAACATGTTATATAAGTGACAGGTTTAATGTCTTGACCAGGTGCTAAAATTGATATTACTGGGCCTCGACTTGCGTTCAATTGTGATGGTTTCGTCGTCAATCTTGTCCACATTGTAGAACTCACGCAGCTCGGCAATGGCTGTCTCCTCGATCTGGGTATGGACCAGAGACTTATTTCGCATGCGCTCGTAGCTCTCACGCTGACGACGTTCATCCGCCAGGATCTGGGAGAAGCTATTCCCCGAATCCGCAGTTGTTGTAGCTGTCGTGGCCTGACCACGCATCATATTGGCAAAGGAGGTGGGATCTGTGATGCTGCCCGTTGCGGGTGGCGAGTTAAAAGCCTCTGTGTAAGTTGTGGATGAATTGGAGGTGACACCCCAAGCATTGGGCACTGCCAAAGGAGTCGTTTTCGGCTCCAAGGTCGCCGAGCTGTTGGCGCGCCAACTCTGCGTTTCGGAGGAGAGTCGTTTGCGCTGTTTCTGTGACATTTTCTGGGATTGTCCCATCAAGGTGCTTAGATCTAGGTTGTAGCTCTTGCTTAAGGGAGTGCTGGCCTCGGTTGGACTGTTTGGCAGTGATGGCGTTTGCTCCTTGCTGGGAGTTCTCTCGTTTACACTTCGGGGTGACATGACAACCAGTTCTGGACTCGGCTGCTCCTCCTGTTTGAGCACATTGTTGACCTTCAATGCCGTCTCTGCCAGCTTACGTTTCTGCTCCTTTTTATCCACGACACGCGACCAATTCTTCACCTCATTTGGGGAGCTTTCTTGAGTTGCTGTCTGTTGATCTGGAGAGGATTCACACACACTCAGAGATCTCATCATACTGGAGATCGCCTGCTGTTCATAATGATGTGCATCCTGTTTATTATGCAGCTCCTTTTGCTTGTGCCTAGCAGCGTCTTTCAATTTGGCATCCTAAGACATAAAAACAACGTAATTAATAATACTAAAATTACCAATCTTAAAAATAAATATATGTATTTAAAATTGGAAAACATATAAGTAGAAAATAAAAGAAATCAACATTAAATAAAACTTTATAAGAGAATTTTAATTTGTGAATGAAATAAATTAATTTAAAATATTAATCAAAAAGACCTTTTCCTTTTTTACTTTAGTTTTTTAGTTTTTATTACCATTTTCTTATTTAAATTTCCGTATTTTTAAGTTTTACTCTTACTGTTTATTTAATTCTTTTAGAATGTAGTAAACTTGAAGCACACTCACCACAACCATGCGATGGTCCAGATCAACTTCGCATCCATCGACAAAGCTGAGCAGCAACTCATCGTCTATAGCCTCTGAGAAGGGTGTAATCTGTCGATAGTCAAATACCTTGTGGAACATCTTTCTATAATGATCGTTCAAGAGATGCAGAGTTGTCGCCTCGCACTGCTCGATGCTGCGATAGGTGAGCACACGTGCCAGATTCTGACAGATAAAATCCAGACAGCCTTCCTGGAGCAGTTTGCAGTTGTACATGACGGCAAAGTCCAACATCTCGCCACATTTTCTAATGCTAATCTTGTCTAGAATTAAAGATTCACAGACATTCTGCAGCGATTCAATAAAATACTGATCGCACAAAGTGATCATATTATACAGAAACGTTTCCGTATAGTTCTGTTTGCAAAATGATTCCGTGTCCAGACTGTAGAGATAGTCAAGAATAGGTTCCATATACTCCACGGGCACGCTCTCAAAGTTGACTGTGGCACGTTCCGCCCACGAGTGCATGAACATCATCTCAAAGTACTCCAGACGCGACACCAGGACACATTTGTGCGCCTCAAGCACTTCCCCCTCCTCGCAGACAACGCGCACGTCGTACAAGTCCGGAAAATTCGACCTATGCAATCGATTAAAACGTTGTCGACTCGGCAAAGGAAACTGTTGCTCGCTGATGTAACTGCAATAACAATAATTAACATTTAAAATATTTACATACAAGATTATTGTAGATTATCAAATTAAATACAACATTAATAAAGTATTTTATTCTCATAAAATACCTTAAAACGCGATTTAAAAAAATGCTTTCTTTAATATCAATCAAAGGTAGGACCAACTTCAAACTGTCATAGCTTTATTAAAACATAACCGATTTTCAAGCGGAATGTCATTTTGGTCATGTTTTGGCCTCTAAAATGATTCTGCATTTAAATTTTATCTATCTAAAAAATTTGATATTTTTTCGACCCTAAGCCATCTATCATCAAATTTTCCATACATACCCCTTGACATTTTTTCGAAAACTTTGATCTCTCATAACTTCATCAAAAATTAACCGATTTTCAAACGGAATGTCATTTTGGTCATGTTTTGGTCCCCTTATTAGTTCTGCATTCAAATATTAAACATTTAAAAAATTTGATATATTTTCGATCCTAAGCCGTCTATCATCCAATTTTCCATATATACCCCTTGACATTTTTTCGAAAACTTTGATCTCTCATAACTTTGTCAAAACTCAACCGATTTTCAAGCAAAATACCATTTTGTTCATGTTTTGGTCCCCTTATTAGTTCTGCATTCAAATATTAAACATTTAAAAAATTTGATATATTTTCGATCCTAAGCCGTCTATCATCCAATTTTCCATATATACCCCTTGACATTTTTTCGAAAACTTTGATCTCTCATAATTTTGTCAAAACTCAACCGATTTTCAAGCGGAATGTCATTTTGGTCATGTTTTGGCCTCTAAAATGATTCTGCATTTAAATTTTATCTATCTAAAAAATTTGATATTTTTTCGACCCTAAGTCATCTATCATCAAATTTTCCATACTTACCCCTTGACATTTTTTCGAAAACTTTGTCAAAACTCAACCGATTTTCAAGCGAAATACCATTTTGTTCATGTTTTGGTCCCCTAATTAGTTCTGCATTCAAATATTAAACATTTAAAAAATTTGATATATTTTCGATCCTAAGCCGTCTATCATCCAATATTCCATATATACCCCTTGACAATTTTTCAAAAACTTTCATCTCTCATAACTTTGTCAAAAGTCAACCGATTTTCAAGCGGAATGTCATTTTGATCTTGATTTGGCCTCTTTATTCATTCTGCATTTAATTTTTATTCATCTAGAAATTTTGAAAATTTTTTGACTCTAAGCCATTCGTCCTTGAAATTTTTCTTTCTAAAACGATGATCTCTCATAACCTGCATTTAGATTTTTAAATAATTTTTGTTATCAACGCACCTGCGCACATATTTGGCCAATTCCTGTAGCTGGAACTTCTCCAAGTGAGCGTGAAATATTTCGCAGACACGGCTACGCTTTTGAGGTTTATTCGGACCCAAACTCTGTTGCATGCAGTCGATATCTGAAAGAGAAGTCAAAGTTCAGTACAAAAATACAAATAGCAAGTTTTAAACTATAGTTTTACCATCCTCTGTGGGCCAATAATTGCAGTAGATATGCTTTAGAACGAGCTCAAACATTTTGCCAGTCAAATTATCAAAGTTCAAATAGACATTTCTGTCCAGATAGCAACGGATCAGTTCCCTTAATCCTGGTGCACGACTGTAGATGATAAACTTGTGGGCCGCAAAGCGTTCACCATCCACATGAAGGACAACATCATGAACGGCATCCGAATCGCAGGTGTCGTGATATAGCTTCTTGAAATGATGCTCCCGACGTGGCAAAGTTGGCTTCCGAAAGTACTTCATGTGGGATTCTTGGAGCACGGCAAACGAGGAGAAACTCTCATCACAAACAATGTCAACGGCACGATCAATATTCGACAAACGCTGCAAATCGATGCGAACATAATGTTCCCTTGAGATTTCCGTGCGATTCTGATCGTTGTTTTGCCAGATGTCCATATTGTGCTTGGGTTTATCCTGACTGTCGGCGGGAAACGTGAGCTGATTGCACTTGCCACGATAGACACAGCCATCGGAGAGTATCAATACCTGATTGCACTTGTAGATAATCTTGTTGATCTCCGGCAAGCGAATGGACGAAAAATTGCAACTGCAATAAAGATTAAAAAATCAGAGATGGCTTACAAAAAATCCAAATCCATTAAAAAAGACAAAATATAATTTAATTTTATTATTTTTGGTATAAAAGACAATACATTTATATTATATTCAGTTTTTATTGTATTTTGCTTGTTTGATTTAAAATATATTTGCATAAAAAATATGCTATATGATGGTTCCTTTTTTTAATTTGTATTTTACATTAAAGATATGTGTAATAATTAAACTTAAAAAAAATTGGAACTGCAAAATTTAGATATTTTCTCACCTGTAAAACTGTTGTGTATTCTCGTACCAGATGAACACCACATTTGTTTCTGTGAGCATCAGGAGCTTTAAAGCTGCTGCAGATCCCTTTGTGGAGTTCTTAATATTGCCACCCATCACCGCAATGCTTTTGAGATCTTCATAGCTGCAATAAGTAAAGATAAGTTTAGATTTAAGGCAAGTTAGTTAGATAGAAACTTACTTAGGTGTCTTGATAGTTCGAGTTTTGTCGGCATAGAATAGAAATATCAACTTTTCCGCTGAGTAAACAACTGTGGCTGCATTATTCGCCTCCACAAAGCAAATGTTTGTGCGCTCCGCCAGCTTCATCTGTAATTTAAAAAATAATTAACCAAAAATAAACAATGTAATAGTAATAATTGTGTATAGTACTTGCCAATGTTGGCGTTGGTATCGTTTTTGTCTGCGAACTGATGCCAAATTGTCCCTGATTGGCGCCCCAGACATAAATACACCTGTTGCTGTAGGCAATGGAATGCTGATCACAGGCAATCACTCTCGACAAATCACTGGCGCCTTTGTCCCGCAATGAGACGACTTCCTTGAATGTGGCCAGACTCTCGCCCGCATCCCGCACACCCAACTGGTGATTGTCATTGAGGCCGCTGGCAAAGACCAGAGAACGATTCGTCAGCAACAGGGAATGTTGTCTGGATACACTTAGACAGATGATATGCTCGTTGTTATTTTTTAGTGGCACCTTGACACGTTTTGGAGCCGGCAAACTGTTCTCCACGCCAATTCCCAGTCTGCCACCCTTGCCATGTCCCACGGCGTATAGATGCCCCTTGTTGTCGCAGAAGAGACTGTGATAGGCGCCCAGAGCAACGTGTTCTATCCACAGATTGGATTTGCGAAAGAAATCCACCGCCTGCGGTGAATTGGAATTCTGATCGTTGCCTATGCCCAGATTATAGTTCTTGTTCGAGCCCCAGACCAGAATTTCATTTCTGTAACCGAAAAAATTAAAAGATTTGTTAAAAATAGTTAGTTAGTTATTAGTTATTATTCAAGTTCAGCAATAAAAACGAAGCACTTGTGTAAAAATGTTCTAAAGCTAATCAGCTGTGTATCACTTTGCCTTTAAGCTTTCTGTTACATACACTGTCATAAATAAAATATACCCCATGCACTTGAATATTAAGTAAGATTGTACTCACTGAGACATGGGAATGATGTCGATATCCCATTTCCGGCAAATCGCTTGCAACGGACAACGAGTGTCCTCATCGAGGAGTTCTAAGCTGGCGCCGTAGCGCAACAACAACACGGCGCAGTCAATGCAGCCGTAGAAGAGAGCCCGGTGAAGTGGACTACTGCCGGATTCGTAATCCCGGGTATCAATCTGGGCACCGTGATTCAATAGCCACTCGAGGATTCGGTACCGTGCCACGGAGGCGCACATGTGTACGGCGGAACGACCCAGATAATCCCGTATATTGCTGAAATTCGCACAACTTTTGGCAATAAATGCGGCCAAATTTTGATCGTCTACGGAACGTTTCGTAATTGCAGCCGTAATGTTGTTGCCGTGCTCACGTTTTCGGCACT
The DNA here is from genome assembly GCA_035045575.1 of Drosophila falleni. Taxonomy (NCBI): domain Eukaryota; kingdom Metazoa; phylum Arthropoda; class Insecta; order Diptera; family Drosophilidae; genus Drosophila; species Drosophila falleni. The sequence continues at coordinate 14,024,353 of JAWNOV010000011.1, forward strand.
TGACGGTGCAGTCATATTCCTGATTCTTAACGGCCGACATACGTGTATTGCAACTCTAATTAAAACGCCGGAAAATTGCACTTCTTATTTTCTATTTTTATGTTATTGTTGTTGTTGTTGCTGCGACGACGACAGTTGTTGTGACGCTGCCGATAAGAAAACTGCCCGTTATCGATATTTGCTAGCAGTAAACTAAACTACTTACTACAGATACATCTCTTGCCTACATCATATGACATTAAATAAAATTTTGAAATTGACTAATTACATTTATTTATACAGCATAAGAGGAATTTGACATAATTGTGAAATTAAATAAACTATCGAAAGCGTCAGCTGTTCACTATCAAATACTTGTAAACCAAGCCTGCCAGCCTGTTTTTTCCGCAACATTAAGATGGTACATACTGCCAGATCGGAAAATGTTTGCAGAGTGGCATCCTTTGTGCAAAACAGTGTAGCCACATCAGTGCTGCCAAGATTTTAGCGGTTTCTGGCTAAAAAGCATAATAGCAAAACTTAGCTGAAAATTTGTATATAAAAAAGCCAGAAATTTTTCTAGCTAACGAGCTCTTAAAGAAATAGCCAGAAGTAGCTATAAAATGGCTAAGATGACAACAATGCAGTGTAGTTCAGTTCTAGTTTAGTTGTTGCATGCACCGCGATCACAGTTACTCCGCGCACTTGCTACGTAAGAAAGGAAAAGGGTGTTAATTTGTTGATAAAAATAAAAGTAAACTCAGCAGTGGCATATTATATAAATGGACACAATATAATTGAAGTGTAAACATACGGAAATGACTGTTATGTGCGGGCAGATTTAAGTGATTCAATCACTGATATGAGTGTGCATGCGTGTGTGTGTGTGTGTGTGTGTGTGTGTGTGTTAGAGGTGCTCCTGTGTCCCACAAGCGGAAATCAATTGAAATTGAGTCATAAGTCAGAAGTTTTGATGATGTTCCCCAAATACTGCGTAATGTGTTGTCATATACATTAATTTGATTATTCGCTTGCACTTGAATTAATATGCAAAACAGCAACTTTATTAAAAGTCTACATATTGTTGTGTGTGTGTGTGTGCACTTATAATGCTGACCTATGTACAGTGACTGCCAACACATTTGACTCGTCACGTTTTTGCTTAATTTAATTATACAAATTAAATAAATAGATTATGTTTAAAATTTCAAATTTATATTATTTAAAATGTATTTATTTCTGCTTGCCTTTAAAAAAAATAAATTCATTTGAAAATGTTGTAATAAGTACATATGTAAGCATAGTGGGTCAAATATGTTAACCGCCACTGTATGATGAAATGTTAGTGTTGTTTGTGCCATTTGCTCATCTTTATTAATTAATTAATTACTTGACCGGGGCAAGGCACTTGAGAATTGTTTAAAACAACACATACAAAACAAAAGCAATAAAATAGTTCACGTTGAGTTCGTGTGCACGTAATACTTGTACACTCACACACACACAAACATACATGCCATATGTACACACAGTTGGTCGAGTAATTTCTTTGACAACGAAAAAAAGTCCAACACTTATTATTATATGTATAAATCATCTTCATTATATTTTTAACTTTTATCAATTTATTTTTATTATTTACATAAAGTGTTTGCTTAGAATAGAATACTTAGTTGCCATACTGTATGTAGTTTACACAGAGATATGCTGAGAGAGTCCATTTGTATGTGCGTGTGTGTATTTGTTTATTTGTTTTTGTATTTATGCGAGAGGCAAGTTTCTCTCGGTAGCTGCTGCTCACATTTCGTTTTAATTTCTTTTTTATTTACTTTTAGTTCACACAGATCAGGTTTTTTTTGCTACGAGCAACAAACGAACGAAGTACCCAATACGAAGTGTTGTCCTCCTCGCTTGCAGCTGGCATTACATTTCTTCGTCTCCCTTTTAACATCCATATTCTAAGGTGCGAAAGAGAACAAGTGGCTGGCAAAGCAGGTTGCACTCCAAACACACACACAAACATACAGGCTGAAGCAGAATGTAAAACGCATCCCCGGAAATGCCAATAGAAATAACACATACAACGACAAGAGCAGCAAGAGCATAAATAAGAAAGGCAATTAAAAGCATAAAGTGATCAAAACTAAAGCACAACAAAGCATTGCGAAAGAGAAAGAAATCAATAAAACCTACGTGTTAGAGTGGAGTCGAGCTATTTAAATCAATGCAGCTTTCTGCATTAAAGTTGCTTCACACACACACACACCCACACTCACACACACTTTGGTAGCCAATTTCTGAATGGAATAATTATGTTGTGATGGGATCGTGCTCTTGTACACGGCGACACTTTCTGCTGTCAATATGCTTCCTGCAAATGGTAAGTGTGTTCTTTTATTCAGTGTGTATTAGGGTGTATGAATTTTAAAAAAAAAAATATTTATTATTTAATTGAGCATAGTTTACGAATTTGGGTTACCACTTTTAAATTTTTTTTCTTATACAAACCGATGCACCCCAATGTGTATATTGACCTTGTTCACTAATTTATTATGCTTTTTTATATTTATATATATGCATGCAAACAATGCGTGTTATCTGTTTCGATTTCAACACCCTCCCGCCTTTACAGATAACGATAATCGAACGCCAGGTATTCGATTTTCTCGGATATATGTGGGCGCCCATATTGGTCAACTTCTTTCAAATACTTTTCGTTATATTTGGATTCTATGGCGCATATCATTTTAGAATCAAATATATCATAACTGTAAGTAAACAAATGCACATGCTATGTCCCTCACTCTTACTCTCCCTCCCTTATCGATTGGTGATAATGCGATAATGATAACCCAAATTTTCTTTCTTTTTTTTGGCCATCAGTATTTGCTGTGGAACTTTGTATGGATTGGCTGGAATGCGTTTATGATATGCTTCTATTTAAATGTCGGCAACCTGGATAATAGGGTAAGTAATTGGGGTCATTCTCCCCCATCAAGTATGCAATATACAGTATGTCCAATAATTGTTTTGACGAGAAATATTTTGTGCGTTAAATACTTCTTATAAATGTGTTAAAGCTACGAAATAGCAGTTTTTTTTTGAGAACCATAAGCTATTTAAATACAATAAAATATCAATTAAAGGTGTAAATTATAAGATTTAATTAAACAATTACTAGACACACTTTGAAATAATATCAAAATGTTATAACACTTAATTTTTTGTAATTGGTAAACAGGAAAGCGATTTGTTAAATATGGGCACTGGGAGCGCGTCGTGGTTTGAGGCAAATGGTTATGGCTGTAAGCCCACCTATAACACATCCATATCCGATGATCCATTTCGTCCCCTGCGCCCGGAGCGTGTCGAGGACTGTCTATTGGACTATACACTCGTTGAGGTCATACACTCCGGAGTACAGTGCGGTTTGGCGGTGAGCATTAATCAATTTAAAGTGCTTCAAATTGCTATAAATTATATATATACATATACTCCCACTTTCATATATAGCTGCTGGGTATACTTGGTGCGATTCTAATCAGCTGCATATTTCTCGATGAGGACGACAGATGTAAGTTAAACAAGACTCACGTATATATGGCAAATACATAATCGTACTCGTATCTCGTATATCAATCACTAATCGGTGCTGGTTATTAATTTTAACAAGGCTGTAAAGTCGCCCAGGAAGTTAATCCAACAGTTGCCAATTTTAAAAACTACTTTATCTGGAAAATAACAAAACATTCCCTATTTGAAAACTCATTCTTTGAAATTTTGTTAATCTCCTTTAAATGCAATTCCTTTTTCTAATGTCATTGCTAAAGCAACTATTTCCCAAATTTTTTTTCTATATTTGTATCCTATTTTACCGAATTTTTGGATTTAGTTGACAATTCTTCCTGTTAAAAGACTATCAGCCTTGCTCTTAACAATTGTATTTTTATTATATGTATTATCTGTGGACCCAATATCCTATACTCCTCTTTTAACTTAACTAGAATTTCCCTTGTAAATATATCTATACTTAACTCATAATATTTCAATCCCAAGTGCAGCACAAAAAAAAACTTATGCCGAATGTTTGTGAAACGAAACAAGATGAAATTAAATGAATGTCATGTTTATAATGTTAATTTCTATTACGTATTTATTTATGAGAAAATGAAAACGATGCTTTGTTATAGTATGTCCAAATCCAAAACCTATCCGGAATGCCATTAACCAATGTGTAAACTGTTTCGTCATGTGATTTGTCTATAAAACAGAAAAAAAAAAGAGAACTGTAATGCATACCATATATCATATCATATCATATAAACATATACGTATGCTTGTAATTCATGTTATAATCTATGTTTACGTCTTTATAACCAGAAAGAGAAAACAAAAGAAAAACTATGATTGTTTTTAAGCGCTGATTAATCATAATTGACATTTAATCAGGCATGTTTCACAAATCTGTATCAAAACCAAGTTAATTGTCGGCGTTTCTAAAATTTTAAAATATATCTGTGTCGATAATTATTATAAATATTATATACTAATTATTTTTGAGAGAAAAAAAAAAGAAAAACTCATATATTACGATTATTTCTTGAGTTATTATTATTTACTAGGATTATATATACATTTTCTCTATTTCTATACATTTCTATAAAAAGTCAAAATAATTACAAAATAATTATTATTTGATGATTTTTATATTGTTTCTCAACTAAACTTATAATGATTACAGTTCCTTTAGAATAACTCAAATCTGTAAAAAAAATAAATTTTTCATGAAATATCTTATATTTGAGAAACGCCGACCTTTTTTTCGGTTGCTTTTAAACATCCTTGAGATGAAAAACTTTGGAGATTTGAGAAACATAACTGCCTACATGATGTAATTAATAATTACAGCATGCATATCGAACCTATGCGGTAATGTTAAAGCATTTTAATCAATTTCTGGTTTACAGTCGATTTCATGAACGGCGACGCGAAGAGTCCACAGCACACTGTCGTCCATCCAATGTACGTGAGCTATACAAGTATACCGACAACATCAGCAAGCGCCACAATGCAATCAAATAAGCAGCTGCAACTGCAGCAGCAGCAGCAGATGCAGCAAAACTCACTGCAATTTTACAATCATCAACAACAACAGCATCAACAACAACGACAACACAAACAACAACAAACGAGCAACCACAACAACAACCACAGCAATTGCAACAGCTATAATAATACACTAAATAATGTTCATCATTCAGCTGATATAGACACAGCAACAATTAATCATAATATGCATAATAGCACACATTTAACCCACAACACAAGTGGCAACAGCAACAGCAGCAACATTGGCAACAACAACAACAGTGGCAACAACAGCAGCAATCACAGTGGCAGCAACAAGCGACTCAGCGAGAGCAGCCAAAGACGCAAACAACGCCAACAGAATTCCAATCCAAAACCCATTCAAGCCAACAGCTATTTAAGCCAAGATTTAAATCCTATGCAAGCCAATGAAAGCTGCCCTATTCAAGCCAATTTATATCCTGTTAAAACAGCAACAAATTCCAATTTAAACTCTGTCAGTCCCATGTCCATTTCCATGTCCATGTCGCCACAAAGCGCACAGACCACGCCCTCTCTGAGCTACGCCTCATTGCAGAACTCCAATCCTCAATTGGCCAATTCGCTGAGCAACAGCAACTATAGCATTTATCATGGTGACAACAACTTGACATCAACTGTCAACAATTCGCACTTTGCGCGTATTCATCACAAACCAAAGCCGCCAAAATCTTTGCCAGATGTGAAATATGCTCAACTTCCCGTGGATCGCTTGTCACGCAATCTGGAGGAGGATGAGGATAATTTCTCGCTGCCAAGTGACTCTGGTGGACTGACCTATGTGCCCTTTCAAAGTCCCACTCCCAACAGTCTCTTCGAGCATCCGAATAACAACAGCAACAATATGTCTCAATCTAGTCCCAATAATAATCAGACATATGTCTATGATTTGCAGCCCAAATCTGTAGGTTATTCACCTAGAATGTTGCGTGGTGGGCGGCAATTGCCACGCCCCACACAAATACCAATGCCCACGGTGCCCATACACAGTTGCCAGGAGTTGTTGTCGCCTCCTTCTCCACCGCCACCACGTCCACATATATTCCAGCCACGCCTGGGCCAGGCTCCTTATCCAGATCTCTCGCCGGAAATTGCCGAAAAGTATGCAATGCCCACACAACATGTCCCAGGTTCTCCAATGGTTAGGCGTAGCCAGCGTCGCCAGCCACGCCCACAGCCCACGCAGGCGAATTTCTGTGACATTGTGCGCACCCAGAGCGATGATCGCCTGGAGGAGGAGCTGCATCAATCCATGCAATCCCAGCAGCAATCCCAGCAGGCACCACATGTCAATAGACGCAGTGGGAAAAAGACACGTCCCCGCTCCTTTTGCAATTCCATTGTGGGCGCCCAGGCTTAGTTCCCGCCTACAGCTGGTAATAGTGATTAAAATTCAATTTTTATTCAACAATTATACTATTTTTTAGTTAAGTATTTCATTTAATACCAAATTCTTTTGGATTAAGCTTAAATTTAAACTCCACACAACTGATAAATCAATTGAGAATAGATTCATAACTAAGGATTTTATTACAATTCACAGATCCTCAATTTTTCTTTTATAAATACTTCAAATAAGAGTTATTTAACCATTTTTATAATAAAACTTGAATGCCATGAAAAATTTTTGAATGTGTATTTAGGTTTTATTATAAAAATTTAACAATAACTTTTAGTTTTAATGCAATAATAATAATAATAATTCCTATTCACGGATCTTCAATTTTTTTTAATAAGTAAAAGAAAAGATATATTTTATAATTTTAATAAAGTTTGAATGCACCTAGCAATTTTTGTATGTGTATTTAGATTTTTTAAAAAATAAAATTTTAACTCTTATGTTTATTGCCATTTTTTAACAATAAATATAAAAATTTTCCAACAAATTTTAATAAATATTTTATACAATTTTTTGTATACAAAAAAAAATCGATAAAAATTAACTAAATCTCAATTGTCTTATAAAATAGTGGAGCTAAAAATTTAAGCAAAATTTAAGGATTGTCAAAATACTTAACTAATCACATAATTGTTTAGTGCTGAAATAATTTTAGAAAAAATTTTTAAATTATTTTCTTAAGTGAAATAAGAAAATATAATTACTATTCCCAGCTCTGGCCTCAGTGCAAGATCAAGTTCAAGATCCTCAAAGCTTTCTAAGATTCCTCTGTTTATTGACCAAAATTTAAAGACTTTTTTTTATACATAGGAGCAATATGACGGCGGCTGCTCTCGATCCTTGACGCTGCCTGCCTGCCTGCCTCTCTCTCTCTCTCTCTCTATCTGTCTCTCTCAGTATGTCCAGCTTTTATTATATTGCCTCTCTTTCTCTGACTCTTTCTGTCTCTCTTAAAAAATCTTTGAAATCTGTTCCAGGTGCTGGTCAATTTGCCGCTTGTGTCCCATGTGTTTTTGTTGTCCATACTAACTCTGTATCTTACATTTAGTATGTGTTGTCGTTTATTGTTGTGGCTAACACAGATTTAATGTTAAACCGACGAAATATCACAAATAGGTTAGGAACAACAGAATAGAAACACTATTACAAGTCCTTGTACAGTCCAGAACGCACTTTAAGGGCAATGCAAGTCGAAACTTGTTTGAAACAAGTTTAAGACACTGTTACCAATTTTCAAAATATGTGTGCTTCACTTTCACAATTTCCAATTGCAAAAGCGAATTAATTTGGAGTAAATAAAAGTTAAATCGAAATACATTTAATAATGAACAAAAGAAAAATATCATAAATTGTTACTTGCATTGCACTTTTAGTGAAAATTAGATTTAAGATTAAGCTTTAAATCGGATGCCTTGAAAATAAGCCATTAACTAAAATTGTGCAAAAAAAAAAAACACAAAAAAAAACATTTACAAACACACATCTTAGAGACTTTCCAAAATGGCTTTTGTTAAAACATTGTGAAATGTGATAGAAAAATGTTACAAAATCGAAACAAAAGAAGTTAAATTAAAATGGGAGAGAAGCAAAAGAGAAGCAAAACGCAAAGCGAAAAGCTTATGAATGCCTTCATAATTTTATGTTGAACTGTGATACTACAAAAAGAAAAACACGAAAACAAAAAGAGAAACAAACACAGACACACACAAAAAATGTCAACAAAATTTTATTGAAAAAAGTAAAGAAAATTTTTTAAAATAATTTCAATGATAAAACCTTTCAACACATAAAAATTGTATGCCAATTTGCAACCATAATGCCTTTGGAAAAGTGGAGAAACGATGAAGGAGAAGCCAAGCGAGAAGCGTGAGCTTCCCATGAAACTACTAAATAAATATAACTAAATAGTTGCCTTTTTTGTTGAGAATAATAGATAATATTGAAGAGCATACCATGCATACAGTACAGTTAGAGATATAGAAAAGTTGCGAGATTCGTTATAGTATATAAATTATATGGTTACATAGTATATGAATTTGTTAAGTCTAGAGTTTAAGCTACAACACAATTTGCTAATTAGTAATTATAGTTATGCCCGGATCTATCGATCTATATATAGTATAGCTATAAATATTTACAAACTAATTGCGTGTGCCAATTTCTTGCAAAGATTTCAAAGCGTTTCCAATAAATGTTCATTTACACAAATGTTTGGTTGCCTTTAACATTTCCTTAACTTGTTGTTTATTATATATACCTAAGTATTATTTACTTTATAAAGTGGTACAGTATGTCAAGTAGTTATTTTTTAATGCAACAAAAATGCACATAATTTAGTAGAGTTCTTTATGTTTATATTTATGAAAATTCTTTTTTTAAATGTGTATTAAATTTTATTTTTTTAGATTTTATAATAGAAATGACAATATAACTTGTATATAATACAATATGAGAGGTGTTCTATAAATTTTAAATTGATGTTGGTACTTTAGCAATTTTTCAAAAACTCCTATTTCTTGATTTATATTTAAAAAGGGAAAGAATTAATAAAAACTAGTGCATATAATTATTTTTAAGACATAGAGAAACAAATTTGTGTAGTTTTTGTTTGTTAAATCAATTACCTGACATACTGTATAATCATTTTTGGTCGACTGGCTTCTTCATGTAGCGTTTAGCGTACTTCTAACCCAACGGACCTTTTCTGTAGCTAATTCTGTACCATTTAACCGCCTTCAATCACAACAACACACACAAACTATCTCTCTCTGTCTAACCCCAGGTAACTGCTGCTCACTTAAATCCTGCTCTTTTGCGATTAGTTTATAGTTTTAAGTGATTTGTAGTAATTGTATGTTCTTGTCATCTACAGTGAAGCACATTAACAAGCAGTCAAAGCATCGCCAGTCGTTGTACTCCATTGAGTTTGGCAACAGCAGCGACACAATACGACATCGTGGCGATGTGATTGGTGGAGATGCACAGGATCAGGATGGTGGCGAATTGAGTCCCAAACCGATGACACCGCGTCGCGTTAAACGTCGTTCGGTAATGGCACGCGGCTCACATGGCAGACAATCGAGTGGTGGACGCTCTCATCATGGTTCCAGGGATACTCTTCGATCCAAACATAGCTCTGGAGGAGGAGCAGGAGCCGATAGCAGTGGCAGTGGCAGCTATGTGCGAAGCAGCACACGCAGCTCCCGTCGCAAATATCATCAGAATCCGGTCACAAAACTGCTAGATCAACAACAACTGCAACAACAACAACGACAGCAAGAGTATCAACAACCACAACTGGGTTCATTTCATCGCCAGGAGAAACGCTCACTTACCGCCAGCAATTTACAATATTTAAACAATGATATTGTTAAGAATAGCAATAATATTGCCGCGGCACAATTGGAAAGTCTGGGCAAGAGTAACAATCATTATTATCACAGTTATCGCAAGAATATTCCACTTGATCCCATTTATTATAATACAAATGGTCAGGGCATGCTATTGCCACCAAATATGGAGGAGCAGGCATCGCCACCGTTGCCACCACCGCCTGTGGCACACATTGGTGGTGGTGGTCATTACAATGCCAGTTATCAACACTCCAATACACAACTGAACAACGATGATTTGTATAATAATCGACCGCCTTCGGTGCGCTCGAGTTACTCCAATTTTCATGGCTCACGTCCACTTTCCACTGCGAATTACAATGCCAGCGAGAATGTCTTTGCTGGATTGAGTGGTGCCAGTCCACCTCAAGCCCCCTGTACACCACCGCTCTATCAGCAGCATCCACTGCATCACCAGCAACAACTACAACAACAACAACAGCAGCAACCACAATATTTGCCACCTCCTCCTTTGCCGGAACCGGCGCCTGTTTATGTCAGCAGCAGTCAGCAACCTTCCCAAGGTCACATGTCATTCTCCAAACGTACTGCTTCTAGGGAAAGCATTCGCTCCATGGCATTTCTCAACAACGGACCGCCCGCCTACAATCTCAACTATCACACGCCGCCAGACTCGGAGACAACCATGTAAATCGCCATTCTATAGATCTGTCTATAACATATTCAATCATTTACATCTCCGGTGGCAGCATTACAGCACAATCCACCTTTAAATCATGGGATCATTTAAAACTTCAAACAATTAATAATAAAAGTCGCCATCAACGCTAGCCTTAAAAGCTGAATTTGCTTGTGCGGCTTGCTGGCGCCTAGTTCTTATTATAAATTCGCTTGAGATCGATACCAGTGCGACTTGCTGGCGCCCAAAAAATGTAATTAGATAATGTAAACTCGCTAGAAGAGAATAACCCTTTGCACTTAAGTACTTGTGCGCCGCTCTGGCGCCCAAAACAAAACAATGAGAGTACTCGGAGCATCAGGAGCAAAAAGGCTGACCACCGCTAAACTACATTTCAGATCTCTCGACAGTCTATTGGAAACAAACCATATCAACTGGATAGAACTATCTATATATTTATAAATCTGTGCTACAAGCTAGTTATTCAATCATCCAGACTTACGCATCGACCACAATTTATAATTGTTTAATCTATATATTTAATGTATTTCTAAAAAATTAGTTTAAGCATAATCATCTGTCGTTTTACCAAAGTGCCTTTGTATATATTACAAAAAATAAACGATTCTTTTGTATTCGATTAGCACTTGTTTAACTCTCGGTTTTCCTAGAGTATTTTCTTTCAATATGAAAGTTAGACCGATTCATTATAGATATAGACATTTTATAATTCTAAAAGTATGTCAGGAAAATTTAAGAAATTCTTACCATTTTTTTTTGTAATTTCTACAACTAAAAATCCATTATACTATTTCCCTCTTGTTAAAGTGAAGACTGTTTTATTAAATATTCATATGATTATAACAATAAGTAAGGATAAGATTAGATTATACATATATCGTCTTTAAAATCCATACGAATATAGCTATTCCTTACGACACACTGCAACAAAAAAATTACTAGAATTAGAGAAAGAAAATCATAAAAAAAAACAACATAAAATGCTACTTACATTCATCTGCATCCCAGCCGGGTTCAATATCCAGCTGCATATTACGTTCCTTTAACCAGGTAAAGAGAGGTGCAAAGTATTCCAAAACTCCACGTCCACTCAGCTTGCGTTCTCCCGTTGCAATCTGCATAATATCGCGCCAATGTCTTGTGGCGCCCAGCTCCATCATTTCACTAGATCAACACACTCTAGTTAATAGATTCCTTAAGATTTCAACTCTACTAACCGTATCAAATTTCCGGCTTCCGTGCTGTTGTTGAAATCGCAATTGTGCAGGGGATACATGGAATCCCCCGGTTTGTACTGACCGCTCGCCAGGCAAAAGGATCGATAGAATTGAAAGCCCAGAATTTCCGAAATGAATTTCCTATGTTATGACATCAAAATAAATAGGTAGACCATGAGCATGAAAAATATCAAATTTTCTAGATGATACAAACTTAAATGCAGAGTCAATTTAGAGGCCAAATCATGATTAAAACGACATTTCACTTGAAAATCTGTTAATTTTTGATGAAGTTATGAGAGATTAAAGTTTTTGAAAAAATGTCAAGGGGTATGGAATATTGGATGATAGATGGCTTAGAGTCGAAAATATATCAAAATTTCTAGATGATAAAAATTTAAATGCAGAATGAATTTAGAGGCTAAATCATGAACAAAATGACATTCCGTTTGAAAATCGGTTAATTTTTGATGAAGTTATGAGAGATCAAAGTTTTTGAAAAAATGTTAAGGGGTAAGTATGGAAAATTGGATGATAGATGGCTTAGAATCGAAAATATATCAAAATTTCTAGATGATAAAAATTTAAATGCAGAATCAATTTAGAGGCCAAATCATGATCAAAATGACATTCCGTTTGAAAATCGGTTAATTTTTGTTGAAGTTATGAGAGATCAAAGTTTTTGAAAAAAATGACATTCCGCTTTAAAATCGGTAAATTTTTAATTAAGTTATGAGTGATCAAAGTTGTTGTTAAAATGTACTTTTGAGACTGAATTACTTTTTCTGTTACACAAAACCGACCTGGTATTGGAAGTATCTGGATTCATGCCGCGATAGAATTTGTAGTCCATGTCAAAGTCTTTTTCGGAACGCCAAATGGGCGGCTGCACTCCGGCGTATTTGTCCTGCAATTTCCAATAGGCGCAATTGTATTCATTCACCCCAATCCTGCCATCCATGACATCCACCAGGAACTTATCGTTGATGAAATATTGTGGAACAGCCAGCAATGTGTGAACTCCCATGCGAAGTAATCGATTAAGGGATTGTCCCTCGGTGAGACTGCCGTTGAGCAAAATGTGTAATACGTGCAGATGTCGAGCCGTTCCCGAGGCCAACACAGCCGTCTCGCCCAAGGCGCTGCCAAATCCCGGACAGGGTTCAGTGTCCAGCCCAAATGGCAGCTCCTTCTTATAGATATTGTACTGCAATTCAGCCATTGTGCCATGGATCTGCATCATCTTCTTATAGTCCAGTTTGGGGCAATAACGCAGTGCCACCTCTGGTGGAAAGTAATAAACCTGCGACTTGCAGTCCGGACCACCTTCTTCATCATTCATGCGTCGTGAATAGCGTTCATAGAAACCGCTGCCAAGTGGGATTTTAAAATGGAATTTTAAATTGTAATATCTTTTCTTTAAATACTTTTTTGTTGAAAACTATAACACTTACTCGGTCATTTTATTAAGTCCCAAGTTCTCAAAGAACTCGGCGGCTTTTTTATTAATCTTCACTGGGGTAACAAGCACCTCCTCTAGACGATGATGCACCGAAGGCAATTGATCCTTGGGAAAGGGCGATGGAAAGATCTGATGCGGATACCAGGCCTGCGATAGCATCTGATCCAACACTGGTGCCGAAATGGCGCCATCTTCCTTGAAATCGGCCTTGGGATAAGCCAGGATAGCTGAGTGCCTTAAATAGGCGTGCAATTCCCGATATAGCGGCATTATCTCCCAGATAACTTAAAGAGAAAGATATATATAATTTTAATATAAAATTATTTAACTTTTTTCTATCTATGTATATAAAACTGTTTGTCCTGACTGACTGATCATTGTGCAGCTTAAACCGTAAGACCTAGAAGGCTGAAATTTTGACTCAAAATAGCAATATTTATATTGATTCTCACCCGACTCCATCTCGGCCTGAAAGTTCTCCGTGTCATAGTAGAGATACCAGGTGCGTGAGGGCGTCACATGTCCATTGTAAGTAGCCGCAATTCTCAGCAATCGCACATAGTCAATGAATGTGGATCTTGCCGTATCCTTGTCATTGATGGCACTGCGCCAACTGTACCAGTTAAAGGACAGATCCTCATATCGTTTGGTTCGCATATTCTGATTGTACAGCTGTGGATACATAGCCATGGGTCGCCGAGCCGAGCAATCCTCATGAGTACAGACCAGAGAGCCGCTTATAAAGTTCTGCATGGCTCTTAATAAGTCCTTGGATTGCTCATAATTCTCCGGTCGCAATCCCTGCAGCTGCAACTTGGCCAGACGTTGCACACGACGTCGCAGCTTCGGATCTCGCAGCTGCTCAACGGGCACAACACTCAAATTGGCAGCCAGCTCATAAGCTAATCTATAGGTTTCCATTTCCACCTCCTGTTTGCTGGGCGCCTGTCCTCCCAGCGGAGATTTTCCCTTTGAAGTCAATTGCAGAAAAATGCGCTTGCGCATTTCCCAAATTGAATGCATTCGCTGTGTGGCCACATCAAGTATACGCAGCGTGGACTCTTCATAATTAATGGTGTGATTGGAATTGGAATTGCAGCTTACTCCGCTCACGATAAGCATAAGCAACAACAAACAACGCCACAACATGGCCAGGATATTTGTTAATATGTCGAGCGGGTTTCCGTTGAAGAATTGTGCTGAGTGATAACACCTAAAAGGGCTTATCGCCTATTCCAAAATGCGTTTTATTTTCTGATTTTAACTTTTTTTGCGTCTTTCAACCGCCAGCTGTGATCGCTTCAAGTTCTCGAAGCGCATTAAAATTCCAGATTAAATGTGCTCTTCTCTAGCGACTTTTGCTCATAAATGCGAGGGTGGTTAAAGCAGTTAATTTTAGTAAATTTACCTAAACAGTCAACAGCAAAAATTATTATTGGTAGAATAAAAAAAAATTAGTTTTTTTAAACACAATTTTAAATTATATTTGCAAATATTTACAAATACTACATTTTAAATTCACATCTTACAAAGAAATATTTGAATCTTAGTCCTAAAAAAAAATTGTACAAATATAAGAATAAATTTCAAAAAAAATGTTATGATATTAAAAATGTTTTACATATTAAGACCTTTATTTTCTTTATAAAAAATTGACAAGAATTTTGATTTTATTTCTATTTGTAATAACTTTATTTAGTTTTCGAAAAAATTATTGGGAAGCGAGAATTTATTAAACAACCCACGTGCTCATATTTATGTAGACTGTGTATATTTAAATAACAGATTCTTTGAGTTTACTCAACTTATGGTACCACCCCCGTTTTGAGCTGCGATTTATCAGTTTTAGTTTCTTATCAGTTTCGCAATGAGAAAGAAACTCGAGAGATATTCGAATCTCGTGTTCGGGTTGATCTCAAAACTTTGTTTATAAATTAAATATAGTTATTTATAATTAATAAATGTATTACATTTGCTGATCCCCGAGTAGCCGAGGACGTAAGTGTTGTGCTTTAAAGTCGCACACATTACGCATACGCCATGTGGATATTACGTATACGACAAGCGATAAACTTTGCTACTCGATTGCAACAGTAATGAGACAGGCATCTTGAGGCAGCTTCAATGCTTTTGTTCGTGAGTGGCCCATATTTGGGCTTAATAATTTTGACATTTTTAGACAGCAGCCTGCGGTGCAGCAGCAGCAGTGGAAGTGGAAGTGGCAGCAATAAAGAAGCAGCAGCATAAAATAGTGGGAAATTTCACAAAATGCCCCACAGCGCATTTGTTTATGCCGGCAGGAGAGCAAGTGTGCCAAATGTAACAAAATACAGAAGTGCTTCAAATCCTTTCAACTCGAATAAATTCAAATTATAAATTTTATTAAATAGTGCTCATACTTACAAATTGAAATGTAATTTTCTAGTGATTTTTTTTAAAACAAATTATTTTAAAACTAACAAATATTAAGAGTAAATGGCAAAGCGAACTTTTAAAAAAAAAATTCATTTAAAAAAACTATAAACCATTACAAAAAAACCATAAATTTAATATTCAAATTACAAAACTCAGCGAAAAAAATTAAATGCTTTCTAGTTTTATTTTTCTTATTTTTATTCCCAAATTTTCGTAAACTAACGGAATCTAAATTGTTAACTAATTCAAGCTTAAACTAATAAAAAGAACCACTGTGCAATGGCAATGACGAGACGAGACGAGCGTCTTGTGTGTGTGAGTGTGTGTGTGAGTGTGTGTGAGTGTGTGTGTGTGTTGGCCTGCGGTCGTTGCTTTTGACATTTTGGCCAAAACAGAACACGCTGCGACACGCACATGGCACACGGCAATTTGGCAGCTCGGCAAAGAGGCGAAGAGAGCGAGAGAGCTTGCGAGAGAGCAAAAGGACTATGGAGAGCGTATGTCCTGGCATCGTGTGCGCCTTAAATAGGGGGAAATTTACTTTGGTTGTCTGCAGATTACGTCAAACGACCAACGGACAAGCCCGTTAGCTGCGCTCGCGAGTCTCGACTAGGAGAATCGGGACTCGGAACTCGTCAGTCAGTCACCAACGAACCTTAGAATCGAGCAGTCGCCTAAAAAATGCAATGCACGCGTCCGTAGAGCGAGACACAAATACAAAAGAACAAAAAACCAAAAAAAAAAATTCAAATCAAAATAATAAAGAAAAAGCTACTAAAAACAAATAAATAAAACAAGCAAGAAATACACTGACACAAAAAAAACACACACACATACATTAACAGCGCGGCAACAACAAAAGTAACTGACACACACAGACACAGATTGAGAGGCTTACATACACACACACACACAGAGTCTGAGATTTACAAGTGCAAGCGAAAAAGTCAAAAATAGAGTGAAATGTGCATATCGTTGTTGTTGTAACGGAAACTAACCTACATTTTCGCGCTCTTTCGCACGCACGCAAGCCACACACACAACATACATATGCAAAGTAAAACTCTCACACACTTATAAGCAACTGTGACGCCTGTTCTCGTGTTCTCTCTCTCTCTCGCGCTTTGCTTAACGCGCTCTCTCGCGCCGCGCGCGCTCTCTTCCCTCTCAGCGCTCGAAAGGCTCAACAGTAAATTGTAATAACACTTCTTAGCTTAAGGTGTGTGCGTGCGTGCGCGTTGTTGTTGTTGCTGCTGCTGCTGTGTGTGCGTGCGTATGTATGTGTGTCAAACAATGTGCGTGCCAGCGCTTTTTTTTCGCCATTGCCTTTGCCTGCGTCGCTGCCCACTGCCCGCTGCCAGCGTCGCTGCTTGCGTTGCGAGCATTGTTGCATAGAGTCGCGACTAAAATAAAAATGTAATTAATGTTAAATGTGTGCACACACACAAACACACTCACACAAATACATGCATATATAAATATAATAAGTACACAGAAAGCCACAAACTAAAACAAAAGTAACAACAACAACAACACCTACAGCTACAACTACAGCAATAATAATAACAACAAAAGTGTGACCAGCTGCCAACAAAATTGAAGTAGCCGCAGCGCAAAGCGCGAGCGAAAGAGAAAGCAAGCTTACAAAATATGAAAAAAAAGTGAAGTGCTAAAGGAAATAGAAACAAGTTTCGAAATGCGAAATTCGAATTCGAATGCAATGTGAATGCGAAAGCGAAGTTAAAAATAGTAACTAGTGCAAATTAAAATGTAAATACACACAAACACACACACACATGCAAAGACAAGTGCAGCTGCACAGTTAGTCGAGTATTTTTTTTTTGACTAAAAAATTGTTTTGGCTTTTAATTTATATGTTCAATTAAAAAATTCTTAAGCATAAAATTAAATCAAATTTTAAGATTTATAATTTTAAATAAATAATCTGCTTTGTCAAAATAAAAACTTGACGCACTGTATGTATACATATGCTGCGGTTACATAAAGCAATATCAAAACCAACGAAAAACAACAACCATAACTGCAGTAATTGCAACAAAAATGCAATTAGCAATATTTAAAGGTAAATCATTAAACATATCAATTAAGTAGTACAGCTAAAATGACTACTAGGTGGGGGGGGGGGAGACTGTAGGGTATAGCGCTGGCAGGGGGTGGTGTACAGTGGGGTGGCTTGCTTGCCACACTGCGGTTGCGGCTTGTGGTGAACATTTGCCCCATAAATTAGCGCTTGATGTGCACTTAACTAGCGCACAGTTCGTGCAAGAGTCCAAAATAAAAATAAAAACAAGTAATACAACTTTAAGACAAGTCTTGCACTAAAAGATACCCTTTAGCTAAATAAACGACAACTGCAAAAAAATATTGCATACTTCTAAGCGCTTCACTTTAATATCTTGTTTTCCCTCTATGGCAAAGTTATTGAAAAACTAAATACTAGTCTAATAGAATCGAAGCTAAAAACAAGTTAGTAGGTAAGTTCGATTAAAAGACACCGTTTACTCAATATTTATTGCATACATTTTAGAGCTTCTTGTACATCTCTTGTTTCACTGGGCAGTTTTAAAAAATGTTGCATACATTTGTGAGCATTTACTTAAGAAACTCTTAAATTTTTGTTCTTTATTGCTGTGATATTTGAAATACAATATAGCAAGCTCCTTTTGATGTGTGCCCAATTTAAGATACTCATTGATAAAAAAATATATTTATTAACTATTTAGTATCTATGAATGTCTAAACAATATAACCACAAACTGTTTCTATTTTTAATGTCTGTTTTTTTTTAAATATTTATTTATTTTCCAATTTAATTAAAATATATTTAATATTAATTAATCTAATAGTTTTTTTTTTAATTCAAAAAATTAGGGAGATTAATTTTGATATTTTGTCAGAAGAATTACTTGACACACTGTATATACTTTAAAGGGTTTCCATGTTATATACATCCCAGCAAATACGACATACCCTTTTTCACTACGATTAAGGGGTGTACAAAAAAAGTAAAGCATAGCTTAAGGCGCAGGCCAGCTTCCGCTTCGTTTTATGGTGGAGTCAACTTTAAAGCCCCCTTCTTCTGCTTCCGTCCTCCTTTGGGGCAGCAATCTCCCGGAGGTCACGCCCAAATTGTGGCTGTAGAACGTAACTTCCTGCCCCAGTCCATAAAAATTTGTTAGCCAACACTGTTAATGCCAGGTTGCTCTTATTGTTGTAATAAAAATATTTTGACGATTTGTGTGCTTAGCAAAAAATGTGTAGAGGCGGGGGAAGATGGAAATGGAGGGGTAGGAGGCAGGAGATGGGGTGGGTGATGCCACAGGGGTTCTGCTAACTGATTTGTTTTGCTGCTTGGCCATTTTCTTATCGGCAAACACATACAGAGAGTAAAACATACAGTGTATAAAGCAATTATTTTGTTAGAGAAAAAATCAGATATTATTTTTGGCAAAATTACAATTTCTCGAACTTTTTTTTCATATTTTATGACAGTTTCTTATGGTTTATACTCTTATCGGTAAGCATACACGGAGAGAAATGTATACAGTATGTCAAATAAATATTTCGACTAAGAATAAAATGTATGTATTTGCTGTTTTTATTTTTAAAAACCGGAGGATGTAATAAATCTCGTTATATTAACTATAAAACATTAAAGTTAATAAAATAAATAAGAAAAGAAGAAAATAATTATTTTTCAATGACATAATTAAGTAGGACCTATATTTTTCTCAAGCAATTACTGTGACGAGGTACAAATTTTTCGTCTTTTTTATACCTATTTTTAAAAATAGTCTTATTTCTTACGCTTGCTCCAAGAACCACAACTATAATAAAATGTGTTGCAAAGATATGTAACCAAGAACAGACTTGTTTTGTAAAATTAGGTTTCACTTGCTTTGTCAAAAGAATTACTTGACATACTGTACATAAATATCTTTCTCTAAGGCCGGCCGCCTTTATGACTGCATTGTTGCCTTAGCGCAGCTGCCATATCTTTCTTTCCTTTTCTCTCTCTCTCTCCCTCTCTCTTTCTGTCTTTATCTCTGTCTCTCTGTCTTCAATGACAGTGTGACTTCCGACAGAAGGAAGAGCCGCACCTGTCTGCACTATGAAGAAGCGAAGGCAAAACTTGATATTGAATATTTTATGGCACTTCATCTAACGCTTTTCCATTTCGCATTTCGCCAACGTCAGCGGTGTCAAGAAGTTTTGTAAAACACAACAGGAAGCAGGCCTACCTACAACAACAACAACAACAACAGCATCAGCAAGTAGATGAAATAACTAGTAGCAAAGTCTACAGACGAGCTAACTCGACTCTAAGAGACCCTGTACTTATTCAGTAAATATAAAAATTACTTAAACAAATACTTCTGATCCCAGGAAAACGAACTCAAAAATAAAAAGCTTAAAAATAGACTTTCAAGATTTTGAGATATCTTCTTTATCAAATTTGTTGAAAAAAAAGAATAGCACCACTTTGTCGTATCGAACAAAAAACATATTATTGGGGCTGCGAATTTTTAAAAATAGTTGTGTAATCTCTTGTATAGTTATTCTAATATATGAAAAATGAGTGTCCTAAACCTTAGCGACTGTGCTGCAAAAAGATCAGTCAGTCAGTCAGGACAAACAGTTTTACAGACATGGTAAACTTAATAGACCCTTTGTACGATTTAAGTACAGGGTCTAACGACAAGTCACACACAAAAGCTCTGAGCAGAAAAGTGAGCAGCATCATCCGAGCGTGGCCTCCTTCTGTTTGCCTTTTACTGTGCGCCATTTATCAATTCTCTTAACTTGCTTCTATCTGTGTGTGTGTGTGTGTGTGTGATGCCATAATGTTAATTAACTTTATCTTTGTAAAGCTTTAAGTCTTAAAGCGTGTGCACACTTTCCGGTTCTGTCGTTGTCGTGTTTATCTTTTCCGTTACTCGCATTACGTAGGTATGTTACGTAAACGTAATGCGAACGTATTACGTGCACGCATAAGCCGTGTAGGTGTCTTAAGCTCCGCATTAGCGCCTGACAATTTCCGTTTAATGACAGCGTCAATTGAGTGGGCCACATACAGTATATCAAGTAATTCTTTTGACAATAACGCAAAAGAATCTTTTCTTTGTTTTGTTTTCTTCTTACTTTGGTTCTTGAAACAAACTAAGAAGATTTCTAGGATTCTATACAAAATTTCTGTTGAATATAACATGAAATAATATAAGAAAGTTTTCTGGTAATTAACATATAACTTTATCAGTATTGAAGTGTTTTCTTTTAACATTTGTTAAAATCATACTCTCCATTTTAGAAAATTTACTTCAAATATGCAAATAAGTAGTAAAACTTCATTTGTGGAAATGTCCAGTCCGTATGTTTAAATATTAATTCATGTGCAAACTGTTGAAATAACTTCAAAATGTTTCCGTAAGAAAACTTAACAAGGTGTAAATTTTTAATATTGTTAAAATTACCGTACAAAGTTATTCAAGAAAGTGTTTTGACAAAATAAAAATACACATACAGTATAATAAGTGCACATACAGCATAATACAAATTCTCTTACAATTCTTGATTATGGTTCAACCCAGGTGAAATAATTTTCTGTTTTTTAAAGAACCAAAGACAAAATTGAAATCAGAATTTAAAAAAGAGTACATAAAAGTAATTATTTGTTGACAGTTGTGATTTTAATTTTTTTAATTAAGAAATACTAATTATTTAAAATTAGAAGTTTTGAATTTGAAATTTATAATAATTAAAATTAATACATTTTTTTAAACCGGCAAGTTAAAATTAATTTGAATACTAGTCTAAATGAATATTCAGGTCAAAGCACTTACTAGACATACTGTAAGAGAGTTGCAGCACACACACATACTCAAAGCATAGTAAATGAAGACCAAACTAATAAGCTTCCCTTTATATCTTTTCTACTCTTTCCCTTTCTTGCCATTTACAGTAATCAGCCACAAAGCACACAATGTAAAGCAGCAATAATCATCGCAACGTAACGCAAGGCAAGGGAACGAAACGAAACGAGACGGAACGAAAAAGAAACGAGACGCAGCGTAACGTAACAAAGCAAAAGCAAAGGCAAAAGCTCATCATTTCCATTATTGGAAACTGTCGTACTCATCAGTTTTGCATAGCTACACACACACACACACGCACAAACTAATGTACATTTATATACATACACATACATAATAGAGAGAGCAGCGTGGAGCATCATGAAAGCGACAAACGTGATAAGCACAAATGCAACAACAACAAAAATAAGAAAAACGACAACAACAACAGCAACAAATGAGCAAAAAGAGCACTGAGCAATGTTAACAAAGGCGACAATATTCAATGATCCCAATGTGTGTGTGTGCGTGAAGAGAACAACGCTTAAGCTTTAAGCAGCAGCACAATTGTGTGTGTGTGTGTGTGAACGAGACAAACAGAACAAGCGAGAGAGCCAGCGTTATTGAGTGAGAGAGCGACATGCAGCTGCGATAAGAGCAACAACTACAACCACAAGAACAACCACAACAACAACTCAAGCAGATAAACAAGGACAATCAGTCAAAATGAGTGATGATCAAACGTTAGCAGAGCAGAATGAAGCGAATAAAGGTGAGTGCAGGGGCGTCTCAAAAGGGGACGCTAAAAGGGGTCGCCAAGACAATTGGGTCGCTTAGGGTATGTACATTGGGGTGCAACGATTTGTACGAATTTTCGTCATAAAATAAATGCAAAAGAATTGCTTCCTGCTTTATTCCAAATTTTCAAAAAGATGAATCGCTGGAAAGTCTTTCAATTGTATTGTATTGTACTTAATTATTGTTATTGTAATTTATCACCTTTACACTGTGCTGTAAATTTGTGTTATTATTGTTGTATTTAAATAATATGTTGTTTTAAAAATTAATTGGTTATTTTTAAATATTTGGGAAGGGGTGCAAAAGTTGTTGCCCCTGTAAAACTTTTTGCTGGCCCGCCACTGAATAAGCGCAGAGAGTGGGAGAGTGAGAGAAAGAGAAAGATTATAGTGTTGTAAAGACTAAATGAGCTGTGCAATCTAAGAGTTAGATAGTTTCTCTTCCTTCTCTTTCACCTCTAATATGAATGAATCTTTCTGCTGGCATAAATAAGAGTAGTTATATAGATTGGTAGGTAAGGTGGCATCGAATCTGCGCATGCATATGAAATTAGCCAGCAAGTTGGATGCTTCTGACACTTGGCCCAAAGGCAACACAAATAACACAACAACATAACACAAACAAGGCACGCAAACATAAGGCCAAGAATTTTGGCCCGACTGACTACTGCTCGTATTTACCGTTAGCCCGCTGCTTGTGCGTGCTTCAATTCGGGACTGGGATTGAGTTTTGGGATTGGAATTGAAATTGAGATTGGAATTGGAATTGTGCTCAAGCTCTTTGGTTCATCAGCATAATTAAATAGCATTGCTCAATAAAATTTGACTCGAAATCGCACACAGATACACACACACACACGCAGACTGAATGAGATACAGATACAGATAAAGATACGGCTACAGTTAATCGTTAAGGCTGCTTCACAGTGTTGCCAATTTAGCCTTTTATCTGAAAGTAGGCAAAAAATGAACAGTAAGAATGAAAAATTGGGTTTTCCAATTTTGATGCAGAATGAAAATAGAGACTAATTAATGATAAAATTGACAATCCCGAAAGAAATCGGTTAAGATTTGACAAAGTTATGACATTTTGAAGTTTTTGGAAATGTGTCAAGGGAAGAGTATGGATAAAATTGACATGAAAGGAAGAAAAAATTGGGTTTTCCAATTTTAATGCAGAATGAAAATAGAGACTAAATAATGATAAAATTGACAATCCGGAAAGAAATCGGTTAAGATTTGACAAAGTTATGACATTTTGAAGTTTATCGAAATGTGTCAAGGGAGAAGTAATGAAATAATAGACAGTTAAAGAAAGAAAAATTAGGTCGTGTTTATTAAATATTTGTTTTTTTATCACTTATTTCTTTGTCTAAATGATTACTTCTTATGAAAAGAAAGATTTTTTATATTTTTCATCCTAATTTTAGCTATTTTTTTTCATTTGTTCCTGTTCGGTTTCTGTTCCTTTGCTCTGTTTTTGTGTTGAACTTGGCATCTCTGATGCTTTTAGAAGATGCTCAGGGGTAATTTAAATAAATGATTAACTAAAAATGCAATCGCTTTGGGAGCCTCAGTCTCTGTTAATGACTGGCCATAAGTTACGCAACCGTTCGACTAAACGCATTCTAAATGTAGAGAGAGGAGAAGAGTAGAGAAGAGAGAGCTGGGGAGAGAGAGTAGAGAAGAGAGGAAGGTTCACTTGAGGGGCACACACACACACACACACACACACACACAGGACAATTAACAGTTGGTCCAATTCAGTTTTCAGCTTTCAGTTTTTAGCTTTCAGTTGCAGCTGTGGATTGGTAACAATGCACAAAGGCCAAAAGCGAAGCACCAAGGGAGGGGTTCCACAAGGGTAATGGTGGATACAGGGGGATAGGGATTGCAGGGGTAGGGGGGTTGCAAATATGGAAACGGAAACGGAAACTAATTAAATATGTAGAGCAAACTATTTTTTTATGCGTTTTAACTGCAGTTGCAGTTTACCTTGGACTGCATTCTATTTTTTATTTCCTTTGTATTTTATGCAATTTTTTTATTGCATCTTTATGTAGCCCAGTAATCAAAAAAGAGTCAGGGTTTTGGTTTTGTGAAAATGCCTGTCCGTTCTAAAAAACACCAAAAATTCAGGAAATTCATCGGATAATAAATAGACCATAATAAATTATAATATATTAAATTAAATAAATAGTTTAATTAAACTTTCCTTCTTTTTTTCTATTATTTAATCTTATTTATTATTTTTAAAATAACAATACTAATAACAAAATTTAAATATAGATTTTTTGTAAATATTTTCTTTTTGACTACGATTATTTTCTTAAAATTCTAAATATTAACGATTTTATTTACAAAATTTATTTCCACAGGAATTCGCTGATAATCGATTCGATACTTCAGTGTAATTTTATTCTTATTCTTATTTTTATTCGTTTTCTTTTTACTTAATTTTTTACTTAAGTTTTTTTTTTTAAATTTGTATTTAATTTATGGAGATTGCATCGCAGCCCTTTGAAGTTTCAGGTACTGAGCATTTACAAGTCGATCAGCTAGACTGTAAAGTTCTTATTTGTATATTTCTTTTTCTGTTTTACTTTACAAGTGAATTTACTTTTGGCCAGGAAACGAGGCCCAAAGAAGGAAAGAAAGTACAGAAAGTGCAGCTCTATAATGTCTGTCTATCTGTCCGGCTGTCTATCCGTCTGTCTGGCAATTATGCCATACAATTTGCAGACAGTTCCCATTCCGAATCCAATTCCATTCCCAGTCACCATTGAACTTGTGCAAAGGTCTGCACAGCTGCAGCTTGCAACTTGCAACCTGCAACCTGCAACTTGCAACTGGTTTTTCTTTTACTTCATTTTTTTATTGTGACTTTTGGAAAAGCCAAGTTTCGCAATATTGTGAAAATAAGTGTGTATTTGTGTCTTTTGTGCAATTTCCTTTTGTTGCAGGCGCTTTTGAGAATCATTTTGCTTCCGCATCAAGATTTGTCTCGCATCTGCCGAAGATGTTGCAAGCCGGTTTCTCCCCAACTATATACAGTCACGCTAGCAAGTGTTTTGACAATATCAAAATTCACCTATATTTATTTTTTAAAATATATATATCTACAAATATAAATAAATAATCAAAAATAGAAAAATCGTTTAATATGATATGCAAATTTTTGATTGTGTTAAAACACTTTCTTGGCTAGCTGTAAATATTTTTTTTTGTTAATTCATTTTTTTGTCTGGGCTTTTGGGGGAGCATTATGCAATATGGGGAAGATGTGCGTCGCGTTGCATTTCATGTTAATGTGCGACAACCGGTTGATCATCATTGTGGCCAGCCCTCTTTCCCAGCTGCCCCTGCTTTCCCTCTCTCTCTCTCCCGCCCTGTGTCTGTCTCTTACAGCATCTAGCTCTCTTTCTCTTTGTTGAATCTTCTCTCTCATAGTTGGAAGTCATAGCTGTTGCCATTGCCCGTTAATCTTCATCAAAAGTTACACACGAACTTGATTTCCACTTGATAGTTAATGACTTTTCAAGGCACGAAATATATATTTACTTGTATTTCTATAGTGTTTATAAATAGCAGTATATGAAATGCATTTCGTATATTTTACCTAATCATCGTTACTATCCACACAATGATTATTATATTCCGGGTATTACAACTCTCAAGTCACGTTTGTAACGTATCGAAAAAAGGCTTTCTTCAAATTACTTTCATTAATATTTATTTATATAAATCCAATACCAGAAATCTGTCGCAAAAAGTTGTGGAAATTGAACACAGCTTAAGTATTAATTATTTCTATTTAACTTTTAATTTTTTGTATAAAACAATGGCATTAAATATCAAATTAATAAATGCCAAAGAAAATAAGGTGTTAGAAAAATGTATATCATAAAAAGTAATGCAATAATAGAATAGACAATAGACTTAATATATTTGTTTAGCAAAGTCTTCTATTTCTATAGTTTATACACTCAAGATAATAAACAAAAATTTTAAGAGAACAATTGCTTCAACAAAATCTTTTTAATAAATAACAAAAAAGGAACCAAATTTTTAATTGTATTTCTCGCATTGATTTATTGCTTTAGATATTCCATTATTAATATTTCATTGTTTTCTTTTCAACTTAATTTTATAAGCAAGGGTTTTTTCTATCACATTGTTATCTTAAAAGTAAGAGCATTTGAGCTGCGGTGTGTTAATAAATCGCTCTCATATCTTGTTTTATTTGTAACGGCTGCCCTCGTTGTTGTTGTTGTTTGTTTGTTGTTGTTTATTTGTTGTTGTTGTCGTTACTTAAATAGTGTTTATGTAAGCAACTTATGCTTTGTATCTGCATTGTTTAAGTTGGTTGCTTTGTTTACATTTTGTATCTAAAACACAAAAATGTTGTATATTAATTAATTTGGCAAGAGAGATGAAATTGGAATTGGAATTTTAAATTTGAATCTGAATCTGATCGCTTGACTTACACAACACACACAGAGAGAGAGAGAGAGAGAAAGAGAGAGACAAGAGAAATTGTAATCAACTGATTTGCATTCTGGCAAGCATGTAAAAACAGCTATAGATGCAGATACAGATACACTTACAGATGCAGATACATTTACGTTGGTAATGTTGGCTTAAACCGAAGAACAGTTAATGAAAAGTGCTAATGAAAACCCGCATATCCAATGCAAATGGTTAATCAACAATGAAAGCAAAACAATGGACATGCCCAGTTACAGGTACATTTACAGCGACAGCTACAGATACAGATACATCTGCAGATGGATGGCCGAAGACAGATGCGGGCGCTGGCCATGACCTCGTCTCCCTCTCACTCTCTATCTCTCTCGCTCTCTCTCTCTCTCTTTCTCTGATGTAAGAATCACACAAAAATGAGTGGCAAAAATCAGCAGCAACAACAACAAGTTCACAAATGTTGCAACCAGAGCATGACATGATTTTTTGTTGATGATGATGCCCCACAGTGGCACAGCACTTGCTACTTGCCAGCTTTAACCCTAAACAATTGCCAACAAAAATATATAAGTAGAAAAACACATTTACCAACAAAAATAACATACACAACATTTCAATTAAAAGTTTAGTTTTAAATTCTTAAACAAATTTATTTTTATTTTTTTAGCTATAAATTTTAAATTGATTGGTTGATTTAACAAATAAAATAATTAAACATATTTTTAATTCTGACTCAAATATATTTTTAAAAACTTCCCTTTTATAATTACTTCTTGAATTTGGCACACTGAAAGTTATTCTAGAATTCTTTTCTAAGCAGACAAGATATTTTAGATAATACTACAATATGTAAATCAAAATAATGGCGAATTCTTGCCCCAATTTTGACACACTTGCAGGTCGAATTTTTCAAAACGTTGTCAATGAAATTGTCATAACTTTGCTGTCCCAATATTTTAATATTTATTTTACATGAGTGAGTGAATGTACAGGATGTATTTTAAATAATACTACAATTTGATCTATTTTATTTTTAGTTAGTACTATAATTGATATCCATCAAATAGCTGCAAGCAAAAAATAAAGCTTTGGCAATAGCTTAAACTCATTTACGACGATAACACGATACTTTGAATGAGATTTAACTTGTATTTAATTTGAGTAAAGAAATGCAATTAAATTTGCCACAAATTCAATCAATTTATACCAAATTGCAACATTCAAACATGTGGCATGTTGATGGATTAATTGCATAGAGACACTTTGTGTAATGTCGTTAATGGGTTAACAACAATAACGAGTACTCGTAATACCCGACAAACCCGAAGAGCGAGCGAGGCAAAAAGGGTTTTTGGCCAATAAACCAAAGGCAAAACAAGGCAAGGCAAAATCATGGTTAAAGTCTAAATCGTTGGCATCCCATCGGGCCAAGTTATGCAAGTGCTTGTTGACGATGTTGTTGACGATGTTTATTGTTGTATAAGGCTCACGGGTAGCAACAACAACAATAACAACAACAACAGCACGAGCAACAACAACAAAGATTAAGTGGCAAAAGGAATTGCCAATAGGAAGTTCATATCAACAGCAATATTACCATAAGCATAAACGTAAACACAATCAAAATAACGGTTAACAGTCTAACCAGTATTGGGCTGACAACAACAATGTAATAAAAATCCGAAAAATATAAACATTTTATCTACAGCAAAGTCCGACAATTTTATACCCTTGCAAATATTAGTAATATAGTAGGGTAAACATCTCCACAGATAAAAGTCAAACACAACTTCAAACTGTCATAACTTTGTCAAAAATTAACCGATTTTCAAGCGGAATGTCATTTTGTTCATTATTTGGCCTATAAATTGATTTTGCATTCAAATTTTTATTATCTAGAAAATTTGATTAAAATCGAAAAAATATCAAATTTTCCATACTAACCCCTTGACATTTTTTCAAAAACTTTGATCTCTCATAACTTCATCAAAAATCGACCGATTTTGAAGCGGAATGTCATTTTGTTCATTATTTTGCATTCAAATTTTGTGCAATATTTTTAATATTTTCAATTTGATATTTTCATGTTAACTTTACTTGGGTTTTTATTAGAGTAAATTGATTCTTGTGGTATGTCATGCTCTTTTTAAATACGTTTCATTATTCATGACAGAATCAAAATACCCTCTGCAAGTTTATTTTAAGGAGAAAGGCAGGGAGGAGGGAGAGAGAAAGGGAATGAGGTGCGGCCCAGGGCAACTTGATCAACTTGCATATTAATTTGATTTTCGATTGAAAATATTTGAAAATTTAAGCTAAAAACGTTGCCACCAAAATTGAGGCAGCCCAGCAGCAATGACAACAACAACAACAACAACATAAACAACAACAATTTGTCCAACGGCAGACGATGAAAGTGGAGCAGACATAGAGACGGAAGCGTTGTTGTTGTTGCTGCTGCTGCTGCTGCTGTTGTGAAGAGATTTCGATCTTGAGTTGGTAACAAGTTGATGGCCCGGTTTTTGGTTTTTGGCAAAAAGGGCGCTCGCTCTCTCGTCTAAAAGGTCAACAGTCGCTGCGAAAGGGGCGGGCAGAGAAAGAGAGAGAGATAGATAGATAGAGAGAGAAAGAAAGAGTCAGTGTTGCCAGTTTGATTATAAATAAGTACGGGGTCTAAAAAAGATGCTAGAAATAGCTTAATACGACTTTGGAACCACAAAACATTAATAATATTTGGGAAAATATTAAATTTCCCAATGTTAGCTAAAACATTGTATAATTTAAAAGTCTTTTTTAAAGATTATCGTAATTATAACAAAAGTTTACAAATATTTTTTTCATTCTGTAAGTTTATATATAATTTGAAATATTAAACCTACATCTAAAATTTTATATGAAAGAAGCATTAAAGTTTTAATTTTTCAGGAAGTACAAGCAACTAGCAAAATGTCAAGTAAGAGGTCTTGAAAGAAATTTGTAATAAAATAATTAAAAAATAACAAAGCTACCAAATAAAAATAAATAACGAGAAATTAGATCAAAAATACTAATATAAAAAAATATTATGTATTTTAGAAATGAAAATAAGAGCTAAAATTTTTTTTCAATAATAAAAAAATAAAAAAAAATTTGATCTTGTTTTTAGTATATCTTATTAAATAATATTTTTATTAAAATAATGTTGAGCATTGTACAAGCCAATCGGCTCCTGCTTTGTTAGCTATTTTATAGCTAAACTAGCAACACTGCAGAGCGGCGTAATGAAATCGAAAACAGTAAACTGAAAATCGAAACTGAAAACTGAAACAATGTGGCCTTCAAAGAGACTTGAACTTTCAGAGAAGATTTGCAGAGAGAGTGAGAGAGAGAGAGTGAGAGAGAGAGAGTCTTCCAGACGCTGTAACTCTGCTCTCTTCTCTCTTTTCTCTGCTGTTGCTCTTGCACTTGGAGTTGGAGTTGAAGTTGAGTTAAGTCTGCACCACAAAATTACATAATGTCGTCTCTTGGTGGTGTATAAAACCCACCGCATTTGCCATTTGCCGAATCATTTACAGTTTGTCCGTCTACAGAGAGACGCAGTCAGCCTAAATTTTTGTGAAATCCTTTCAAAACTCCTAGGCAAGATGGCAGCCTATTTGACAGTGAGTGTGGTGCCTTTGGTGGTTTGGGATCCAGTCTTTCTTCACCACAAGCTTTCTTCTACTTTCTTATCTTCTGCAGTTGAGCATTCTTTTGCTTGCCAGTTCGGCAGCATGGGGCAAACCCACATTTGGTCGGGAACACGTGCACATACGCATCCACCTGCCGGAGAGCGGTGGTGGTGGTGGTGGTCATGATGATCATCATCATCATGAGGAGCATCATCATCATGATCATGGCAGCAGCGGTGGCGGTGGCGATTTTGCCGCCTATGAGATACACGATCATGGTCATGGTGGTGGTCACGGCGGTGGTGGTGGTGGTCACGGTGGTGGCGGTGGTTTCGGTGGCTACAGCAGCGGCGGCGGCGGTGGCGGTGGTGGTCATGTTGCCACCTTTGCTGTCATCACGGAGAATCATCATGGCAGCTCTGGAGGTGCACATTATGGCGGTAGTGCTACTGGTTACAGCTCAGGCGGTGGTCATGGACATGGTCATGATGATGCCAAAATTGCCGCTATTGCAGCGGCTGCTGGCTCTGGACACGGCGGACACGGTGGTGCATATGGTGGTGGTTCAAGTGGTGGACATCATGATCATGGTGTGGCACATATTGCAGCCATTGCAGCCGATAGCTCACATGGTGGTTACAGTGGTGGTCATGGCGGTGGTTACAGTGGTGGTCACGGCGGTGGTGCAGGACATGATGTGGCTCAAATTGCCGCCATTGCTGCCAGCTCGGATGCCAGCTCCCACGGTGGTTACAGTGGTGGTCACGGCGGTGGTTACAGTGGTGGTCATGGAGGTGGTGCAGGCGATTCTCACTTGGCAGCTGTGGCGGCGGCTTCGGCGGGTTCTTCTCATGGCTCCTCAGATGCTGGTGGCTATAGCAGCTATGCGGCACCAGCCAGTGGTTGGAGCGGTGGTTCCGGCTACTCCAGCGGTGGCTCCGACTACTCCAGCGGTGGTTACAGCGGTGGCTACAGTGGTGGTTATAGCAGTGGTGGCTCTGGACATGGACACGATGATACTGTGGCAGTGGCTGCCGCCTCCAGCGGTGGTTCACATGGCTCCAGCGGCGGTGGTGCTGGCGGTGGTGCTGGCTACAGTTACTCCGCACCCGCTGGCGGTTGGTCTGGCGCCGGTTCCAGCTGGTCTTAAGGCGTTAACAGGTTGAAACGCTTTTGGCCATTGCGTCGTCTAGTCTATGTTCATATTCATGGCCCATTTGGAAATCCAACATAAGTTATAAATCACAGCTACACATTTTCCCCATTACCATTTTCTACGTATTTATATAAACAAAATCCATAATCAAAAAAAAAAAAAATTAAAGGGATTTCCCTTGCAATATGTTATGTCGATGTACAAAATAAACTATGTATAAGTTAAAAGCCAAAGTGTCAAGTTTATTCATAGACAAGTTATATCAGACTTTCAGACGGGGTGAAAGTATTTAGCGGAAGAGAGAAGAGTGGAGAGGAGAAGTGAAGACATTATCTCATCTCATCTTCACATCATGATCAAGTGTTTATCATCATCAACGATTGATGATTCAAACTGTTAGATAAGCCGACTCATTTCATTTTAGCCAATTACATGATTGATCAACGATTGAAAAAGATAATGAATAATTAAACCCTTGACCTTCTTTTTGCACGCTCATCATAGCGAATAACTACTGTAATCATAACTTTACCATTATAATGTTTCATGCTATGAAAGATAGCTATATTTAAAAAAGCATATACTATACTGATATATCCGTATATCCTATATACATAGATAAAATAATTTCTACTTAATATATCTTAATAATATTTATTTATTTCATAGCTAATTTAAAAAAAAGTGTATGTTACAAAATATGTAGAAAAGTACAAAATGAAATGTATGACCGCTTAAAATCAATTCCAAGATAATTATTCAATAAAAAAAGGCAGGAGGAAAAGAAGAATAGTCTAAAATGTTACCAATTGCTTGTTTTCTTTGGTTTGCGGCTGTGTTTCTTCTTCTGCTCCTCCTCCAAGGATCTTTCGTAACGTTGATAGGAATGGGTGACATAGTGATTGTAATAGTCATAAATAGTAAAATAGCAGGCGGACATGACACCCGACTTGTATAGAGTGGGCAACATGCCCTTGTAGAAACCGGCGAATCCTTCGTGCTTCAACGTATTTGCGATGCACTGCCTCACACTGCGACATTGGGGATTCATGCCAAATGATTTGCGATCACCCTCAAAATGATGGAGCATTGAACGTTTCTTTACCACATCGGCTGGATAGATGATCATTTTGGCGAGTACACCCGATAAACCGCCGCTGACGAACAATAATGGCCCTGGAATTGTATGCTTTGGATTTGGCACATTCGTGATGTATTCCCCCATGTGGACGATCATTTGATTGAAGATTTTGTAGAAGAGAAAATTGGCACCAACCAGCGGATAGATTTGCAATAAAGTCAACATCAATCCGCTCGAGATGCCACGAAATCCCTCGGTCCGAAAGACTTTATAAGCACCCGAAACGGGTCGCAGCTTACTCGTCCCACTGTCGGGATCGGCGGCCACAACACGAGTTCGCACCACATCAAAAGGTTGAGCCGCAATTGTTCCCATGCAACCGGCAATACCACCGCATATAAAATAACTCAAATTCATATGTTCACTGAAGAAAGGCGTTTGATGTGCCGCATGACGTAGTTGCTCATAGGACCAAAATTGTATAACGGCATACGTGACGCTCATCATTTGTCCGGCTAGGTGTCCCTTCCAGATGCCACGGACTCCCTCCTCGCGATAGATCTTACTAAATGCCTGCAACATACCCACATATTTGGATGCCTTTACTCCCTTGGATTTCAACGGTTCCACCTGCAACTGAAATCGAATTTTGAGCACATCAAAGGGCTGCGTGATGAAACGAGTTACGGCTCCCGATACTCCGCCGCCGACTGCTTGCAGGATCTGAACTGTTGGCGAGTTCGTGTTAGTCATCTGCGAACAGGAATTCATATTACTGAGAACACTTTCAAAAATAAAAACTTGTTATATCTTATAGGTACTGTAAATTTTAAAGTGGGAACAGTTTGAATAATACTGGGAACAGCTCAACTAATATTGGGACCAGTTCGATCAATGCTGGGATCAGTTTAAATAATTCAATTAAGAACAAGAGATGTGGGAAGAGTTTAAGTAACACTGTAGGTACAATAAAAGTTAAACTGGGAACAGATTTTAAAATCAAATTAACGATTGCTTATACATGTTTTATTAACATTTTAACGCTTAATTGATATCATAGAGTAACCTATATATTAACCCAAGTAATTTCATAGTTCCAAATTAATGTGTCTGAATTTTTCCATGATATTTCAGTTGCCAAACAGCAAGTCGTTGCCTACACGCAAAAGTCGCAGGTCAAGCACGAGAATCGTCACATTCAATTGGTGCGGGAATATGGCTTCCATCCGAGGACCAAGGCCTCCGTCGAGGATGGCGATGTGTTGCCCAGAAAATTTGAGCCTTTTCCGGAGCACATGTATGGAAAACCGCTCGAGGAGATTGACACTTTTATATACGAAGAGGTAAGTCGACGCTTTTTCATATGCATATTATTAGCGTGTCCCCCAAAAAAAAAATAAACATAAACGAAATCAAAAGAAACAACAAAAAAGTTAATGAAAAAAAATGGAAGCCAAACAAACAAACGAAAGGGAAAATGTTGCATTTGGCCCATTGCCATCAGTGTTGTCCACTTTTAGGCGAAAAAAATACCTATTTCATTCTGCATTCAAATTGAAAAACTTGATTTTCTTTTCTTTTGTCCGATTTTGAAACTTCGCTGTTGCTGAAATTTTTATTTATAATCTTTAGGCTAAAGATGCATATTTAAAATAGCCAGATTTTTATCTAAAGCCATTTTGCAAATTGTTGAAACAACAAAACAAAAAAGCCAGTTAAAATATAGCTTAATGTGCAGCACTGACTGTCATTACCATTCCGTTTAATTAATAAGTCACACACAGGGTATTTTGTGTGCCAGTTTACTCGCTATCTACCTGCCGCACTCTCCCTCTCTTGAGCCCTTTTACCAACACTACAAACAAATTCAAAGAGTGTTCAGCAAGTGGCACAGACGGAAATGGAACGCGATGTTTTTGTTTTATTTTGTTGTTGTGTTCGTTGTTGTTGCAATAGTGCAAATGCAAGGACTTAATGAAAATGAATGCACTTTTGATGCCAAACTGAGGTTAATGGAAATGCAAAACGGCTAGAACAGCCCTCGTGGGCCACTTGAAAGAAACAGCCAAAAAGCGACACGGATATCAGCATAATAGAGCAAGAAAGGAAGAGAGAGAGAGAGAGAGAGAAACCTACAAGCTTACAGTGAAACTATTAAGTATTGGCACAGCTTAAAATTTAACTTGGTTTCTTGCAATAACTTTAAAAACAGTTAAATAGGAGAGTAAATAAAACAGTCAGTTAAGTTTCATAATGTAAATATAAAACCAAAATATTATATATATCAATAGTTAATATAACTAGTTTAATAATCAGTGTTAGTAATTTAAAAAATCTTTATGTGCCAAAACTTTGTTGATTCACTGTATAATTATATTCGTAAAGCGAGAGTAAATTTAGCAAGAGCGACACTAATATAAATGCAAATACAAGTGCACACAGATACACACACACACACATACACTGTTACACACTGCGGTAAGGAGGAAATGGGTCATGTGCACAGAGTTTGCCTTTAAAAAGGCCCAAGCAATGTGACAACAGTATTTACGTGACGGCAGCTTAAACAAACTGCCCACAGTTGGAGTCGAGTTTTGCGGTAGCCCTGCCCCTGGTTTTTGCCCCCTGGCTTATGCAGCAGAAACAGAAACAGCAGCCAACAACAAAGTGGACAAATTACAGACGAACATGCAAGTTTACTCAAGACTTGGCGGCATTCCATTTGACCAGTATAAAAAGTATAATACAGCCATATACATATATATATATATAGTACTAAGTGTCGTGTCCAAATATTTTCAACAAACGGCTAAAGTTTGAGGTGGTTGAGTGGTTTGTTTAATACAAGCATGCATTCAATTTAAATGCAGTGCTGCCAACTTTTTAGCGAAAAAAATAGCTGTTTCTGGATGGAAAGCAATTAAAAAAAATAGATAAAATTGATTTGCAAAATGGATAAAATTATTACATTTATATTTATCAGATTTTGAATTTAAATTTGTAATAAATTGTTAATTTTCTGCTAAAATATTGCTAACAAAGTAAAAGAAAAATTAAATTTTCGCATTTTTTTTTTCAAATCTAGCTTTTCTAACGGTCGAATTCTGGCAACAGTGATCTATTGCAAATAATAGCTTAATTTATATTTTAAATATCCAGATTTCCGGATAATAGCATATTCGAATATAAAACTAACTATAAAAGAGCCAAGTTGGCTATAGTGCTTAAATCTGGTTAAGGAACGCAACCAGGGACGGCGTAAATGTAACGCAATGTTGCCTGCATGGCAACGCCTACATAAATCGTTTGTATGCGTGTGTGTAATGTTTGCATACGTGCGAACATGTGTACATATGCATGTGTGTGTATGTATGCCAACGGAAAATCAAAGTGTTTAATAGCATTTAATGGGCCACTTTAAGCCGGCTAAGGAAAAAGCAAACATCTGTGGTGACAACGATAGCAGACAGTGATAAATACAAACCGCATGTTTGCCCAAAAATGTCCACAATTCAAGACAATTTCCAATCTTAGTTACAACAGTCGACACAACTTTTCATTTTGTGCACTTAAAATAAACACGCTTCTTCTCCGTCTCACTCTTTTAAATTTTGTTGCTCCCCTTAGCAACTTCTCTTTCTAGCACACTCACCCAAAAGGGACGACAAAAGCACATGCAAATTTACAAAGCACACACACATACAGACTGAGTGAAAGTGGTCGGTAGGGAGGGGGGTAAATGGCCAAACTGCCGCACAATCGTAATTTCTGCTTGTTACATTAAAATTTCTGCTTAGTCGGCTGAACGCCATTTACAATGTGTGACAAACGACCTTCAAGCAGGCAGAGTGAAAGAGTAAATAGCTGCAACCTTAATTGAAGCAATCAGTTCAAAAGCCAGGGCTGCACAAATCGATTCCCAATTGGCGGCTGATTGAATTCACAAATTAACACAGGCGCAAGTATGACAGACAACCCTGTTTAATTGCCTTTTCTACTACACACTAGCTATTATCTGGCTGCAAAGTTGTTGCAAATATCCGGGCCAACAATTAAGATGTACAAGCGCAACGGCCCTGTAACCGCATTCCCAATTGGCAGCTGATTGGATGCCAGACAACCCTGTGTAAATGCCTAATCAGCGGCTGATTGTACTCACACCAATTAGCACATTACCAAGTATAACAGCCCTGTTCTAAACACCTTTAGTACTCACTGGATGTTAGCTCGCTGCAAGGTTTTGGCGCCGACAACACGTTTGCAAATATATATCCAGCAGATCCACGTGACCAACACAAAGCTGCAGCTTCACAGAGCGTGCCAGCTCTGTAGACAAGTTTCTGATTGAACTCACACCAATTGGCACAGCGGTCATCAGCATGAGAGACAGTCCTGTCTTTGATACTTCACCGATGTTTTCTCGCTTCAAAATTGAATATTGCATATATTCATTCACGTGGCAAACATAAAATTGTTCAGATATTTCAGTTCGTTATACACCTGTATTTTACAGAGCGCGACAACTCTGCAGAGTTCACGTTCACGCGCAGCCCAATCATAGGAATTTGGTTATGTTGAAAAAAGCACGCGTCGAATCTTCCCGTTGTTTTTTTTTCCTTTTTGGTCTGCTTACTTTTCGTATATGAAAACAAAAATTACAAATTTATACACAACAAATTTTCTGTGGAACTTTTGTATTAACCAGTAATTTATTGAAAAGCTTCAACTTGAAATTTCAAAATGAATCTCTAAAAAGCACATTTTTCTGGTGAGAGAATCTTGTATTTTTTGCAAAATTACTTTGGGCGTTTATTTTTGTAGTTGCCCAAATCGGTTTTTCATTCTTTTTGTACGTCAGAAGTTCCTGTAAAGGAAAAGAGAAAGAAGACTGTGTTAGCATGGCGAAAAATGAAAGAGACCGAAAGAGAGGGGGAGAGTGGAGCGCTAGCGCTCCGCTGAACAGTTTTCGGGTACACTTACCAGTCAAAATTGGGCGATGTCGAATTTGGTTTACTTGGACCTTGCACGCATCTTCCTGCGCTTACGCTTCAACCTACGCATACGCTTCTTACGCCACTATAAATATAAACACAAAACACAATTTAATTAGTTTACAGCAGCCACTTTAGATATTTGTACACATTTATTTTTTTTTGCACTTGATTGATTTGTACGAGTTAGCAATTTTTACCTTAGCTCTCATTTTCCTTCTGGTTTCGAAGACGGTCTGAGAACGAAAGAACGATTGGAAAACGGAAGTCTAGCTGGCTACCTCGCGTGGCCCTGCATTTGACATTTCCAAAAGTATCGATAAGTCAGATGACAGTTGCATGGCATCGAGTAATTCTGTTAAATTTAGCGAGCAGTGATGCTGTTAGTGTGGAGTAATTCTGTTAGCGAGCAGTGTTGCTGTTAATTCGATATTGGAATTGAGTAGTTCTGTTAAATGCAGCGAGTGCTGCTGTTCGTGTGGAGTAATTCTGTTAGCGTTCAGTGATGCTGTTAATTCGACAATGGCATCGAGTAATTCTGTTAAACGGCTACCGCTGCTGTTACTGTAGAGTAATTCTGTTAGCGGGCAGCGTTGCTGTTAATTCGATAATTTTGAAATCAACTTGAAATTTAGCCGCCAATTTAAATTCGATAAGTGTAAGGTCTCTGTAAGCCTTCAATTTTTGCCTAAAAATTTAATATACAATTTTAAAACTATATAAAAATCTAGTATTAAATTTCGTTTACCAAATAAGATGTTTTAATGCTTAAAAATCGGTGAAAACTGGCTTTCGATTTCAAAATATAAACATTAGAATTTAAATATTTATCTAATTGTTTTTAAACTCTATTTATAGACATTTTGTGTGGTTTCGAAGAGATTCCGCAAGAATTACATACATCGCTTTACGGGCACCAAAAGTCTCTTCCTCTTCCATCCATGGAGTCCATGGCGTCGTGTCTGCGTCTATATTGCAACGAATCAATTCTTCGACTACTGCGTTATGGCAACAATTCTATTTAACTGCATTTTCCTAGCCATGACTGAGACTGTGGAGGAAGCTGAGTATGTTGCTATCTTCAAAAACAATATTAAAATAATTAAGAAATTTTATATTTAAATAATTTTAATTTTAAATAGATTTGAAATTGTGAATTTAAAAACAAATCCTTTGAGAAATATTCAAATTCAAACATATATATATTTGGATATTTTTGCAGATATATCTTCCTAGCCATTTACTCGATTGAAATGGTAATCAAAATCATTGCCAAAGGCTTTTTGCTCAACAAGTATACGTATCTGCGGAATCCATGGAATTGGCTGGACTTTGTGGTCATCACCAGTGGATATGCGACAATTGGCATGGAAGTTGGCAATCTTGCCGGACTGCGGACATTTCGTGTACTCCGTGCACTGAAGACCGTTTCCATAATGCCTGGTTTGAAGACCATCATCAATGCACTGCTTCACTCCTTCCGCCAATTGGCTGAGGTCATGACCTTGACCATATTCTGTCTCATGGTCTTTGCCCTCTTCGCCCTGCAAGTCTATATGGGCGAATTGAGGAATAAATGTGTTCGCACTCTGCCCACTGACTGGACAAATATATCGCACCTGGATTGGCGTCTGTGAGTAACCTTTAATTTAATGAAAATACTTTCTGGAAAAAAAAAAACTAAAAAATAAAATGATTTAAAAAAATTCGAAAGAAATTATTATTATTTTTAAAAAGAAAAGATCAATTTTTCACCGTTAAGATTAGAAATCAACAATTATAATTAGAAAACACTTTTTTTTTTTTTTTTTTTTTTTTTTTTTTTTTTTTCACTTTTTTTTTTATGAGAAGTGCAGGGCCTTAAAATCCTAGTAATCGAAAAATATATTCAGCAGTCAGAATTTTTATCCCAATATTTTTAAGACTTTCAGAAATTAAGTTTCTCACAAAAAGTAATTAATTCTTAAAGGGTATTGTAAGACTTGCTTGACTTGTAATCTTTTGATATGTGTTGCAGATGGGTCAATGATACGGACAATTGGCTGTACGACGATGAGGAGATGCCCATGTTGTGTGGCAATCTGACAGGTGCTCGACATTGTCCAATTGGATTCATGTGCATTTGTGTGGGTGAGAATCCCAATCACGGCTACACGAACTTTGACAACTTCATGTGGTCCATGCTCACAACATTCCAACTGATTACACTCGACTACTGGGAGAATGTCTATAATATGGTGAGTAGCAAAAAATTATCCATAGGAATGAAAAAAAACTCAATTATACTATTTTTAAAAAAATAACTTTAACATTAAAACTAAAATTTATTTTTTTTGCAGGTGCTTGCAACTTGTGGTCCAATGAGTGTAATCTTTTTTACAGTGGTTGTGTTTTTTGGCTCATTCTACTTAATTAATTTGATGTTAGCTGTAGTCGCGTTGAGTTATGAGGAGGAAGCGGAAATTACAAATGAGGCAAGTAGAAAATTCTCGAATAAATAAAGAACAAGTGGGCGGTTACAATCGAGCCCAAGTAGGCAACACTTTTTTGCCCATATAAGTAGGCAACACTATTTTTTTTTGCCATATAAGTAGGCAACACTATTTTTGCCTATGTAAGTAGGCAACACTATTTTTGCCCATATATGTAGGCAACACTATTTTTGCCCACAAAAGTAGGCAACACTATTTTTGGCCATATAATAATAATTTTTTTTTTAAATAAAAAATGCATTTTTTTAACATTTTTAGGAGCGTAAAAAAGATCTGTTGGATCATCGTGAAGATTCAACGTTTAGCTTTGATCCCTCAGTGCTGAATGTGAAGAAGCTGAACAAGAATACCAAGAAGAAGATCGATTCCCGCAAAGGAGTGCTTCTCGCCTCCTACAGCAAGAAGAAGACACGTCGAAAAAAGACCAAAGGCGGCAAGGATAATGTCAGTAACAATGGCAGCAATGGCAACGAGCAGGAGCACAATAATAAATCGCATTCGGCGACGCCGAGTCCGAGTCCAGGACCAAGTCCACGTCATAGCACCGGAGAACGTCCTACGGCCTTGACATTACAAGCTCAAAAGCAATACCAACAAATGGAGCAGCAACAGCAACAAAAGGAACAACAACAACAGCAACAACAACAACAACAACAACAGTTGGTCAAAAGCGAACAAACAGCGGCAACATCACAGCAACAAAAGACACGCATTAGTTTCCGGGAGGGGAATGTGAAGAATCCGAATATGCTATATCCGTCGGATTACAAGGGTCAATTGATAACGAGCAGTCGACAAACCAGCTCCAATTCAAGTGGCGGAGTTAATCGCGAGTCCTCACAGGACGATTCCGGTGTTGTCGACGATCACGAGGAACAGGAACAGGAACAGGATACGGTTAATGATATCGGACATGTGTCCACTGTGGAATTGGCATTATCTCCCCGGGAAGTGCGTCTAATTAAATGCAATGGAAATATTGCACGCATCAAGAATCACAATGTCTATGCTCTGCATCAGGAATTCTCCTCGGAAATTGTAGTTATTGGTGCGTATTAAATCGATTTTAGGGTTATATTTATTTAATGCTTTAAAACTTCAAATAATATTTGTATATTAATTTTCAAAATTATAATGGTCTCTTTAATTTATAGATGATCTGCCAGATCGCAACTTTGATCGTTGTGTGCATTGTTGCGGTGACTATGAGAGCTGGCTGCAATTTCAAAACTGTCTCTATAAGGTGGTACGGGATCCGCTTTTTGAACTGGCCATAACGCTGTGCATTGTGTTGAACACGGCATTTCTGGCCATGGAACATCACGGCATGAGTCCGAGTTTCCGCAATGCATTGGATGTGGGCAA
Organism: Drosophila falleni; assembly: GCA_035045575.1. Classification (NCBI taxonomy): domain Eukaryota; kingdom Metazoa; phylum Arthropoda; class Insecta; order Diptera; family Drosophilidae; genus Drosophila; species Drosophila falleni. The sequence continues at coordinate 14,065,889 of JAWNOV010000011.1, forward strand.
CAAGGTGGGTTTATATTTTTAAAAATTCCAATTAAAATTAAATCTAGCTATTTATTTTAATGTCATTCATATTATAAAACGATACAAAAATTGGTAATTAAACTTTATTTTGTGTAGGTTTTCACATCGATTTTCACATTCGAATGCATTGTGAAATTGATGGCGCTATCAAAGGAGTTTTTCCATTGTGGTTGGAATATTTTTGATCTACTTATTGTGACTGCCAGTTTGTTGGATATTATATTTGAGCTGGTCGACGGATTGAGTGTACTGCGTGGTCTACGCTTGGTAATGAATCTATTTTTATAGATTTTATTATTTAATTAAATTTTAATTATATTTATATCTTTTTGCAGTTGCGTGTTTTAAAGCTGGCACAATCTTGGACAACGATGAAGGTGCTGTTGAGCATCATAATATCGACAATTGGTGCACTCGGCAACCTCACGTTGATCCTCGTCATAGTCATTTACATATTCGCTGTGATTGGCATGCAATTGTTCTCCAAAGATTACACGCCTGAAAAATTCGATCCAGATCCTGTGCCAAGGTCAGTTATTTATTATAAAAAAAATTCATTCACTTTAATTAATTTACTCTATTTAAACAGATGGAACTTCAATGATTTCTTTCATTCGTTCATGATGATTTTTCGCATTTTGTGTGGCGAATGGATCGAACCTTTGTGGGATTGCATGCGTGCGGAAGAGGAGGTAATTTTATTAAAACTAAATTAAATAAATATAAGATAATTGTTAATTTTTATAATGCATTTTTTTATATTTCGTTTAAATAAATATACGTATAATATTTTAAATAAATAATTAATTAAAATTTTAATAATTATTGTTCCTATTTTTAATTAATAATCAATTTATATTTAATTAAATTTACAGCAAGGAGCTTCCACTTGCTTTGCCATTTTTCTGCCCACTTTGGTAATGGGAAACTTTATGGTTCTCAACTTGTTCTTGGCCCTGTTGCTCAACAGTTTCAATTCTGAGGAGCTGAAATCGAAAAAAGAGGCAAGTCCGATGCGTTTTCCTCCTGGAAATGCTTAATTTTATCTATATCTGTATACGTGTACGTGTATGTGTGTGCCAATTAATGTTTAACTAAACAAAAGGATAACTAAATTTTCAAAATATTTAAGGACAAGCATTGAGCTGGTCATAAAATCCAAAAAAGCTAAAAGAAAAAAGTTTAATAATATTTAAAACTTGACTATTCTATGTTCTATAACTATATCTATAACTATATCAATATCTATATGGTGTTTGCACTTGTTGTGTGTGAGAATGTGTGTCTGTACTCTAGCCAAGTAATTAATTATAAACCAAATACATTAAAAAAATCACTCACATGCATTAAAAGAATTTGAAACCAATTGAATTATACACGTACACAGTGAGAAATGTATAGCACTTTTTAACAAAAAAAGTGTAACATACACAAAAAAATCACATTTAAGTGAAATTATTTACTAAATTTCCCATACATATTTCAACTAATGTGTTTGTTAATGTTAACTAAACTATTTCTATTATAAATGTATTCGATCTTCGACTTCGATTTCGGCTAATGTCGAAATTGAAAATCCTTTATTATATTAATTATTTAATTGTTTAGTGTATGTCTTATGCATTTAATACCCTGTCTAAGTCTCAATGTCTAAGTCTTAATATATGTGATAATCTTTCCATTTGCACTATCATAACAACTCAACTTTAATTAACTAAAACTTCTGTTATTAACTTTGCACAATGCGTTTAAACTTTAACTACTTTTAACACACAAAAACACACAACAAAATACACTAAATACCAAACAAAATAAAACCCCAAAAAAATATTTTTAAATACACAAAAAACGTTAAACAGATTTTCAAGAAAAAGGTAATTTTTCCAAACTAAAACTTAAAACTACTTAAACAAATTGTTTGCTTCATTTTCCGTTAAAAAAAAAAACAAAAGAAAAATCAAATGAAAATTAAACCGTGTGTATATAAAATTCCCTAGCTGATGTTACTAACTATTGTTAAATATTGTTCAATTTGCAACTTTTGTGTTGTTTGCTTTGCTGTTCTTAGCTCGTAATTATTCTCAGTGTATTGGATACAATCTAAATGTCAATTGTCTTTTTTCTAAAATATAACTAGTAGTAAACTCTTGAGTTCTCAAAACATTTTAATTTAAGCCCTTAAACTAATCGTTACACTTTCTCTCCATGTAGGAGGTGGGCGAGGAGTCAAAACTCGCTCGTAGCATTGAACGTGTCCGTGATCTCATACGGAAAAAGCGACAGGAGCGCAAGGATCGTAAGGAGCGCAAATTTGCCGAAAAGTTTCAGCAAATTGTGCTCGAGGCACAGCAGGCACATCATGCCACCACAACCAGGGATATGGCAACCAGGGATGTCGACAAGCCCGGTCTGCTGGCGGAAACAAAGTTCCATAGATTAAGCTATCAGGTGAGTGATGGAAAAAATGGACAGATAAGGGAAGAAAAATTAGGTTTTCCAATTTTGATGCAGAATGAAAATAGAGGCCAAATATTGATAAAATTGACAATCCGGAAGGAAATCGGTTAAGATTTGACAAAGTTATGACATTTTGAAGTTTTTGGAAATGTGCCAAGGGAAGAGTATGGAAAAAATGGACTGTAAGGGAAGAAAAATTAGGTTTTCCAATTTTGATGCAGAATGAAAATAGAGGCTAAACAATGATAAAATTGACAATCCGGAAGGAAATCGGTTGAAATTTGACAAAAATATGACATTTTGAAGTTTTTGGAAATGTGTCAAGGGAAGAGTATGAAAAAAATGGACAGTAAGGGGAGAAAAATTAGGTTTTCCAATTTTGATGCAGAACGAAAATAGAGGCCAAACAATGATAAAATTGACAATCCGGAAGAAAATCGGTCAAAATTTGACAAAGTTATGACATTTTGAAGTTTTTGAAAAATGTGTAAACTATCCATAATAAATGCAAAAGCAAAATTCAGACCAAAAATGATAAAATTTAAATTCCGCATGGAAATTGACTAAGATAAAATTATGAAAAATTTAAAATAATTTATTAAAATTTTTAATAAAATAAATTTACAAATATAAAAAATGAATTGAATATTGTTTTTATTATAGGAATCTATGAACCGTCCAGTGTCCGGCTCAGACTTTGGCTTTCAAATTCCGCTCAGCGACGGGCTGCATACAATTGTCGATGGCCTGGAATACGAGGAGTCTGCTCGACCAGCGGATACCCAGCAATTGCAATTGCAACAGCAGGTGGAGCAGGAGCCTCACGATAGTCTGCCTCCCACTTATGAGACTGCCATGCTGTCTGCCTCGAGTAATGGTAATGGTAATGGTAATGGGGATAACCGTAATCTGACGCCAAGTCTAGTGGGTCAAGTGGAGCGTAGTCGACTGCAGCATCAGATATCCTCGGGTGTGGGCACACAACAGAATGATTCTAGGGATGAGGCCACCTATACGGAATCGATTGAGCTGCGTCTTTTGGGACAATACAATTCCACGGATACGGATCCTTATGCGTATGCGACAGATCAACGCAGTGCTTCCCTCCAGGATGCGGATGAAGCGTATCTTAAGTATCAAAAATCACTATTAACACGCTCGCCAAGTTATCGGAAATCTCTAGATCGTTTATCGCAATCCAGTGGACAATCGCAGCGTTCCTTGTTGCCATCGAGAAGTCTTAAGTCCGATGAGAGCGCCATGAGAAGACACTCGAGTGGACACTCTTTAAATTCCATATCCCTGGAGCAGGATGAGCTGCTCTCCCAAGCGAATCTACGCGAAGAGTTGCTCAATTGTGATCAAAAAGAATTATTTCAGTTTCTGCAGGAAGATGAGGATCTGTTCCGAGAGAAGAAACTAACAAACAATAGCATCAAATCGAATCTCAGCTACATATCCAATTCCATAATGTCACGGAATAATTCGAGTCACGTTCACGATCAGCAGGAAAGTGAACCGTTAATGGAGCACTCCGAATTCGATAATATCATACAGAGTTTCGAAAAAGAGCTGGAGGAAATAAAGCGTTCCACCAGCTCACTGGAACGAAAGATCTCCACACTCTCGGAACCTTCACCCGCGGCAGATGAGGCGACAAAAGCGATCATGGATCATATAGCGATCATTACTGGCGCCTCGGAGCGCACAGCTGCCGATGAGGTTGTGCATCCTTTGAATCCCTACGATAGCTATGATCTGTCCAGTGTGCCCAGACGTTCGCAATCAGTCAGTGCCCAAGCCCAGCGACAATCGGTCAAATTGAAAAGACGCAGTCTGGAGAAGCAACGCAAGATCGATGAGGACTTTAGCATATCGAATGAAATACGCAAAATCTGTGATCAAATCCATGCACCATTTGCTGCAATGGAAGCTCTGGCTGTGGCAGCCACAAGTGGCAGCAATGTCTCGCCATTTATGAGACGAAAAACTGATCCATTTAGCGTACAATTCGATCGCTTTAAGCGTCTGTCTTTAATTGAGCGCGTTGAGGAACTGCCCGAGGAGGATAAACCCATTTCGACGCTACGCATTGAGTCGGAGAAAATGCCACGGAAATTTCTGCACAATGATCCGCAGCGGCATATGGATAGTTTATCCTTAAAGAGCACAAATTCCTATGAGAATTTGCTAATACAAAAGCAATTGTGCCGTGTGGATGGCGTTGCCTTACCCGCAACACCGCCCACATCATTAAAATCGAGCATTGAGCCACCAACACTGGCGCAAATTTCATCACTCAAAGTGGCAACACCACCGCTGGCTGCCTTAACGGAGCATCAGCAAAATTATCATGCCACACAAATACAAACGAGCACACAAGTCGAAGACATTTCACATCCGCAGGCTGTGGGCGTGACGACGACGATGACGACGACGATGACAACGACAATGACAACGAAATCGTTAGGCAAATCGTTAGGGAAAACATCGCGTCATCATCGCGCCAACGAGCATCCACAATCGACACTAGACAAAGCCGCATCCTTTCAATCCGCTCGCACCGAATCTCACAGCTCAGGGGCAGCGGATAGTATCGGACTCGGAATTGGCATGGGCATTGGCATGGGACTAGGAATGCCCTCGGGCAACCTATCATTGTCCCAGCAAGATCAAGAGAAGACTGATACGATGCAACAATCGCAAAAGCCAGCATCGACATTCTCACGACTGACCGAAAAACCATGGCATTGTTTGGTTTCCTACGTAGACGATCTCACTGTCGGTGGGAGACGTAACTCGCAGGGCGCTTACAATGATCCCATGACATTTCCGAGCTTCGGAACGGCAAAGCCGCCAAAAGTACCAGACGATTGTTTTCCCCAAAAGTGCTACGATCAGTAAGTACTATCTTAATTTTCATTGTAACTCGATATGTTTATTAAATTATAATATAAACTGTCTTATTTAAATATTTACTTAAAAAACTCTTTGTCCTGACTCACTCACTGACTGACTGATCATTGCACAGATAAAAACAATGGGAACTACGGGGCTGAATTTTTAACTTAACATAGCTATACAATATCGTACAATAAGACGGCGTTTTGTGAAATTCAAATTGCAAAGGTTTCAAATTTGGGATCTTCACACATTGAGAAAATTGCTTAGTATGAAAAGCTTTGTTAGGTTTAGAGCTATCTTAACGAAACTCACAGATTGTGTGTTTTTTACTATGTGTGACACCCAGACCAAATTTGGTCTAAATCGTATTACTATATCATAAAGCTGCCGTAGGAACAATTGGGTTCAAATTAACTTTTAGTATAAAAAACTTTTTTAATTTTTGCGATATCTTAACCAAACTCACAGATTAGCTTTTGCATGCCAGAGAATGTCTCAAAATTCCCTGCCAAATCTAGTATTGTATAAAACTAATTCAATTTGAATTTTCAGCTTCTACTTTCGCTGTCCCTGGTTCATGTCCTGCATGGACACGCCGAGTGCCAAGCATTGGACGCGAGTAAGGACGGCTGTCTTGACGGTTGTCGATACTCCAGCCTTTGAGTGGTTTGTGCTAGTGCTGATCTTTGCGTCAAGTATTACGCTCTGCTTCGAGGACATCTATCTGGATAGCAATAAGACTCTAAAGCGTGTTCTCTACTGGACCAACTTCTCCTTCTGTCTCATCTTTGTTGTCGAAATGGTTCTCAAATGGCTTGCTCTCGGATTCTCCAAGTACTTTACCAGTTTTTGGACAATACTCGACTTTATCATAGTTTTTGTAAGTAATAATATATAAATTATTCCTAAAATGTTTAAATGTAATTCAATCTATTATCTATAATCAATTCAAAATTAAACGTAATTTTCCTCATCATATATTGTTTTTAATTTGATTGTTATTTTTCTTAATTTTCATCAATAATTGGGAAAAGTTATTTTCATTTTGAAAATTTTTTGAATTAATATTGAATCATTACTATTATTTTATCATATAAAAATGTTATTATCATTACTTTTTTTATGTTAATGATTTGTAATAGTGAATATTAATACCTTTTTTGTGATTATGATATGTGGGCTCTGTTATTACTTATTTTTTTAATGAAAGTAATTGTAATTTAATACGTTTGAAGATGTAAAGATTTTACTTATGACCAATATGGTCTCTTCTAGGTATCTGTTTTTTCTCTGCTCATCGAGGAAAATGAGAATCTCAAGGTGTTGCGATCATTGCGCACTCTGCGAGCTTTACGTCCGCTGAGAGCCATCTCTAGGTAAGTATCGGACCCTGGAGCTGGTCTTTAATGTAGGGTGTAATACAAAGGAGATTTATAATGAAACTAAACTGTTTAAAATGCCGAATTAATAAAGTAAGCTCTCTACGTAGGTTTCTTCTACTTTTGTATGTCTAAATAAGTTTCCAGAGCTGTGCAGTGTTTAATACAATCTCGTCTTCTTTATGAATTTCGAATAGATATATGTAGACCACATTGCATCGCCATGTCTCCTAAAATATATACATATATGTACATAGCAACTGAATAGTTCGATTATCAAATATCATATCATTTATAAGCTTTTTGTAAATAAGTGAAGTTCAAATTCAAACAAATACTGTATATAAACTTAAACTGTAGTTAAGTTTTTATCTGAGATATTCGAAACAATTAATCGGCCCAATATGTAGATAAATTCAATTGTATTTTGTAGAATCGTGCCCATCCTGTAACAATTAGAGATTTCATAAAACATTTCTATTCCAGGTGGCAAGGAATGCGGATTGTAGTAAATGCTCTCATGTATGCAATACCATCAATTTTCAATGTACTTTTGGTTTGTTTAGTTTTTTGGTTAATTTTCTCCATAATGGGTGTACAATTCTTTGGTGGTAAATTTTTCAAATGCGTCAATGAGTTGGGCGAATTGCTGCCAATTACTGTGAGTATTCCAATAATACATTCCCCCAAATGAAATTTCCCCTAAAATATCATATTATAAAAAAATAAAAATAAAATATGATAGATGGTAACTAAGTTAAATTCAAAAATTAATTAAACACTTTGGACTTTGTAGGAAGTGGACGATAAAGAAACATGCCTTAAGCTAAATTATACATGGATCAACTCGAAGATCACATTCGATCATGTGGGCATGGGATATTTGGCTCTACTTCAGGTCGCCACCTTTGAAGGATGGATGGAGGTGATGGCGGATGCTGTCGATGCCCGGGGAGTGGATCTTCAGCCACAGAGAGAAGCCAATTTATATGCATATATTTATTTTGTTATATTTATTGTATGCGGATCGTTCTTTACACTCAATCTATTCATTGGAGTTATCATTGATAATTTCAATATGCTCAAAAAGAAGGTAAGCTTATTTGGCCTATGTTAGTTCCTTTCCACTTCCCAGAATCCCTAAAAGACACGTCTGTATATAACTCCCAGACGCCAACTTCAAATACACCACACCATAATACTGAATTTACCACGAAATTGTACAGTTGTGCATTATACAAATCAATATCCTAACCTCAAAACCAAAAAAGTGTTGATGTATTTATCGAATCAGTTAGTTGAGTGTTATACTATATTATAGTATATGTAGAGTGTGTTGTCTCTTCATGTACATGCTATATGTTTTCTATATACATAAATATATATTAATGTGTGTATTTGTCCTTTTGTATTTGTGTAAATGTATATATATGAATAAATGTTCATTCTATTCTCATCACTTTTATAGTATGAAGGAGGAGTGTTGGAAATGTTTCTCACCGAATCTCAAAAACATTATTACACCGCTATGAAAAAATTGGGACGAAAGAAACCACAGAAAGTTATTAAGCGACCTATAAATCATTTTTTAGCTATGTTTTATGATTTATCCAATTCGAGAAGGTAAACAAAATATGAAAACGTCTCTCTGAAAAACCAGCAAATTAAACTAACTTAATTAACTAACTATAATTATCTATAGTTTTAATTAACTTAATTACTTATTGTTAGTCTTACTTAACTTAACTTATACTCTGGCCTAGGCACACACACTCTCTAAGATCTACACACACAAATAATATCTATGATTAACTGATCTCTATATATATAATTTTTTTTTTTTCGATTTGGTGATAAAATTCATTTGAACACTTCACATTCTACGCATTTAATGAATCGAAGGGTGTTTGCCGCTTCTTTATTACCCCAAAAAGAAAACAAAGAAGTCGCACAAACGCCATCAAAAAATGCAACTACTCTAACTCTATTAAGATGTTCTTAGATGTTTTAGAGCACATTTTATATAAAAAAAAATTATACCCTCAGATCTTTCAAATTTAAATATAAATTTTATTTCTTTCTAAGTTTATTCTTTTTTATCGACTGTTTTCAGTTGTCGTTAAATAAATAAATAAATAAGTATTATTATATATCCTATTGCATTTCTATATACGACTATATACTTATATATATTATTATAATTATAATGTGATAATTCCCGAGCACTTTAAATTGCATTTGATTGAAATATGGGCATGCCCTCAGTAAAATAGAATTTAGACCGAGTAGACACCGTTTATGGGTTCTACTAAAATGGGGGGATTACTTTCCAAACTAAATGTACCATATAATTAGCATGTATATAACTAGCTTTAGTTTTAACCTTAACTTTATTCTATGCTGCTCAAATGACTGTAAATATAAATTTATAAGAATGTTTAAAATTTTGAGTAGCATCTTCGATTCGGAAACCGAAGTTTGTAATTTTATTATGCATTTTTTTTAATCGTATTACATAATGTATATCTGTGACTTTTATTTCATATATGTACCATTAACTTCAACTCTGTCTGTCATGTACACGTACTATACAAAAATCGTCATCAGATTCGAAATTGCGATCTTTGTACTGATTTTTCTAAATATGCTTACGATGGGCATCGAGCACTACGATCAACCTCATGCTGTATTCTTTATACTGGAAGTAAGCAATGCGTTTTTCACCACAGTCTTTGGTCTCGGTAAGTGGATTAGTTTTTTTTTTTTAGATTATACCAGCGGTGCGCTCGAAATCTCGAGATCAAAATGGGCTAAAATTTGGCAAGCTATGACATTTTGAAGTTTTTGGAAATGTGTCAAGCGAAGAGTATGGAAAAAATGGACAGTAAAGGAAGAAAAATTGGGTTTTCCAATTTTGGTGCAGAATGAAAATATAGGCCAAATAATGATAAAAATGACAATCCGGAAGAAAATCGGTTGAAATTTGACAAAGTTATGACATTTCGAAGTTTTTGAAAATGTGTCAAGGGAAGAGTATGGGAAAAATGGACAGTGAAGGGAGAAATATTAGGTTTTCCAATTTTGTTGCTGAATGAAAATATAGGCCAAATAATGATAAAAATGACAATCCGGAAGAAAATCGGTTGAAATTTGACAAAGTTATGACATTTCGAAGTTTTTGGAAATGTGTCAAGGGAAGAGTATGGATAAAATTGACAGTGAAGGAAGAAAAATTGGGTTTTCCAATTTTGATGCAGAATGAAAATATAGGCCAAATAATGATAAAATTGACAATCCGGAAGGAAATCGGCTAAAAATTGACAAAGTTATGTGTATTAAAACGGGTTGAGCACTAAGAGCAGCAGGAGCAAAAGTGTACCCACCGCAGGCTAATATTTTACTTGACATTTTATATAGCTTAAGACTTATTTTTTTAAATCTTATTTCCTATTTTGTTATATTAAAATTAAACTTATTTATTATTAAACTTTCCGCAGAGGCCATTGTAAAGATTGTGGGATTGCGTTATCATTACTTTACCGTGCCCTGGAATGTATTTGACTTTCTGCTTGTGCTGGCCTCCATCTTTGGCATTCTCATGGAGGATATTATGATTGATTTGCCCATAAGTCCGACGTTGTTGCGTGTGGTCCGGGTCTTTCGAATTGGACGCATCCTGCGGCTCATCAAGGCTGCCAAGGGTATTAGAAAGTTGCTCTTTGCCTTGGTCGTCTCACTGCCGGCGTTGTTCAACATTGGCGCTCTGCTCGGACTGATTACATTCATCTATGCCATTTTGGGCATGTCGCTCTTTGGCCATGTGAAGCTACAGGGCGCACTCGATGACATGGTCAATTTTCAAACATTTGGAAGGAGCATGCAGCTATTGTTTCGCCTGATGACATCGGCGGGATGGAATGATGTGCTGGAATCTTTAATGATACAGCCGCCGGACTGTGACCCGTTCTTCAATAGACAAACGAATGGAGATTGCGGTCATCCATTGTTGGCCATCACATACTTTACGAGCTTCATTATAATCAGTTATATGATTGTGATTAACATGTACATTGCCATAATCCTGGAGAACTTTAATCAGGCACACCAGGAGGAGGAGATTGGCATTGTCGAAGATGACTTGGAAATGTTTTACATACGTTGGTCCAAGTAGGTTTTTACACTAAGCGAAAATGGAGCTGCTAAATTTTAAATAGAATATTAAAATGACTGAACTTAATTAAAGACTGTTTAAAGTTTTAATATTAAAATTGTTATATTGCTTAGATAATAATACTTTTTTTTAAACTTGTATTTAAAAATTTCAAAATAATACATTTATTTACATATTTATTAAGCATTTTAAATGTAACACCTAACTTAACTATTATATATTTTCAGTTGCTGTCTAAAACTATTTATAAATTCTAATTTGTTAATTCCCTTATACTTTTTTTTTAATAAAAATTGTAAACGAGTGTTACATAATAATTTTTAAAGAATAATTTAAGTTAAGTTATTATTTTTATGTTTTATATACAAACTATACTTTATACTTATTTTTAATAAAAATTGTAAACGAGTGTTACATAATAATTTTTAAAGAATAATTTAAGATAAGTTATTATTTTTATGTTTTAAATACATACTAAAGGATAAAATTTAAAGTGAATTCTAATGCTTAAATAATTACGACTAAAAACCAAGCACATTATTATATAATAGTTCAGTCACATAGATTTTTTTAAAATGTTGGTATTACAAATGCTATTTATGCTCGTCAAACTTAATGGATTATTTAATTGATATCGTTACAGATATGATCCACATGCCACCCAATTTATACACTTCTCGCAACTGTCCGATTTTATTGCCTCACTCGATCCACCATTGGGCATCTCGAAGCCCAATAATGTCGCTTTAGTGTCATTTAATCTGCCCATCTCTAAGGGTAATAAAATACACTGTCTTGACATTTTGCACGCGCTAGTTAAGCACGTGCTAGGTCATGTCGAGGAGACCGATAACTTCAAGCAGTTGCAGGAACAAATGGATGTCAAGTTCAAGAAACAGTTTCCAACGCGTAAAGAATTGGAAATTGTTTCATCGACGCGGATCTGGAAGCGCCAGGAAAAGGCGGCTAAGACCATACAAACCGGTTGGAAGGACTATTTGCGGTACTATTAAAGCTGCACACTACTAACACACAAATATAACAATTTATTTATTTATTTATTTTGTATTGTAAATTTCACTTTTGCTGTCATTTTGCAGGCGTAAACGCGAAAAAGAACGGTCCAATTCCGGCGACAGTGCCACACAAAACTCCAGTCCCGGCGGCTGGCAATCGAAGCTCTCCGCCCTCAATTTCTTCCATCTCCAGGTGAGTTGAGTCTTTCGTAATTTAATTATTTGATACATACCTAGTACCTCTTAATATTATTTTTGTTAATTTTATTGTGTCCTGTAGTTTATGCCTATTCTTATTGGTCAAGTTTTGTTTTACTATTGTCGTCAATATTCAAACTAATTAAAATAAATTGAATCACTTACTAATTTTTTGTATATTCTGAGACTTATACACTTTTTTTCCTTTCAGCTTAATTTTTTAACATTTATAATATAATTTGAATTTTTAGTTATAGTCATTTTTAATAAGAAGCACTAAATGAATATAAATATTAAATGAAATTGGAATTTTTGTCAGGTGAGTCGTCGAGGAACTGCCTGCTCCAGTCGCGCCTCCTCCCGCAAATCGTCGCGTGCCTCCGACGGATCTGATCTCAGTGAGCTGGCAGGACCTTGGTTGAATCTTCCGCTGATGCTTGTCTCTGGTGCCGATGATGTGGTCAAGGATATCAAACAACAAAGCGATGAGCTGGGCAAACGGTAGTTAATCCTTAACCTAACCCTCAAACTTATACCCATAAAACACACACCCACACACACACACACTCAGTAATCATATACGTGATTCGAAATGCAATTTTTAGACGAAAGGCTTTCACAATCATGAACCAGCAAAACAACAACAATTACAGTCACATTGATAAAATTAATTGAAATGTCAAATACTTTGAATTTAACGTATTTTGTTGTTCCACGATATATACGAAATATATATAAAAATTGAGCCCTATTTTTAGCATATCCTCTTGTATCTCCCTAAACTATGAGTCCTTGCTCGCAGATATGGTCACAGCCGTATTAAGAAGTGGCTCCCAGCCTAGTGGCTTGAATTACTTAGGTAAAGGCAATGTTAGCAAACATCATAAAAAAAAAACTACAACAATTATCTTACAACAACTACAAAATAGCAAATCTTACAACTTTGTTTTAAGTTCTCTTCTCGCCGCCACCAGCTCACTCATATATAGTATCTATATATCTATATATATATATATTTAAAGTCGTCTTTTTAACTAGTTTCAACATCCCAAACTCGCTCCTCATTAAAAAGCAAAGCAATACAAATAAAATTCAAAACAGTCTATGCCAAAAAACTATATACTCAACTAAAATCTATCTGCAGTTCTTAATTAAATTAAAAAATAAATAAAATACATCTCAGTAAACTGATATCATTTGTAAGTAGAGGTCTATCCAAAAGTAGCTCTATGAAATCAATACTGAATGCGTAATTTTAGTTGATTATCTTCTAAGTTGCTAACTAACTTAGTCGCTGCTTGTCCTTTAAGATCTATCACGATTATCATTGTACCTTTTTATAGTTTGCATTCCTTTTAATATAGCAACATTTGCATAGTACTCAATGTTACACCGACAAAAAAGATTGGCATCTTAAATCAAAAAAATATTCGAGTCAAATAATTTATTTCTAAAATATACAAAAAACACAAAAAAAAAAAAATTAAATAATCTAACAATTTAGTTAGTTTCTATACCATATATATCGGATCTCTTTAAAAAAATGTAATATTTAACTATTTTACTGTTGTCAAATATTTTTTATATAAACAGTGTTTATTTATCTTACTAAAAAAATCTGAACTTCTTTTAATTGAATTTTGATAAGCAACTCTACAAAATACAAAAAAATAATTTGATAAATCCTAACAGCGATCTTTAAAGTTTTTAAATATTCGCTTGAAATATCGCTGATTGGGATTCCCATCTTAAAAAAGACATAATACATATATATATATACACTTACGTATGCATATTACAAGTATATTCAAATGTACAGCTTCTTAAATTTTACAGCTTTTTTTTGTACAGTTCTATAAAAAATTTTCGTCAAAAAATTGCAGAGCCTACATAAATTTATATGTATCTTACCGTACAGACAAAATTGATCCAAGTATCTTTCTATCTGTCTTACTTATTAACTTACATACTACAATCTACAAATCTCGCTATCAATGAAGAACAAAATATTATGTTTTGTGATTTATTATGATTTTTATTATCTATTATCTATTATCTATATTATCTATATCATTAGCGGTAGCATATTTGTGGAAGCGCCTAGAGCAAGTCGTCGCCGAAGCTTTTATAATTTCTTTTTGCGTCATCAGGATGCTGTCGATGACAGTTTAACCTCACCTTCAGTACATAGAAAAAGTAATTATTGACAAGTGCCTCTAAATCCACCAACAGCCAAAAAAAAACTCATTACAAAACTAAAATCACTATCGATATTGTATGATGTAAATACTTTTGTACATAACTATAGTTCACAGAATCACAATTAACGTCCATAGACTGCACCACCGATTAATCAAAATATATTCATTAACTGCATAGCATATTTATGTATATACTATCATTATCATGCGGCTTTTAAGTCTCTCTATCTCGTTCTCAATCTTTATCTTTCGCTCTTTCTCGATTTGAATCAATCTCGTTGCTTTTGCTAAACCACAAAACATTCCTTTTGTACAGACACTCTCAATTTGTTACTCGTAATTCTTTAATTCATGACATATTCTTTTAAGTATACTCTATTAATCGCAACTTTTTAATAATAGTCGGATCCTTGACTATAAGATACCCGGTACTCTATAAAAATATATGTTAAATTTATTTATTTTTTTAAGTTTAATTTCTTGTAAAGTGAATTGGTATAATGGTTAATAATAAAAGGGAATATTCAGTACCAAAATTTAGTTATAAATAGAGTTATATTTATTTAAATTTGATGAAATTAAGTAGTATAATGATTAATGATAAAAGGAATAACTAGCTTTGTATTAAATTTAGTAAGTCTAGCTCTCATGGTTTTTAAGATACATATGTTCCTCCTGGCGGTTTTAATGTGGATTTCACCTTTTAATATAGAAAGGCTTCTAAAAAACTTTGTTTTAGAAAAAATTATTTTCATTTGAAAAAACTAGTCCTAAAATATCATTTTTTTGGGTAATAATTTCTACAATATTTAAAAGACCTACTTGAAGTTATTAAGGTAATACATTTTCTTAGCTAAAATAACTTAATATTTGGAGTTTCCAATGATTCCTATGAGTACCGGGTATAATTAACCTATGAACTTTAAGCTCTGTCACACAACCTTAATATATATGTAATTTGTATTTAATGTTAATCACGATCCTATGACACTAATGCGTGCAATTTCACCTACAACTACAGCTGCATTAAACACCAACAACACCACAACCTCAACCTCAACATCCTCCACATCCGCCTCTGTCGCTGCCTCTGCCTCTGCCTCTGTCGCTGCCACAGCCTCTGCTGGCGGCGGAGTTAACGTCGAGGCGGCAGCAGGAACTGCAACTGCAACAGCAACCGCAACTGCAACTGCAACTCCGACGCGTAAGCGCGCCTCTAGTTTTATTCGCAAGAAACCGCCCCTAGAAAGAGGTTTGTCAGCACAAAGCGCTTTAAGAGTTAACAAGAACGCTTATGTCTGTATGTGTTAAATCGTATTACAATTAATTTAATCAATACACATACTCAACAAATCCCTTATTTTTTGGAAAACTTTCAGCGGAGGGTCCTGCGCCGGAAGTGATTGTAACGAAACCATCGCCGGAGCAACAAACTCATCCACTTTCGCATGGACATGCTCTGAGTCTGCGACCGGATAATGCCACATTGGTGCATGTCCTGGTGCATCGCGAGAGCGAGGAGTACAAGGACGAGGAGGACGGCGACGACAACGACAACTGCAGTCAATCTTCAACAAACAATAATTGCCTGGAGAAATCAAAGCCACCGCAAATCCGCATTAGCACTGGTTCCTCCGAGAGTGCCACCATGGATACGTTCCTCATGCCCACGGTGCAGATAATGGTCGATAGTCCCAAGGAACCGCCACGCGGCGATTTCAGCCTGGACAGTGGCTCAATTCTCCCAAGCATCGATGTGGATGCTCCCATTGATGTCAATGTGCAGGGCGATACATCGCAAGTGTTCTACGACTATAATCCCGAGTCCAATATAGATAATACAACTGGGAATGTTACAACTGCAACGGATGCAACTGCAACTGAAGATCAGCAGAGATGACCTTCAGTCAATATGGGAACGCAGTTGGATCAGCAGCATAAACAGGAGCAGGAGCAGGAGCAGCACAACAAGAGCAGGTAATCGACCAGCCATCTATCATCCAATTTTCCAAACTATTTTCCCTTGACATTTATCCAAAATTTTTGATCTCTCATAACTTCATCAAAACTCAACCGATTTTCAAACGGAATGTCTATTTTTTCATGATTTGGCCTCTAAATTCAAACTGCATTTAAATTTATTTCATCTAAAAAATTTGATATATTTTCGATCCTAAGCCCTCTGTGATCCAATTTTCCATATATACCCCTTGACATTTTTTCAAAAACTTTGATCTCTCATAACTCTCTCATCAAAACTCAACCGATTTTCAAACGGAATCCCAATTTTTTCATGATTTGGCCTCTAAATTCAATCTGCGTTTAAATTTTTTTCATCTAAGAAATTTGATATATTTTCGATCCTAAGCCCTCTGTGATCCAATTTTCCATATATACCCCTTGAAATTTTTTCAAAAACTTTGATTTCTCATAACTTTATCAAAACTCAACCGATTTTCAAACGGAATGTCAATTTTTTCATGATTTGGCCTCTGAAATCATTCTGCATTTAAATTTTTTTCATCTAAAAAATTAGATATATTTTTGATCCTAAGCCCTCTGTGATCCAATTTTCCATATATACCCCTTGACATTTTTTCAAAAAATTTTGATCTCTCATAGCTTCATCAAAACTCAACCGATTTTCAAACGGAATGCCAATTTTTTCATGATTTGGCCTCTAAATTCAATCTGCATTTAAATTTTTAGCATATAGAATATTTGATATATTTTCGATTCTAAGCCATCTCTCATCCAGTTTTCCATACATACCCCTTGACATTTTTTTTAAAAACTTTGATCTCCCATAACTTCATCAAAAATTAACCGATTTTGAAGCGGAATGTCATTTTGATCATGACTTGGCCTCTTAATTGATTCTGCATTTAAATTTTATTTATGTATTTATTTTTCGAGCTTCAT
Organism: Drosophila falleni; assembly: GCA_035045575.1. NCBI lineage: Eukaryota > Metazoa > Arthropoda > Insecta > Diptera > Drosophilidae > Drosophila > Drosophila falleni. Next base: position 14,083,158 of record JAWNOV010000011.1, read on the forward strand.
CCGTATTTGATACTCTTATTCTAATCTGCTGATATTTTTTTTAGGGAATCCAAAAGCAATACGAGCAGCAGCAGCAGTTGCAGCAGCAACGACAGCAACAGTTGCTGCGGTAGCAGCAGCAGCAGCAGCACCTCATCAGCTAGCCAGTCAACAGGAGTCGGCGGGAAGCGCCCAAGTTGACAATCTCCAGTCTGAGAGAAGTTTGGAAGCGTATCTATAGTCGGGGTCATCCATTTGTCCCTTTGTTATTATAGTCGTTTAACTATACAAGTATCTATATAAATACAACTATATATATATACAAATACTAGTCGCTTTATAAGATACTTAAATGGAACTATCCAATGTTTATATAAGTATATATATATATCCGTTAAATGCTGATTTGGTAACAGTACGCTGTGCGTCCAGCCAAGTCGATTTTAGCATATAGTTTAACTTAGTTTAGTCATAGTCTCTAGTTTAGTTCTAGTTCTAGTTTACGAAATCAATATAAACTCTGTGTTAACAAAACCGTGCATTAAATCGTACAGTGCGTACACGTTGTAATACTCAAAACTAATCAAAACAACAACAACAACAAATAAATACACTAACATTAACATTAATATAAATATTAAATTGATATAATATATAGTATTTACAAATATGATAAATATAATTACTAACTAATCGGTTGGTATTTTCGTTTAGTCGTCAATCAATCAATCAGTCTATATATATACATATATATATATATATATATCGACCGATTTCGAAGATATTTTGAAGGTTGTTTTTAACTATACAATACAATAAAAATACAATACATAATTACATAGTATAATATTTACATAAAAACATAATGTAACTAACAAAAAATCGCGGCGTAGACTTGATTACTAGAATTTCATTTTCTTTATTGCAATATATAACTCTATATATTTTGTACATATGCCAAAGGAAGTATTTTAAACTAAACAACAAATAAAAGCTACATAACTAATCATAGCATAATTAAAAAAAATGAAATATTAAACATTAACATACCTTATGTATAAATTAGTTAGCAACGATTGTATGAAATATTTAAGACAGGTTCTTCTATTTTGTTGAAATACTACGATAATGTACTAGATTATATTCTATGCGTACCGATTGTTCAAGTACAAAAATCAAAGTATTACAAAAAACAGTAGATTTCAAATACTTTTTCTCGCCTCACTCTCATATCTTCTCAAAACCACAAAAAACTTAAGCCAAAAAAACTAACACAAACAACAAGTCAAGTGATTAAACATTCCAAAATAAAAGCAATTAAATCGTATAATAGCTAAGGAAACCCCATCGGGTTATATGTATAATTATTTGTACGAGAAAAATACCAAAACATAAAATACTAAAAATGTTACCGTTATTATTGGTTATTATTCTGAAATAATACCTACGAAGACCGCAGTTCTACCTAAAAGCAATGTGCATTGACAACTTTTATTATAACGTATACTTAATATTTAATTAATGATCTTAACGCTATATCGAATACTTACCATAGACATACAGACTACATACGAAAACTTCTTTATTTATTTAGTCTAACTAAAGTGAAATCAAAATTTTTGGCATTAATGATCTTCTATACAAAGCTTCCACGAACATTAACATTAACATTAATTAAATATATATACATCTTATACCTATACTAACTAGATTTGTATTGACATCTTTTTTGGGCCTTGGTCAAAGTTTCAAAGAAACTTATTTTAAATGTTGTTTTCTACTATACACGCATATTCTGTGAGATTGATAATTAATCAGATTTAAGTTGCAACATCGAACAGGATAACGGATGACAGATAACTGATAACAGATAACTGATAACAGATAACTGATAACAGTGCAGCGCACACTTTTACACTTTGACTCGAACTTTCTTAACTTAACAACAACAACAGACAATCAGACAGCGATTGATATAAAAATTGAAATTATGGTACCAATTAAATCGTTATCTCCAAATACAAATACAAAATAAAACGTACACACTTGTGATTTTAACTGCAATTTTTACACAAGACAACTTAAGATCATAACTTTTAATTAGAATTGTTAACAAATTGATAAATGAATAATTAAATGAAATGAAACAAAAAAAAAATAAATAAGATTAACAAATAACAATTTAAACAGAAAGCAGAAACCAAACACTCGTCAATTAAGTGATATTTATAATTGGTACATAGGCATAAAAATGAAAACAATTGCAAGGATTAAATATATACATAAATTAACATACATACATACCCTTATATTACGTACTAATTACGTAGAATTTACAATAGACTTTGTACATAAACAAAATAATAAGAATAATATAGCCATAGAAACCAATTCAAAACCATCTAATAAAAACAAACTTTAAACAGACTTAAAGCAACAAAAATAAAAAAATGAAAACCTTAAAAAAACAAGCTTTAATTTAAATTATCTTTAAAAATAATCGCTTATAAAAAAGAAATGTTCATCATTTGTTTAGAATTATCAATACATTTATAGATAAGCCCAGAGAAAACAACACAACATTTTATTTAGTCATAGAGTATAACGACAATAAAACGAATGAGGCATATTAATTATTAATTAATTAATTAATTAAATACAACCTGAGCCAGGGGCCAGAGCTTGAACAACAACCAACAAAAACCAAAATTAACAAATTAACATAGGAAATGAAACAAAAGAATCCCATGAAGCAGGCCACGAATATATATATAGTAATAAAATGCTTTTATCCAAAACCCCAGCAATTTTAATACTAGTCCAATTTCAAAAAAAACTTATAATTAATAACTAAACAATGTACCAAACTGCAACAACAACCACAGCAACAACAACAACAACAACAACAACCACAAACAAAAACAGAAACAGAAACAGATACAGTTCTATGCATTTAACATAGCTCATAGCACCGCAGTGCAACAGACCGAATCGGTTCTAAATATATAAATAAATAATTCAACAACAAATACATATACACAATTTCAATACTATAAATTTACATATGCCCAAATTACCGAACCCTATTTGTTCCAAATATTTTTAGTTCACAACTCAAATTACAGCCTAAGAAATAATAATTACAAAGCTTTTTAATGAATATTTTTTTTTTTTTGGAAAAATTTAAAAAGCAATAAAATTTCAAAATGTTTGGGTTTTTATTAATTTTTTATTCTGTTTTTAAATTTCGAGAGTTTTTATACTGGAAAATTTTTGAATAGATAAATTTAGGTCGTTTTTTGGGGCATAGGTGTAAACAAAAAATGAACAGAAATTAAAAATAGATAAATGTGTACATACTGATATCGTTAATACAGTTAAAGTACAGTTACAGCTGGTTTGATTAGGCATGCCTTACCAAATAAAAAACACACACGATTTTATTTGTTGTAAATTAAGGCGTTAAGGTTCAAGAAAAAAGTTAACGTTTCATATATCAAACACAAAAAAATGAAAGGAAAACAAATTCAAAATATATATATATATATATAAATATTATTAAAAACATTTGATATTTAATAATATCAAATAGGCAAAGCATACAAATTGTTTAACATGCTCTGAGAACAATGTCAATTATTTTAATTTGCCGTTACAACAATATGAACAAAAACCAAAAAAACAAACAAACAAAATGCTGTAAAGTGACAAGTTTTTGATATTAGAAATGCGTTTAAAGTCGTCCTAAGCATAATCAAATATTTAATAATTAACTGCATAGCTTAAAATTATCAATTAAAAAAACAACATTTTAAATTATTCATAGCTGCGCTCAACTTTCAACGGATCCAAATCAAATCAAACAGCTTTTAGAAAAAATTCCAATTCCATATATTTTCCAAAATTAGTTAGCGAACTTCATTATTATAATACTTATTAAAATGCCGCATAAATTTTGTATATTTTTCTTTTTTATTTTGACATCAATCATTTGATTTAATTGGCCTCGTTAGACGTTAGCCAATTCGTTAGGCCATGAAATTGATTTGATTTGATCCAATACCCAGTTATAAAATATAACATAATGATAATAAGTATATATAGTCACATAATGAACCGAATCATATCAAATCAAACAAAAAACCATTAATAAAAAGAAAAGAAAAAACGTAAATCTAACATTTGAAATTAAATATTTACTCGGGTACAAAATGGTAAAGATATTCGTTTATACAATATTTACTGTCTATATAACCATTATACTTGTACTACTTATACTTATACGTATACTTATCGAAAGTCAAGAAAATTATTAACTGATGTCAAATCAAACCAATTTTAAACTGAAACTTGAAAATTTGAAATTAAACATTTTTCGCATAACTAAGGCCACTGTGCACACACATACAAGCACATACTCAAGCAATCTGTGTGAGTGTGAAAATGATAAATGAAAGAAACATATATGATATATGGTATATTTATATAATTAAAGAACCAGAGAATTTGTTGAAAATAGGCGAACATAATTAATTACAGTAAAAAAGCGACAACAACAACAAAAAAATAGCAGACAACAAATTGTTTTTGTTTATCAGTTTGAATTGTATATAAGTATATAGTATATATATATATTGAAAAGATCATAAATACTATTATAATAGTGATTTTTTCAGTTATTCAGTTTATAACTCATAAGGGTTTTGTTAAATTTAATTATATTTATATATTCGTATGTTAATAAAACAATTTCTGACTACACGATAAAAGATTGATTAACATAAAAAATAGGACGAGTCGGGTTACACTGCAAGAAACTACGAGTAAATGCTGAGTCCTTAAATACTGTTGATATGTGGGAACAGTTAATTTCTTTCTTGATGAAGCAGCAGTAAAACCTGTTCCAATTTCTGTTCCATCTGCTGGAGACGCCTCTCGGTAATCTGTTCCCGCTGACGCTTCAATTCTGCATTCGATTTCTGATCGATAACAGCGAGTGCCAACTTAACAGTTCTGTTATCGATCTGAGAACACTTATCACTGAACAGCGAACAACAACAGGGCAGCAATTTCAATGGCGGATCGAGCAGTTTCTTCTGCTGCTCCGATTTGGCATTTGTGGCCAATGGCTGAAAACTGGCCATATTTTTATTCTTGCTCTTGCCATTTCCATTGCTCAGCTCCTTTAGCTCGTAGACATCCATCATGGGAATTAACACCTTGTTGCCATCGTTTGCTAGTATGGAAATCTGGCGCACAGACATATAGTTGGGATATATGTTCATTAATCGCTGGCAAATCGTGCGGAACGGTTGACTGTTGACTATAAAACCAGTGCGTCCATTTCGACCGGTTAACACCTGTTCATAGCGCATCAAGGTGTTGGTCCGACAGATGGCGCCATTCAGCTCCGCTTGCGCTTTGATGGCCTGTGGAAAGGATAAGTAGAAAATAGAAATATTTAATTTTCAGTTTTTATTATTTATAATATAGAATTTTTAGAGACTTTAGTATTTTTGGTATTTATCTATGCGGTTGACATTTTCATTAATTTACTATTAATATTTCTTTCAATCGAATTGAAAAGTGATGATAATATAATTCTGAAGAGTAAGTATAGTATTAGGTTATCCTAGCTGCCAACTCACCTGTGTATCGGAAACAGCCAGACCATTGAGCAGATTGAAGAGCACAATTGTCATGAAGAAGACAAAGAGCAGGAAAATCAGGTAAGTGGAAACGCTATCGAATTTAATATCTCCAGCATCGAATTCGCCCGTCAACATGACAATGGTCTTGATCAAAGCCTCAATGGGAACCGAGAAAGAATTAAAGTGTCCATCCTCTGACGATGCGGTAGCTTCCTGCACTTTGGACTTGCCAAAGAGTATGTAGAAGCACAAGCTGAAGGTGAGCACAAAGATGGAGTAGAGGGCAAAGCTCTTAATAAAACTGCTGGACACAGCACGCAGCATGAGCATGTGCGTCGAGATGGAGAGAACTGGCAAGGAACCCACAAGCAGACAGAACTCGATGGCCACCAAAAGTACAGTCAACACGGCCAGAACACGTTGAGGTTCCTGCTCAAAACTCGACTGCAGGCAGGTGAGAATTGAAAAGATAATGAGCGCCAATTCCATGAGATTTGTCACCGAGAAGAAGTACAACACTGGCGACATTACAAACTGTATAAGCTCCCGAATAATGAGGTAGACAATGCCAATCCAGGAGCACAGTCCAAAGAGTGCTGTCAAAGCCTTCTGATCACTCTCATGGAATTTGAGAAGAGTGTGACCAATGATCGAGATGGTGAAAAGCGTGTAGAGCAGAAAATTCAAATAAAAAATGACCGATAGGCGATGCCACTTGAGAAAGAGGAAGCTGGAGATCAGTGGATGCTGCAGTAGATGACGCAACTCCTTGGACTCGGCTATGTGGGCAATGGGTGTCATCTCGTCTTGTAGCTTTTTACTCGATTGAGATACTTGACCACCTTTCTCCTGGCGCATCAGATTCATGAAGTTTATGATAATCTCAAAGGTCTGTACACCCGGTTTCTGTTGATTTGTGGTCACACAGGAGTCAAAGTGCTGCTCCAGCAACTCTGGCGGCATGTCCTGAATGGGCAGCTCCTGGAACTTGCTCTTGGCCCCAATGTATGCGCCATGATGGAGCAATGTCTGCGCCGCCTTCGTATTGCGATACTTGACGGCAAAATGGAGTGGAACTTGGCCGGAGGGATCCGCCTCATTGATGTCGACGTGATCGCTGGAGAGCAGGAGCTCAAAGCAACGCTGATGGTCACAGAAATCATCCAGGGGTGGCTCCTCCAGCCTGCTGATCACTCTGGTAAGCAGGGAGGCACCTGTAATAAGAATATAATTTAGTATTGTTACAGAGATATTATATTAAAGTTAATGTACCAGGGGCATAGCTCCCTGCTCGCTTCGCTTATCTACTGTCGGCTCGGTAGCTTGTAGAAATGAGAAACATATTTTATATTCTCTTCTTGACTAAATTATATCAACATACTTTGGAACAAGCACAAAAATGGCGAGCTTGAAAGACACAGACGAGCGAATCGAGCAGGGGGTAAAGCGCCTTAAAACATTTTCTGTATATAAATAGTAAATTCGACCTGATAGTATTATAATGTTATTCCTACCTGGCGATATTTTCAGCTCTGGATGTTGAAGTAGTTTCTCCAATGCTTGCCAATTTCCCCAGATAATCGAGAGTTCTATGGGTAAAGTTGTTTCTCCTGGATGCTTCTTGTTGATGTTGATGCCCGTGCTGAGAATTGTCTCAAAGGCGCGTTGTTTTCCCCGCTTGATGGACTCCTGAAGCAGTGGCATATACATTTCCTGCGTCATATTCCGCAGATTATCCTTGTTGCTGATGTTGAGCTGATGCTCCGCCAGCAGCTGCTCGAATTGTGACTCCTCACCATCTCTCAGTACTCGCATTAGACGCTCACAATCGATCTCTCCTTCCCCGGTGGGGTCTCTTTGTTGTGGCAGTTGCATTTCCGGAAATTGTTGTTGCAACAACTGACGCACTTCACCATTCCGATAGCTATCGATGTCTAGTTTGGGCTGAGCCAGAAACAACAGCACCAGCTCCTGTTTGGCAGCCTTAATCTTGTTGTTCTTCAGCACATAGTGCAAAGGAGTCATCTCCCTTTGATCCACCGCATTGGGAGAGGCGCCATATTGGAGGAGACTCTGCATACAGGCACGCACCTCATCCACATTATCCGCCGTGAGATTCTTGGCCAGCGAATTGAGTGGCGTCAACTGTCCATATTTGCGATCTACTTGGACGCCAGGACGACGTAGGAGCACCTCTAGATTGCGAGGATCCCTCGAGTCGGCAGCATAATTAATCGCAGCCTTGTTGTCTTTTTGATTGATCTACAAATGAATATTTAAATTTAATTCATTAATAAATTAATTCATCTTTTTTTATATTATTTGATTCTTAAATATATAGCTTAACTTTGTCCCCAAATTTGACGCCCTTGGCAGTCAAATTTCGATAAAATTTAACTCATTGATGTTGTGTAAAAATTTCAACCTTCTAGGTCTAATGGTTTGGGCAGTAATCAGTCAGTAAGTGAGTGAGTAAATGACTTAGGACAAAGAGTTTTATACTCTTTTTTTAGTTTTTTTTTTAAATTTTTTTGTAATTTACTCACATAATTCACATGAGAGCCATGTTCCAGGCAGGCTTCAATGAAATCCGCACATCCTGCTGTGGAGAGTGCTTTCTGATAAATGCTTGTGTTTCTTTCATCCTGCAGATTTGGCTGTGCTCCTTTGTCCAGTGCATCGTGGAATTCACGTATGTCCTTTTTAGCCAGTGCCAAACTCAACTGGGCTTGAGGATCACTTAAACCACATCCGTTTAGATCCATCTTTCTAATATTTCCGTTGAAGGATGACTAGCTCTAAAAATGTAAGATATAGATATGAGTATATTGAAAATGCAATGAGATCAACGTGGATATGATAAAAAATAGCTGCAGATAAAAATCTTACTTTAAAAATTATTCAAAAGACTTTTTTTTTGGTTAAATATATAAATAAAGATTTCATAATTTTCATCAGTCAACTTTATAGATTTGAAATAGAAGTACGATTGAAATGTTTTCTGTTTACTGCTACACTTAAAGTTACATTTATGTTAATTCAAAATTTATTTCTGTAGCTAAGTAAATACTTAAAAATTCTTTGAAGATTGCATAACAATTGTTAATGAAATGCGTAGAGAAACCCGCATTGTTCCTAAGTTCAAGACGTAAAATATTTTGCTTAATTTTTGAAGATGAGGGAAAACCTTGAAGAATATTTTATTTTGAAAACAAAGCATTTTTTTTTTGCCTAAATTATGTAGACTAGACAATTGACAAACGCTTCATGGTACGATGATTTCTACAAGCTTCCCTTCAGTTAACTGAAGTTGGGCTTTAAGCCAAGTGTTGATGCGTTGACCGTTTGTTGAGCTGGTCAAGAGCTGTCAGTTGCTGAAAGTTGTCTTACAGGTTTGCTGTACAAATCTCATAATAAATGTACAAGCTGTGGTAATTAAAGAAAGCGTTTTAAGTGCTTTTTGTGGTACAATCATAAGTATGTTATTAAATGGTAACAATTGAACCACAACCAGAGTCATAAAGGGCTTCAATTGTGAGGGCTTCAAAAGTGGGCGGATCACTTAACCTTGTGATCACTTTTCGAACTGTGAGTCAGCTCTAAATTTTCGACTTGATATCAGATTTAACAATCATAAAGAATAATCATAAAATAATCGACATATCAATATCAATTAGCAATCAATTTGTTACGCTTTATGGTTTCAAATTTTAGCGCTCAGGGGCTTCAAATTGAAAGATACGACACTATAATTTCAAGTCGGCTTCTTTTGTGCGAATTCTCAGCTTACAGCATCGAAGATGGAGTTGAAAACAAAGTTGAAATTAAAGACTCGTCTATTTTGAAGCTTGAAATGTGTGAGAAATCGTCTAATCACACATACGATTTAAGCTAATTTGAATATTCCACAGCTGCTGTGTTTTTTAAAATCGATTCTTATATTTAAAATGCCAAAAACGTGTATAATCACAGCTGGGAAACAAAAAAAGATAAATTAGATAAATTAAAATCATTTTGCATCTCAAGCTGTTATTTGATTATTTGTACAAATTATTTAATGTAAACGATAGTTCCCTGAGAGAGCCAGAGAATTAGATAAACATAATTTGCACAATCAGCTTTTTTAATTGGCTAAAGGTTTGTCTTGGGTTTAGTTTACCCAACAGTTCAACTGCCCGACTGTTTTCCCCTTTTAGATATTTTACCTGTATTTACTTTGGTTTGTTTATTTGTATTTACAATGCCAATTAAGTACTTCTGTCGGTTGACAAACAATTTTATTGTTTGACAAGTCTTCGAAGTCGCTGATATATAAATAAAACCAGAAGTAAAGGATGGCGTAATCTTAAGACGACTAAGTTGGCTTAAGATACATTCTTGTAGCTACTTATAAATACTAAAGATATTGTCTTTTACTTTTAATAGTTGCTGTAGAAAGATTCTCTTAGATACTACAGAAAGATAAATGGTAAAGGGTGCCTTTATTTAAAATAAATTTAATATATCTAAGATTCATTTTATTGGTTATTTTTAAATAAAAGAGCTACTGAGATCTAAGAAACAGAACAAAATATTGAGAAACAGATAAAACTGAGAAATGGTAAGTCCTAACACAGTTAGGTACGGTTAAGATACATTCTTAAGATACGAAGTGATTCTAGAGCAACTTGTGCCATCTTGTAGATACAATTATTGTCATAGATTTGATCTAAGAAAAAAATTTTTGATACTATAGAAAGATATTTGAAAGAACTATGAACTCAATAACGTAATGGAATTTCGCAACATTACAGCAGTTTTAATAGCTTTTGAATACATTCCGCAGATATTTTAATAGCCACAAAAATCTGTGCAATAAACTGCAATATCCGCAGTGCGAGTAAATGCGAATGTTATTGAGAATTGCAATGGGGAATTGTATATGAAATAGCTTGCCAAACCCGTTCATCGAGTTTTCGAGTTTTTCCTTGCAGATTTCTGCAAGCCAAGCAACAACAAATATTCAACACTAAAGTTAAAAAGTAAAAAAATAAGAAGTTATTTATTACAACACTCGGAGGAAGTTTTGCGCAACTTTTTTTTTGAGTAGAGTTCATGACAAGTTTATTGCACGGAGCGCATAAAACTTAATGTTTGTCAGCATTTTTTTCCACAGTTTTTTTTTTGTGTATTTGGTTTGAAATACGTGACGAGTTGTCTTAGAGGCGTGACAGCAAATTCGGTCATCGTGATACACAAAAGATACAAGATACAAGATACAGAAGCGATAGGAAAGGGGAAGCGATCTTAATTGTTTGTGTATAACAAGTTTATCGGCAACTGCGCTCGATGTTTATTTAATTTATGGCAATTTTTATGCACTCTTTGCACAAAGTACTACGCATTTTTGCGCTTTTTGTTTACTTTCTACAATAAAAAAATTAAACAATTGCATTCGAAGCTGTGGAAGTCTATAAACAAACATGAAAGTTCTAGGAAATTCTCACACTCAGAAAAAAGTACTCTTTGTTTTCAAAATTAAATATAATAATGAAAAATAATATGAAACATATGTTCTTTAATTTGATTTTAATTTAATTAGCTTTGCGCAATTTTCGGTTAAATGTTGTTTTTTTTTATATATTTATGGCGTTTATAGTTTTAAGTACTTTTCTCTATTTTCAGTGAAATAAAAGTATATTTTGTTTATTTTTATGACCAATAATATTTAAAACGTATCATTAAATCTGTCTGCATATTTTTTAAACATTTTTTCTCTGCACATCAAAGTTTTGGATTATATTTGACTTATAGTCGAAAAATATGAAATTTTTTGGGTGTTTATTATTTGAATGCAAAACTAATTTGTGGACCAAATCATGAAGAAAATGATATTCCGCATGAAAATCGGCTAAGTTTTGGAATAGTTATGAGAGATTAAAGTTTTTAAAAAAACGTAAAGGGGTTGGTATGGAAAATTGGATGATATTTGACTTATAGTCGAAAAATTTGAAATTTATTAAACATTTTTTCTCTGTGTGTAAGCAATCTGCTAAAGTTTTTCCAAGACCCTTGAAATCTTGAGACGTTTGTGTCTTAATTTGATCAACTTCACAATTAGCTGGTAGTTTTGTTAAAAAACACATTGCCCGAGCTTCTTGTTTTCTTTTTCTCTTTTTTTTTATCAGCGCCGAAATTGTCATCATAAAAAAACGTCATAATTAAGATGGATGTGAGTGGAGATGGGGATGTGAATGTGAATTTGGATGTGGATTTGAAGCATGACTTCATGCTGAACTGAGCAAAAAATTTCATTTGTACAGAAGAAAAAGCACAAAATGTTTATATGAGGAAACATAATACAGATACAGATACACACACATTTACACATGTCTGTGTTTAACTAAAGTGGATATATACAAGCTCACGAGTATATATGAATTGTATACTCAATGTGCACTTCATAAACAATTGGCTGGCCTACAATGTGGGGCAACAACAACAGCAAAATCGTTTACAATAACAAAAGCGAATGTGTAGGGGGAGAGAGGAAGGGTCTGAGGGATTGGGGAGGGGCAGACAAACGAGTCAGTGCCCCGCACTTTCGATAATTTAGAATAATTAAATTAAACACTCGCTCTCTAGCTGGAAATGCTGAAAATGCACAACAAAGTCTGTCACTCTCCCTCTCACTTCTCTCTCTCTCTCTCTCTCTAAAAATTATTGTGTAATGAAAATAATAAGAATTCTGCTCAGTCTGCTTGGAATTAATCAACTGGGGTGTCAGAAACTAATAAACCATATAAATTACCTCACTAACAGACTCAATAACGTATACGTAATATCTTTAAATATAATAAGAAATAATAATCACATATTCCCTCTACAAATAACACAGTTGCCACTACGCCACTGACTGTTTGATTCATTTAAAAAAACGTAAAATAAAGCTTATTGGGCGGAGCCTATGCAAATAAACAAGACAACAAACAGAAAAGAGCAGGCAATTCTAAAAATCCAGAGAGACTCACGATTTTAGCCTAAGAAACATATTTACATCAAATCATTGTAATAGAGTAATAAACATATGCAAATAAGGCAAGCTATATATGCATTATTTATGTACTTATAATTGCCACTTAATTCGGCCAGTAACGGAAACTCGACGTTCCATAAGTCCATGCAAATGATAAGGTTTATTCCAATCGGAGTGATAAACCTATTTAAACGATGACTAGCACTCACAATATCGGAATTATTTAAAATTCCCCAAGAAAACTTTGATTCTCATTTAATTTGTAGTCTCAGATTAAAAAAAATTATTTAAATAAATTTTATTTAGTTTGTTCACGTTTTACTTTGTGTTAATTTATTTAACTTATATTTTTAATTTTTATTTTTTAAAGTAGAGTGCTTTTTTTTGTCGTTAAAAAATCTTTTTTAATTGTCACATAACTTTTTTTTTAAATCTTTATGTAATTTTCACTTTTAAAAGTATTGATTATATTCTTAACTTTGTTGAGTCACGTTTTATTTAATTTAGATGTGATTAAGCCGAATAAACTTAGTTATCGTTAAATTTATAAATTTAAAATCGTTTTATCAATTTCTTTCGAAACGTAAACTTAGAAGATTGTTGCCTTTTAAGTGTGCCTTTTAAGGCAGCAACAAGTATTCATGTTTGTTTTGTGTCTGCCCACAACAATCCAAAAAGTTGAAGTGAATTAATATTTTGGAAAACATTTGCAGATGATGTCACTGATTCAAGTGTAGTTTTTTTTTTAATATAAACACAAATTTATTTAATCATTTGTCAAATTAATTTTTTTAATTATTGGCAAACGTCATTAAAACAAAGGAGTCTTTTTATCTGTGCAATTTTTTGTGCCGCTTTCTGCAGTTTTTTAACCTTGACGTTAAGGTGTTGAAACGTGTTTCTTATTTCCCTGTTACGGCTTTTGTTGTTGTTGTTGTTGTGTGGGTCGTAAGTGCTGATCTTTGCAACTGCGGTTAATCATTTCATTATATTATTTCTGCATTACAAGCATGATTCACTTTAACTGCCATTAATTTGAAATCTCTCCGCGTTAAGACTCATCGATATTGAATTTGGCCAAGATGAATTGCGTAGCATCACTTAATTTGCATAATTTATACGTGAATGATTCACACATGTATTAAATATTTTTAAAATGCTTTTTAATCACATATTGTTTTCTTAAAACTAACTTTTTAAAGCACAAATTACAAAATGGCGTTTGCTTTTCATTTGCTCAACACTCACTTAATGTTTCCGTGTAGACGAGATACAACTGCAGTCCGAAGAATCCAAAGACCAACTGATCAAGCAGCGAAAACTCGCGTATCTCAACGGCTGTTGAGGGCCCCAAAACGGAACTGCTTTCAATTGCACTGCTTGACATTTCTAATAAATTGCAAGCGCGCAAAAGTAGGCAATGTTTTTGAGCTCAGCGTGAATTTTATGCAAGCCCCTAAAAGGCTGCAACAAAAATGTCGACCAGCTTATTTCTAGCATAACTGAGCCCACTGTGCACACTCAAGCAAATATTCAAGCAACAATTTAATAATAATAATTAAATATGCGGATTTTACTTACTTTAGCTTTATTTATATTATTTTCATAAATTCATTAATATTATTTAGATGAATTTTTGAAGTGAAACTTCTATAGGCGCGTTGGGAGTGAATCGAAAATACGCTTGACCGCGTGTGTTACGAAAAACCGACACCATAAAAGAGAGCTTGATAAAGCTTTAATATGTTCTCTTAGATGCTCTCAGCACTGATTTATTATTAGGTTGGAATATCAAAGCTCTGACTTTGCTACTCCTAATTACATACATACACACATGTACACATGTACACATGCAAAGCTCAAAGCTGCTCTTTCTGAGTCAAAAGCTCTAAGCTTGGCTTGTTTCCCGTTACGTTATCGCATGTTCCTCACATGTTTGTTTTGCGCGTCATTTTAACATGAATGTATGTATGTATGTATGTATGTATGTACGTATGTATGTACATATGTATAAGAATGGATTAGTTGAGTGCTTAATTTGTGCAAGTGAAACTTTGCACGCTCTGTGTTTAAGCATATATATGTATGCATGTACATATGTCGTATGTATGTATGTATGTATATATACATATTCTATATGTTTATTTGTATGGTATGTACATATAGTGTGATTTGTTTTCAATGTCTTGTAAGATCTATTTGCTCTTCACACGACGACAGTTTTCAATTACACAGCGAGAATTCTAGTGACAAGCAAACTTGTATAAAGAAGTGCGCAAAAGAAAAATGGAAAAAATTGTCATCTTGAAATAAAAAAAAAACAGGCCACTACCGTATGCACTCCTAGGAAGTTTCACTTCAATCGCGTAACTTTTTACGCACATCTTTTTTTTTTTAAATATATTTGATTGGCTTAGGCTTTTCAAGCGAAACCCTAAAAGTCTGCTACAAAAAGTTACACAAGTTTCACATAATTTTAGTTGGCTTTCATGGATTGATTATAAATTAAAAGTCGAAAAACTACGCTCAAGCTCACATATTTTTGGATATTTTATTCATTAATATTTACATATTTATATAGTTTTTTCTAATTTATACAGGTGGACCCCAAGAGATGACTTCAAAGGCGATTCCTTTCAGAGCATTAGCATCAATTTGATGGCTGGCCAGCGTGCTTAAAATTTGGATCACATTCTGAGATTTCTGTAAGGTAAAAACATTTAAAAACATTTACAATTTGTTTTTCCATTTTGACACATGTTTTCTTGGTGAATAGCTAAAATTTGTAGAATGTTTAGTAATAAAAAGTAAGGCTTTAAAATTTCTATTTATGTTCTTTGATTTTTCCAAATGTAAATGTAAATGAAATTGAAGGTAAAAATAATGGTATTAAATAAAGACACACTCACCATAGTTTTCTCGATAAGCGGCTTGAACTCATCACTTCGAAGTGCTTCATAGAACTTGGGAAATACAATTCCGCTTTTGAGTTTCTCATTGATCAAGTTAATGAAACGATCCCTCGGGAGGTGCGTCAACAGTTCCTGGACAAAGCTAACAAAGCTGCCCAAATTGTAGTAAGCTTCATTATTGTGCTGAGAATCGGGTAGAAAAACAATAACCACGCCCTCTTGTAAACTGTTGCTCGAACTGGGATCGGTTAGAAAATAGCCGTATTCACGCTGAATCGAATTCTGTAGAGTCGATGGAGATTCGAAGCGTTTATTAACCTTTAGGGTTGTCCTCACAGCCGTTTCATTGAGATGCAGATAGTTGATAACCTCAATGACTTCGGGCAACATTTGAATGCGTTGCAGCAATTGCTTAAAATCCGAACTGCGTAGAAATTTGATCGCCTTGCGAAATCCCGAATCAACAATCAAATGCTCGGCGATCACTTCATCGATAACGGCAGTCGGTATCAGATCGATAAATTCATGCAAATCTTGCACTAATTCGGGAGAATAGGAGACTTGCACTTGTGGCCTTGTGGACATGTGATACCACCAAAGATTCCTTCTGCCTCCGGCCACCAGGGATACACTGCAGCAAACCACAATGCAACAAATCAACAACAACTTGGACATTTATACAGTTAACTTTCTTTCTCTTTCTCTCTGATATGCACGCTCTCACGTCTCTGCGATGACTGTCGTCTCGGGTTAAAATAAATTTTGTATAAGGCATAGATTGCTCGCACACAACACACACACACACACACACTCACACACCACACACACACACACACCACACACACACACGCACGCACACAAACAACTGTCAGTGTTGCCTATTTTTTAGAGAAAAAATAGATGTTTTGGTGGAAAGACAGCTATAAAAATAACGGAATTTGCCAAGAAAGATAGCTTAGAAAATAGTCAACAATTTTTTAATAACGAACATTAATAGAGTTGTTTTAAAAATGTAAACCAAACGAAAGTCTACCAAATATGCATGGATTTTTGGTTGGTAATTAATTGATTTGTTTTTTTCTGTAATAACTTTGTATATTTATTTATCAAATTTTCATTATTGTTTTGTATATAACTTAGTCTTATATCTGATCTTTGGGAAAGTTAGCCACTGATTCTGAAATTTTCAGCTATAATCCTTAGGTATTTGCCGCAAATTTGCATTTCTAGCAAATGAACTTTATAAACACCTAAAAGTATCTATAAAATAGCTAAATTGGCAGTACTGACACACACACAACAAATAAGCCTCATGCTTATCAGCTAAATTTAAGACGCCTGCAAGTGTCCGGTGACTGTATTCTCAATTCTTTTTGTATTCTCAGTTTGCTTTGTTTATGCCAAATGCCAGAAAGTGAGAGTAATAGCGAGAGAGTGGGAAAGGGGCAGTCTACAGTGCATACTTTAATTATGCGCCCTTCCTCAGTTTTCGGAGAGAAATTCAAAGCGGAAGAGAGCGAAAAATATTTAAACTACAAAGTGCGACTTAAGTATATTCAAATTCTGCAAAGAATGTTAGTAAATATCAGTAAGATTAAACATCTTCCGAGTTTGTACGGTTGTTATATTAGTATAAGAAGATTAAAAAGACTCCTTTCTAAATATTAAAATTTTTTATAGTATTGAAAGGCATTTGAAAAAGCACAATTGAATGCAGGTAATTTAGCTTGTTTGAAGTTAAATTTATTTTTATTGTACCTACTATAAAATTTCTTTCTCGTATAAAAAACACATAAATTATTTTTTTTTTAAAGTAAAATATGTACATTGTTTTTATTAAAAATGGTGAGTTAACATCATCTAATGTATAATCGCTTAGACTAGCTTATAAGTCTATAGTTTAAACTGAGACTAATATATTGATTGCACATTTCCGGCCCAAGACTTCTAATATTTATCACAATTCGCATCTGATATCTAAGAGATACGATGTAAGCTAAATATATATATTTAATTATATATTTTAAGTGGATTTTGGGGACAGAGGGAAACACATTGATGTGCCACCCCAAAGAGGCAGCTATTGCGTTATCAGTTGCAATTTCCCTCGATATATAAATCTATAAATATATAAGTTCTTAATTCGACTTAAATTAGAACAAATAAAATTGCACCTTGTGGTTTGGCAAGAATCGTAAAGTTATTGCACTTGTTGGATCAAGTTAACTATGCTAAATGAAAGTCTTTAATTAGATTCAGTTTCGCATTCTATATAGATATTGCACTTGTGTTAATACTAGAGCTGGCAAACTATCGATATGGGTTCCATTCGATATTTTTTAAAGTTTTAAAAGTATAAATAAAAAATTAATTAATAAGTAACGTGACACAGAACTGAAGATAAATAAAAGGTCACTAAGTAAAAATTCGCAGAACTATTCGATACATTCGATAATATTTGATAGATTAGCAAACAACATATCAGTAAGGGAAAAAATTTGAAATCTCGATGGTGTTGTGAAAAATGGTTCGATATCTCGATAGAGATGATATAATAAATATCGATGGATCGATATATCGATATATTTACGGTGATTTATCCATTTATCGATAGATTGACGCGGATATATCGATATATCGACATATCGATAGTTTGCCCGCTCTACCCAAAATACTACTAAGTTTTCCGTATCATCTTGTAGAGCACCGAGTGGGTTTCGATGCTCTCCGCTCCCGATTCCCACATGTCCTCGGCATTGGTCTCCTCATCGGAGGAGCCACAACAGGTGCTGTGACCACGACGCTGATCATCCTCGGAGGAATACGATGACATGGTTGTGGTGCTGCCTCGCACATGAAGATCATTGGATTGGGAGCGTGTTAGGGTCTTATCCGATTCGGCATCACTTAGATCCTGTCCGGGATTACCCGGGGAGACCATATGCTCCAGATCCTCAAAACGATCGGCATCCAATTCCAAGCGATTGGCATTGGCATTGATTGTCTCCTCCTCATTGTCCTCGATGGTGTCTACCCTTATGATCTGACCACGTCCCGACATCATCTTGAAATTGTAACGATCGTAGACATTGCGTTTGTAGAGCTCCGTGGAATCGGTGCTCATGTAACCACTGTCCAATTGTCCGAATCTCTGTTCATAATAATGCTGGCTACCTGGCTGCACCGTGGAGCTGGGCGGATGCACTGCATCCTCAATGATGGAGGCAATGCCGTCATCAGATTCCAGAAATCCAGCTGAAGTTTTAGTGCCATAACTGGGCGCTGGACTTTGACTGGGACTAAACTTGTTGGCCGCCATTGTGACGAACTTGCGCCAGGCATTCTTCAGATCCTTGGCCTTCTTGGCACGATCCTTGAGGCCAATGGCGATCTGCATACCGGCCGTCAATTGAGCCGGCTCAATTTCACAGCGATAAACGGTTTGGATATTTCCACCAGGATTGGCAGCGCAACTGGAGATGGAATTGGAGTTGGAACTGGCAATATTGGCTGCTCTTTGGGGATAGGCGATGCCCACAGGAACTCCCGCATTGCGATACAGTTCCTTGGTGCGTTCCGAGAGTTGACTGCTGCTGCGATTTGAGCGCGAACTGATCGACAGGGCATCAAACTGATTGAGATCGAGATCCTTTTTCGTATTGTTATTGTTATTGTTGTTGTTGTTGCTCGTTTCCAGTTGAGCTGCATCCTTGAGTTGATCCAAATCCTGCTCGTTTTTATGATCCTTCTCCCTGTCGCCCTTTTGCGACTTTCTTCTGTTCAGATACTTGTTGAGACTGTAATCGTTTCTAAGACTGTGGATCTTTTTGCCATAAAGTCCTTCTAGGTCAGTATCTTTATGCTCTAAAGTAGAGTTTAATCCCTTGTTCTTACTGGGTTCAGTTCTCGCTGAGATCACGCTGGACATGGTATTGTTGCAGGAATTCTCCTGACTCTCCGAGACTCCTGTCAGTTCCGTTATCTCGCTCTGCATGCTGTAATTGTCGTCTTCCAGACGCTGGGGGTTGGGAGAAGGGCTTGGCGAAGGAGGTGGCGGGGGTAAGGGGCGTTTACTCTGCACTAGAGGCGCACAAAAGTGTTGCTTGGACTTGATGCTGTGGCGCGGCTCACGCCTTGCAGAAGACTCCTGGTTCTCCGAAGAAATAGTGATCGTGGTCTTCGATCTACTCACATCCACGACAGAGAGAGTGGGAGAAGACTGCATGCCACGCTGTCTTCGAGAATGCTTCGCCTCCAGCGTGAGTATGCGTCCCTGCTCTTCGGTGGATCTCTCCGGAGTCTCCGCTTTGTAATGATCCTGCAGGGCCAACGGAGACTCGTAAATCTCCCGCAGATTACGGAAGGAATTACTGGATCGTAGAATAAAAGAAGCAGTACGTGGTTTGCTATTCTCCTGACTCAGATCTGGCAAAGAATTGATCTGATCCACATACGGATCATACAGATCATTACTCGACTGACGTCCCTGATTCTCCCAGGCATTGATGTCACAGAAACTCTGCTTCTTCGGCTTCCTATCCAACGTGTCCGGCTCGAACTGATCGCTGTCTGTGCGCTCAAGATCGGAGGGAGGTTCGTGCTCCACCTCGATCGTCATGCTGCCACGAAAGGGCGTATCATATTTGATCCTGGCTGCCACTTCCTTGTGACGCTGTGCCTGATTATGATGATGCTGGGAATGACGCTTCTTCAATTCTCCTCCCTCCTTGCGAAACCCATTCAAGCGATCGTAGACTGTGTGACTGATCTCCATTTCCTCCTCGAGAGGTAGCGCTGTACTGAGACTCGGACTGAGTTGGGAACTCACATCAGAAGAGGGAGAGCTGGAAGAATGCGAGCTCTTTCGCTTGCTCGGCTCCAGACGCTCCAAACTGTCCGTCTCGTAGTCCACGATCAAATATTGTGGCGATTTGCGTCTGTAGATGGGAGAATCCGGCTGGAATTGCTTCAGGGACTTTCGACTTAGGGAACTATAGTCGGGTGTCGGGACAGATGGAATGCTGCTCTGTGTGCTGCTGTAGATCTCCTTGATCTTCTTCTCAATGGTGCTGTCATAATCCGGCGTGGGAATGTGAGCTGCATATTCTCGCTTCAAGGAATCATAAATGATCTCAGTGGGTTTCATATTCCTTAGCATATTATAATGCTGACGATCAAAGGAATTTAAAGAAGTCGGAGTGGAATTCGCAGCTGCAAATTGATCCAGGACATCACTACGTTTCCTCAGCGACTTGGAGCGACTGGAGGAGCTGCGTAGAGATCCTGTGGGAGTATCTGCCAGCATAAACTTGGGATTGTTATAGATCTCTCCACCCGTCTCTGCAAAGCCGTAGACATTGGACTTGTACGAAGAATAACTATCGTAGGAATTATTGGGAGGGGTTTTGAGTTTGACAGGCTCCGGACTGGACTTCGATTTACTAAATCGCGACTGCTCCAATTGAATTCTTGGATCCTGTTCCTGTTTCGACTGCTCCACATTCAACTTTTGATTGGGCGGCGGTGGCGGACGTTCTTTAGGTGCCGAAATCTCCTTCCGAAGCGAAGAATTGCTCTTGGTGGGCGAACCTTGCTTCTTTGGCGAGGCAGTCTTCGTATTGGAACTCACTTCCGAGTTGGGCACACTCTGTAACCACTGCTCGATGCTGTTGCGTTTATCTCCCAGACTCTTCGCTTGAAGATTCTGTTGCAGCGGTACATTGTACATTGTGGAGGAAGACTCGACATTCGACTCCAGTGGCTGCTCCTCCGGAATGATGTTCAGTGATGGCTGGTAACGCTTGGTGGCCATCTTGTACTTGGCTATGGCAATCACCTCGCGAATCTTTTGCAGAAATTCAATGGCAGCTTGCGGCGGTTCCTAGGGGATGGAATTCATTGAATTATTAAATGGGAACTCGTTTTCCGAACAAGGAAATTAAAGTAAGAGTTCAAAATGAGTAAGCTTAATTTCCTAGTAGTTTTTTTCAATTTTAAAAATCGTAAAAATATATTATCGATCACTTACCGCCAACAAATGTGGCTCAAAGTAGGCGGGATTAAAGTATAGCTTCTTGCGCACATTCCCATTGACCATGGCCCGAAGATTCTCCAGTTTCTCCTCGCTCATCAGATCCTCAATGACAGCCACATTCTCCTTGGGTAGACACTCGTTCTCCTGCAGAAAGTCGTCCGTCTCGTGGGAGGAATTCTCCGTGATATTGTTGCCTGGTTTTGGCGATTTGTTGGACATGCTCAGCTGTGGATGCACCAGAACCGAAACCGATGTCTGTCAATGTAGAATCAGATCATTCTATCCGGCAAACTCAATGTAGAGACTAAGGAGACTTACCTTGATCTTCTCCTCCATCTCACATTCGGAATTTGAGTTGGAAATGTCGCTGGCAAATCCAGAATTGTGCTCGCGTTCTCCCAGTTGTGGAAAGTGTTGCAGGAGAGGATTATTCTTAACTATTCCTATGTCATCCTTTAAGCTGGACATGCTGGCACGTGTTCCAGCCTCATTTCCATTGCCCAATCCCATACTATTGGCCGAATAGATGCTACCCACCCTACTGAAGGGTGCTCCAAACGTGACCTGATCGTTTTTCGGATAGTTTATCTCATTCGCCAGATTATCCAGCGAATGTCGGGAACTCTGACGTCCTCGACTCTTGCGCTTCTTCATGAACAGATAGAGAAAGACAGAGGCCACATAGATGAGACCCAAGAGAAGACTGCAGATGCCAATGACAACATATTCTCTCATAGTCATGCCATCCGAGGTGGAGGCCAAAGTCGTTGAATTGGCGGGTTGAAAAAATACCTCCGGCACATCTTAAGAGGAGAAAAGATTAAAATTAGGTGGCTTAAAAACATTTCTTTTTATTTTATGGTAAAAGTTGTTTACTTTAGTGGATTTCTTACTTGGGATATTTCCTTCGATTTCATGAATCAAAAATCTTAACATAATTACACTAAAAATTCTACTTATTTATTAAATAGTATATACTAAAAAAATTACTTACTGTGTGAGTATTTCACGGGGCTGCCATTGACGCGAAAGGCAACGCAGGGAGAATGTACATTCTTGGGCGTCATCAAGGTATCTATAAGAAATCATAAAATGTAATAATAACAAAATAAGTATAGGGTTATTTAGGATATTACATTTTTTTTTTATTGCTTAGTACTCACCTTTTTGGCTAATATTCAAGGCGACTGTCATGTCTCGGCACACCAAATGCACCACGATGAGGCGACCCTGCATTTTCTGTCGGAGATCAGCGTCTCCAAGCCACTTGATAAAATTGCGTCCCTCATCGCGGAACATGCGAAATGGATAATCGGTGTCAATGGGATTACGTAGATCCGACCAACCATTTGAGCCCAAATATTGGGCACCCGTTACCGCACAAACGGGAGTGTGAATATCTAAGAAATTATAAAAAATAAATTACGAAGATTTATGCTAATGTAGGAAGAGAAAAAAAATTAGGGGGGAGTTACTTACTGGGAAAACTGATTTCTCTGCTCGGATAAATGATTTGGCCTCGCAGTGGCAAAAACACAAATGGAATTTTCTCCGACGATGAGCCGCTGACAAATGGTGAGAGAGAGCATTCTGCAAAAAAAAAAATTAAAAAAAAAACAACAACAACCAGAGTTGCCCTCAATGAGAAAGTCTCGCATTATGAGGATGGTCAAAATATGTAATGTTTATAATTTAGCTTCAACTTCAACTATGATAACATCAACAACCACTTCAAGTCGAACTCAAATGGAGACGCTTATCAATTGCAACGTGTTTTTATTTCCACAAAACAATTCCAAATACTTAGATTTGTTTTTTCCGAAATATAAAAAAACCCTCTTACTTTCAGTCCGATTGTTATAGTTGTTATTGTTATTGTTATTGTATCATTACTGGCTAGCGAAAGTTGACTTCAAAAATTTCCTTTCATAAAAAAAAATATGTGCCGGCAACTCGAAATGATTTGTTCAATAATGGCAAATTGTTGTCATAATTCAAAAAGGTTGCAGCTACCGTAGGTTGTTATTTTTATATGTATTATGTTTATAAATAAATATTTAAGTTTGAGCAAAAGGTGTCATAACAATTTTGCAAAGTTTGCGGTGCATTTTGTAGGAAAATATTGATAAAGTGTTATGAAAAGACGTCTTTTGGGATATTGGAAAATTCATTTATCTTCTTTACTTTCATTTGTTAAAAATTAATTAAACATTTTCCTTGGCAAATATCATTAAGAGACGATATAATTTAGATCGTTCTTAGAAGCAGGGCGAAAATTGTTTAGCTAAATATAAATTAACCATTGGAAAAGATCATTTGGAAATGACTGTAAATTTAATTATATTAGTTAACAAGAACAGCTTTCACTTTCCCTAACCCATTTTCTTAGCTTTGAGAATTAAATTTCTGATCTTTTATTTACGAAATGTGTTGTAAAAAATTTATTTTTAAATGGAGAAAACACCAAATAATTATTAATTTTATTATGTTGTTTTTTTATATTTGATTTTTTCTTATTTTAAAAATAAACCCATCTATTTTATATTATGAAAACCTAATCTAAGCTATCCTAAAATTAATAATATTAAATCTCCCCATATTTTCCAAAGCAGGGTATATAATTGTCGTTGTTATCAAGTTTGTCAGCCCTTTTTTGTAGCTTTTGTCGCAGTGTTTGCATCACGTTTCGTTTTCATTCTGCAATTTCATTGATAGGTAAAAAGAGGGGGGAAGTGTAAAGTGGGGAAGTTTAAGCCCTGCACAATTTTGTTATTATTACAGCATTTCTTTTTGCTTCACGATGAAAATAAAGAAATAGTTGAGCAACAATTGTGGAACCAAGTGGCAGGCAGAAGTGGCAACAGACAATAGATGTTGCCACAAATTGGTGACTGTTGCAACAACGGCTCTCACATGTGGGAAATTTTCCCAGAGCACACGCCATGAAATGGAGCACGAAGCGACGCGAATTTCAGGCGAATTTGCAGCGAATTGGCTGACTAATTATTCCGGCTGGCAAGAAAACGCTTCCGCAGCTTTATTACCAACATTTGGTAGCTCAAACAAAGCCCGAATATTTTTGAAAGAATAAAAAAAATAATAAATAGAAAAATAACAAAGAATTTAATTTAAGAAAAACGGTATTATAGTAAATTAGATAACATATATAGAGCTTCAAAATACGAATATTTTAGATTTATTTTAATAAACTAATAGTTTTTTTCTAATTTAAATTATCTAATTTTTATTTCCAAATTGTTCTAATTTTAATAAATTTTTAAAAATTATTTGTGGAGCTGTCAACTTACCATGAATATCATCCACACAGATGCCCAGATCTTCGCGATAGGCTCTCAAATATGGCAGGCAACGGCAACTGCAGCCCTCATCCATTTCCCCTTGCCCCTGCCCCTGGGCACGTTGCAACTTCATGCGTCGCGTTAACAGCTCTAATCTGCCGCCAGCCATTGAGGCTGAGACTTGACCCAGTCCATCAGCATCTGCATAAATACGAAATACAAAATACACACACAAACAAAAAGCCAAACATACAGATTATAAACACGTTAAGTGCGCAAACAAATTTCCATATTAATCGTGCAACTTACCGTTGCCTTCGTTGCCCAGACGCACCACAGCCGCCGTGCCACTCGAGAGGCCGATGCAGGTGTCCGCATTGCAACTGCCACCGCCTAAACCGACACCGACTCCGACTCCATCTCCAAGACCCAGACCGAGACGCAGACCTGCAGAAAGAGAAAACGGTAAGTCATCATCAGAAGGGGGCATGTGGCATGTGGCATGAGACTTAAACTAAGACTGAGACTGCGACTGAGACTGCGACTGCGACTGAGAACTGAGGCTGATTGATTTAAGCCGTCACAACAGAACGCGCCAAGTCTATAGAAAACCAACATAGAAAAGTAACAATCGGCGAGCCGAAGACTTGATACCCTTACAGTAGAGTGTTTTTATATCATTCTGCATTCAAATTTGATTAAATATACATTCCTTTCCCTCTAGATCTAGACTTTATATTCAATACTCAGGGTCCCTATTTGAAATATTTAAAATTTTAAATTTCAAGTTTTTACTTTAAATCAACTTTATCGTTGAGTTTCTTTTAAAAAATCATGTCAAAATAAACATAATTCCAAAATCTTACCAACTTCAAACTGTCATAACTTTGTCAAAACTCAAGCGAACTTCAAGCGGAATATCATTTTGATCATAATTTGGCCTCTTAATTGATTCTGCATTTAAATTTTTATCCTCTAGAAAATTTGATATATTTTCGATTCTAAGCCATCTCTCATCCAATTTTCCATACATACCCCTTGACATTTTTTCAAAAACTTTGATCTCTCATAACTTCATCAAAAAGTACCCGATTTTCAAGCGGAATATCATTGTGATCATAATTTGGCCTCTAATTTGATTCTGCATTTAAATTTCAGTCATCTAAAAAATTTGATATATTTTCGATTCTAAGCCATCTCATATCCAATTTTCCATACATACCCCTTGACATTTTTTCAAAAACTTTGATCTCTCATAACTTCATTAAAAATTAACCGATTTTCAAGCGGAATATCATTGTGATCATAATTTGGCCTCTAATTTGATTCTGCATTTAAATTTTTATCGTCTAGAAAATTTGATATATTTTCGATTCTAAGCCATCTCTCATCCAATTTTCCATACATACCCCTTGACATTTTTTCAAAAACTTTGATCTCTCATAACTTCATTAAAAAGTAACCGATTTTCAAGCGGAATACCATTTTGATCATGATTTGTCCTCTAAATTGATTCTGCATTTAAATTTTTATCATCTAGAAAATTTGAAATATTTTCGATTCCAAGCCATCTCTCATCCAATTTTCCATATTCTTTTCATATTCATAACTTCGTCAAAAATATACCGATTTTCAAGCGGAATGTCATTTTTATCATGATTTGGCCTCTAAATTGATTCTGCATTTAAATTTTTATCATCTAGAAAATTTGATATATTTTCGATTCTAGCCCATCTCTCATCCAATTTTCCATTTACAATTTTAAATTTTCTGAGAGATTCTAGCATACATAAGTGTTGACATATTCATGGTACCCACAGTAAGGGTAGAGAATGAAAATCACTTGGCGTTGTAGCTCATCAAGCGGCTCTGCGACTAATAAGCTAACCATACTGGAAATTAATGCTGCTGTCAACGGGTAAACATGCCACACAGTCTCTACTTGCAACATTGGTACTAGGGTAGGGGGAGGGGCAGAGGGAGAGGGGAGATTAGAGCAGTACTCACCACTCGTATAGAAGATATCGCCATCGTGATGCCTTGTCAGATTGATTAGCTGTCCGTTAGATTGCTGCAGATCCTCTAACAGTAAATTCGCTGGCATTAAATCCTCAAGTTGATTTCTCTTATTGTCTCTGATCTTTTTCTCGCTGTCTCCAGTTCTTCTCAATCTCCTGTTGCTGTTGTTGTTGTTGTTTTTGTTGTGGTTTGTGGCTGCATAAAGTGCTGCCCTCGTGGCTGCCAAGGAGGTGGCGCCATTGACCTCGGCGCCACCAAATGTTGCTGCTACAGCTGCAGTGGGTACAGTTGTGGGCGTTGTGGGCGTGGCTGTGCAGCACTCGAGCAGCAGCAGCAACAGATATAGGGACAGCGCGGGGACTGAGGAGAAGTCAACTTTGGTGCGCCGCATTTTAGCAAGAGCCACATTGCTAATGCATGAGGAGCAGTCTTGCCAGAATTAATTGACAGTTCAATTATGCTACAAAGTAAAGAGAATAATATAAATTAAATATGCAAAGAGACTCAAGCGTTTGAAAATAACAAAAAAAATGTGAGAACTAACACTCAATAAGCTTATTTGGCAGCATTGATAATCGTCATGATAATGATGAATGATGAATCTCTGTCAAAACGAGTACAACGAAAATAGAAAAACATTTAAGCCATAAATACATTTAAGCCACTTACTAGCGAGAGAAAACGCGGCGACTAATTAAAAACAAATCCAAAACGCAACAACGCGAAAAAAAGACAAGAAAAACAAATGCGAATATGAAAAGATTTCCCCACTGACTTTGTCTGTCCAAACACACACTTACAAACACACACACACACACACATTTGCACACTCGCACACACACTTTTAGAGATATTTTAGCTTTGGCGTTGACATTCTTTAAGCTGCCACTTAATGAGGCAAAAATTGTTGGTGTCCATTTTTGTAAATGGAGCAGCATCTACGCCAAGTTGTTGTTGTTGTTATTGCAGTTGCTATACCCTTACAGCGGGTATTTAAATATTATCAGAAAATATGTAAAGTCTTCAAGTAGAATATTTATTTGAAATCCCGAGAATTTATTATTTATTTACGGATAGTAATGATTAATAAAATTAATAACTTTAAGATTATATTAGTTTAATTTTTTGATAAATAAAAAATATATATACATTATCATTGATTTAAAATAAATAAATTTCATTAAAAAGATTACAAATTACATATTGCAATAATTGAATATTATATTTGGTTTCTTGAATACTATCAACTTTTTAAAATATTAAAATTAAATTATTTCAAAAATTTATTATTTATATTTCCAAAGTTAAAAGTAAATCAAATAATTTTATCTTTTAGTTCTTATGTAAATGCTTGTTAGCAAAATGAGATGTTGTATAATAACATATTCTCATACTTTAATCAAATTCAATAAAATTATACTTATACTTGAGCAAGCAACATTATCTTTATCTTAAGTTTTCTATTAAGATATGTTTAAGAATTTAGTGCAATTTTATGTTGCAATCAAAGTGCAATTCAATAGCTATAAATTAAAGTGGCAAAAAGAAACTAATCAGCAGTGTATTTTAAATTCAGCATAAAGCAGATATTGTTGCTTGCTTGTTGCAGTTGTCGTTTGTGGCTAACGGACAACATTTAAACAAATGTTGCAATTAAAACTCGTTCTGCCAGCAAATGTATACTT
Organism: Drosophila falleni; assembly: GCA_035045575.1. Lineage (NCBI taxonomy): Eukaryota > Metazoa > Arthropoda > Insecta > Diptera > Drosophilidae > Drosophila > Drosophila falleni. The sequence continues at coordinate 14,111,752 of JAWNOV010000011.1, forward strand.
ATAAACCAAGGCACACCAAATACACACACACACACACACACACATATGAGAGGGGGGGAATTAGTTATAGCTGTTGGCAATGGGGAGCTGGGAGTTGGATAGGAAAATGGAAGTTGGAAAATGGAAATATAAGAGGCAAGTGCGTCGACGCTGTTGTTGTTGTTGTTGCCTGGGAACATGCTGCGTATTTATATGAATGTGCCACAGTTGTGGCCAGGTTAGTACCGTTACCAAAATGCGCGCTGCAGTTATGCTAGCTTAATCTACATACACACTCACACACACACACACACAGTGTGAGAGTTAAGTATATAGTCAGCTTACACACAGTGCCAAGTGTGTTTATACCGCTAATCAGTTGCACTTTAGCTGCTTGACAGCGTTTGCTTAATTTACATAAATATTTCACACAACAAAAAAAAAGACCAGAAAAATAAAATTATTGGGGACTTCTAACTGTTAGTTATACTTAGGTGTTTTTTTTTTTACATACAAAAGAAGAACAGCAAAGTGGAAACAATCATTATGTCCAAGAATGAGAAGAAAGCGATAAAAGCAACAGTTTGCGGCCTAATTTGAAAGTAAAATTTTCGTGCGGCCGTCGAGTTCGTTGCCTAAGTCTTTTGATTTTGGAATTTTGATTGAGCAGTGAACAGCATCAGTCATCGAACTGAAGTCGTTTATACAGTTAGCTGGCACTAAACCCAAACAATGTGTTGTCTTTTTTATTGTTATTATTATTATTATTGATTTGATTTGATTTGTGACTTTTCCTTAAGCCAAAGTTGTAGTTTGTTTTTAGCTTTGTCTCTGGGCCAATCTCTTGCATTTTGAAACAATTTAATGACATTAATGACCTGATTTCCAACTGTTTCTTTTCTTTTTTTGTTGTTTTAGCTGCAACAGCAATACATCGAGAGTGTAACAAATATAGATGGATATATATAAATAAAAAGAGCTTATGTTGCAGATGAAGGTGATGGGATTTTGATGATTGTGCTCAATGATTTGCTGGGAAAACTGTTGGCCAGGTCGAGACTTTTTGCATTCGACTAAACTCAATTAACAGGTAATTGAACTTTGTGCGCACCAGTGAGACAGAGGGAGAGAGATGATAGAGCGAGAGATAGAGACAGCGGAGGGGAGTTAGACATGGATGTGTGCCAGTGTTGTCAGCTTTTAATTGCGAAGTAGGACAAAAAAAGCTAAAATAAATAGTTAATATTTGAATTTTTCCACTCAAAAAAAAATTCAAGTATTTCATAGTCATATCAAGTAAGATAGACGTCGGCATTGCGCTTATCCCAAAAATTCTTGGTTCATGTACAAAATTCTCATCTCAAGTATTTTTTATTTAATTCTTGATTCTAAACTGGGGGATATTTTATGTAAATTAATTTTACTCTATTCATATTTATTTTTAGATACGTATCTTAAATGTTGTTGTTTTATAACTATAAATATTTAACCAGAAAATTCAGTAAATCAAGTAAATAAGAACAAATTTGTTTAAACAAAAAAAAAACTTTTTGTTGATTTTGTTGTTTAACACAAGATAAAAATATAACAAATACTGAAAACTATTCGTTTTAAAAATAACTTGACTCATTATTTGTTTATACAAACGGATTTAAATAAAAATCTAGTTTTTTCAAAATATTTTTTAGTTTAAAAAAAGCCAAATTGGAGGGTTAAAAAATGCTGTTATGACAACACTGATGTGTGCAACTTGCTGCATGCCACCAGCCATGTATGTGTGTATGTATTTGTATTTTCATGCACGTTCATTAATTATTAGGCAACACGATATGGCGTTAGCTTTGGCTTTAACCATAGCTATTGCTATAGCGTTAGCATTGCACATTGTTCTAAGTCTGCGCATAATAAATTTATGCATTGCCACAACGCATTGTAACCTGCGGCATGTGGCACGCAGATGCACCACCACCAGCTGGAGCACCTTAACTCTTGTTGTTGTTGTTGTTGTTGTTGTTATTGTCTATTGTCTGCTTCCGAGTGCAGTCGACGTCACACTCGGCGTACTTTTAACACTTAGAACGAGCACAGAACACAACACAGAGCAGAGAAGCTGCCTTTTTCTCAATTCCTCGCTGATATCGTTACTCCACAACTGCTTACTATTCATGTGTGTGTGTGTGTGTATGTGTATAGTAACAAATTTGAAATTTATTCAACATCCATTGTTGTGGCCAGAGAAGCGCATCATTTGCTTTAATGTGTACTTATGCTTATGTTTATGCTTTTTGGCCAGACCAACAGACAACAACAACAACAACAACATCAACACTAGGCAAGGGCCTGGCCAACAACGGTCTTTTCAAAAAAATAGTTGTTAAAACTAAATTACGACAGTGCACTGAACGCTACCAACTACCAACTTTATAAGCCAACTTCAGCACCAACTTCAGCTTTATCTCCAACTACAACTACAACTCCAACTCCAGCTCCAGTCGAGTGGTCAGCAGATTGGCCATTGACCATTTCCATTGCTGTTAGATCTTTTATGCTCTCTTATGATATCTGTATTTTTTTTGGTATATTTTTCGGCAAATTACTTTCACCTCAAGACAACAGCTTGAACTCTTTTCAAAAGGTGTCTGCCCAGTGACCTAAACTCAATGGTCTGATAAGCTTAATTTCATTCAAATGCCCAGCAAGAGCAACCCACAAAATGCAAAGGGAAATGGATTTAAATTTGGAAATGGAAATAGATTTGGCACTGGCAATGCGAAAAAATAAAAACAAGCTAGAAGTCAAGCTGCTCGACTGTTAGATGCCCAAACAAATTCAAAAAAATCTAAATAAATTAAAAAAATTGTTATAAATAGACATATATTTTTAAATTCAAACTTAATTAGCACATTTTTATATAAAAAAGTTTTTTTTAGAATAAAATCTATAACAAAAATAGCGCCAATAGTAAATAAATAAAATAATAATCAAATAAATTATAACGAAAACTGGGCACACAAATCTGAAAAAAAAACATTAATCGTACACTTATTTTAACAATTTTAAATCAAACAATTTTTAATCAATTTTTATTTACTTAAAAAAACATTCTGATTGATCTTACTCTTAAAGGCTCTCACAAAAACATAAGTCTGGTTAACCCTTTTGGCTACTGGTCTAAAAACTTCCTCGCTTTCTTAACGTTTTGTTTGGGGCCAAAATGAGATGCAAATTTGACCTGGCAAAATCTTTTACTCACAGTCTGTTTAAAGTTCCGGCCAATGAATAAATTAACACCTGGAAGTTTGCACACAAATTGCAGCCAAGTTAACAAGTTGTTAACGTTAGAACAAAGTGTTAATTTTTAGCATTTGTTTTAATTTTTGTACATGATAAAAATTTTATTTAAATTATCTTTATTTCAGACACGATTTGCACACACAGTTGATTTGTTGTTATTGTGATTTGGTTTTGTTTTTTCATTTATTTACTGCACTTTTCATTTGCACATTTTTCACATTTTCCACAGCATTTTTTAGTATACAAAAACACGACAACAGCATTAATTAGAAATTATGTTTATTTGATTTTATATTCGCTCATTGCAATGAAAGCAAAGTGAAAAATAACGTTTGATTTTGCTCGACGACGCTTTTCTTTTTTGACCAAAAATTGAATTGATTTTTGAAGATTTTCTTATTTGAAGCCGCTGGCACGTCTATCAAGGTCGCCGTCATCGAAGCGACTGAGACTCTGAAAAGAGAAGACTGAAGACCCGAGTCTGAAGACTCCAAAGCTGAGGAAGTCGGCGAAAACTTTGGTGTCGCTCTTAAACGAGTTTTTCATTTCTCCAGATTTCTTTCTTTCTTCAGCTGCAAGTTTTACGCTCTTATAACTCGAAAGTATAAGTTTTTGTTTTGACAAATTGTATAAGAAATGTTTTGATGTGTGAATTGTGAGCTCTTTAAGCACTTTAATTAACATGGATGTCGCTCAAATCAAGTATACGCAGCGTGTGCGTGTTTTGTTGCTTAGACATGACAATAATGAACAGCATGATGATAATGATAATGATAATGATGATGATGATGTTGATGTACCGTTCAACGTCGCGTGCTGTGTGCAAAACTAACGGCTCTCAGAGCAGGAAGAGAATCTCAATCTAATGGGACAACTTTGCATCCTCGTGCACGTGCCAAAAACTGGAGAAGGAGACTGAGAAGAAGGAGAAGAAGAAGGAGCAAAAGATGGAAGAGACATGATAAATCTCATTGTTAGACTACAAAGACTGTGCCGCATTGCTTGCCCCAATTTGATAAGAGTACGTGCATCATTTGTCATTTGTTCAACTTGTAATTTATAACAATTTTCTCACTTTAGTCACAGTCGAGAGCGTTGAGCGTTGAGTGTTAGTTGTGGTACAAAAACAACTAGAACAAGTGAAAACATGAGAAAACCGAAAAATAAATACAACTTCAAAATTAATGCCAACAATTATGTTAATTAATAAATAACTTATTTTAATTATGCCACTGCAAACGAAAAAAATTTATAATAGTTATAAGCAATTGTGTTATGATATTTTAAACAAAAATATTAATATATTTCTTTAGCTAAAATAAAAAAATAAAATAATGAAAGTAAATATATTATGCACTTTAGTTTATTAATATTAATTAGAACACTATGATATAATAAAATGAATATTATTGTTTGATTAAAATTATGATAATAAGAAAAGACATTTTAATTGAAAGTAAATATAAATGAAATGGCACAAATACTTATGAGTAGATCTTATAGAAGTTGTTTTGAATGGAAACTGAATAAATGAAAATAAAAATACGTGCAACGTTTTGGGTGTGAGTTTGAGTATGAGTTTGAGTATGAGTTTGAGTTTCAGTACTCAGTTTGAATGAGACCCGTTGCTCAAATTACACGGCCAATCTGTTTGACATAACGACAAGTTATGTTGCATATAAGGCGGCATCGCTTTTCGAACGGACCAAAAAAACAATTACAACAAACTGGTTTCAATTAAAAAACAGTTAAGCAGCCGCAACTAGATGGCAACTGGCAACTTGCAACTGCCACGCATCGAAATGTTTAACAACAAACCACAACAACAAATAAAAATTGCCATCTCCTTTAGCTGCAACAATCTAGAGTTTAGAGTCTAGAGTCTTGAGTCTTGATTTGTGCAACTTGTGCCTCCGTTTCGCCATTCCCAACTTCATTCCAAACTCGGACTGGGCTATAATAATTATGCTTTAGTTGGCGACATCTTACGCATGTATATAAACATTAACTATTAACAGCTGCATTTACAGTTTGTTTTATTTTTTATTTATGCTCGCTACATTTTTATTATTTTTTTTTTCTAGTTTGTGAAAGTTTTTTATAAACGTAACAAGACATACCCAACAAAGAAATAGAAGAAAAAAAGCAATTCCGTTAAGACTGCAACTCTAGACCATATACAATTCTAAAGGCCTTCATCGTCTTCGATTTTTATGACCTAGTGAGATCTGGAATCTGGAATCTGGAGTTTGGACTGCATTTACATCTCTTTGTTGTTTACGTATTTGTATCTTTGTAACGGGCGTCGATTTGGATCTAAATCGAAATGCAGTTGCCTCCAGATTCGGCATAAATTTCTGTGTACCATCGACATAAGATCGGCGGGAATATCGGGGAAAATTGAAGCTGATCTCTGCATCTCTTGTTGCGTTACCTACACACAATTATAGTACGCGTATCGGCTGCCAACATGATCCATAAATCTTTAACTGTAAAATGCAGAATAAAAGAAAAAACCTATTAGCAACGGCTACAGCTGAGCAAACTCGATTGTAAGCGACTCTGTACTAATTTTGCAAAATTAGATAATAAAAATAAAGAGTCAACAAAAAATCATGATGAATTGGATAACAGTTATTACTTGTAAAGTGAAGTTTGACCAACTTCAAACTGTCATAACCTGTTAAAAGCTAAACCGATTTTCAAGCGGAATGTCATTTTGATTATGGTTTGGCCTCTAAATTCATTCTGCATTTAAATTTCAGTCATCTAGAAAATTTGATATATTTTCGATACTAAGCCATCTATCATCCAATTTTCCATACTTACCCCTTGACATTTTTTCAAAAACTTTGATCTCTCATAACTTCATCAAAAATTAACCGATTTTCAAGCGGAATGTCATTTTGATTATGGTTTGGCCTCTAAATTCATTCTGCATTTAAATTTCAGTCATCTAGAAAATTTGATATATTTTCGATACTAAGCCATCTATCATCCAATTTTCCATACTTACCCCTTGACATTTTTTCAAAAACTTTGATCTCTCATAACTTCATCAAATATTAACCGGTTTTCAAGCAGAATGTCATTTTGATCATGATTTGACCTCTTAATTCATTCTGCAATAATTTTAAATTCGTTCAAAAAAACTTATATTTTAAATATTTTTTGACATCGCCATATCATTTAATCTCAACACAGAATAAATACAAAGTTTAATGTGTCTAGTCTTATAATCAGATTTTTTTTTGTCGATTTAAATAGACCCTTTGGAGATTTAAAGTACAGGGACTTGGAAACAGCAGCAGCAACTCGAACTGAGGTCCAGTTGAGCGAGCAACTTATGCAAACTTTGGACACACGTCTCGATGTGGCCCGAAAACCGCAGACGACGGTCGACGGTCGGGTCGACGTTCGGGTTGACGGTCGTGTTGACTGTCGGGTTGACTGTCGGGTTGACTGTCGGGTTGCCTGTCTGATCCGTGGATGTCGTCTGTCTTCTGTTGTTGTTGTCGTTGTCGATGAAGCAAACCAGTTCAAGTCTGCGGATGCTGTGCTCCTTGTTATTGATTCACTTGTTGCCCATAATGTTGTTGTTGTTGTTGTTACTGTGCTTAAAAAAACTTGCAACTTGCAACTGCAATTGTATTCATAAATAACGCTTGAATAATGTTTGCATTGGCTCTGTTTATTTTTTATTCTCTTATTTTGTATGTTCTGTTGCGGTCGCGTTCTCAAAAATTATTATCAATTGCCTCATGCGCCGCGGCGGCAATAAACATGAAAAGGTGCACACATGAGGCACATGGGGCATGCCACACTTCAAAGTTCCGTATGGGGTCCATAACGGTAAGAGTCAAGCTCAACACAATTACGAACTGCTCATAAAGCAGTTTCTTTTGGGGGCAGTCAGAACATTAACAAGCTTTGAAAACCAACTGATGAAATCTAATAATATAGTCATATGTCATAGGTCAACTATTCAGATCAAGGAAGAAACTAGGATAGTATATTCAAATTAAATATAAAGAATCTTTTATGGTTAGTTGGAAACACATCATTTAAAAAATGAATTCTGAAAATTTGGAATTTAAAGAAATTTGTATAATGAAAATAATCACGAATAAAATAAAACTTTTCAAATAATAAAACTTTAATTGCAGAATCAAAATATGATCAAAATGACATTCCCCAAGCAAATCAGTTAAGATTTGACAAAGTTAAGACAGTTTAAAGTTTGTGAAAAAAATGGACAAAGATCGTATAGATACGGAAACTATACAAGAATAAAGAAATATAAATTTGCCAGAAAATAAGATGCCAAAAAAAATTTATGATGACCTTTATAACCATAAGCGAGCTATGAAATTATTTTTTTTATATCTGATGATAAAGGATTAATAAAGTTATAGAAAATACATAAAAATTATGAATAAATTGATCATAAAATACTAAACGAATTAAGCTCGATTAAGTGCGCTTTTCTGCTTAATTATGTGATCAAGGCAGGATTGGCAAATGTGGCAAGCGAATATGGTAGCAAGGCAAAAGGCACCCCATGAACATTGGGGTATAAAACTGGCTAATAAAACTCACACATGGGCCGTAAAGTATGGCCATAACGGTCTTAACTGGCTGAGAGGAGTCAGCGAGAAGGTCACGATGGACAGACAGACAGACAGACGGACAGACAGACAGACCGATAGGCAGTTGCATTGCGAATAATTGATCATCGATGGAATGGACTTCCCACTGTCATGGTCACACACAGAGAGAGAGAATAGGATAGTATCGTTGCTGTTGCCACACAGTGTTGCAATGTGGCAATGTTGGTTGCATGGCTGCAATGCCGCTTTGATTGACAGCAAACAAGCCAAATGCATTTCAATTAAACGCTAACCGCTACAAATATTTCCATTTGTGTGCGCTGGTCAAGTGGAAGTTGCTAGTTGCTGCCACTGTTGTTTGTTGTTGCCACATTTTCGAGACAGACTGTGACTTTGGCATGAGAAAGAGAAAAAGAAGAGAAGAGAGGGAAAGAAGAGAGACAAGCATACGCCTTTGCACAGTGGTTCATAGGGACCAAAATGAAAACAATTGCGTCCCAAAATGCTCATGAAATATCAAAAATATTAATGAAATATATAGCTAATAAGTACTAAAAAAAAAAAATTTAAAAAATTATTAAAAATGAAAAATATTTTGAAGGGTTCAAGAAACAAAAATTGTAATATTAGTATCCAAATTAATTAATTATATATTATATATTATAATTAATTATTATTAATTAATAAACATGAATTTATATTTATATAATTAAGGATTAACAACTAATGAAGAATACGATTGTAAGAGTTTTTAGCTTAATATAATATAATTATTATAATATTATAATATGTCATCAAAATTGTATACAAATGTACCCAAATATGTATACAAAAAAAATACAAAAACCCCGTTCAAACTTTCTTTTATGCTTCGTAATAAATAATATTTAAAAAATAACTTTTAACTGTTTGCGACCTCTGTTTGTGTATGGTAAATCCATTGATAGTATTTTTTATCACTATTTTTATATGATTTCAACCACTGTGCTATGGACTTTAGAACAATTCGCAGCAAAGACGCCGAGCGGTCAACTCATCAGTATGCTGTATAAATTAGAGCATCAAACGGCGCTTTGGCAACTCGGAACTGGTCTATACTGTTATTGGCCATCGAAACAGATGCATGGTCAGTATATCCACCTATATGTTGTATAAGTGTGTGTGTCAGGTGTGTGTGTTTTTAACTCGCTTGCAGCTCAGTGAAGAGTTCAATGCGACTTCCACACAAAAACCAACCAAACGCAAGTTGCAAGTTTGCCAGTGTTGCCACAGTTAATGTTGCAGTTGTTGCCGCATGCCACATGCCGCAAGAGACAATCAATGCATTCATATTGTTGTTGTCTAAATTGATATCAATTTGCTTTAATGCCGTTGCCATTATGAGGACCATTATATTGTTAGGCTTGGTCAATGTTAAATAAAACACTTTATTTTATTAGTTTCCCCTCAGGTTGCAAATTGTTGTTGTTGCTGTAGTTGTTATAGTTGATGTTGCTGGCGTCAACACCCGTTGGCGCGTGTTACATGCACTTGTTGTATGTAATCGACATTTATTTGAGCACCACATAAAAGTGTATGGCCAACACCTTATTCCTTGTTTTACACAAATAGCCTAATATACACCACATCTTCCCCTTTTCACCCTGCCTCTTTTCCCTCACGCCACCCACTGTCTTACACTGTTAAAACAAATTCTAAAATCAAGAGTTTCATCTCAAAACTTTTGAGGCCATCGGGAGCCTTTTAACTCTTAAAGTTTGGGTCAACAAATTAAATAAATAAGAAAGATTATTAAATTTATTTCTCTTTTGTCTTTTTATATTATATACATTATTATCGGAATAGTAATTTTTAAATAAATCCTTTTATTTTTCCTTGAAATTTTTTCAGTGTAGCACATCAAACATCTACAATGTCTTGGCTATCTATAAAGTGACTATCTAACAGCCGTTACAACTTGTTTAAGAACCTGTATTAAAAAAAGAGATAAATACAAATTTAAATAATTCCCAAGCTTGTTTTTTATATATTGTTAGGAGTTTTTCTTCTACAGGATTTATGTGTCTGCAACATGTTTTTCTCCCCGTCCCGGCTGCGCTAAATGAAGACATAACTCTTATGACACATAAATAAACAATTTATGTTATTTATGCGTTTCAATTAGAAGTGCAACATTTGTAGCGGAAGTTAACAAGTTTACGACTTGACAAGTTTTAAACTACATCAAAAATAAATATAATAAAAATAAATAAATAAAATACCTCCAACTGTGTGTGGCAGGTTGATTGAACTCTTTTATTATATGGCACATACATTACATTTATCATCACATACTTTGCTGATGTTTTGCTATACGCTTCAAAAATTGTGAATAAATACAATTTTCAACATGAATATTTTTAGTTGATGTTTTCGTTTTATTGTCAGTTAATGATGATGCTGATGATCTAATGACTTTAAAGTCACGCGAAAATTCCAACAATTTACAATTTATAGAATGGGTTCATTGCACGCTCGTACTTTATTTAACCCGGCATTGTCCGTGTTCCAGACAAGATCTTCAACAATTATCTTTAAATTTGTTTATTTAGAATTAAAATGTCTTTAAAGTTTCGTAAATATTCTAAGAAAACTGTCTGCAATATTTTCATGTACACTTGAATTAACTCATATAAAATCTGATATAATCTAATGAAAAAGTCTGATCAGCTTAAATATAAATTAATTTGGTTAATTTCTCTAATCTTATCATAAAAACTACAGCTGATTTTGATACAAATAAACAAAAAAGTTTTATTCCAGCGTTTTTCATCGAATTTCTTCCCTTGGGGATAGAATTACTATAGGTAACCAATAACTTCATAAATGAAAGCTACTTTAGTTCAAAGTCAGTCGGTTCGCCAGTTAGCTTAGTTTTTAGCATATGAACTACTGAGCCCAGTTAGTAAGTAATCAAGCGATGTTTGCAATTTGTGGCAGAGGCGGCGGCTTTAAGCCACATTTACTAAGGCTAATCATAGGCCTGGCTAGTTGCTTGATTGGCTAAAACGGTTAAACGTTGCAATAGAATCGTAAATATTGTAATTGGAATCCTGCATGGCCGATCAATTGGCACATGCTCATATAATCATATATAAGATACAGATACACCAACAGATACAGATACACCAACAGATACAGATATAAGATACAGATACACCAACTGATACAGATACAGATACATTTCAATTCAAGTTGCAATCTTTTTTGCTCTGCTTCTTTTTTCGTTTTTTTTTTTTGTTTTTTTTTTTTTGAGTCTGGTTAAGCACAGTTAGCCACATTTTGAAGCTCAATGGCCAAAGGGGATTCTCAATCATAAAGTGTGCTCACTCAGCTTTAGTTTCTCTGGCGAATTTCAGGCTGAAATCTCTTACGTCTCGTCTCTTCTCTCACATGGAAAATAACTCGATCTTGGCCAAAAAATTTCTAACGCTATTTGTGCATTAAACTTGTTGAGGATACAATTTATATTCGTACCTCAACCTAACTGACTTGTGTAACTTGAGCTTCTTTCTCTTGTTGCTCACTTGTGTTATTTATGCGACCAACATTGTTATCGATATGGACTGGGAACTTGTCTGCATATCTAATTGGAGTTAGTCACATGGAAATAAAATTAATAACTAGATCTCTTTACATATATGATAAATCTATCTTTATGCTCTTACTATAATAAATTATATTTATTATATTGATAGTAATTCTACTAGTACATAAATATAAAATAAATTTGAACTCAAACTGTGTTTTGAAAATAATTTCAAAGAATTTGAATTTTTTCTGAAAGAAATTCGTTGAGAAAAAACTTAGGATATAAAATTATAGATAAATTAAGTTTAAGAGATTTTCTAAGTCAGATTCCAGTTTCAATATAAATTTAATAAAATAATGACAGATAGCTTTAATCTATTCTCAGGTACAGCCCCGTTGAATTTTGCTATATATTTGAAACTCTATCTCAAGTTCAGTTTGGCTTATATATTTAGACCCTATTTAAAGTGGTTGACTAACAAGCACTTAACCAATTGTTAATAAATGAAGTGGGCACAATTGTTGCACATCGGGCCACGCCCACAAGTCATTAAAGTGCAGTCGCGCCCACACACCACACACACACATACACACACACACTCGGCACACACACCCAATGGCGACAGGTGTAACCTCCGAGTTGCATTGAGAATAATATTTAAAATATATTCTGCAATTGCCGATGACCGTTGCTGAATACTCGAACTTATTCAGACGTGAAGCGCATTCACATTCACATTCAGATTTACATTTCGATTCAGTTTTTGCTTTGCCATGATCTGCAGATCAGACAATGAAGATGCGGGAGCGGCAATCATTTAGTTGGAGTTGATGCCCTTCACAACTGCAAATGGGTATTTAGTTGGACATGAGTGTCTCAGTGGGAGTGTGAGTGTGAATGTCCATGAATTCAAACTCAAATTCAAGCGTATGCTACACACAGAAAAATAACGAAAGGAATTGAAATAAATACAAATTTATTTGATTTTATCATATTATAATCAATTATGGAGAAAATGGACAGGGATCGAAAATGTGGATAAAATTGACCGTAAAGGATGAAAAATTTATTTTTTCAATTTTGATGCGGAATGAAAATAGGGGTCAAATTATGATAAAATTGACAATCCGAAGGGAAATCGGGTAAAATTTGACAAAGTTATGACATTTTGAAGATTTTGGAAATGTGTCAAGGGAAGAATATGAAATAAATGGACAGTAAAGGAAGAAAAATTAGATTTTCCAATTTTTATGCAGAATGAAAATAGAGGCTAAATTATGATAAAATTGATAATCCAGAAGGAAATTGGTTAAGATTTGAGAAAGTTATGACATTTTGAATTTTGGAAATGTGTCAAGGGAAGAAAATAGAAAAAATGGTATGTAAATTAAAAAATAATGCAGGTTTATTTTCTTAGAGTGTATGAATGCCACGCCCACAGGTGTCATTAGAGTTAACGTTCAATGTTCCCTGCACATTGGGCCAGAACGGGGGCCGAATCGAGGCAGAACCTCGCACCTTGCCCCACAGATGTTTTCAACCCCCAAACACACACACACATACACACACACACATACACACACACATACACACACACACGCCTTTAATACACATGTGTGTGTGTTGGACTATTGTCAACTGTTGGACGGTTGGAGTTTTGTGATTTACTCTGAACTGAACTGATTAACATTTGAATTGAAATTCATGTATTTCGAACTTTATGTTCTCTCTCTATTGTTGTTGTCTCCACATCTAATTAATTCCTCTTTCAGTCCATTGTTGTTGTTGAAGTTGTTGCCATGTTGTCAGTTAATGGGGTAATGTACCGACCACCAATTGCAGACCCAACAAATACCACACTTTTCAAGTCTGTTGGCCATCAACGCATTCAGTTTGTCGCAAAATATTCTAACGATCGGTCAGGTTTTCGGACCCGGAATTATCCAGCCGGCTACATTAATATTCTATTCTACTTAAATTTACAAAATAATTAAGTGTTTAGTTGTGCATAAATTGTGAACTGTGTATCCTTTATCTATATCAACAATTAAATACATTTGAAATATCCTTGCAATATCAATCAACGGTATAAAAAATTATTTAGTGTTTGATATTAACAAAACTCTTAATTAGTTAAAAAAAATTAAGCAGGCTTAATATCCTGCAAATAAAAAGCAAATTGTTGAAAAACATATTAAACTATTTTACAAATATAACATATTTCAATAATATTTATTCGAAGCAGAACAAAACAGACGTATAACAAGAACAGAACAAAAGTATGACAGTAGCATAAGAATGCAAAGACATTTCAACAGATCAAGAATACAACAGTATTAAAAAAAAAATAAAAAGCGTATAACAATATTAATTGAAAAGAGAAGTACTGTAGTATAACAGGAGTCAAAAGAAAGTTTAACAACAATATTATCAAAATTAAATTTGAACTGATTATTCAATAAAATTTTAATGATCCTCATAAACTCTAAGATCCGTATTTAAGGAGCTTTCTCATATATGCCCATACAATATTTCACAATAAAAATTATATATTTCAAAATATGTATGCAAATTATGAAATATAAATAATTATTTTACATTCCGGATTATTGAAAACTTGTGAGACTTTAAATATTTTCAATGATCCTCCTCAAAACAAAGATCCTTACATAAAAAACTTTTCATATATTTAACATAGAGTCAAAAATACTGCATTGTCTATAAATAATTTCACAATTCGCGAAAGTCGCTAAAAACAATGAATTTAAATTTCCATGGTACAGCCGAACCCTTTGAGGTCAATGCGAAAGAGCTTACTGAGTTTTCCTTTTTTGTTCTCTCTCTCTATTTTTGTGAAATAAAAAATCGTTTTTAATCTATTGTGATTATTCTAAACATAAATAGCTTTCGTTGGACAATAAGCCGGAAGCAACATCCGGAGTTGTGGATCGATATGAGCAAAGCTACACGTCGCATTGTTAACTTTTAGTTTAATGATCCAAATTCGCGTTACGCATTGTGAACATAATGCTGCGAGTATGAGTGGGAGCATGAGTGTACTCACACTACACTCACAAATACTTAACTATTCATGTGACTTTTTTCCACTTGATTTTGGGAAAAAGGGGGAGTTGATATTTTGTCACTATTGAGGTCGCATTTGTCATTTATAATTTTGTTAGCTTATGAACTCATTTGATCATGTCGAATAGATACCTGTGTTCATGTATGTGATCATATTTTATATATACATATATTTGTTTAAATTCTAATAATTTTCAATTATTAATTTATAGTTAGAACACGCGATAGAAACTTTCAATGCGGCGCTAATAATGCCGCGATAGAGTTCGGAAAATACGCGAAATCAGAAACGGGAGAATATGTTAGCCCAGTTGGGACTACGCATTGCACTATTGGCCACGTTGGTCAGTTTCAGCTTTACCCAGAGCTATGGTAAGTAAAGGAACTAAGTAAAATATACTAAAATCTTTCCCAGTAAATGCTGGGTAAAAAAGCTTGGTTTAAAGATTTTCCCAATTGTTGTTTCTAAATAAATTTGGATGGTTTTTTGAAATTTAAAAGAATAAATAATTTTGTAAAACACAGCTCAAACCACCTGTAAGAATGGTCTTGGAAGAGTGCTCTACGAGCGTCTTCCCAATCAACAACTCCAAGGTTATGATGACGATGTGGTGCGGGATACAGCACCACCATTCCGAGTGCTGGAAAAATGTCAGGACTTGTGCCTGAGGGATCGCAGTGGAACCAATAATCTGGTGCGAACTTGCACCAGCTTTGACTTTCAGCCCGGCAGTCGAATCACCTCGTTTGGTGGCACCTCCGAGTACGAGGAATCCCTCTGCTATCTCACCTCGGAGCAGGCTGGACCCGAGGGTATAGGCAGTTTAATGCTAGTTCCCAATAGCGTGCATTTCAACGAGATCTGTCTGACATGTGAGTGTGTGTGGGTGTTGACAGCACTTGAAATGAGTCTTGAATTTAGAATCTCTCTTAACTCCATCTCCATCTGATTTCAACTGCAGCTAGTCGCCCGGAGCGAGAGTGTCCCAGTCGACGTTATGTGTTCGAAAGGCATCCGCGTAAGAAACTCAAGTTGCCCATAAGCGACATCAAAGAGGTGAGTACCAAGATTAAGATTGGTAATTATACTCGGTAGCCAAATGACCAAGGAGTAAAATAGTTTTAGGCGTATATATGCAACACAGCCAGCAGATTCTATAAATAAATATATCTATTAACAGCATTACCAAAAAAAATTTGATAATGAAACATTTAAACACTTTTTATATTCAAGAAAGTCGCATTTCAAAATTAAAAAACAAGTGGGAAAATAGGATACCATTTACTTATTTCAATATATATAAAAGAATTTTTAAAAAAATACTACCTAAGAAAAACTACTGCATACTTTTAGGGCATTGTATTAAAATAATAGCTTTGGTTAGCTATTACTGCCGTTCTACTTGCCCGATCTTGCTGCGGTTAGGCAATATTATAGATAATATTAATAGATAACGTTAATAACTATAAAAACTGTATCATCTTAAAAACTGTGGGTGTGGTAGTTTAAGAATGTTTCACAACGAAAAATAATTTTTATGAGTATTGTTTTAGAGACTAAATCTTTTTTAAGAGACTATATTTATTTAATTTAATTTCTTGACCACTATAATCAGTCAACTACAATATCTTTAAGCATTAATGATCAAAAAAGAAATAAGCAAATTAAATTTGAAAATAGATAAAATAATATATAAAATTATCTGTAATATTGAAAAGTTGAAGACAGATTGAGAATACTTTGTAGTTTAATTTTAAAAATTGAATTTTATTTGTTATAATAATTAATTTTTAAATTATCTATTTTTCAACAGTTCATTAAGTTTTTTTTCGATTTATTGAAATGCTAGCGAGAATCACGAAGTCGAGCACACTCGACTGCAAAGTTCTCCATTCTTTTTTATCTTTTTTCTTCAATTGTAATTGTGTTGTTTCGTTGATTTTGAACAGATAACGGCTGCCAATCGTTCGGACTGTGAGGACAAGTGTTTAAATGAGTTCTCATTTGTGTGTCGTTCCGCCAACTTTGATTCCACAATGCGATCCTGCACCTTGAGCAGATTTACACGACGCACACATCCGGAGCTCATGGAAGATGATCCCAATTCGGACTATCTGGAGAATACGTGCTTGAACGGCAAGTCAAACAAAGTTAATTTCAAATGTGGGTTATATCTTTAAGCTAAGTATTTCCCCAACCAACTCTCAGCTGAGCGACGTTGCGACGGTTTGGCGGTATTTGTAAAGGAGGAGAACAAACGCCTGGGCGGTCCCTTTGAAGTGGATATATTTAATAATATGACGCTGGAGGAGTGCCAGACCATGTGTCTGCGTGCCGAGAAGTAATAAAAACCGATTAGGACTCTGTAGCTCATTAGTTGTAATCATTATTACACCATAACAAATTTCAGATACTTTTGCCGTTCCGTCGAGTTTGATGATCAAAGCAAACAGTGTATTCTATCAGAGGAGGATTCCATTTCACAGAAGGATGACATTAGCATCAGTTCCAGCCCCACACATCATTTTTATGATCTTGTATGCCTTGATAATCGTAAGTGGCTACCGCAAGTTAGCGCCTAACACAATTTGCACCAACAGCAGTACCACCACCGTTCCACCGTACTACCGAGCCACCGAACAGAGGCAGCTACAGCGTTAAGTGCACCATTAAACGTTGACCACTCAAACTGAGCAGGAGTCTGAGACAGAAGAAGAGAAACAGAAGGAGACTGAGACGGAAACTGAGAAACAGTGTTGTCAGAACAGCTTTTTCCCGTCAAATCTAGCTTTTTGCAGGTTTTTTTTGCTATTAACAGCAGTAGCAGTAACTGAACTCAGTAATGATCTATTAAAAGTAAATTTTTCTTCAAAAATTAAAAAACTAATCTTAAATTCTAGTTTTTTTCTAGGTTCTTTTGCTTTAACAGCAGTAACAGAAACAAAACTCAATAATGATCTATATTAAAAAATCTTGGACCCAAATTTTTAAAAAAAGAAAATTTGCACCTAAAAGTAAAAATATTTCTTAAACGAATAATATTAAGAAAACTTCAGATTTTTCTTTTAAGCTTTTCTTTATGGAAATGTAGCTTTGTTTGCTGCTTAAAATTTGACAACACTGTTTAGAAATAGAGTTGGACTTCGACATTGACTTCAACTTTGTAGGACATAACGACAGAAAGATTACAGTGCTGTGTACAACGGTTGCTTCTTCTCATTTTGCCGTTCTGAAGCGATTTTTACCCATTCTCACATTGATTCCCGTTGCAGAACGCGCCACCGATTATCCAGATAACTCGGTTACCTCGCACCTCTTCTCCAGTGGACGTCGTCCAGATACAGCATTCCAACGTTACCGCAACTCGCGACTCGGCGGCGAGTTTCATTCGGAGATCACGGGACGATCGTTGAGCGAGTGCCTCGACGAGTGTCTTCGTCAGACGAGCTTCCAATGCAGGTGTGTTCCCATCTTGAAATACTTGTTATACTCTTCCAGAAAGCATTCCAATTTCATCACGATATATGATCCGCATATATATTCATGATCAGCATGATCAGTTGAGACTTTATCATAACTGTCAAAGATGCGATCGGTCAAAACTAAAGGTTTACCAACTATAAATAGAATTGTATTCATACAGACCATATACTCGTATGGTAAAAACCAAACTATTATATCATATAGTTATCATAGAAACGATCTTTTTTTTATTTTTAAAGAAGCTATCTAATTTGTTTTTATATTAAAAAGGAATTTAAATGAAAGGTTTCCTAATATTTTTCAATGTTAAAACTTTTTTTAAAATCGACAAGTGTATCAAATCTTCGGCGTGCTGAAGACAACTTGATTTCTTGTTTTTCCTTCTTGGCAATTGACCAACCCACGAACCACTTTTATGATCTGCACTGATCTGATCTCTTTCTTTTTCTTTTTCTGTTTTTGTTTCTGTTTCTTCGTCTGTTTCTCTATTTGTGTGTTGTGCTTCAATCGTGCAACAAATTGCAGGTCTGCGGTTTACAGCGACCGTTTTCGTACTTGTCGCCTCAGTCGGTACAATCAAAAGGATGGCATGCGCATTATATACGATGCTGATTATGATTACTATGAGAATCTGATGTGTAAGTAAGCTCATTCGGTTAATAGAGTGGTCTGTAATCTCTTGCTTTGTCTCTTCATTCAGTAAATGTTGTGGGCGGTGGCGCCGATGGCGATGGAAGTCACAGTGGCAATGATCCCAAGCGACCTGGCGATCAGTCTGGCAGCAACTGGAGACAGCCTAACAAGCATGACGATCGCTATGGTCCGGGGTCAACAGGTGTCGGTGTGGGCGTACCTGGCTCGAGCCTAGGCCAACATGGAGGCAGCAACAACAACAGACTCCCACCTGGCGAAGGCGTTGACTATGGAAGGCCTTACGATCGTTATCCGGATACGGCAGCCAATGAATATGGTAGATCATTTAAGAGTTTTAACCAATTAAAACTGAAAAATGTATCTTTACTTTACTGTAGATCGCTATCCTTATGGTTATGGTGATCGTGATAGAGATCGTGAGCGCGATCGTGATCGTTATGCGCCAGATCGTTATGGAGGAGGCTCTCGCTATCCAGGCTCAGGTGCAGGTCCAGGTCCAGTTGGTAGCGATGGCATGGGCATGGGTTATGGCAGACCCTACGATCGTTATCCAGATGAATATGGTAAGTAGCGCATGTCTTCCTCCAATCATTTAACCATTAATATCACCCACATTTTATGTGATATCACCTGCTCGATACTGACAACTAATTAACTAATTAATTAACTAACCCAACGCGACACGACAACTTCTTAGATCGGTACCCAATGGGTGTTAATGGCGACAGGGATCGTGATCGAGATCGAGATCGTTATCCGGAACGCTATCCGCCAGATCGTTATGGAGACAGACGCTATCCGGACAGGGATCGGGAGCGGGATCGTGATCGTGATCGCGATCGTTTGCCTTATCGCCCATTGCCTTATCCGGCCATCAATGATAACTCCCTGCCCAGTGACCTGCCACATACACGGCCCTTTCCCATCGATGACGATGCTCCCTATAGACCCTATGGATTTGGAGGAGGTGGAGGAGGTGGCAGATATGGCGACATTCGCTATGACAGTCGATATCCATCGCGTTATCCGCCAAGTCGAGATCCAGTGGGAGGTTATACTGGCCGAGATGCTCCCGATAGCATCTTTCCGGATAGAAGATATCGTCCCTCCTCCATGGATCCTTCACGTTATCCCTATGCGCCGGACTCTCGCGCTCCGCCAGGACGCTATGATGATATTGTCCACAGTGCTCGACGCCCGGAACCAGAGTCCGCCAAACGATATCCGCCCGCTCCCCTTGCTCCCACTGGCAGTGCCAGCAAATACGCCTCCAACCCGAATCGCTTTCCGGTAGGTAACGATCGTTATCCCATCGACATCTACAAGTACGGTAATCGCCTCGGAGCTAGTGATCTTGGCAGACGCCCCGGTAAGTAGCACCCACTTACTAACCATGACTACCAGTCTAATATGACTACCCACAACTCTGATCACCACAAACAGAAACTGATCCTCGATGTTATTATAGCGATCACTGGTTTTACATTTTGACTGATCGCAAGCATGAATGAACGCACGAGATCTTTTGCTTTATGCGGATTTTATTTCTTCATTGTGTTATTTTTTTTAATAAAGAAATAAAGCTTACGAATAAACTATTATATTCCCATTCCAATATACCAAAGTTTACTGAGGGCTCATCTAAAACTTAGACAGCTCTTCTACCATACGTTAATCCACGATAGCATTACAAAGGTTTACACAAAGCTCTTTTGTTGATGTAAAGCTCATTTTTCAGTAAGCTTTTACAGCTGCAAATGTTCTAGTTAATCAAAGTGCTGTCCGAACTTTTTTGTAAAGCTGAAACATTGCCATAATATTTAAAATATGAAAGAAAAGCTTTAATCTTTTTAGAATGTAGAATGCAGTTGCATACTTTTAGTTTTCCCTTTTATAAGTGATCAACGCAATCAGTTTATTAAACTGAGGGGTAAATGTGATGAGAGAATATGTAAAGTTAGGGAAGAGGCTTTTTATTTTTGGAACATTGTTAAATTCTAAAGCATACCTTGAGTTTAAGAAATCAGCTATAAGCGATTTTTGTCGTATTTATTAGCGATCATTACGATCAGTTGAAAAAAATTAAATATAATTTTAAAAAAATATATTTTTTATATATTACTGGAGAATGCAAAAGAATACTTTAAGCTCCCTCATTTTTCAGCGATCACTGCGATCAGTCAAAAATTAATAAGTGATTAAAAAAATTAAAATACTTTGCCAAATTTTAAATATTCTTCATCTGTTTGATCAGGTTTAGATCGTCCGCCTCCGTACTACGACTATGACTATGAGGAACGTTATGGCGATCGATTTGCACCAGGTCCGTATGATCGTGAGTACGATGGTCCGCCGGGACGAAGGCCCCCGCCAGGTGGCCCCTATGGGCGTTACGACACGCCTTTCAATCGCCCCTACGGTGGCGGTGTAGGCAGTCTGGATGATCGTCCCATACCGCTACCTGGCCTGGGTTTGGGCCTCTCACATCCACCCACTCCATACGGTGCTGGTGGTGTTAGCGGTGGTGGTGGGGTATCTCATGTAGGAATTGGTGTAGGCGCTGGTCCACCGCGTCCCCCGATCACCCGCTGTGAGGAGAGTGACAACTTTAAACAGATTGCGGCCAGGCACAAAATGCGACGTCATTTTGTAAGACGGGCACTGATCGTGCCAAGTCTGATACAATGCGAACGGGAGTGCATCGAGAGTCGAGACTTTGTGTGCCGCAGCTTTAACTACAGGTTTGACCGAAGCAGAAGATGGGCGATAAGTGTGTTGGAAAAATTGCAATTGTGTATTCGTATTCAATTTACAGAGACACCGCCTCCAGCTACGATGATCGAGACAGGGATCGCGATCGCGATCGTGAACATGGACGGGACAGAGACAGAGACAGAGAGTCGCCTAACTGTGAGCTAAGCGACAGAGATTCGCGAGAATTGGACATACACGATCCGGGATCGTTTGACGCCTCCAACTATGACTTCTATGAGCGCAGCATTGGACGCAGCGATGGCGAGTGCATGGATGGTAAGTGATCTTCACTAGGGATCACTGGTCTTCACTATAGATCACTGATCTTCACTAGAGAACACTGATCTTCACTAGAGAGCACTGATTTTCACTGGAGATCACTGGTCTTCACTAGAGATCACTGATCATCACTGATCTCCCACTCGTAACTAATTGATCATTGCAGTTACCCAGACTTGCAACGAGGAAGGCATGGAATTCACCATACGCACCCCGGAGGGTTTTCTCGGAAGGATCTACACTTATGGCTTCTACGATCGCTGCTTCTTTCGCGGCAATGGCGGCACCGTCAACGTTCTGAGGATCAGTGGACCACAGGGTTATCCCGACTGTGGCACACAACGCGTAAGTCATGACTCTACACTCTGGGTGATCTCTGGCATTAATCATCGATTGTTATCGCTTTATCGTTATCTTTATGTTTGTAGTACGGTGATACGTTGACTAATATCGTGGTCGTGCAATTTTCGGACAACGTACAAACAAGTCGCGATAAGCGATACAATCTCACCTGCATCTTTCGTGGACCCGGCGAGGCGGTCGTCAGCTCTGGCTACATCGGTGCGGGGTAAGTAACAATGTGCTTTTTTATCAGAACATGATCAAGTTGAATGCTTGTTGCATTTTTTAGTTAATGCGATAGATCGCAGAGACTGTAAAAGATAGAGCAATCAAATTTCGTGACAATATTTCTATGTTATGCATGTATATTAAAACTGTTTTAGAATTTTGTCAAGCACTCTTAATTAATTTTATGAATTTTAAATTTATTGTTTAATTTTCTTTTTCATTAAATATTTTTATAATTTATATTTTCAGCTCGGGTAGTCCCATTCCCATAGAGTATTTGCCGGCTGAGAACACACTCAGCTCCAAGGTGCGACTGAGCATTCTTTACCAAGGCCGACCCACAACCACAATTGCTGTTGGGGATCCTCTGACCTTCCGGCTAGAGGCACAGGATGGCTATAATCATGTCACGGACATATTTGCCACCAATGTGGTGGCCAGAGATCCTTACTCTGGTCGAAGTATTCAGCTCATAGATCGCTTTGGTTGTCCTGTCGATCCTTATGTGTTCCCCGAGTTGGACAAACTACGTGATGGCGACACTTTGGAGGCACGCTTTAATGCCTTTAAGATACCAGAGTCCAATTTCTTGGTCTTTGAGGCAACTGTGCGTTCCTGTCGGGAAGGTTGTCAGCCTGCCTATTGTCCAGGTCCTGCGGGACGTCAGGAGCCCTCATTCGGTAGAAAGCGTCGATCCTTGAATATTACGGAAATACCAGAACCACAGGCACTTGAAGGTGTTAATCAATTGGACACTGACAACTTGGAGGAAGAGGTGATTGTGGTAAACAGCACTACAGTGAGTGCCACATCGCAATTTAATGCTACGCAGGAGGGAGAAAAATCCAAGGATGTCGAAGAACCCGAGCAAGTGCGAGAAATGATTGAGGTGGGTGATCAGAGAGTTTAACAAAATTATACTAAGCATACCAAAGGCGATTAATATAAAAATATAGATATTTAAATTTGAATAAATCAAAAATAATAAAAAAATAAATAAATAAAATTAAAAATATTACAATAAAAAAATTAAAAATAGAAAATTTAAACTTAGACTTAAAAATTAAAAAATAAAATACGATTTTATTAATCGAAATACATATCTATAATATATATTTTGTTAAGGTCTTTGAAACACGCGAGGAGATTGAAAAAGAATCGTATCCACGCAAGCTGGTGGCACCTGTAGAGACGGTCTGTATGACGCCTTCGGAGTATCATGGTCTGATCACAGCCATTATACTGCTGATGATACTGCTCTTTAGCATAACGTTGGTTGCTGGACTCGGCTACAGGTGAGTTGGGCGTTGGGAGTATACAGCAATCAGTTAAAGAAGGTAGATTTATATAATTCCCTCTCTTGTGGCAGACGCTATTGGAAGTCCATGTCGAAGAATCGTCTGGTGGATCGCAATTCTCCCATACATTCGCTGGGACATTCGCATTCCTCGATACGCACTCACGAACGCTTCACTGAAATTGGAGCAGGTGGTACTGGAGGCGGCGGTGGGGGCGTGGCAGGAGGTGTTGGCCACAATCAGAGCACATCTAATCGCAGTTCGAACGCTTTTCGCACCAACATGTCCATGTTTGGCGGCTCATTACACAAGACTTTTGCCACAGGGTAAGCTCCACACTTCAATTGAACCGGTTCACTTATTTATAACTCCTTTACTGCCTCCTCTCTCTCTCTCTCTCTCTCTCTCTCTCTCTCTCTCTCTCTCTCTCTCTCTCTCTCTCTCACTCTCTCTCTATCTCTTTAGCAATTTGGCCCGCATGTGTCAGCTGCCGGTTATAAATCCCATTCGCTCTGGCGGTAATTCCAATCATCAGTTTGAGGATCCAAGTGAACCGATCTATACCGATCCCTCGCTGTTTGAACGCTCCAGGTGAGATACTGAGTTACACTCCCTATTTGAAGACTATTCACATTTACTTGATACCCTGCCTTTCGACATATATTCCCCTTTAGGAGTCACCCTGCCATTTCAACCGTTCGCAATTGTAAATATTTCAAAGTTCTTTCTTTATTTTACGAGTAGTTAACATACAGTACTTTAAACCTAGAGAGGTCTGCAGATGCAGAGTCTCATTTTGTTGCATATGCCATCACGTCCACCTGCTAATTGACACCTGGTACTGCACCAGTCACCTTGCAGCTCACAAACTCCCGTGAAGGTTGGAGATTCATCCACATCTAAAAAACCATTTTTTAGAAACAAGTTTAACAATCACTACAGACTTTAAATTTAAAGTATCTATACATATATTGTCTCATATGAAAGATTGTCCATTTTTATTTTTATAACAATGCACAATGGGAAAAAGATATAGATATTTTAAAACTTTGTAATTTATCTAGTCTAATCTTCGACTTACATGCATTAATTTCTGCTAATCCAATTAACAATAACACAAAAATTGTAGCTAAACACAAGTATTTCATTTTAATATGTTATAAACAGATCTCGACTTTAGACAATTTCAGACTGACTTAACAACGTTTCAGCTGCTCAGGTCTGTCGGGTCTTATAGATAGATAAGGCTTATCAGCTACTTGAATAATAAGCGCTTCTAACACGAAAACTATTCATGTTTTAACTACATACTAAGATTAAGTGAAATGGTTGCACATTGTTGATTAAATTCTCGCATATTTGCCGCTCATTCTTATTTTGTTTTTCATTCTCATTTCTTCTCGTTTCAATCACAGATCGCTGCGAAGTCTGACGATGGTCGCCGAGTCGGAAGATAATCAAGAGGTTTAAATTATGCACAAGAGAATTTTGCTCGTCTTCTTGTGATTAGTTTGTAAATAATCTAAAGCTGTTCCGATAGCCAACCAACAAGCTGCATACACTTGCAGAAACAATGCTGATAACGATATCATTAAATATTTGTATCTCTATCTGTATTTGTATCTTTGGCCCTACTGGATACCTCCAAAGCATGGGTCTCAATTCAATATCTATCTAGATGTAAGCCTTTAAAACCGAAGAATCTTCTAATATTAACAAAATGAATATATAGAAAAAGCATACAAATCTTTAAAAACACATCAAAAATATTTGCAAAATGTCAACACACAATTATTTGTATACAACTAAGTTACAAAATGCAATAAAAGATTAAACTTATCAATATAACGACTTTTTTTATTTAACGGAAGCTCTTGCGATCCTGATAACTATACTGTTCTTAACTTATGAATTCTAGATTCTCCCAATTTTTTATAAAACAGATAATATTCCAATCATTTTATTTTATATGAGTTTAAAATTTAAGAAAGTTAGAAAATTCTGTCACATTTTACTCTCATAAACTAAAACCCTACTCTTGCTTGGGTTTTTCTTTTTGGGATTATGCACAAAGCAGTCACGATTCACTCGAGGTTATTGATTAAGGGCTTATTTAAGACCCTTTCAATACATTTAATATGATATAATACAGTTGGTTTACAGCTGAACGTAAATGCCGAATATTGAGTAAAAAACAGTTTGTCTGGCGTCTCGGTGAAAAGTTCGTGCCGCTTTGCCCCGAAAATCTGTGAACGTGTTAAAAGACGCAACAGCTCTGAGCTCTTAATAAACTTGTCCAAATATTTCTATGCGTAATTCTCGCCTACGTGTAAATACTAATGAAACATAATAAATAATAAAATTTAAACAAAATAAACAAATCAAATTAATTCGTTGTATGATTGTCAATGAAATGCGTAAATTGCTTGCATTAATGATTGACAGAGTTGTCATTAAACTTATTTCTTAATATGGATAAAAATTGCAGTGTAGCTAGATTGTGTTGAAAATATCATTTGTTTTTAAATTTAGATCTCTCCTAACTTAATCAAAAATTAACCGTTTTTCAAGCGGAATGTCATTTTGATCATGGTTTGGCCTCTTAATTGATTCTGCATTTTAATTTTTATCATCTAGAAAATTTGATATATTTTCGATACTAAGCCATCTATCATCCAATTTTCCATACATACCCCTTGACATTTTTTCAAAAACTTTGTCCTCTCATAACTTCATCAAAAATTAACCGATTTTCAAGCGGAATGTCATTTTGATCATGGTTTGGCCTCTTAATTGATTCTGCATTTTAATTTTTATCATCCAGAAAATTTGATATATTTTCGATACTAAGCCATCTATCATCCAATTTTCCATACATACCCCTTGGCATTTTTTCAAAAACTTTGACCTCTCATAACTTCATTAAAAATTTACCGATTTCCAAGCGGAATGTCATTTTGATCATGATTTGGCCTCTTTATTGATTCTGCATTTAAATTTTTATCATCTAGAAAATTTTATATATTTTCGATACTAAGCCATCTATCATCCAATTTTCCATACATACCCCTTGACATTTTTTTTTAAAACTTTGACCTCTCATAACTTCATTAAAAATTGACCGATTTCCAAGCGGAATGTCATTTTGATCATAGTTTGGCCTCTCAATTGATTCTGCATTTAAATTCTCTGATCCCAACTGTTAAAAAACAGTTCAAATTTTTTAACTTTTTTATATTTTCCCGGAAGATAAAATTAGTTAGGTAAAAAAAATGCTTCGCATGTGATCTTGAGACAGATCTTGAATGAACAATATGTTATATTTTAAATTAAAAGCTTTATTCAACTCATAATCAGCGCTAAGAAAATGCACTTCATCTGATACTGAGCTGTATCAATAGATTTTGTAAGTCAGATAGTTACAAGAATGTGGAAGTTGATTCCTCAGGCATTTTGCATGTTGTAATGCGTCAATTCGTATCGGCCAAGTTTAGTTTTAATCGGGCATTTGTGGTAATCACAGCGGAATTCTTGTTCCGGCATCGCCATCCACATTGCCATCAATCACGTCCATAATAAAAGCAACAATTACTCATGCGAAAGATGCAGTCTGATGTGGTTGTTGTTCTTCTGGTTCTACTACCAAAAAAAAAAAATAGAAAGAAATGAATGTGCCGCATCGGAAGCTTTACTTAACCACGAGTATTGCCATCTTACTCTGGACCATGATTTTTGGGGTGTTACGAACATGGCCAACAGTTTAAGCGCGTTTTTTCTTCCGGTTCTCAACGCACGTGGCGAATTGGCTAATGAATTGCCAGAGACACAAATGAGACAATTTTTTGTTGCACTATTTTCTCTTTCTCTGCTGTTATTATTTCTGCTACTTAAATCACGCATTTAAATTATGCAACATTCTTGAACTCGCAAGAGACCATTTAAAAAGCGACGGCAAAGCTAGAAGTCACAGTAACTAACGAAACGCCTAACGAAGCGCATCCAAGAGGATCAGGAATAGGGATACAATTCCAAAAGGTCGAGCAACTAATGTGCACTCGGCTGAGCTTGTAAAGTGAAGTGAAGTGAGAAACGCGTCGAGTCGAGTGTGAAATCGGTTTAATTTCGAGTTGAAAAACGACAAGTGTCAAGTGTCTTAAGATGATGCACTGCATCTGGCTGCTGGCCATTTCATTGGCTGTGGTCAACAGTCGCTCCATACACGGGCCAAGTGGATATGATCATCATCATGGATTGCCGCCTCATCATTTGCTGCCCAATGCTTATTATCCTCAGCCCTATTCCTATCCAGCACCAGCACCCTATGGCTACCATGGCTACCAGACACGCCCACTCATCTACAGTCCACCTGGCAGCTACTTTGATAACTCCTACAGCCTGAGGAGGCCTTTGCCAGGTGGTGGCAATCCCGTAGCCGTCGATTATGTAAGTATAAATAGTCAAAGATTAAATTATTTATTTATTTACTAATAAAATGTTAATTTACTCACCGTTTGCTTTTCTGCATTTCAGAATAATCGCTGTTCCCGAAATTATTTGGGCATCAAACCGCATCCGGATCAGCAGCAATATTATTATGTGTGTCGTCCCAACTGCGTGATCTTCAGCAAATGTCCGAATCTGGAGGTAATATAAAATTAGAAAAGCTACAAAATAAAGTTCCATTATTATATTTGCCATTATTTTGCTACAGAAATTTAACTCGAGCAGTGGAAAGTGTGTGCAGCGAGTGCGTCCCGATTATCCTGTATCCTGTGAGAAGGAAGGAAGTTTTCCATATGCCAACGATTGCAAAGTTTTCTACACTTGCGATCATAGAATGATCCCGATATGGCGCGCATGTCCCACGGGCACAATTTATTCATCCAGCAGCGGAAAATGCATCCCTGGTGATGCTTGTCCCTCGACGGAAATTGCCAACAACGGCAGCAACATTCCGGAAAACTGTGAGCACAAGTTTCCGGAGTGCATAGAGGAGGGAACTTTTCGATCTCCCACAGACTGCGCCTTATACTATACCTGCAAACTGCAGTCAAGTGGAAACTATTTGCAGACACGCTTCAAGTAAGTAGAAAACTTGGTGCAAATTCTGAATATTTTTGAAAGAATTAGCAAGACAAAAAATTAAAGAAACTAAAATAAGTATTAATAAATGGAAACTGCAAGTGGGAAATTCAATATAGAACAACAATATTATGAAAAATCTTTAGAATCAAAAATTATTGAATTATACATACTAAAAAGTTTAAGCTTGAGTCTTTGACTGAATTCAATAGTGAAAATATTTGTTAATTAGTGCTT
The DNA here is from genome assembly GCA_035045575.1 of Drosophila falleni. Taxonomy (NCBI): domain Eukaryota; kingdom Metazoa; phylum Arthropoda; class Insecta; order Diptera; family Drosophilidae; genus Drosophila; species Drosophila falleni. The sequence goes on from JAWNOV010000011.1 coordinate 14,140,648, forward strand.
TTCCAATATTTAATTTCTCCAATTTTAATTTTCCTAAAAAAATTTTTTTGTCGAAATTCTTATGGGAGATCAGGAAATCTGAAACTTACTATTTGATATGTTAACCTTTTCTTTTATCTACTTTTTTTAGGTGTCCTGTCAACCACAGCTTCGATGAGCAACTCAATATTTGTCAGCCAGTGCGTGAAGTGAATTTCCAGAGTTATGTGGGAATTGCAGATGTTGCCTATGCACCCATGTCACCATATCATACGCCGTATCAACCGCAGGTGGGCTTTGAGGATGAAAACGCCGGAATGCCAGAGGAAAGGAATGTTGAAAACGCTTCTTATAACTATGGATATGGCTATGATAAACCCGAATCATCCTTCAGTCAAGTCAAGGAAAATCCAGCGCCAGATGCCCTAATTAAAATGGAACCCCCAAAACCTACTTCAGAGTTGATCCATTTTAAATCTGCGCCTAAAAATGCAATTGTTATACTGCCACCCACAACAACAACAACTCCCCACCACTGCTATCCACCCGCATCTACAACAACAACTGCTGAGCCAACACCAACAACAACATCCACTACGACAACCACTGTGAAGCCAACAACAACTTCCACAACTAAGGCTCCGACAACAACCACAACTACTACAACAACTCAAAAGCCAACAACAACAACCACAACTAGCACGACGACAACAACTCCTACTCCAACAACAACATCCCCAACGACAGCAGCCTCCACAACTACTCCTAAACCAACAACAACATCCACAACGACAACAACACCCACCAAGTCAACAACAAAACTGACAACAGCAGAAAATACAATTCGGACCACACGGCAATTGACCACAAAAACGATGACTCAAAAGCCAACGACAACGACAGTAACAACATCTCAAAAGCCAGTAACAACATCCACAACTAAAGCTTCGACAACAACGACACTGAAGCCATCAACATCAATCAGAACTACAACATCCACAACTCCACCAACAAGCACAACCACAACTCGGAAACCAACAACAACATCTACAACTAAGGCCCCGACATCAACAACAACCGCTAAGCCAACAACAACATCCGTTACTACAACTGTCAAGACAACAACTACAACTACAACATCCCAAAACCCAATAACAACATCCACAACTAAAGCTTTGACAACAACAACCGCATCTACAATAACTCCAAAGCCAGTAACAACATCCACAACAAAATCTTCAACAACAACGACAACTCCTAAGCCAACAACAACATCCACTTCTACAACAACTGTCAAGCCAACAACATCAACTACAACATCCCAAAAGCCAATAACAACAACCACTACTAAGGCTTCGACAACAACAACTACATCTACAACATCCCAAAAGCCAATAACAACATCCACAACTAAAGTTTCGACGACAACAGCATCTACAACATCTCCAAAACCAGTAACAACATCCACAACAAAATCTTCAACAACAACAACCACACCTAATACTTCAACAACAACTTCCAAACCAACAACAACATCTACAACTAAAACTTCAACAACAACGACAACTCCTAAGCCAACAACAACATCCACTTCTACAACAACTGTCAAGCCAACAACATCAGCTACAACATCCCAAAAGCCAATAACAACAACCACTACTAAGGCTTCGACAACAACAACCACATCTACAACATCCCAAAAGCCAATAACAACATCCACGTCTAAGACATCAACAACTACAACTTTGAAACCAACAACAACATCCACAACTACAGCTTCGACAACAACAACCACATCTAGAGTTACAGCAACAACTTCCAAACCAACAACACCATCCACAATTACAGCTTCAACAACAACGCCAACTCTGAAACCAACAACAACATCTACAACTACAACCTCCCAGAAGCCAGTAACAACAACCACACCCCCAACAACAATAACTTCCACAACGGCTAAGCCAACAACAGCAACATCCACATCCAAAGCTTCAACAACGACAACAACACCCGCTCCAAGCACAACCACACTGGGTACCTCCAAGTCGACAACAAAATTGACAACAGCTGAAAATACAATTCGGACCACAAGGCAATTGACAACGAAAACGATAACTGAAAAGCCAACAGCAACATCCTCAACTAAAGTTGCAACAACAACAACCACAGCCAGAACTCCGAAACCATCAACAACATCCACAACTGCAGCATCAACAACGACAAAAACATCCACATCCACATCTAAAGCACCGACCACGACAACAATTACAACAACGACAACTCACAGTCCAACAACAACATCCACTTTCAGCACAAAGACAACAACAACTGCTAAGCCAACAACATCATCTATAACAACACCCACAACGACAACTCCTAAACCAACAACATCTACAACCACAGCACCTACGACAACAACAACAACAACTTCTCAACCAACAACACCATCTACAACAACGTCCACAACGACAACTCTCAAACCAACAACTACGACAACTTTCAAACCAACGACCTCCACTACAACAACATCCCCTACGTCTCCTAAACCAACAACATCCACAACAACAACATTCCCTACCTCTAGCTCAACAACAGGAGGCACCACAAAACCGACAACGATAACAACCACACCACCGTCAGTGTCACCGATAACAACAACAACAACATCGACAACGACAACTCCTGGCCAGAACACCACATTGACAACGACAACAAAGTTGCCACCGTGTCCCACCTCAGGTAAGTGTAAAAAAAACAATAAAAATCCACTTAAATACACTGGAAAAAAAACATATAGCACATGTCAAACATGAATTACACTCAACCACCTAATTTACAGATGCAACAACACAGTTCGCATGCACACCACAACAACAACCACAAGAGCAACAGCAACCACAGCAAGACCAAACACAGCAACAACCACTCCAGACACAACAACAACCACATCAACTGCCAAAACAATTAAAGCAACAACAACCACAACAATTACAGCAGCAACAATCACTGCAACAATCACACCAAAAAACAATGAAATCTGAACAACAGCAATCACTTAAATCACAACAACAAACACAGAAAATAGAACCACAGCAACAACCACAACAAACAGATCAGCCACAGCAACAACAAACACAAAATAAGCATAAGAACAACAACAACCCCACGAAGTCAGAAACACATTTAATCACTACGCAAACAGGTGAAATCCCTATGCTTAGTGGTGAAAATAGGCATAAGAAGGTACAGTTTCCACTTTTGGCCCAGAATTTGATATCCAGCGGTATCAACTTTGCAGAAGCAGAAGAAGAAAAGAAAGTAAAAACAGAAAATGAAAGGGAAAGAGTTAAGACAACAACGTCAAAAAGAATGATAGAAATAACGACCACAAAGAAACCAACGACAATGTCGTCAATTGCTGCTGCTCACATTCTGAAGAAACTCTTTAAGGTCATTTCAACGACAACAACAACAACAGCACCTAATAAGGCAGCAAGGGTGACCATATCACAGCTAGCCAGACACAATTTGGCCACCTCAAAGCCATTTATAGCAGAATCCTTGAGGTTGTCAATCCAACAATTGGCAAGAAATCAAACTCAGTCTATGAAGAAAGAAGCTGGGAAGAAAGCAGCAGAAGATTTCAAACATTTTGATAGTGAGAATGTAATAAAAGAAGACTTAAACAATTTAAAGTTGCACAATATACAAAAGATTCCCTTGAAATCTATTGAAAGCACAACAGGAAGTGCAATTAATGGGAAAGATTTAATGGAGACTAGTTCTAGCATACCTGTACCCACTGTAGTCAATGCAACAAATGCAGAAAATGGCAGAATTTCTGAGGACTATGTGGATGCCGATTATGCCAATGATGAACCCATATCCTCGGATGAAATTCCGCATGCTCCAGAAGATTTAAATGCCCATAGGAGTCTTCTGTTAAATTTACTGAGTCAGAAGTTGACGAGAAGAGATCTGGGCTTGCAATTAGTAGCACCAAACACCCATCAGCCCATAGAGATATCCACAAATATTACCCCAATAGACACCACAATGAAAACCAACAAGGAAACTACAAAGAGACCCACTTTAAAGAGCACTACAACGGAATCCACAGTAGGTACCACCTTAAAATCCACAAATAGTACTCCAATAGACACCACAATGAAAACCACCATGAAATCCACCATGGAAATCACAAAGAAACCCACCATAAAATCCAGAAAGAGCAGAACAATGAGCCCCACAAAGAAATCCACCATGGAAACCACTAAGAAATCCACAGACGGCATCACAGAAAGCACTACAATAAAATCCACATTGGGCACCATCCTACGACCCACAAAGGGCAGCCCAAAAGACACCACAGTGAAATTTACCATAGGCACTACAATGAAAACCACAAGGAAACCACCACAGGACAGCACAAGGGACGCTAAAATAAGTCCCACAGGAAACACTACGATAAAATCCACAAAGGTCACCACAGTGAGTGCCACAATGAGACCTACAATGAATTCCACAGTGAGAACCACAAATAAATTCATAAAAACCGCCCAAATTGACACCACAAAAGAACCCACAATGAGCACCACAGTGTTTAGCACTAAGAAATCCACAAAGAGCACCACAATAGCATCCACGAAGGGCACCACAGAGAGCACCACAATGTTAACCTCAACCACCGCCATTCCCAATGCAATTGATGCCGAAAACATGTCCATCCACGATGAGGATGAGTATTATGATTATTCAAATGAAAACCACATTAATCAGGATGCTTCCGCTGGTGGTGCAACGGCCAAACGTCATATCATTAACCCACAGCAGCCAGAAAAGCTGACCAGTAGCAATAAGTTAACGCGTCTGGTCAAAGGGCAACAAGTAGCCAAGAATTTGGCATTAGAAACCACCAAACCACTAGAGAAACAACTTCCGAAAGCTGCATTTCTTAGACAAGCAATGGATGTCAATGAAGTGAGCGAAAGATCAAAGACACCACATAAATCAGGGGATACACTTGAAAAATTGCCAACAAAAACAACTCAACCACAAACAACAACCACAAGAACAACTACAATTGCAACCACAGCAATCACACGCCAAGAGATTCTTACAGTCAATAGAAAACCTTGGCTGCTGGAATCCCTCAATCAAACCGTACATTTAGCACCCATCAACCCAGTGAATCAATCAAATCATTCAAAGCATTCAAATCATTCGTTATTAGCTGATGACACCACCATTGACTATGGTACGGAAAAGGTGCCCGAACTGATACTCAAGGTCTTTGAGCCCATTGATGTTAAGGTCGTCTTTTGTCCAAGATCCTGCGATGAAGATCACGATCATAAATATGGTAAATACAAATTCCTTTTCTTAAACTCTTACCAAATATATTGTGAAATTCTCGAGCAATGATCAGTCCCAAAAAAAACTGAAATTTTGTTGTCTAATGTAATTAATATTACAATTCGTATAATTCCACAAATTTTCTAGACCCAGCTGATAATTATAAGCCATCGAATTGCACGAGCGGCTGTGATCTGCCCAAACATCCAACGCACCACGCAGTGGAGCTGGATTGGAAGCCTGTTAAACTAAGCGACACCGCTAGCTTCCAGACGATAACATAGGGAATTTTCCCGACATCTTCGAGAAGGTTCCCAGCATGGCTATACAACATTAATTACACATAACATTAATAATCTAATCTAGTTTGAATTATAATCAAAATGTATTTGTGTACACTTTAATAAACATTATAAATAAATTACTTTTGTTTTTATTCTGTTTGCTTAAATTTAGTATACAAAGTATACGATACAATAAATCCCATTCAAACAAATATATACAGTTGGTCAAGTAATTGTTTTCGGAATGAAATAAAAATAAATAGGTTTTCTATTATTGCAAATTATAAAAATAAATTAAATAAAAGAAAAACCACAGAAATAATACACAAGGAAATGTAGAAAAATATAAATGACAAATTTGTTTTCTATTAAAAAAATAAAAAAAAAGAACATAAAAAAATTATTTTAATATAATAATACTTTAAAAAAATCAAACAAATCTATAAATATAAAACACTTTGTCCTGACTCACTCATTCACTAACTGCTCTTTGCTCAGTCGAAACCATAAGATCTAGGAAGTTGAAATTTTAACACAACATAGCTGAGACAATTTTGTCGTGCAATATAATTGATGAAATAACAATGACTTGATTAACTGTATATTCATATTAAACTAAAATGTTCACTGAGAATTGGTCAATATTATTGTTCATGACTAGCACAGATGGAAAGAAAGCGTTGTCTACAAACTTTTCAAATGCCATGGGTGGGATTTTGACCAAAACTTGCTTAATTCTATGTAAAAGCGGACAAATCCATAAATGAGTGATTAAACTTATAAACTAAATTGCAAAGTTAATAAATATACAATATATACAAATACTAATACTATAATCATATTTTTAATCATCAAAAAAGAGTATTTCCAATATGCGCTTTTGCACATTTTTTCGACGATCCTTGTTCATCTTAAGGAGCTCCGTGGTAACCAGTTCTCCCAACAGATGCTCCGATGAACGCTGTACACTGGGCGGATTCGGTGGTGATTGAAATTTGCCAAATTGGGTTGAATGTGAAGTTGCAGCTTGTTGTGGCAATTGTTGATAAAGTTGAAAAAGGAAATCTGTATTTGATGGAAACATATTTTGATGTTGCTGTTGTTGTGGGTGCTGCTGCTGCTGCTGTTGTTGCTGCTGTTGTTGTTGCTGCTGCTGATTGTTGTTGTTGTTGCTGTTATTATTGCTGATATTGCCATTTGTTGCGGTGCGTTGCATGTTAACCGAATTGTTGTAGTGATTGTCATGTTGCAACATCGTTTGTGGCGTCATTAAATCCGCATCATCCGAATCCTCATCGCTATCGTGCACATAGTGACTGTTCCCATTATTCCCATTATTGCCGGAATGTTGAGCTCCATTAGAGCCAAGTTGAACGCGTGGCTTCTTCGTATGATAGTTACTAGATGTGGAGGAATGCAAATCATCGTTGCTCTTATGATTAAAACCCGACATATTGTTGGCTGACGAGGAATGTACTGCTGCTCCCTGTGGTGCCGTTGATGGCGCTCTTCCTGGCTGCTCCTGTTCCTGTACGCCACCAATGCCTGGCAGTGGCGATGACAATGGTGACTTCATAGAGGAAGACGTGGACGTTAAGCCGCCAGTACTGCCAGCGCTATTCTGTGCTGCAGTCACCACACCCAATGCATTATCACGATACGGCTCCTGATAACCCTGCGAGGAATCAGCCATCACAGCTGCCACAGCCGCCGCCTGTTGCTGTTGCATTTGTGATTGGGAAATGTGTTGCAGTTGCTGTGACGCGACAGCAGCAGCAAAATCTCGAAAGATCTCTGCCTCAATCTTGACCTGTCCATTGACATTCTCCAAAGCGGAAGCAGCTGCTGAACTAAGTGCATTCATGGGATGTGCATCAGTTGCTTGTTGTGAATGTTGTTGCTGTTGATAATGATGATTTTGATAATGTGAACTATTAGACTTGGAGTCCACATTATATTCACTATAGTTCGAGCTGTTTGCCGATTGCGGTGAGGTCAGAAAGTTGGGCACATTGCGGTAGGACTTTCTGGGCTGTATATGCTGATCCAGAAATTTCATTTTCTCCAAATATGGACGGGATAAATGCTCGTAGACTGGTGGATCACCCTGTTTGCGTTGCGACACATAACGCTCGCGCAGATATTTCCAACGCTTCTTACACGTTTCCACTACAAGCATATATTTAAATTATTTAACACTCGTTTGCCACATGTTGCAGGTTCAATTAATTTAAAGCTTACCGTCCGTGCGCAACTTGAGTGCAATAAGTTGCCAAGCCTCGTCCTTGGTTTCGTACTTGCCACCGCTGGCGCTGCCATTTAGATAATACTTTTGGCGATTGAATATGACGCCGTGATGAGCCACTTCATCAATTAATTGCTCGTCCATCATCATGCACTTTTCCCCCACTTCTTTTAATGTATAAAAACCAAAAAAAGCAAACAATAAACTTTCTTGCTCCCAAAGTTGTTTCGGCGAATTAGGGATGAGCGTAATTTACATATGCAGTAGAGATCACACTTTAATTGCAGTGACAGTGACTGTCACGAGTAGATAAAATTTTGGCAATAAACTTGCAAATACTTGATTATTTAACACACTCTCATTGTTTGTCCAATTAAATAACATTAACGTTCTGCACTCGTGAATTACTTGCGCTTTTTTGCAGACAATCGAAATGTAATCATCGATATTTCAGAACATATCGTTCTTTTCCGTTAACAACCTGCCAGTCCGTTTTGTGTTGCAACATGATGGTCGAGTGTGGCCACATTGGATCGGGCCAGATCCGGAATATTTTGCTGGGTGGCAGCCTTTGTAACACTGTAAGAGAGTGAGTGAAACAGAGAGAGAGAGAGAGAGAGAGAGTCTGGTTATATATATATATATAGATTCTACAGTCAAAATTCTTTTGACTTTCGACGAGATTGGTTGGTTTGGTGTCAAGTGCGCAATATTAAACATTAAAAGAAATCAATGTAAACATAAATTTATTAGGCCAAATTCGACGTGAATTGAAAGCGTTACTGATTTTCTTGCGCTGTGCATGCAAAGAGACAAAAAAAAAGATAATTTATAGAATAAAGTGTTAATATTTTGTAAAAATCATATAAACAGTTTATAACTGTTGCTGTGACAATGTTTAAATTGGCCCAAAAGTTTTTACCGCAACAGCGGCTTTTTAATGGTTCCAAGAATGCTTTAAGTCTACGTCGGATGATATCGACAAGCGATGAAGTTAAATCCGTAGACACTATTGGCGGATTGCCATCCGAGATTGTTAACGAACAGAAATTAAAGAAGACAACCAGGTAATTCCAGTTTATTAGAATTCAATTTTGCATTTGTTTACCTTAACTATTTTAACTGTGCTTGCAACTAGATTTCTTGTTATTGTTCAAGGTGTGTGGTGATATGGGAGTGTGAGTTGGTGAGAGAGAGAGAGAGGGAGAGGGAGAGAAAGTGTGCGGTCACGTAGGCCAAAAACAGCTGTTGCTGCAGCTTCTTTTTAAACAGAGTTCTTCCTTGCAAACAGTGGGTCAAGTTAATTTTTTTACAGAAACAAAAAAGTTTCATTATTATTATTGCTTAGGGCTTTTTTAAGGTGTTTAGAAAATAAATAATTATATGCGTTCTGTATTAATTCTAATAATCTATTTCTTAGTTTGTCAATTAAGATTTGAGTTAAAATAAAACCTGAAAAAGGTTTTTCGGATAAATGGGTTAAACTATAGATATAATATTATAAAAGAATTCCTATTTTTGGTTTCCTAATTTTCACATTTTTTAAAATATATTAACATTATAAATTATATATTATAATTGTTATGCTTTCCTTTCAACAGACTTACTTGTAATACTGTACTCTATTGTTTTGGTCTTCGGCCTATTTACAGAACATTATCTACCCTACAAAATCATTCGGTGCCAATTGCAGCTCGAGTCACGGTGTCAAAAGATGAAAGCCGCGATTTTATGTCTGTATTTCCGGGTGAGCGTTCAATTTGCTTTGCTATAATTAGCATGATAATACTAACTCGTCGTAACTTTATATCTATGTATATGCATTCCATAATAATATGTGACTTATTCCCATTGTTATAGACGTCGTGCGTGATCTGACAAATGCGACAAAGTCCTATAATTGCAATGATGCTGCCAAATGGTTTGCTCAAGTCTTGCAATATAATGTTCCTCGGGGCAAGAAGAATCGAGGCATCCTGACGGTACTTACCTATAAAAATCTAGTACCTTCAGAGGACTTGACTCCGGAGAACATTAAGCTGGCCCAATATTTGGGTTGGTGTGTGGAAATGGTAAATATCTTAACTCATAACGGATGCAGGAAAAAGGCCCAAAAAGAGATAATGATATAAGGCCCAAAATTTTCATAATGAATAAATATTAAATGTCTTCTATTTTCTAAAAAGAGTGAAATAACGGCTCAAAAATTATTTTTGAGGTCCTATGTCATTTCTTCTTCATTTTTTTGACGTTAAATATCTCAATTCACAACTCGTTTTATACGATGACGTTATCATATTCCATTTATTTGTTTTTTTATGATAGCTCCAAAGTTTTTTCATTATCTCGGACGACGTAATGGACAACAGCACAACTCGAAGGGGTCAGAAATGTTGGCATAAGGTCGAAAATGTGGGACTCACAGCCATCAACGATGCCCTAATGATTGAAAATGCCTTATATTCATTATTAAAGCAACATTTTAGTCACTTGGATTGTTATGTGGCTCTAATGGAACTGTTTCATGAGATTGCATTCATCACAACCTGTGGACAGTCTTTGGATTTACTCAATTCAAACAAACGTGTCTCGGAATTTACAATGGAAAATTATAAAGCAATTGTGGACAACAAAACTGCATACTATTCCTTCTACCTGCCCTTTGCACTTGCCATGCATTTAGCCGGGTAAATATTATAGTAATAAAAATCCTCATACAGTTAGCTTAAAGAGTTTTGAACATATAATATTTAGAATACAAAAATTAGGTAAAAAGAATTAAGAATACAAATCAAGGTTTCTAGTAATTAGAAAACCTGTTTTTAAAGGTTACAAATGTAGCATTTATAGAAGGTATATATATTTTCCTACTATTACTGGATATTCCCTAAATTTTGTACACTGCTTTTCTTATTTAAAATATCTTAGTCTTAAAATCCTACTTGTCCCATCTTTATTTTGTTTTCTTATATTCTTTTTATACATATTTTTTTTTTATTTACATAAATATACTAATCAATTTGATTTGCAGCTACAAAGATGCCGAGGCATTTAGACAGTCCAAGACAATACTGCTCGAGATGGGACACTTTTTCCAAGTGCAGGATGACTTTCTTGACTGTTTTGGCAATCCAGAGGTAACCGGAAAAATAGGCACCGATATCCAGGACAACAAATGCTCCTGGCTCGCTGTTGTGGCCATGCAGCGTGCGAATGCCGAACAAAAGCAAATTATGATAGACTGCTATGGACAGAATGGTGTGTTCAGAGTACATAAAAATAGTTTCAACTGTATTTAATGGTCTCTTGATTGCGCTTTCAGATCCCCTTAAGGTTGAGCGCGTCAAGGAGTTGTACAAGGAGCTTAGTCTGCCCTCTACATATGCCATATTCGAGGAGGAATCCTACAATATGATCAAAACACACATACAACAAACATCTCGTGGTGTTCCACATCAAACCTTCTTACAGATTCTAAACAAAATCTATCAACGTGACTCTTAAACTTGACAATTCACAAATGGAACAGCTACTTAACTAAGTAATATTATAGTATAGTATTTAACTGAATTGTGTGTATAATTGATGTGTTAATGAAGTACAATGGACATTTTATACTTTGGCAATTGAACTTGTTATGTTTTAATCATCATCATCATCATCGTCGTCATCTGTAAAGTCAAAGGGTGCAAAGGTCTTTCGAAAGCTCTCCACATATGCCGTTTCCTCCTCTTTGTCTAGCAGACAGTCTTTCCAATTCACCTTCTCATCACAATTTAGCAAGTTTTCAGCACAGAAAACATCCCTAGAAACACAATTAAGAACGTAATAATATTAATTAAAGTTAATCCAACTCAACTTGCCTCGCAAAGTGTAGTGGAAAGTGTTTCATCTGTCGCGTTATTAAGGTGCTATCATCAGGAAGTTCGGCCAAAAAATAGGGTCCCATTTCTGGCAGCATTTTGGAGGAAGTCAAAGCCGGCAACGTTTCAAATTCCAGATTAAATTCCTCCGCTTTATCCTATGATTAGAAAGATAATTGTTTTACAATTCATTTAGTATTAAAAATGTTTGCTCACTTCAAAGCTGTGTTTGATCTTCCAAGCGTATCCTTCCTCAAAAGCCAGGACATCTATAACCAGATGTGAGGTCTTATAATGACGTTCTGTGAAACACACAACTTGTCCCAGACTCTTGAATAGCTTCTTTAAAGCATTCTTGAATTTGTCCAACTCTTCCCATTCCTCGGTGCTTAGTTGAGCCGAGCAGGGAACATGTTTTGTGGAGAGTATGAGAACATGATGACTATTAATTGGTCCTTTAGCCAGTGCAAGATAAAATCGCTCGCCCACTGTGATAATGAGATGTTTTTCCACCTTTTCCGAGGATAAACAGAACCAACAATTGTCTGAAGAAAGAAAACTAGTGGATAACTATGTAGAGATGGATAATTTATAAGGCATACCCTGATCAATCTGCATTATCCTGGGACGTTTATCATGACTGCCAGCCGGATTACGTCTCTTGCGATTTCCGCTCCCATCCATGTCAAAAAAGAACTGTTGACTTTCCGACTGCAAAGTAAGCAACATATTCAAAAGTTATCATAAAGAATTAAGTAGAATACCTCATGCAAATTTCAAATAATTGTTTAAGGCTTCAAATAGAAAATAACACCGGAACCGGTATCGGATCCGTCAACCGAAACTAACCGGAACTGAAACCGTAACCGAATGAAAATTCTCTGTCAAAAACCAAATACCGAAATTTTTGTACCGGTACGGTTGTGGTTAAAGAGTTGACCAACTTCAAACGGTCTTAACTTAATCAAAACTGAATAGATTTTCAAACGGAATGTAATTTTGGTCATAATTTGGCCTCTAAATTAAATCTGCATTTAAATTTTTATCATCTACAAAATTTGATATATTTTCGACTCTTAGCCATCTATTATCCAATTTTCCATATATACCCCTTGACATTTTTTCAAAAACTTTGATCTCTCATAGCTTTGTCAAAAATTAACCGATTTTCAAGCGGAATGTCATTTTGGTCATGATTTGGCCTCTAAATTAAATCTGCATTTAAATTTTTATCATCTAAAAAATTTAATATATTTTCGACTCTTAGCCATCTATTATACAATTTTCCATATATACCCCTTGACATTTTTTCAAAACCTTTGATCTCTCATAGCTTTGTCAAAAATTAACCGATTTTCAAGCGGAATGTAATTTTGGTCATGTTTTGGCCTCTAAATTAAATCTGCATTTAAATTTTTATCATCTAAAAAATTTAATATATTTTCGACTCTTAGCCATCTATTATCCAATTTTCCATACCTAGCAAATAAACTAATATATTGTAGTATAACTTACAGTTTCGTTCTTTTTAACAACGCCGCTCATATCCAAGCCTATATAGGGACAGGGAATTTCGTTAGTAGTCTTCTGCACAAGATCAAGTAGACGCGCCTTATCCACAGGTTTCAAGCTAAGCGCGTAAATATATTTGGCCTTTTCAGTGTTTCCAACATCCGCCAGGGAGATGAAACGGGTGCACAGCTCAAACTGTGTGGTGTCATCCTTTGGCATGCGAAACGGTTGACACTCGAAATAGGTTCCATTAATGCCACAGAAATGATACCTAGGTTTAATCTCGCGACAGAGAAACGATATCAGTTTGGAAGCCTTTTCCTATAAATGAAATTAAATTTTAGCAACGTACTGTTGGATATATCGATAACATACGTTCTCCTTCTCCTGCATGCCATAAGGCCATTGGGATGTCAACAATACATCGACTCCTCTGTAATCCGTAGCACAGTTTTTTGAAACGAGGCAGGAATTCCGCAGAGCCTGAATATCAGCTTTGTTAAACTCATGCTGTCCGGCAATATTACCCGTAGCTTCCACTCCGCTTAAATATGCAATTTTTACACCGCTGCTCAGCGTATAAACTCCACGTTTTCCCAGATAAGTCAAATTTGTGCAGACCTCACCATCCGCCAGATTCTCAAAGTGTTTGTTGTCTTCCGCTTTATTAGGGCCAAGTATGTAGGTGGGCACAGTAACTAAGTAATAATACAATTGTTTAAGCAATAACAAATGTAATTCTATAAATTCCTTCTACTTACTGTGCTTGAATCCATTTTTGTATGCAATCAATTCCTCGTTTTGTTTATCCGCGCCAAAAAAGTCGCCGACACAACACAAAATTTCAAATGGTCCCGCTTTTTTGTTTACCTGCTCCACTCTGCTAAATAATTGCTTGAATCGTCCGCGTACATCTCCTACAAGTAAACTGTATATTTTTTAAATCAATTGTTTGTTAATTTTGTTAGTTTTTACTCTGTTTCTTACATTTTTGTGTTTCCATCCATGATTTTTTGTTTTGCTTGTGAAAGACGTTGCCACCTAACACAAGAAAGTTAAGTATGTAAACGCTGCCAGACCTAGAAATCTGATTTGGATGGTAGATCGTGGTGGTCACTTTTATTTATTTTGAAGCTAAAATTATAAAATTGTTGTTAGAGTTTTGTCAAATATTCAAACATTTTTAAATTAATTAAGTCGTTTACATTAAACTCAATTGATCTAGTCCCGCCTGTTAACAGCAGTGTGTTAACAGAATTTGGTATTTTTGCCGCAAAGCGCGTCTGTTATGTAAATAAGTGTGACCAACTGAGCGCAAATATCTTTACTAGACGTTTGGAGTTTAACTTATTTAAAATGTATTATTAAATCACAACAATCATAAACATGTGTTTGGCCTAAACTGTGGACAGTTTATATTTAAATACCTTGAAAATATGACAAAGTTATTTGCCGGGATAATTGTATTTCCTCTTATTCAGTTCAATTCAGTTCAGCAAATTGCTGTTTAATTGAGCGAGTGATAAATTCCATTAGAAATCAAAACATAAGTGGATTACGAAGCTTTAACCTTTTTATAATGTCAACGATCGAAAATATGATATTTAGTTATGACATTGGCCCAAATGCTATCGAATTGCAACAATGAACTTCTGGCCAAAGTTATTTGTCATGCGTGGTTGACTTTTTTAAATACATACTCGGGTATAACTACATATTTCTATTTTGATTTGAACTCCCATGAAGTATGTATAAAAACGAGAGTTTGTTTCCATTGTATTATCAGTTTATTTGAACTATCAGCATATACGTATCGAAATTTAAAAAAATGTCGGCTAGTCAAATTCGTTTATTTGTTACATTTATTGTGTTGGCAGTTGCATTTGGACCAATTGCTTTTGGTCAGGCTATTGACTGTCAAAGACCGCCCAAACTAGTGGTCAGTTTGCATAAAGTTTTTTAAAAATAAATAAATATATTATTAATAGAAAGAAAAATAGAATGTTCAAAGTTTTAAATATTCTAATTTTTCCTCTCTGTGTATTATGGCACGTTAGGATCCTGCCATGTGTTGTCGGGATGGCGGACGTGATCAAATTGCCGAAAACTGTGCACAGCAAATTATAGGAACCGTCAATGGACAAGCGAATAATGCACCACCATCTTTGGAAGCAGCCACTGTGAGTATACATAGTTCAGTAACTGTTTTGACAAATTAATAAAATCGCAAAATTTATTTTCAAAGTAAACATATATTTATTTGTTGTTATAACATATTGTCCATGATTCCCAAAGATTGAACTATACTTATCAACAAAGTCTTTTTTCTAGTGCTTGGCCGAATGCATCTTAACCACATCCAAATATAAGCAGGAACCAAAACAGCTCAACTTGCAAGTTATTCGAAATGATTTATCAATGAAATTTTCCAATGACTCGGCCTATGTGGAGGCCATGACAGCAGCGTTTACCAAATGCGAGCCTCAGTCTCTGCGCAGATTGGCGGCAATTCAGCAATTCAATGCCCAGCAACCGAAGTGCAGTCCATTTTCTGCAATTGTTCTCGGCTGCACGTACATGGAATACTTTAAGAATTGCCCAGCTCACCGCTGGACACAGAATGCAGAGTGTGTGCTGGCCAAGACTTTTGTTACTCAGTGTGGATTGGGTGCTTGAAGCTGTTGAATATATTTTTAAACTTGAATTAACGTTATCAGTGTGTACATAATAAACTATTTTAGCATTGACGATCGATAATTGACTTTTAAAACTGTAAGAGACCGTTTTCAGTGTATACACACTGATTATTTTAGAATCGATATCGATAATGATAGTGCAGCCCTGTTTTGCGGCCATTATTCAATTTGTGTGAGAGAAGCGGCAAATACAGCAATTCCAATTGCAATTAAATGGTTATTTTAGATTAAACATGGCATATGACGAGCAAATCAAAACCTTTCGCACATGGATTACTCGTCTGGGTTGCCCACCAAGTGCTTTGCCCACCGAAGATGCGCTCAAATCGTAAGTAATTAACACTTGTAAATTACAGACAAACAATAAACTGAGAATTGCAATTTTGTAGAATCTTCAAGTCCGGTCACAGCCAACTATTTAAGCAGCTGCAGTCGCGCATACAGCCCCGTCAGGTGGTGCAAGAGGTGCGCGAGAATCTGTTCATTGCAAAAGTGGCTCAAATTGAGGGAAAAGTCGTGCCACTCTGTGAGCGCAGCTTTCTTCCGCGGCAGCTTCAAATTCATCTGAAAATGCAAGATCTGGATAAGAAGAAGCAAAACGCTGAGCAACGTCTTGCGGATGCCAAAAAATCGGTTGATGAAGAAGCCGCTGCTATCAAAACAAAGAGTAAGTTATACATTTTTAAACAAACACAAATTGTTGCACCACTGTTGCCAACTTTTTAGAGGAGAAGAATAGCTGTTTACTGTTGCCAACTTCTTAGAGCAAATGAATAACTGTTTCTGGCTGGAAAGCATCCGAAAAATAGCCAGGAACGAAATCGCAAAATGGGCTTAAACATGAAATTTCTATAATTTTAAAGCCATACAAATATAGAGCCTTTGAAAGTTTTTGCCAGATTCCGGCCAATAGCAATTTGAAAAATGTTCTAGCGATCAAAATTTAAAAATAGGCAGAACTAGCTTTAAAATAGCTAAGTTGGCAACAGTGCCTGTCGGTGGCTTTTAGTATCTTTTGTATGTCTGTTTTCTTAATCGATACATCGACTGACACAACAGCTGATGTAAGCAAGAAGTGTGAGCGCAAAATTTAAATTTACTAACCAAATTGGGGATACTGTGCTTATTTTATAAATTCAATTATTTAACGTTCATTTATTTATAGATATTCAAATAATAAAGGCAAAACAGAAAAACGAAATGCAGAAATCCCGCATAAATATTCTAAAGTTGAAACTGGAATCGTTGAATACAAAATACGAGAAGCAATTACAAAACAAAGTGCTACTTCTATCCACAATGCCGGTAAAACTAAGCTGCAAAAATGCCAGCGAGAAACTTGCAACTCAAGCTGTAAAGCAAGCACTAAAGGAGCTTGAAAACTTTTACAAAGCTTGCAATGAAGATGAAATTAAACCCCATCAATTAAAAGAGTCCAAGTCACGTCTGTGGACAGAGTTGCGTCAGATATTTGTGAATACACCGAATGTGATGATCTTCAATGCCATTATGAAGATTAAGGATGAGCAACTGCAGCACATGATGATGATGAATAAGAGTTCCTTAAATGCGGACAGATCGAACAGCGTTGAGTTGTCCAAGTTTGATGTTAAGCTGCTAAAGACCCAGGCAGATTTAATGGGCATCGTGGCCAATTACATATGTGCTCAGAATGAGGTGGCACAGCTGGAGGAACGCTATGTTCGCATCTATGGCACATTTGTGGATGAGTTCCAAAAGAAAGTGAACAGCTTTAATGGCATCAACAGCGACGAAGATGAAGAAAAAAGCGAGGAAGTCATTTCCGATTTTATACTACAATATAATATGCGTAATTTTTATAAAGCACGCAATGAATTCTATGAAGAGCAGATTGAAAAGTTGCATTTGGAACTGGAAACGGGCGCCAAGCAATTGGAAAATCACGACATGTTGCTCGCATCGATAAAACAAATGTACAGCGATATGAATACCTCGATTAATCGCATTCAACAGGATGTGGTGCAGTTGTCACAGATTAAAGAGAAGATACTCTATTCAAGGAATGTTTTGAAGAGTTTGCTGGATGATATGCATCAGACAAAGAAGACGAATATGCTCAGCACTAAGTTAAAGGGCAACATGTCACTTATGGTCATGGAGAGCTTCTGTCTGGCCAATGACAGTGTCTTCTCCAGCACCAAACTGGACATTGATGTCAATGCCCCCATGACCGGAATCGGAATGAATAACACACTTGTTCGCAGCTATGAAAATGCCACACTCTTAAATCCTGGTGCAACTGCCGTTGGACCGCCTTCTTTCCAGGTGCCCAGCCATCTCCTCGAACTAAATACTTTCGTGGAAACGCCACTCGAAAAGCTCAGCTGCTTTCCACGCGCTTGGTAAGTGAACTTTCATTTCGCATCTGTATCTCTTCTAAATTTGCATTTAACCTTTACCCTTGTAGCTCTTTTTTGCTTTTGGCCAATCCGCTTATCGTGGACTCACAGGAGCTGGCTTCCACCATTCGACTGGTTCCTGGCCATTTGCTAACACCCTTGGGCGCCCTACAGGAAGTACGTAAACGCATTTTGTGGGCGTCGTCAATTGCCGCACATTCGTCAGACATGAAATTGAATTTGGAGCCGTTAATTGGTAAGCTTCAAAAAACTCAGACTCTGTTTTCGCTTCCGTTTCATTTCCGTACCCTCTTCTCCCCCATACAGTTGATCCGCATCATTTGAAAATGAAAGCACGTCGTCAGCACGATGAAATCGTCCAGTATGTGGACAATATTGAGGCCTTGGGCGTTAAAACCCAATATCGTTTGGCAAAGGCCGAACGCATTTATCAGTTTATATTAGAAAATCCCTTACGTCAATATGTGCCACCCAAAATACAAGTTAAAAACGCTTCCTATGCCGACTACGAATCTGAGTTTAAACTCTATTATCGCATTGCCACTGCCGGCGGTTCTATTAAGGCTTAAATAATATTTAATTATGTCCATTTTCAGTGAAACTGTATTTATGAAATTGTTTAATTAAAAAATAATGCATTTTTTTTTAGATTTTTATAAATTGTGTATTTCGTTTTATTACAAAGTCGAATGGTTTAATATGTATAAATTATTTACACCCACAAATAAACTATGGGTTTAAATTGTTATCCAAAAGGTTGAGTTAAATTTTCGTTTCGTATTCGTATTTGTATCTTTGTTTCGAATTGTAATTATAAATTGACAGATAGATATTTATTTCAACTTAATTACATAGCAGCACGAAAATACTTTATTATTTATTTAATAAAAATAAAATATCCTCATTTGTGATGTATTGTTTTTCTTGTTTTTTACGAATGTATATAGTCATTGTCTTAAAAAATTATTTAAAAATATACAGATTACGAAAAGAATGTAGATAGCGGACGGGATTTGAATACAGAGTCAAGTTTTGGGTTCTATTAAAAAATGAGATGTATATAAAACTTATTATACTTAACTTAATATTACATAAGGTTGGACGTTTGGAAAAAACAATACAATAAGCAGAAACAAGAACTTAAAATAAGTTACAATTTTGTCGTCAGATGTCTACAGATTTTTTGTTGTTGTCTATTCATTGCATTTCTATATATTATTATTATTTTGTAAATGTTTTTTTTTTTTATATTCGAGAGCTGATTGATGTGTGTGTTTTTTTGTATTCTTTTGAGTTTGTGGATTAGATATGGTTGTGGATTATGGAGCTTTGTCACGGTGGGATTTTTTTGGCTTATCTGGTAAACATCAGAGCTAGCAAAATGGCAAGCAGAGCGAAGGAGGAGGCAGAGGCAACAGCTTGCACGGCACCGCCATAATACGCCTGTCCACAGGCTGGCGGACAGACGGGCACAATTGTCTCGAAGAGATTGACCCGAGCCTCGGCATCGCCAAATCGATTTGTGGCCTTGCACACATAATCTCCATATTGACGCTTCTCAATTGTAATCACACGCAACGTGGAATCGGTATATTCATCGGCTGTGGCGAAATGCGACACAATATAATGCTGATTATTGGCCAATTGTATATCATCCTTGGTCCAGACAATCGCAGGCGGTGGATACGCCTCAATGTGACACTCCAGATCCATGTCATACTGCAACGCCTGTCCCAAACGTGGGCGTGGCACGGTGATAACAGGTGCAAATTCCACCTCCACATTGATATTACGACGATCTCCCTTGCTAACGCCATTATCAGCCACACAGTAGTATGTGCCACGATCCTCCTTCTTCACCGATTTGATGCGCAGTATGTTACCCACATAGGTGGCGCTATCTGTAAAAATAAATCAGAAAAATAATCTATTAAAAATGTGTATAAAATTAGAAAATGTAATCTTTATAAGCTATTGACCCCAAATTTGACCCACTTGAAGGTTGAATTTTTTAAAAAAATTCTTAAAATTTGATAATCTTATAACCGTTGCAAAAATACAAAGATTTCTTCAAAAGGATCATTATTCTGTTCTTTTGTAATATTTTTGTTTCCTATCCTTGACTTTTGTTAAATTTAAAAAATAATAATAATTATTATTTTCGATGCCTGCTTAAAATCTATTTGGAACATTAATCAGAAACAGAAAAGAAAAACAGTTTATTAAAAACGTGTGGACTATCAATAGAGTTTTTAAATGTTGCGCTCTTTTGTATTTGTGCAGTCAAAATCAGATTTTAATGAGCCCTTCCGTTGCTTTTCCCATTTCCCATTTCTCAGTTTACCCAGTTGCGGGTGACCTTTTAATTGTCTATAAAGTGTAGAGAGTGGCTTTAACAATGGTAACGTTAATGACCTCGTAACAAGCAAACCATTTAGCCAGACGGCTTTAAGCAAACGTTTTTAATACCCTTACTATGAGTACATTCATTTTGTCGTTACATATAAATTCATAATTAGGGCCGTTTTAGATATGTAGAACAATCGAAAAAAAATTAAACATGGTAGGGTCTTAGGTTGTTATATAATACATTTCTGGAAAACCGCTGAATATTCTGAAAATTTTAGAGCCCCAAAATACCTATTTTAAAAAAACCTGTTTCAATATAAAAAAATAAATATAAAAAAAACCGTTTAAATCTGATCTTAATCAATTAAAGATATAAATATATTTTTTTTTTATTAAGAAGCCATACTTAAAATTTTATATATAGTTTTAATTATGAATAAGAACAACAATTTTAAAACTCCATTAAGAATCCAGAGTGGTTTGCAAGTGTATTAAAAATTCGGCGTGTCAATGCAAACGTTTCTTTCTTGTTGCAACTAATTTCGAAAGCGTATTCCCAACTGGGATTGGGAGGGGTATTGGGAACTGAGAGGGGGTTGGGAGCAAATAGGGATGGAGGGGGAGTATTGCATCAAGCAACTGAAGCGTAAACATGAATGGGAATCCAAATGCGAAAGGTGCTTTAGCTTAGTTGAGTTGAGTTGAGTTCATAACCGGAAGTTGCAGTTGCAAAAACGAGTGCAGTGCACCCCCGTTAACCTACCCTCTCTCTCACTCTCTCTTACTTACTGGCTGCCTCTCTTTCTCATATATCATGATATATGTATCATCTGTAGCTCTGGGGCTCTTCAAACATTTGCCAAAACAATTGAGGCTTAAACAATTGACACAAACTACACACAAATGTGAAAAGAGCGTTGACCAGAAATTGCACGGCAAAATATGCTCGGAAATATGCGGGTGAATGGGAAATATACAAGAGTACATATATGTGTGTTCATTGAGTTGAAACATTTCAAATTAATTGCGACTGGGAATCGACACATTTGATTAAATTTTCATATTGACAGACGAAACTTTGAGCAGGAGCAATGGGTTAAGAGCAGTGTTGGCAACTTTTGAGAAGCAGAAAAAGCTGTTTTAACGAGGATAACATAAAAAAGTAACTGAAATTTCAAAATATAAGAATTTTAAAAAACAAAATAATACGTAAATTACTTGATCCAGAGAAATAATATTTTTTGAGCGAATTTAACAAAACTTGAACGCAGAATAAATTCAGATGCCAAATCATTATCAAAATGACATTCCGTTTGAAAATCTGTTGGGTTTTGGCAAAGTTATGACAATTGGAAGTTGTTCAACTTTTTGACCTAGCCACTTTATGATCTATTTATGATTTTTCCCCTTCTATTAAACTTAAAAAAATAGCTAGATTTGACGTGAAAAAAGCTGTTCTGGCAGCACTTTCTAATTCTACATTCGGCTGCTCAATAAAACAATGAAATTGCAGTGCTCGGCATTTTTGAACTGTCAAGCTGTTACATCAATTGAAATACTTTAGATGAAGATGCGGGTAACGCAACAAATTGATTTTAATATTAAAAGAGAGACTGAGACATTGACATTCAAGACATATCTGGATATATGTGAATATATACGTTTTTATATCTAATGCTGTCTCTGTTTAATAAGACTGAAGCGTGAATCAATTTTTACCTGTTTGCATGTGAGTTCAATGTACACACACAGTCGTCCAAGTTTTAAAACATTGTTTATACCCGGTATCCAAAACAATGCAGGGGTACTATAATTTATTTACAGTGTGTATTACAACTAAGATAAGTGGTACAGTCAAGCTCAGTGTTGGATGTGTATTGTTGTTGTTGTTTGTGGCATGAAATGATATGCAGGTCAGATCGGAGCATGACATTTGCCGCTAGCTGTTGTAAAGGTCACGCATGCGTTTAATTGGGGCGTGGCAGACTCGCAAAAATAAAAACCAGAAGAGCAAGAGGGAAAAGCTAGCTTTGGCACGCCGAAGTTTTGATACGCTTTAGGCAAAAAAATCATATATCTAATATTGTTTTAATATTTATCTAAAGTTGAAGTTTTCTTGAGTTATCCAAAATAAAATATATGTATTTATGCTTAAGATTGATTATAACTTGTATTTTAAAAAAGAAATGACTACGTTGACTTCTGAACAAAAATTTAAATATTTTTATTATTTCCAATTATTATAGATCAAATAAAATAAATATACAAGGCGTTTAACAATTTCTTACGAAATGAGCATCATTTCCACTGTTAGGGTATAAGAAATAATCATTTAATTGCTTATTAAATATGCAGTCCACATCTTCCATCTTTGTCTCCAATTTTTATAATTGCCTCAACTCATTTCTTGGGCATGTTTATAATTAAAGTCAAAGCATGAATAATGCCTCAAGAGTAGAATCCACTGAAATTTGAAGAAACAACCCCAAAATATAAAATAGAAAGAATGCAATAAGCGGATAGATTCTTTGTTTGACTTCAATTGCAACTAGAACTCATTACGAAATGCTTTAGTTACAGCGCATATATCATATTATAAGTCGACTTTCTAATGGAAGTATGGAAGTGTTATATATATTCAGCCAAAACAAGACTAAGGATTAAAGTATAAACAAATTGAAGCACCCTGTAATTTAAAAGAGTATTTACCGACTTTGACTTGGATAATAACACGTTTTTACGAATGATATGACAAATTGAGAACAAGAACTGACACCATCAAATTAATGAGAAAATGTCAGAGTGCCCGCATCACAGAGAGAGAGGAGAGGAGAGAGAGAGAGAGAGAGAGATGGAAAGAGATAAAAGAGCGAGATGCAGCCGGAAATTCATGTTGCAACTCTAAATGCTGCGTTGTAATTTCAGTTACTAATGAGAGAATTAAAAACACTTTGCAACGGGGCAGGATGACGTGCCGGAAAATCTGCTGCGTTGCCAACTAATGAAAGAAAAACACACACAGAATGAAAGAGAAAGAAAAGAGAGAGAGAGAGAGGGAGAGAGAAGAAGACTTGATGGTAATGAAAAATCAGACAGTGAAGCATTTGTTTAAGCCAGGCCAACAAAGACGTCCCTTTGGACCAGCGAGATAAATTGTTAGTTAAAGGTAGAAATTCAAGAAAGGAAAGGAAAATTGTGTGCAAGGTGCAAGGGCAAGGTGAGAAGATGTTGTTCATGATGAAGTAAAAGCAGCAATCAAGTAGCTACACTAAAAAAAATTACTGGGTTTTAGCAATTGATCAACTCAGTCTTAACTCATTTAAAGAAAAAGACTATGATATATAAAAGAAAAGTTTTTGAAAGAATCAACTTCTCTTTCAGTCCAAAATATCAAAAAAATAATAAAATACAAAAAAAAACCAACACTCATTTCATCTAAAAATTGCGTGTTTTTTTACAGTGTAGCCTTTGAGGCTGTCTTATCATCACACACACTCAGGTACATAAATATATGTATCTTTGAAATATTACAGGTAGTTCGGAGCTCGAAAAGGATGCGAAATGTAACAAGGAGGCCTCTTTGTGTTTAACTCGCTGCCTGCTCAAAATGCCGACTCAGAGGAAATGCATTTCAAAGGTGCGACAAAAAGGGGAGGGGGAAAATGGAGGGGGACACCGTTGTGGCAGGTTCACTGGGTTCATCACTGGTTCAGCTGGCGGCATGTGGCAATGTTGCATGCTTCTCCAGACGCTTGAATGACTTTTCAGCGACCCGTCAAAAAGTTCCGTCCAAGTCGTTGAGTTATTTTTTCGAGCCATATTTTATGAGCCAAAAACCCGTAACCCCCTCTTTCCCTGCTCTAACACTTACACAGTATTTTATTTTACTTTTTTCTATTTTTTTTTTGTTTATTACCAACGTTTATTTTTGTTTAATTTTTGTGTGCGCGCTGGCTTGGAAAATTTGTGACAAGTTGCTGGGAAAAACTGAAGGGTTGCTCTTCCTCATCCTCCTTCTCTTATATGTTTTTGGGCAAACTAACGTAGTATTCAAGGTCCGCCATTTTGACATCAGTCTTCAGTCCGGCGTAAACAACCACCGTTAACAGCAATTAAATGGCATGCAAAAATATTGAAAAATCCCTTTTGCACCAATCAGAGCTCTAAAAACGAGGGGGAAACTTTTTTTGGAAGGTGGGAAAATAAACGTGTGCCAAAAAACAGGAAAACGGTAAAAGGGAAAGCTAAGCAAATAACGTTGTAGTGTCTACACTCCCTGCTTTACACTCTTCTCCCTTGATTTCTATTATTCTTATTGCCATTGCTATCGTTTCCTTTGACTGCCTGCGGCCATATTTGATTTTCCCTTTCAATTTCCTGCAATTTTCAACTTTTTGTCTACAATTTTTTTTGGCAGTTACCGTTGGAAAAGCCACGCTAGACAAGTTGCATGCAACGGTGGCTTGCAATGTCTCTTCAAATGTCAACGATGAGGTTTGTTATACCCATTAATCGTAGAATATAAAGGGTACACCTTTTTTTTGTCACTACTCAACTTTCCACTTAATCACATCAACATCAGTTTAATATAACAAAAGCTATGACTGTTTAAAGTTCTAGAAAAATTGTTATTTTATAATTAAATTAAGTAACAGGTATCTTAGAGTCGGTAACTTGTTATGTTTTTGTTTTGGAACGCTTCTATAAACCTATGAGCAGACTTTTGAGCGTTGTCATGTGGAAATTATGAATGTTAATGCACCACGACAACAACCACGTGTGACTCATCATAATCAAAGCAACATCATCATCGCCTTCACCATCAACATCATCATGATCATCATTATTATTAAACGGGTGCGCTTTTAATAACGTTTCATATTATATGTGCCCAGACCCCGACGCAGAACCAGAACCAGTATCAGAAACAGAAACAGACCCAGACCGCGTCTCAAACCATTGTCATATCCATTCCCTTTTCTCTTTATGGTTCCCCAGGTTTTCACTCAAGCTTCAAGCAAAGCACAATTTTTGTTTTCCTTTTCTTTCTCTCTCTCTCTTTTTGTCTCTCTTCGTCTTTCTCTTTCCTTTGCCGGACAGCTGCTTGCGAAAATCCAATTAAAAAGTGCGCACAGTTTGTTTTTCTCAACTGCAATTTTCACTATTTTTTTCGTGTCGAGATTTTAGAACGATTTATCAATTTTTCTAGGCGTTGATTTATTTGTTTTTCTATCTGCAATTTTCAAAAACTGTTAGTTGGATAAGACCTTACTTTACTTTGTTTTAAACAAATTTCAGCTCTTCTAGAAGTCGAGTTACTAGAGTCAGGAAACTGACAAAATACTATAGAATTTTTAAGAATAGTATAGAAGTTTACCTATAGAGCTTTTGGCAAATTTTCTCGGTCAATTTCTACACTTTCTAGCTAAGTTCCTTATTTTGACTGTGAAGTGAAGTTTTTTGTGTTTAGTCAGCATGAATATTTGGTTTGACACTAAGAACACCTGTCATATGTTGGAAATACCCTGAAACGTCTGTTTTTCTTGATTTATGCTTTAAGCCTCAGTTCTTTGCCCTTCATCTTCATCTTCATCTTCATCAACATCTTTCGCTCTCTGTGTGTTGTTGTTGTAAAAATTGCCAGCTTTTGCAAATTTGTCGCTTCTTCCTGTTTTGTCACCCGAAACTCATCAAGCAACATCAACATTATGAGGAGAGTTGTTGTCGTTGCACACACATATCGAGCATATAACAAGCTCTTGAGACATGTGAATGCACCCACTTTGGTGGCTAACGCATCAACCTTCAACAACCGCACAACCCACAATGGAAAAACACCCTCCGGGGAGGAGTGACGATTTCACCAGTCCCCTGCTTACTTGCCTACAGAATTCTTACCCCCTTCTCCGTTTGCTCGACGATGCGACAGACTTTGTTGTTGACTTTTGAAAAGTGATTTCTTCGAGTAGAGCATATTATAGCTACCCATATAAGTATGCGGCTTGGCATGCCATTTATTGGATTGTGCACAACTATACACATACACACACACAAACACACACACACACACACACACTTAGAGCAACTCAAGAACCGCCCCCAAGTCAATTGAGTTTCCTTTTTTTTTGTGTGGAGTCTACAATTTTCGGAAAATGTTGTTTCGCGTAATTGAATTCAGTTCCCAGACTGTACCATAATCATCTTTCCCATAGAATAGCAACAAACTCAAGAACCCACTGTTATTAAAATGGCAATTATACAACACCCAAAGTGAGAGCAGCAAAAAGAAAATAAATAAATCTGACAAGCAACAGCCTAAATAAATATTACGAAATCCTAAAAACAAGCACAAAATGGAACCACAGCCAGCATTTCTATAGTGTGTAAGGCTTAAAAACCCGGTCTTGTGACAACTACACGACATGAAAAGTGCTAAATAAATAGTGAAATTGCTGGAAATACGTGAATTTGGTGTGATAAGCGAGTTGCACAATAACCAGAGAGCCCTACATAAATATGTGTAAGCCAGGGGCTTACCTCAACTGAGGGAGAAAAAAAAGGTTACAGTAAACGTTTTCAAATAAGCGTAAATCCTGTGTGGTACTCACAAAATGGCGTCGATCAAATAGGGACTAAAGAATCTTATTTCATTGTGGTCAGATTGTATTATTTTATAAGGGAGTTAAGTTTTCTATCATTAGGGCTTTAGCTTTTACAACGCTAAAACAATACGATAATTTTTTTAAACTTAAAGATATATACTTATAGCTTACATAAAATGCTAGTTTTGCATACCCTTAAGGAGGAATCTAAAGAGGAATGGGCCTTAATAAAAGCCATGCAATTAACTAACAAGTTAGTAGGCACTTTCAGTCGCTTGCAGACAAAGTCCAAAAAGGGTGAAAGAGAAAAAGAGAGAGAGAGAGAGAGTAAAAGAGGAGAGCGGTCAGCTGAACGGTCTCTGTTTCAGTCCAAGTTTCCGACCAAGTTCCAGAGTTGTTGGCCGCTTTGTCATGTGGTCGTTGCCCCAGCAACCAACATTTATAAACAAGTTTTTCAGTACGTCATCGTTGCAGTTGCTTTATTATTGTGGTTTCCTTTTGAGTTTGCAACTAGAACAGCGTCATAATGCATAAAACACAAATGCAACTTTGTTGTGCTCATATTCATTTCCTCCTTTTTTTTGAGCAGGGGGGAAAAACAGGAATTATGCTTGCATATGCAATAATAAATAAAACATCAATTGTACCTTTGTCATGGGTGTGCGTGCTAAATATAATTAATTGCAAATATTTGGACAACTTTGAAGTAGGTAAAAGGTTCTATTTCAGTTTTTCTTCTTTCGGTTCCGGTATCAGTATCAGTACGGGACGGTACAACAAATTAATCTTAAAACATTTTAAAATATTAAAAAAATATTAAATTTTCTAGATAATAAAAATTTAAATGCAGAATCAATTTAGTGGCCAAATCATGATCAAAAAGACATTCCGCTTGAAATTCCGTTAATTTTGAATGAAGTTATGAGAGATCAAAGTTTTTGATAAAATGTCAAGGGGTAAGTATGGAAAATTGGATGATAGATGGCTTAGAATCGAAAATATATCAAATTTTCTAGATGATAAAAATTTAAATTTAAATTTAAAATGAATCAATTTAGAGGCCATATCATGATCAAAATAACATTCCGCATGAAAATCCGTTAATTTTTAATGAAGTTATGAGAGATCAAAGTTTTTGATAAAATGTCAAGGGGTAAGTATGGAAAATTGGATAATAGATGGCTTAGTATCGAAAATATATCAAATTTTCTAGATGACTCAAATTTAAATGCAGAATGAATTTAGAGGCCAAACCATGATCAAGATGACATTCCGCTTGAAGATCGGTTAATTTTTTATGAAGTTATGAGAGATCAAAGTTTTTGAAAAAATGTCAAGGGGTAAGTATGGAAATTTGATGATAGAGTATCGAAAATATATCAAATTTTCTAGATGACTCAAATTTAAATGCAGAATCAATTTAGAGGCTAAACCATGATCAAAATGACATTCCGTTTGAAAATCGGTTAATTTTTGATGAAGTTATGAGAGATCAAAGTTTTTGAAAAAAAAATGTCAAGGGGTAAGTATGGAAAATTGGATGATAGAAGGCTTAGAATCGAAAATATATCCAATTTTTTTACATGATAAAAATTTAAATGCAGAATCATTTTAGAGGCCAAATCATGATTAAAATGACATTCTGCTTGAAAATCGGCTAATTTTTGATGAAGTTATAAGAGATCAAAGTTCTTGAAAAAATGTAAAAGTTGGAAAATTGGATGCTAGATGGCTTAGAATTGAAAAAAAAATTTTCTAGATGATACAAATTGAAAAGCAGAATGAAATAAAAGCGCAAATCCTGGTCAAAAAGACATTTGAATTGGAAATTGATTCAGTTTATGATTTTATGATTTAAATTTTATATCATAAAAATTCTACATCGTTTCTTGTGTGTACAAAATATAATTATTTGTAAATATTTGAGCAGCTCTGAAGTAGTCTATCCTACCAATTTCATTTCCATGCAACAGGGGGCGAAATTAAATTTCATATTTTGTTTGGGCAACAACTAATTTTGACCACGCCCCATTGAGATTTCAAGTGTCGCATCAATTGCGCATCGAAATTTTTTAGCGTAAATTTCATAAAATATTATTTTTCTTGTTGGGATAAATGGAAAATTTGCATATTTTCACCCTTGAGCTAGTTAGAGAACTTTATACTTCAAAAAATTGCATTTGTATTTCATTACGAAATTGGAGTACTCCAGATGCTACTTGAGTTTTGTAGTAATTTGTAATTTGCATAAACGTTTTTACGCTTAAGTAGCTCCGTTTACACACTAGAAAAAGGGGGTTCGAATTCAGGGCTATTCTTGACTTTATCGGGAGAAGAAGGGAGGAGGAAATGCGATCACATAAGTAGTAAAATACTCATATCTGATCTTTAGCCCTCACATAATAAGTAGTCCAATTAGTGTCAATTGCTGATGCACAATAAATGTTGTTTATTCATGCGAATTACTTCGAGATCTGATCGCTCGATTAGGATCTAAACTGTCGTAAATCTTTGAGTTTTCGTGATAGATGTTTTTTTTTTTATGAAGCAGATGTTTCCTGTCAGAGATCATATCAAAACAATATTGCCAAATACCCTTAGTAACTCAGACGAGGGCGGTTTAAAAAAAGAGGAGAGTCGAAAGAATAAAAAACAGGAAAACTGAAGTAGAAACAAACATTTTTCAAGCGTAGAGAGTTTCCACATGAGGCATCCCAAATAAGAGATTGTGTGTGTTAAAAAATAAATAAAAGATTAAATTATCTGGTTGAGTGGTATATGTTGAATACTATACTATACTTATTTAACATAACACAATGCGAGACTTTTACATTTTTTGCGTACTTTTGAAACTACCCTCGATAAAGAACAGCTGGCGACGTTTGATATTTTGACTGAATCTAATTGTAAATGTCTTGCAAAGCAAATTACAAAATTGTATATTGAGGTTTGTTTGTTTGTTTGTTTTTATGAGTTTTTTTTAGCAAACGCAATCCAAAAAGTAAGAAAGAACGGAAGCCCAAAAAAAGAAATGAAAGAGAAAACAACACCAAAAACGGGCTCACGTGACGCTTCAAGTTGGGCCAAGGTGAGTATTATTATTATTATGGACAATGCATTGTTATTGCCTTATTCAACAAAACAAAACATTGGCCAATGCATTTTAGCTTGGCTAAGCAAAGCCTCAATTTAAATTCCAAGTCCAAACCGAAGCCAGGTGTACGTTTTAAATTCTCGGTTTTCTATATTTAAAATTCATAACCAATTGATTTGCATAGCAACGGGCAACTTGCAACATAGGACATTCTCTCTCCCTCTCTCAAAGCCAATGATTGCAATCGTTAAAAACTGATGGCACACCCTGTAATTGTTGATTGCTAAAAAAAAATATCTCTTTAGATGAGCCACTGACTATAAAATACCCATTATTCATTAAAAAGTGTCTGCATTACATCTATAAAATTTTTTTTTTAATATTTATGAGATAGATCGCGTAGTTTTATAATTCTAAGCAAAAGTATATATTATATAGTTTTTAAGGTATATATCGCCTACTAGCTGCTGCATACATTGCATCCAATTTTAGAAAAGGTGCCTGGCATTATTTCGAAATCTGATCTTAAGGTTGATCGGCTTAGTAGACTTCTCGACGCTTCCTTCTCTTCCCTTTTGCATACATTAATATCAATTTTAGAGACTCTAGCTCTTTAAGTTTAGATGGACTCTTTTACTCAATATGAAACGGGTATAACAAACCTTCAACGTATACAACTGATTAGGGGTTCTAACTTGCCGGAGGCTAAAGGCTTTGCCCAATCCCGTAGGTTGCCTTTTGGGACGGTTCGGAAATCGGGGATGAGGTCGGGAATCGGGTGTCGGGTGAATCGGGTAGGGGTTGCTTAGAAGAGCTTGCTAGGCTTTTATGCCAGCTTGTTTGTTTGCATTTTACACAAGGCCAACGCAGGGAAATTTAACAATAGATTTGAGAAGGGGGATTTCACCTTTTTGGCTTGTAATTTATATGTATTTTGTATTGTGTTTTGTTGGGCTATCAAAATAAAAATTATGTTCCCTTTTCCCGAAAAAAAAATAATAAGAAGGGGCTTAACATATTCGACATGGTGTTGTTTGTTACTGCCGTTGTTATTGTTTGCACTGTTTGTATATTTTTTTGTTGCACTGTACCCACCCAAGCCGTAACCGTGTCTGATATACACAGTACCCTATCACGCCCCTTTTTTTTTGCCCCTTTACACGGTTTGTTTGCATTTGTCGAGTTCCCTTACTCCCTCCCCCTTTTTCTCTGCCTCTTGCACTCCTCTCTATGTTACTCTGCCCTTTCTATTTTCTCTGTCCAGAGACCAAAGAACGTTTTCAAGTTGCGGAAGCAATTGCGCGTGCTGAAGTTGTCGAATGCCTCGAATGCACAAATTCTCATTCTGCATAAAAGCATCTCTAGTGCATGACTCCCTTTCTCTGTCATTCTCGCTCTCTCTCTCTCTCTCTTTCCCTTCCTTTTCTTCTCTTCTCTTTTTGCATTCAACTCGCTTCGTTGGCGCATTTCAAAGCTTGGCGCTGTTTTTTCTTGTTTGCCAAAGCGCTTTAAATTAGAGCGTTGAAAAGTGTGAAACTCCGCTTCTACTACTCCACTCTTTCCCATCCCTGCTAAGCAAACATTGGACCCTGGCGATTTTAGCCTTTGATTTATTGTGTAACACAAAGTTAAGCCTTACAATTCTCTCATTCAAGAAAAAAAAAGAAAAAAGTAATTCCCTGAAGCGTGTCCAAATTTTGTTCCGTTTCTCACTCCCGTTTCAAAGGCTGTGCTTTAAGTAGCTTTCAATTTCAAGTACCAGGCCCAGCAAAGGGAGCAATCTTCTACCTACCAACAATAGAAATAAAACACACCCAGGTTGGATAGACTTCACATTTAAAGTCAAATCAGGGCCAAAGCAATTAAAGATTGCACAAGTTAATCGAAACCAAATGGTTGACAGTCATCCAATCTACAGGGTGTGTCCAAGTCCCTAAGCCTTTTTATGCAATCTACAGGGTGTGTTCTAGTCTGTAAATATTTTTAGATTCCCTGCCAAATTGCACAAATAAAATCCTAAAATCAATGCTTAAGACACTATAAAAATGTCTTTATTTTTATAATATTAGCTTTAAAGTCTTTGCTTATCTATACTGATAAGCATAAACTTGACATAAAGCTTGTGAGTCAAATATATGTGAAAATAGACTGAATATTAATAGAGTACAAGTAATCCAAGTGTTCGGTTTTTTTTTAATGATTATGAAAATTTATAATAAAACTAAAAATTGCACCTGTCTATCTATTAAATTCTTTATGATTACGCGATAAAGATTAAACTATATTATATATATATATACTTAAGAATCTTGAGAAATAATTTTACAACAGAATAATAATATAATATGAGTTAACTTCAATTTCCTTTCGTAAATATTGATTAAGAGTAGTCGTAAAAAGTAAATATGGGTATTCCAAGTATTCGGTTTTCAGATTGAGGGGATTAGATGACGCTAATTATCAGTTTTAAATAGTTTGCTGTTGCAAATGACGTTGCAAGCTTGTTAAACTCGAAGCGGTACTTTAAAATCAATTATGAACGTTGCTAAGCCGCGTTTACGATTCTGACAAGATGCACGAACAGGTAAAAGGTAAGACGTAGGTAGGAAATAGGGGAAAAAGACGCAGTAAACACCTGTATGGGATTAGCGTTGACCTTCAGCCTTTGTACCTGTGCTACAAATTGTTTTATTTTATTATCTACGCGCTAACTAAACAGAAATGTAATAAAAACAACAAGTTGATGGGTATTTTTTCTAAAGAAAGTGCAACGCTCAAAAAGAGCCAAGACAACAAAGAGAGAAAGAGAGAAAGAGAGAGAGAGAGAGAGAGAGAGAGAGAGAGAGAGAGAAAGACTTGTGTGTGTGTAGTCATGTAAGAGCGGTCTGTGTCAATGTGTGGGTGAGAGAGCACACTGATCCAAGCTTAGCTTGAAAACTTAAAAGTTATTTATGTACTATTAAAGACTAAACTATAATTGTGAGAAGCTCTTAAAGAAAATAAATGAAAAGGGCAATGAGAACAGGTGGGGAAAAAGTAAAAAAAAATATGCAAAGCACGCAAAGAAAAGGGAACAACAACAACAACTAGCAAATAAACAAATGGTTAACGGTGACGCCTCAGTGAGTCACGGTCACTCACACTCTCAGCAAATGCCAAGAGAGTGGGCAGTCATAAAAAAAAGAGAAGAGCGCACATGGAACGCGCCCCAAAAAGACGGACATAACATGTAAATGTCTGTAAGTAAGTTTGAAATTCAGTTATTTTTCATCATAAAATATGTGAAGCTTGTGTTGACAAGGAAAGAAATATTGATAAATTGAACTCATTATTTGCCTGAAATATTTTTAGAATTAGTGAAATTTTATTTTTTTCTTATTTTTACACATAATAAAAATAAAACTTGCTGCCTTGTCACAATAATAGCTTGACATACTGTATAACTAGTGCTGGGTCAAACGCCTGTCACTGAAACTTATATGGGGCGGGGGTCACGAAGGGGAGCAAACAGAAGTGGGCAGTTAATAATTTGAAAATGAGACTCACCCGTTGGGAGAATGGCATTGTTTTCGCGACGCCATGTGATGGTCGGTGTTGGGTAACCACTGGCATAGCACTCCATTTGCACCTCGCTCCCCTCGCTGGCCACAATCGATTGCGTGGAGTTATCGGAGATGACGGGAGGTCGACGCACCGATAGCTTAACATTGGCGCTCACCTTGTGCACCGTGGAGATAACAACCTGACAGGTGTAAGTGCCCGCGTCTGTCTCCTGAATGTCTTTAATCTGCAGCTTGTATGTGGAAGAATTCGGATCGTAGCGCAGTGAAAAACGCGAATCTTTAATGACAAGCGTCGAACCCGTCGATAAGAACACGGGATCAGAGTCTGTCTTCAGGAATAGTACATTATACTCCTTGGCATATTGAACGGAGCAATCGAATTCAACGGTGCCCCCAATGTCCTTAATTTGCTCCTGTGTGATGTACGATATTGTTGGTGTTCTCTGCGCCTGAACAGCTGAAGAAAGTGCCAGGAACAGCAAAAGCGCGCACAGCAGCTTATTAATCAACAACATTTTTAAACGCCACATTCTTTTTCTTTATTCAAGAAAATGTATTATTATTTCTTTTGCACCACACCCAACGAGCTGTGTAGAGAGAGAAACGACAACGACAACTGCAGCAGCGTCTTAAACTATTTGACGTTGCGCTCTACGTTCAAGCTTCTTTCTCACAGCAGTCAACACCAAAAAAAGGCAGGCAGGTAGCTTTGACTCTTTTTGTTTCACGGCACAGCGCGGATGCTATTTGCAAGACAACACACTTGTCGGCTCGCTCTAAGCTGGTTTTGCTCGCCTTTGCTCTCTGTGTGTGTACGAGTGTGCGCGCGCGCTCTCTCCCTGCTTACTGTCTGGTTGTCTGTATGTGTGTAAGCCCAGTTAAACAAATTTAAATATATTGAACACACGCGTTGAACACTTGACCGAAGACGTCTACACGCTTTGAATGTTGTGACACGAATGAATTGAAAATTTCGCGCGGCGCTAGTTGCTGCCTTAACGATAGTCACATGAATCGATAATGTATCGCACTTTTCAACACTGGTCAATATATTGCGTTTACAGCCAGCTTAGCGCAACGCAAAATTGAGCTAACATAACAATGTTGCTAACATAATTATGTAAGACTAGCGATATACCGATAGCCATTGTATCGACATTGAAGCTTGGCGGTTACTTTATGGTTTAAAAAAAATTACAGTACAACTAACAAAATTGTAATTTTATTTACTTTTTTTTTTTTATTAATTCTTCATAGTTTAATAGATACCTATGTACAATTTATTGTACGGTGCTGTCGGAGATGACGTGTGGAAGGCGCACCAATAGTTTTACGTGAGCGTTCGCCATTTGCCTGGCTGTCACCACCCGACAGGTGTAAGTGCCTACGTCTTCCTGCTGAATGTCCTTGATCTGCAGATTGTACGTGAAAGAATTTTAATCGTAACGCAGTCAAAAGCGCAATTTGAATAACATTTCCAATGACATGGCCAAGCGATCGTTGGCCCAGAGCTTAAAGGAATTCCAGCGCATTGGCAATGGTCTCTCTGGATTGGCCAAGGCGCTGTCTATCGATGAACGCCGTGCTCCCACACGCAGCGGAGTGCGGTAATGCGAGAGCGTCGGTCGCATTGGTGGCATCTTTATCGTCAACATTATTAATAACATTTGTCTGCCGATTAACAATCACTGTATCGGTTATCTGGATGTTTTAAATATGTATTAAGTTATGTTTTGCTATGATTATTTTTCTAAAAATGCAGCCAGAAACAGCTATTTTTTCCTCTAAAGCTGGCAACACTAGTGGGTACGATTGTTTTATCTGCTACACTGCCTTACACTTTGTTTGTGGACGGTCGCCCAGTTAAATGAAAGCTTCATTTGGCAATAAATTAGTAATAAGTTAAAGTTTTTTAGGATATTTAATTTTTTTATTTATTTATTCGCTTGCAGAGGCGTCTTGAGCTGCTTCCCGGATGTCTTTTACAGGCACAAGGGCGCCATACAGAAGCGCAAGGATTGCAAGCGTATTACTGCCGAGAATAAAATGAGTCCTGCCCAGCTGCAGGATGTGAACAGACGCACCGATGTCGTCTCCTATACAGTGCTAGCGGAACTTACCCACTTCAAGAGCGAACGGGAAACGCATCTGAAGCAGACACTCAAGATGTTTATTACCGAACAGATCAAGTTCTATCAGGGCGTTGTGGCACGCCTCCAGGAGGCCCATCGTCAGATTGAATAGTCTTTACCACATTCGCACGCGCGCATTTGAAATGCTTTAAAGTTTAAACAAATCAAAAACTAAAATTAAAAAAACTAAACAAAAGTAGGTAAGAAAATATGAAAAAAAAAACTTTTTTTTAAATTAGATTGTGCATTTAACTAAACTATAAACTTATTCAATAATATTGTTTGTAAGTGAAAAGTGGCGTATTTATACAGAAATTAACATTTACATGTTTATACATAGTATGTATGTATATATATATATATATATATATATATATATATATATATATATATATATTTCTATATGTAAAACACTTTTTGACAAATAACTTCAATTCCAAATGGGATTAGACCACTCGAGGTCTGCACTGCACTGCCTTTCGAAGGCGACTGATGCCCGCTTCCCTTCGATTGCCCGTTTTATACCTTGTGGACTCTCTCACTCAGGACTCTCCCGCTCAGGGCGCTCGCACTCAGGACTCTCGCTCTCTCAGGGCGCTCAATTAACCACACACACTCACTCAAACTATGCCTGGAAGCCAGTGGAATGTGGGCTCCATTGGAGCGCGCTAGTAGTAAAATTGAGTGAGTTGCTGCACTGAGTGAAATTAATCTTTGAGTGAAAACTTCTGCTTTATTGTAAGTTTGTTTGCTCTTACGAACCATTTAATCCAGTGTTGGCCAAGAGTAGGCAATAAAATATTTTTCCAATCCGGCAGTAATGGTAACGCTTGGCGGTCTTTTTTGCAATTTCAAAATAAACTTATTTTATAATTTAGAGTTGCTTAAAATATATTTTTATTTACTTTTCTCATTTTGTAATATTTTCCATTATTAAGTGGTTACAGTTCAGTTACCTCTGTCTCAAAAAGGTTGACACGCCCCTCGGCATGGCCCAATCGATTGGTGGCCTTGCACACATAATCTCCATATTGACTCTTCTCAATTTTTTTCACATGCAACGTGGATTCGGTACATTCTTCGCCTATGGCAAAATGGGAGATTGCATATTGTTGATTATAGGTCAATTGAATATCATCCTTGGTCCAGACAATCGCAGGCGGTGGAAACGCCTCAATGTGACACTCCAGAGTCGTGTCATTCTGCAACGCCTGTCCCAAGCGTGGGCGTGGCACAATGATAACGGGTGCAAATTCCAATTCCAAATAAACATTGCGATGATCTCCCGTGCCTACTCCATTATCAGCTTTACAGATGTATAAGCCACGATCCTCCTTCTTCAGCGATTTGATTCGCAGTAAATTACCCACATAAACGGCACCATCTGCACAATTAAATTCAGAGAAGAAATTTATTCATAATCTGTAAGGACTTTTCAGATAATATTCATAAGTCACATTTCTTGAGATTACCATAAACATACATAGATTGAATAATGAATGAAAAAAACAACCGCCAGTTTAGCGGAAAAACGATAAAATTGACCCTCTCACCGTTTCAAAATCGCAAAAGCGTTTCTATATATCATTGGAAATGTATTTTTAAGGGTTTTTTGTATTAAGGTATCTTAGCTTACATTTTAGAGGTTTACTAGAAAATGGAACTAAAGGTTTTTATTCTCTTTCAATACATATGTTGTACTGCATAAAATTTCTCATTATTACAAAAAATTATTTAAAAACAGAGACTCACCCGTTGTCAGAATGTCATTGTTTTCGCGTCGCCATGTGATGGTCGGTGTTGGGTAACCACTGGCATGGCACTTCAATTCCACCTCGCTCCCCTCGATTCCAACAAACGATTCCAGGGAGTTATCGGAGAAGACGGGCGGTCCACGCACCAATAACTTAATATTGACGCTCACCTTGTGTACCGAGGAGATGACCACCTGACAGGTGTAAGTGCCCGCGTCGGTCACCTGAATATCCTTAATCTGCAGCTTGTAGGTGGTAGAATTTGGATCGTAGCTTACTGAAAAACGTGAATCTCCAATAACAAGAGTTGAGGCCGTCGATAAGAAGAGTCTTTCGAAATCATAAAAGTCCGACTTGATAAACGACACGTTAAACTCCTTGGCATTTTTGACAGAGCACTCGAACTCGACGGTGTCGCCAATGTCCTTTACCTGCTCCTGTGTGATGTGCGAAACTGTGGGTGTTCTGCGTGCTTGTACAGCTGAAGACAGTGCAACAAACAGCACTAAGAAGAGCAACAGGTTATCAGTCATCAGCTTAAATCGCGACATTCTTATCTGAACTATGAATGTCAACTGTAATCTGGGTTTATCAAGTAAAGTCCAACCTGTGTTTAACATTGCGTTAGCAGGCAGCTCGAAGCGACGCAAATTGAGTAGTGGTGGTAACATTACTATGTTAACGCAACATTACATTAGCAGTCAGCTCAAAGCGACGCAAATTGAATTAACATTACTTCATTAACGTAACATAGGTAACAACAGTTAACACAGTGTTGGTAACATAAATATGTTAGGAAGCAAACATATCGATAGATTGTGTATTATCGAACCCTTTAGCGGTATTTAAATTTCAAGTTTTATAATTAAGAGTTGTTTAAAATGTATTTTTATTTACTTTTCTCTTTTTGTAATATTCTCCATTATTCAGTGGTTAATTATGTATAATTTCTATAAATGTCTGTTTTCCATTTTCATTTTTGTTTTTAATTTTTCTGTGCTTTATGCATTACGATTATATTGTATAACATTTTGATGAATGCATATTATAAATTGATAATAATAATATAATTAGTATCGACATGACACTGTTCAAGTTTAGTTTTAACATTGGACTCCTTGTCGTATAACGTCTAAAAAATCTTGTGTTTAAATACTTAAATGAAACTCAGCTGTATTTGTAAAATAACATAAAATTCAATATTCAAAAAATATTGTGTAAACTTTGGAAAGTTTTCTAGTATTCTTCATAGTTTCTGGCTAAAAATTGAATACTTGTATTTTAATGTTTAAATTTAAGTTTATATCGTATATCAAAGTGTATTATTTATTTATTTTTTATCATTTATTGTATTGCTGTTTCTGAAGAAATGACAGAAATCAACATTTAGAATTTGATTTTTAGGTATTTCAACAAGTTGCTAGTTTTAAGTACATAAATGTCTATATATATGTATTATTTGTATCATGTGTTTGATTTTCGGATTCTTTTTGTTTTGTTAAATATGTAATAAATAGTTCCAATAAAGCGCATTTTAAAAAAATCGAAATAGCGAATTTACGATTTATGGGAGCTTAAAATAAATTCATGCTCGATTTTAACGAGAGATTCTCAAAACAGAGATTTGCGACTTCTTCAACTGTCTGTCATATATATATATATAGTTTAAATAAATGTACGTATATAATCTTGTTTATATATAGTTTTTTAAGTTTTATGTATAATTCCCGCCAACTTATACACCGCAAGTGAAATAAATTATAATGTTTAAGAGATAGTAGACTAAAGTAGTCAATAAATAAATTGCTCTAGATCAACATAAGTTTTAAGATTAATAAAAAGCTAAGCGAGTCGAGCAACCTGCTATATACCCTATATAATCGTAGGTCCACACCAGGTTTTAGTTCTTTTGTGAATTAAGACTCCATTGTGCAAATTGCTCCTGCCACTGACTATTCGCATTTGCCTGTAAAATAGTTTCAAATCGATATTAGTAAAATATATATAATTAATTTGATGATTCATCCAAAATTAATATACCCAAAACTCTACCATGCAATATTTAAGAGTGTTAACCAAATAAAAAAAGATCTATAAATATTGTTTATATAGAGATACGTTCAAGTTCAACTATTCCAAAAATAACTAGACAAGCTATATTTATATATGTATAGTATATATATATTTTATATAGATTATTGGGTGCATGTGTATGAGAAAAAATCAAAAAGAAAATAAGAGAACAACAACAACAACATTGATAATAACAGCTAATCAAAAAATTCATTAATAAGGATTTCATTACGAAATCCTTTACCTTTTCATTCCATTCGGGATTATATGATTGAGATTCGTCGAAATCTGAAATTGTATTAAGGTGCACAAAACATCAGTATTTAAGCATACTAATTATACTCGTTTTTTTTTTTATTAAATGCTATAATCCTTGACTTTACACGAGCAAATAACAAGTTAAATCAACAGTCTAAATACTCGCAGTTAAAATTACAGATACAGATACTTTAATATCTAGATAGATTTTTATTAAATGCAAGTATGTATCTCTGAAATGTGGCACATGAGAATGCTTGAACAGTTGATAGAGAATAGGGAGAGAAAGGGAGAGAGATAGAGAGAAATCAACTATTTGCATTAATGGAGTTGATATTTGGCCAATTCAGCATTTTCTAACTAATCGTCGTACACAGATTTTTCAGTTATCAAGTACAAGTTATAACAAAAAATGTAAACATAATTTTTATTAAAGAGAAGATGTTTTCAAATTTTTAAAATAACAATTAACAAAAAATTTAATGTCATATTGTTTTTAGCTAGATCAGAAATAAGGATAAACAGTAATTTTTATGAGGATTAATGAAAAATTGAAAACAAAAGATTATTCCCGAAAACATCACCCGAAAGATTGTATATCTGAGAATTTCGCATTCATGCAGATAATTTATCTCGAGTTAAAAGTTTTAAAATCCGCTTAGCTATATATGTAGTTATCGATTTGGGAAAGAGGAATGTGACAATAGTGAAGGCAGAGATGACGATACTACGTATTGAGATGATCGATCGATAAATAGCTAAACTTTATATATATTTTACCTGAACGATGGGTAAAACCTACAAATTGTATATTCAGGATATATATATGGTAGATATATAAGTATATTCAGATATTGAGGCTATATTTCATAATGTAAGCGTGCATTATCAACTGCAGTTCATCGATTGTCTCACCGATCTCGTGCAGTGCCGGAAATCCGGCCTGATCATCATCGATAAAGATCTCGGGATGATAACGATAGCCGAGTATACGATTTAACTGAGATTGCTCATCGCTCAGCCCAAAATTGTAGTCAAATTGTTGTTGATCACAGACGGCGCCTTCGCAATCAAAATCCTCGCCAGATCCTCGAAAAATCTCCTCATAAATCTGGCAATCGCAATCGCAATCGGAGTCAGGAGACGTAGATTCGCCACCCTCGATGTGACGATACTCTTGAGAGTATACATTTTGTGTTGGTAGATGATGGTTTTTTGGGACAAACAAAGGATTAAAATTAAAACTGTAACATCAACATTTGCAGCATTTTTTCTTATGCCGTCTATTTGGGAAATAATCTAAAATCAAAAAGCAAAATTTGAGAAACGAAACGAAAAAAGAAATCAAATAAGACAAAGGGAAATTTTGGATTGATCCTAAATGGTTTCGGAGTCGGAGTCGATGACTTACCCAATGGCAAAATGAAACGAGCCTGTGACAAGGAGGCGCCAGTGTTAACTTGACCTGTAAATAACATGGCCAAGACACACACACACACAGACGCAAAAAGAAAGCGCACACAGAAAACATAGTGTTAAGCATAGAGAACATTCCATTTAAGGGGTATGGTCATGGTGTGGATCAGTGGTGCAGGAGGCGTGGCAGTGGGCAGCTCTAAAAGCGGTGCTCAACTACTTTATGGGTGCCATAGCTAACAGCTCTAGAAGCCTCAGTGTGCAGTTAGCGATGAGTATCGATATAATGTTATCGGTATTTGCACGTTGCACCTATTTTTAATTCGATTAATAGGAGAATATTCACATCTTTATGGTTAACGATAAGATATTTAATGAATCGAATTTTAATACAATAAATTGTGGTATCGCTATAAACCATACGATATTTAATGTAAAATACGATATGTCGGAAACTATTATGATATTATATGTATCTATTACAGAAGTCGATTTTCTATCGATACCGCGATATATACATATACGTTGCATCGATATATCCAATTTATTCGACACTAATTTGGATTTTCAAATTATTTATTTCCCTATATCATATTTTAACGATAACAATATCGACACTTTTTCGCCCCGTTACTCATCCCTAGTGTGCAGTAAG
This sequence comes from Drosophila falleni, assembly GCA_035045575.1. Taxonomy (NCBI): domain Eukaryota; kingdom Metazoa; phylum Arthropoda; class Insecta; order Diptera; family Drosophilidae; genus Drosophila; species Drosophila falleni. The sequence continues at coordinate 14,182,880 of JAWNOV010000011.1, forward strand.
CAAAGTGCAGTTCCAATATTTCTAAATATCTATATAATTTGTAGATTAAAAGCAACTTGTTCAGCAGATCATCAGCAGAGTTTCACAAAGAAAGAAAAAGAGAGAGAGAGAGAAAGAGAGCGAGCGGGTGAGCGATAATTGGATTGATTTGGAGAAATTGGTGCGAGAATCCCAAGCGATTTACCTGCATTTAAATCGCTGACCATTGTCGATATAGCCGACGTTATGTTATCGGCAGTTTCATTCAGCTCCGCATCGGCATTCGGATTAGCACTGCCCAATGGGGGCGGCGGTGGGGCTGTGAAGCCATATATATAAAGCAAGATATTGTTTAGGGTGAGACTGAGACTGTGAACTCCACAAAGAGGCACGGGCGTATCACGAATCAATCACTTTTTCCATTCAAATTTCGAATTACCCTCAAAAAGCATAACGGTGGATAGTTTCTGCAGCACAATACATACTGTTATATTAAGCTGATGTTAACAGTTTGACTTTTGAGCTGTTCATGAATCAAAGCTAACAGGGCTATTTTAGCAATTATACGAAGGAATGGTAAGCATAGTTATAGCGCTGTTATTTAAATAGCGCTGTTATGTCAACAATATTACCCGACCGTTTTTTTCAGTTGAGCTTTTAACACATTTGAATTGTTTCTAATTAGTTTTATCAATTTAAAACAGAAGATAAGCTCGTGACACGCCTGCACCTCTCATGTGAAGTGTGTGTGTGGTGTTGGGTCGGTGGCTCAGTGGTGTGTGTGAGAGTTGCAGTAGCGTTCAGTGACAGAGAGAGTGAGAGAAAGAGAGCAGTGATGTACAGAGTGTGATTTGTAATTTGTAGTAGTTATCAAATAGAGTAAAAAATGCATTATAAGACTGGATAACTGGAGGGACTATGAAACCTAAACAAACATGACACAACTTTACGAAAACTCCCCCCAAATAAGATGCTCAAATCTTGTCCAGCTATTAGGGATGTTGATTAAATATCAATGTTTCTATAACTATTATTTGCTATAGTTTCATTTTGATAATTACATCAAAATAAATTTAGTCGCTCATAGATATCTTAATTGATAATATTGATTTTTCATGATATATTATCGAATAATATTGAAATAGTAGTTATTTTATTTTTTAAATATAAACATAATATTTTTCGGATTATCGATATTTTCCTTGCCATAAATATAAGTATTTTTAATAATATACCAACAACCTTACTAGCGTCTGGTCGCACATAGGTCTTTCTATTATCCGATAACATGGATATTTTCCTGGTCAAAAATATTAAATAAAAATAGTATATTTTTTATATCGTAATACACTTCTGTTCGCCTAAATAAGTTCACGACTTTCATCAAAGTAAATTGGCTAAAACTTTTCTAAAAAACTGAGTCAAAATAAAGATTTTGGCTAGGCTTTCGGAAAATAAAATAATCAAGATATTTGTTGTGTTAGAAACTGCAGACCTTTGCCTATAATTAACAACTAAAATATCTATCAAACACAATTTATTTTGTAAAAGTTGACCGATTGATTTAAAAGATCTATCCAACTTACTTTGATAAAAGTCATGAGGGGCAGTGTATTATTCATACCTTATATTTTCTAAAAATTAACCTGAAAATTCAGTAGCATTTGGGATTACTTACTTGCACTGCCATTGGCCGCAAAGGCGCTGCGCATATCGCTGCTGATCTGATTGAGCTGCTCCAGCTGACTTTGGCTGAATGGAGCTGAATGGCCTAAGCCGGACGAGGATTGCTGTGATTGCATCATTTGTTGTTGTGTTGAGCGCAACATTGGATGCGACATTTGCTGTTGTTGTTGCTGCTGCTGCAGCTGCTGAGCATGTAGCGCACTCATCGGTGAAGTTCCAAGCACTCCTGAATTACCACCTGAATTTGCAGCAGCGCCTGACGGCATCGGTGGCGATTTACCCGAGCGTGGACTTGAATTTGGCGTGGATCTGGGCGAGGCAGTCTGTTGATTCTTGAGCATGCGCATTAATCCCTCCAGCTGCTCCATCAGCTGTCGCCGCGAATCCTGCAGCGCCCCCAAATGCCCCTCCAATTCCCCCTTGCGCTGTCGCAGCGCACGCAGCTCATTAATTAAAGCTGGATTCTCTGGCGCCATCTGCTCAGTCTCCTGCTGGCGACGCAGGCGCGCTATCTCACGCATTATCTCCTTGTTCTTGGACTCCAACTGAGCGATCAGTTCCCGCTGTGCACGCGAATTGTCCGTGCCAATGGGCGTAATGCTCTCCGCATTTGGCATGTTGGAGGGCTGAAAGAGAACAAAAGAATATGTTAGATTTGGGAAAATGTCAAGAAGTAAGTATAGATGGCTTAGTATCAAAAATATATCAAATTTTCTAGATGACTCAAATTTAAATGCAGAATGAATTTAGAGGCCAAACCATGATCAAAATGACATTCCGCTTGAAAATCGGTTAATTTTTGATGAAGTTATGAGAGATCAAAGTTTTTGAAAAAATGTCAAGGAGTAAGTATGGAAAATTGGATGATAGATGGCTTAGTATCGAAAATATATCAAATTTTCTAGATGACTTAAATTTAAATGCAAAATGAATTAAGAGGCCAAACCATGATCAAAATGACATTCCGCTTGAAAATCGGTTAATTTTTGATGAAGTTATGAGAGATCAAAGTTTTTGAAAAAATGTCAAGGAGTAAGTATGGAAAATTGGATGATAGATGGCTTAGTATCGAAAATATATCAAATTTTCTAGATGACTTAAATTTAAATGCAAAATGAATTAAGAGGCCAAACCATGATCAAAATGACATTCCGCTTGAAAATCGGTTAATTTTTGATGAAGTTATGAGAGATCAAACTTTTTGAAAAAATGTCAAGGAGTAAGTATGGAAAATTGGATGATAGAAGGCTTAGAATCGAAAATATATCAAATTTTCTAGATGACTCAAACTTAAATGCAGTATGAATTTAGAGGCCAAACCATGACCAAAATGACATTCCGTTTGAAAATCGGTTAATTTTTGATGAAGTTATGAGAGATCAAAGTTTTTGAAAAAATGTCAAGGAGTAAGTATGGAAAATTGGATGATAGAAGGCTTAGAATCGAAAATATATCAAATTTTCTAGATGACTCAAACTTAAATGCAGTATGAATTTAGAGGCCAAACCATGACCAAAATGACATTCCGTTTGAAAATCGGTTAATTTTTGATGAAGTTATGAGAGATCAAAGTTTTTGAAAAAATGTCAAGGAGTAAGTATGGAAAATTGGATGATAGATGGCTTAGTATCGAAAATATATCAAATTTTCTAGATGACTTAAATTTAAATGCAGAATGAATTAAGAGGCCAAACCATGATCAAAATGACATTCCGCTTGAAAATCGGTTAATTTTTGATGAAGTTATGAGAGATCAAAGTTTTTGAAAAAATGTCAAGGAGTAAGTATGGAAAATTGGATGATAGATGGCTTAGTATCAAAAATATATAAAATTTTCTAGATGGCTTAAATTTAAATGCAGTATGAATTTAGAGGCCAAACCATGACCAAAATGACATTCCGTTTGAAAAACTCTTCATTTTTAATGAAGTTATGAGAGATCAAAGTTTTTGAAAAATCTTATGCTTTTTTTCTATTGGTTTCTTAATTTCTAGTTCTCTTTGTATATAGACTTACTGCGCGATTCTCCTGAGCCAATCGGGCGGCATAGCGGGCAATTAGCCGATGCTCCTCATCGTTGGCCGAGGCGGCGGCCACACGGGACATTGTTGTGTCCAGACTGCGTCCGGTGGCCCGTGAATCCAGTGTGCTGGATCGATCAAAGATGCCACCGTGTCCCGGCCCAGGACCAGGACCATGTAAATGTCCCAGGGCGGGATCGGAGAAGCCGTTGTGCGATGGCAACGGCGAGGGGGGCACAATGTGCGATAGATTGAGAGTCTTTTCGGGCTGATCGGGGAATCGTGGCAACACTTGCGTCGTCTTCTCGGGCACACATCGGAAGCTCTTGCGCAAGGAGTGACCAATCTGTTTGCTCGGCGATTTATAACTAGAATATTCCTTGACCTCGTGATCGTTTTGATGGTTCAACGATGTCTTGCCATGCCAAAAGCATTCCTGGCACAATTGGTAGGCGTGACACCGCTGACAACGATAACGAAATCCAGTAAAGTTTTCCTTATGGCAAACAGAACAGATCGTCGGATGCACAATAGTCTCAACGGTGGCCAATCGATGCAATAATGGTAGCCAAACGAGACACGATGGACCCGGTTCAGACATAAGTGTTGCCATGAAATCATTTACAGTGACCTTATTCTCCGCCGGAAAGATCTCCTCCTCCAAACCCTCCTTATAATGGAATGTGGGTGACTCGTAAACCGCTGCCGGCAATGCCAGCACCTCACGCAGAAATTCACTCAACTTCCAAGCCACCAATTGACCAGCACCATCCGAAATCTGTGAAAAGATATCTATAAGGTATTCCAAAAGAAAATAAAAGAAAAAATTAAGTAATAATTATTCTTAAATCTTCAAGATATTAAAAGGAATCAACAGTCTAGATCGCAAATCTGTGACAAGATCTCCCAAAAAAGAAAAGAACACATGGGAAAAATGCCAAAATCTTTACTTACATCTGAGCTTATCCACCAGCTTGCCGGAGCACATGGTAGCCAGGGCGACTTTAATGGAAAACACACGAATTTTGCCCGAGTTGTCACTAAACATTTTCAGAAAAGAAGCTATATTAGTATTAGCTATGATTTTTGACAAAGTCTGTTTGAAGTGTGTGAAAAATGTCGATTCGCTAGAAATAAGGAACTTACCTTGTGTATGCGGCCAGGAGCCAATTGAGCAATAGACCCGCCTTGGAGTCCACGGGCACCTGTTGGGCCGTTGGCAAACGCTTGTTGAGATTGTGGTACAGGGAGGAGACGAGTGTCTCCAGCCTGGCCACGCTCACCTCGCTCTGTGGCTCCAGTGTGTTAAGGCCATTCTCCCGGAATGCTTCAATCACATTCCATATGTCAACCAGATGCAAATTGGTCGATTTCTGTATATAGCGTAGCTTGGAGGCGGTGCGATATGAAGCAAATCGTATGGAATCAAATGTCTGTAGCCGCAGATCCTGCAATATGGCCACACGTGGCTCCAGTTCCATCATGTTTCAACAAATACGACTTCGATACTGCAATTAAAAACAGAAAAACATACTGAAAAAAAATCAGCAACAATTTACACGCCCCTCAATTTACACTATAGGTATAATCAACTGAATTGCATCAGCAAGATGCATCGGATAACATGCTAATGACCTCGTTAGATATAAATAAAGCTTTTCAATGCATTACAATGGGACATGGTAGACTTTTAGATACCCTAGACAGATATCAATATTTCATTGCAGATTTCGTTAAGACAATTAATTTTAAAAACTTAACTAGAGTCCAACATATCACATACTTGTAAATAATTATGGGTATAGAATGATCGACTGTAAGATACCCATTAACCAATAAATTTAAACTCATATCTACACTTAAATAAAAAGACTATTCGACGGCACTCTTAATTAAAGATAGTATTGTAAAGGCGTAACAGATTGAAATGTGCGACCTATAGATACCCCTTAACTAGTTAATTACAGCATATGATTAGATATGAAAGTTTCTTAAAGATATTCCTTAGTCCTTAATAAGCTTATAAAATATTCGTGTAAATATTATCATAAAAGTCCCTGGGAACTACAATAAATTGAAATATTTTATGAACTGAACACTGTTGTCTTCAATTTACGTGTGTGTCTCATGTATTTTATGACCTCTTTTACAACATAATGTGAATCCCCGTGCCTCCCTCTTTCTCCCTCTCTCTCTCTTTCCCCGCTCATTCCAGCGTTGTAATCATGTTGTGGGTGCTTATAAACATGTGTATACGGAATATTTAATTAACGCATAAATAATAACGCTTATGTTACATGTCTCTCTCTCCCTCTCTCTCTCTCTCTCTCTCTCTCTCACACACACCCCCTCTCTATGTCTTTCATTCTGTCTCTTTCGTGAGCTAACTGGGTCATCAGCTGAGAGGGAATGAAAAGAGGACGAGGTAGAAGAAGACAACGAGGACAACGTCGACAACATCATCAGCTTTGTGCCATAAACATCAGCCACAACAACGCGACAGTCGATTGGCAAAAGGAGCAACTTAAAATGTGAGAAAGAGTGCAAAAATAAACCCAAGAGCCGCCTTTAAACCAATTCAACAGCTTCCTAAGCTCGTAGGGAATATGCGACCTCCCGTTCCTCCTCCTCCTTCTCCCACTCCCTGCTCACACTTCCGTAACTTAACAATGCCGTATTTTTTTTTATTACATATTCCATTGTTACGAGGCAGAATCAGCGTCTGTCTGGCGACAAACCGCAAACCAAGCCAGAGCACAAACCGAGCAAATCTCCCCGGACACAGCCATGGGAGCAAAAGAGCAATCCAAAGAGATACCAAGTCAAAAGTTTCCTTTCCGACCATAAAAATACCCGTTAATCAACTTTAACAAACATTCCCAGTTTTAGATATAGTATCAAGGGAAAAATTCAAATAAAAATATGCTTAACACAGACATAACTAGAGTTGTTATTCAATCCAACAATTTCAGAGACTCTAGTTCTTAGAGTGAGTTTATAAAATTGACCAATTGACTCGACTTATTAACTACTTCTTCTCCCTATATTGCAACGTATTCAAAGCACCCTATTATTTACAAAAAATAATGGGTACAAAAACAAAGCAATTTTTATTAAGCCGCCTCAATTTCAAATCATTTAAATCATTTGTAATCCGCTTTAGAGAACCAATTAATCGTAGAGCATACGAGAATCGGAAATGGGAAAGGGGGATGTAAAGAATCAACATGGGCTCGTTTCCAATTCAAAATCTCTTTCTCTGTTTATTCTCCAGTTGCAGTTGACGGTGTCCCCGTTGGGCGCAGTGGCAACGCCAAAAGTGTCGGCCATTTATTATGTTGTCTTTTTGTGTTATTTCTGAATCCACACATTGGGAGAGCAGGACGAAATGCAGGATATTATTCTGCTGAATGAGTGTGTGAACATAACTCATTTCTCCAGACCGTCAGCGACATTTTAACCTCTTGCACAGTGATTCAAACTAATACTTTTGTTGGAGAAAAATTGTTTCAACAACTTTTAGACTGAAATTGAATAAACCCTAATTTTATTCCAGTCAAAACTAAAATATTTTCTTAATAAAATGATAATTTAGAAAACAATTTCAGTTTCTTGTCTATATAGTTTTTCGGGCATAACTGAGAACAAATCTTAATATATATATAAATATATATATATAATAGTGTTGCTTTAAAATATTCTAAGTCATCTTCATGAAATCTAAAATGTCAAATTGAATATTTAAAAAAAAATTAAGAAAGGTTTAATAACCCTTCCCTCTCATCAAATTTTAACAAAAGTTCAAGTACTATTCAAAACTCCTGGCACAGTTTATTTAGATGTATTCTTATGATTTATAGACGACAAATGTATCTTTTCAAAATCCGCGCACAATATATATATATAAATATATACATAGTATATATTACTTAAATTAATTTTCTTTATTTTATATTAAGAAACATTTTAGTATTTTTCTTGAATTTGCTCTTATAATTCAGCTCGTAATATTCTTATAATTATGGTAAAAAAGAACAGATAAATTTAAGAAAAATATTAAATAAATTATCTCAAGTTTCAGCATTCTTTCCGACTCAAGTAGTGAGAAATAAAGTTAACAATCGCAGTATCAGCTTTTTCTTTTCTTCTCTCAACAAAACAATAGATTCTTTACAATTTCCTTAAGAACAGAGCAGCACTTTTTTTTGAAGGGTCTGAGTCCAGTGTTTAGTCTGGCATCAGTGTCGAATTTGCAGTAGATGATGAGAAGGCAACGTGATGACGCATTTCAGGACGAAGGACGCGGAACACAGTGAAAATGTAGTTGACAGAAGGCAACGGAAATAACGTACAGCGAAAGAGAACATAAGGGAGCAGGAGAAATGGGGAGAAGAAAAAGAGGGAACTGCGATGAGGACATTTAAACAGGATTCTTCATTTAAATGCTGGTTTACTTCTCATATTTGCTGACGCAAAGAGACGCGCACACAAAACGAGTTGACAACGAACCGCGCCCAGGACAAGACAGGACAGGACACGACAGAATTCAACAGGACAGGACAAGACAGGACACTGCAGTACAGTACAGGATAACAGCCAATCAACGTTCAGTGCGGCCCGTTTGAAAGTGGAATTCAATTTCGAAACTGCGAAACCCCCAAGTGACATCGACATTGGTTGAGAGTCTGACGGGAATGATGATGAGGAGTGATGGGGAATGATGATGAGGAATGAGAAGAGATGACTCATAAGCTACTGCTGATTGTTGCTGCATGAAATGGAGCATGGAAAAGTGGACATACTATATTTACGTACATTAGGGTGCATCAATTTGGAAGTGTGCAAAAAAATTGAGAAAATTGGAAAGCTTCTGAATAAAAAATTAGGTCGAATTTCGCTAATTATAAAAAATATGACCTTAATTCTTGATATTCGTGTGTTAAAATTTAACAAAAAAAACATTCTTAAATTTAAAAAAATGACCTAAGATTTAATAAAGAAATTAATTGTGATTCTGTAAAGTACTTGCCAAAATATTTACACTGTATAATTAAATATTATATAAATAAATTCTTAGAAAATAAGTAAATTTTACATTCGTTGCACTACGAAACAAAAATATGATTTCAGCTTCATGTATTTGAGAAAAAAAAGAACATTATAAATTGATTTAATTAAAATATTAATTCTAAAATTAGAAAACGTTCGGTTGAAAATATTAAATTTTTGGAAAGATTCTAGTGTGTTATTTTTTTTAGTGTACATATGTACATTGAATACATTCATATAAATATGCACCGACATATGCACATATGACCAGGGCAGCTAAACAACATAACACAACACTACACACACACATACACACACGCACCCTCACATAGACACACTTATCACACATACAGTTAAAGCTGCCTGCATCTTGTGGCCCAAAATGAATGAAGGACGAGAAGCCTGTGAGCTGTGTAAACATTTGCGCACAAAAGTATGCAACGAAACCTGCCTGAATTATTTCGAGTTTGGCAACGAGGACGACGATGACGACGACGATGTGGATGTGGATGTGGACGTGGACTATGGTAGACGCATTGCGCAGTGCCAGAGGGAGGTGGGAGTTGGGAGGAAGCAGCAGCTGGGAGAGTCGTCCAAAAGCGACGACATCCTGCTCCACTCGTGTCTGTGCAGTGTTATTTTTTTTATTATTTTATTTTTTTTGTTTTATTTTTTTGGGTTTGCTTCAAGTGGCCACCTTAGACAGTGGAACATTTTGAATAAATTTCGTTGAAAGTAAACCATTATTTATTTTAACTAACACAACACAAAGGAAATCTATAATCTATGATCGACTTGCAGGTCGAATTTTTCATAAAGCCGCCTCATTAAATCGTCTCAGCTGTGTTGTGTAAAAATTTCAGCCTCCTGGGCTTTGCGGCTTGCGGCTGTGCAATGATAGTCAGTCAGTGAGTGGGTAATTAGGGACAAAGAGTCTTATATATATCAATTTTTAATAAATTCCATGTTTGAATAATTTTTTCAGCCGATATGCTTAATAATATTTTTTTAAAGAAGTATTTCTAACTGCTTTTAACCACTGTGCAGAGATAGTTTTGGGAGTAGCTCCATGACAGCTGCAAGTTGTTGGCTTGCATTGGTTTTGGCCTCCCACAAGAAGGCTGACCGCTTGTTTGCCCTCTGCTCCCTTTCACATTTGTGTCAGCCCCGAGATTTTGGTAACCACAAAAATAAAATAATATATATAAAAAGAGGGCTCAAAAACGTAGCCGTTTTTCGGCTGCATATAAAATTACATTCCATGGCGATTTGGGATTGGAATTGAATAAGTGTTCACTTATCTCTTTAGGGCAGCTGGCGAGGACTGTAGAATTGTATTTAAGTTGATTTTCTGGTATTTAGAGCACAATTGTCAAGTCCAATAAATATAAAAATAATAAATAAATAAGTAATTATTTATGCAAATGGGCTTAGCAGCATTTTCTGCAACTATTTACGCATAAATTCAGGTATACTCATAATGGAGAAGGAAAAAAGTTTTCCAATACGAGAAGTTTTGCGAGTGTCGCTTCAACACTTTTGTAAAACTTTGATCAAACAAAATGTTGAACTTTGCTCATCATAAAATGCCAAGTGCATGTTTAACCTCATTACGAGTCATCACCAAGCAATGAGGTCAAAGTTGAGAGGGAATCAGGAGGAGGGAATTTTCTCATGATATAAAGAGGAAATAGGTCGAAGCCAAATCACACTGATGATTAAATTAAAGTCATGTGTAAGCAAAGGAATTCAAAAATTATAGTAAAAATTATTTTTATTTTATGATTATTTTATTATATTCTTTTTAGTTAATATAAATATTAATTGAAAGACTCCATAAACTACTCCCATAATTGATTTAATATTTTGATGAATTAAATATAAAAATAGGAAAGTTATAACTTTTTTTATGAAAGAAAAAATATTATAAACTTTCTGTTATTATTAAAATCGTGTATTAAATTAATAGAAAAACAGGAACCGAATCATTCAACTATTCCAATAATTTTTCCTATCGGTAAAACAAATTACATCATTGTTTTTTAGTAATATATTTTATTTATTGAAAAATAAAAAATAGTGTTGGGAATACTTAAAGAATTCTTTAACCATTTTCCCAGATGAATGCCACATTAGCTACTTTAAGCTCAACTCTTCGCACAATTTTCAGTGCTGCGCAAAAAACTTGCAACCGCATGAATGAAAAAACTATGAAAAATGAGTGGCAAACAAGCAACCTGGGATTGGGGCAGGAACTGGAGCAGGGACATGGAATGGGGACTGGGATTGAGGAGACTTGGAAACCTGCATCAAAAGATTTGCAAAGTTTTGGCCCCAAAACAACACACAAAAAAAAGTTGCCGCTGCTTTACAGTTGAAAACGTTGCCCGAATCCGAATCCTGTATAAATCCTGCTTCCCAAATTCCCTTTTTCTCTTTCTTTCCTACTGCTTCTCTGCCTCGATCTACAGTTAGCGTGCACGCCAAATCAAAGGCACAATAAATGAAAGAAATACAAACGACTATGATGATGATAACTGGCACATAATTCGAATTTCCTACCTTGCATTCAGTTCTAGTTGAAGTTGAAGTCAGAAATCGTTTCGTTTTTTTCGTGTTAATTCAGCTTTCCCATTGGGAAATGAGAAGAAAATGAGAAAAAGCGCTAGACAAAGACTGCTCAACTGGGAGTATACCCAACTGTTGTGAAAAAATATATAAAAAGAAGTTATAAGCAGATAATATTACCGTAGCCACTTCTAGTTTCGGAACCGGTTTCTTTCTTTTTTAAAAATCGAACATAGTTTTTTATTTAAAAAATTTTTTATTTTTCCACTCTAAGCCATCTATCATCCAATTCTCCATACCTACCCCTTGACATTTTTTAAAAAACTTTGATCTCTCATAACTTCATCAAAGATTAACCGATTTTCAAGCAGAATGTCATTTCGATCATGATTTGGCCTCTAAAATGATTCTGCATTTAAATTTGTATCATCTAGAAAATGTAATATTTTTTCGACTCTAAGCCATTGCATTCAATCTAATGTTCACTTATTGCACAGTTTTCCTTTAACTAAAGGGTATCCTTTAGTCAATCACAACTGTTATTTCTAAATAAAAATATGTTTATCTTAAAAAAATTTTCAAAGCTCACACTGTTCACATTTAAAGCCCACAATGCATATAATTTAAGTCAATAGCAGAAACCCTTCATACATAATATATACCCTGTAGAGCATTGCTTAAGTACAGGTATTAACAACCAGAACAACAACAACAATCAGTGTTGCATGTCAAGCCAGAATGATAATCGAAAATTGCCAGGCCGTGCAATAACCTTTTGTTTTTCTCGGTACCGTTTGTGAAAATTGTGAAAAACGCAAAAGAAAACTCGTAAAAGCTGCAGAGAAAATAGCTTTTCATCAGCAATCAGAAATGTGCAACTGCAACACATACATATATATATATATATATATATACATATATAGTACAAATATGTGCAAAGCCTCAATTGAAATGTGAGGCTGGGAAAGAGTAAATGGGGATTACTTGATATCTAAAATTGAAATTCAGCTTCTGGCCTAATTGATTGGCAGTGTGTGTGTGCTTGGGACTTGGCAACACCTCTAATATTTCTACTTAATTATGGAATACCACTACGAAATTAGTTCATGAACAACAAGAAAACTTAATAACACTACACACACATCGCATATACATAATTATAAGAGAAAAACCAGTAAGAAAAACCTGCTCGACTTTTAGATGCCTTTACTTTAAGATCAACCATCATAAAAGATATTTTAATTTTAAAACAAAGTTAAAAAAATAAATTTAATAAAAACCTTTGTTGTATTGAAATAACTAATTTATAAATAATAATAAATAATAGAAAAATTAAAACACAATTTATTTTAATATTTTTTAACTACATCCAAAATATTTCCTTATTAGTTTTTGTTTTAATTTTTCATTCTTATCTCTGTTTACAAACCGATCGAAATGAAATTTTCAGTCAACGTAAATATGTAAAATATCACACACTCCCTGTGCCAAATCTATAGCTTTAAAGTAAACCCTGTTATCCGATTTTTCTATTTGAGGAGGCAACTTTCAAAAATTCTAAAAACAATTTGCTCTACGTGCAGGCTTCTCTAAGTTTCCTTGCTATATATTTTATAGACACTTCAAACTAAATCTAAATTTTAAAACGAACAGCCAAACACTGTCACAAACTTATAAGCCACTTTAACAGTTTGCTTACCGGGCTAAAAACTAAACACAATGTGAAGAAAGGTCTTAAAGTGAAGAGCAGTAGAAGGAAGGCCAGGCCAGGAAGTTCTGTGCCAGTTAGAGATGCCAAAGCACGTCATCGTCCTCCGTCAACAGAGTGAGAAAGGCAGCGACAAGGATAAGAAAGAGACAGAGAGAGAGAGAGAGAGGGAGAGAAGGAGAGGAGTGTAATTATGCACAGAAATGGGAGCATCGTTTGAGTTGTGAGTTGGGTTTAGGTTTTAGTTTGAGTTTGAGTTTAGTTCGTGCTACTCAAGTAAACTCGTACAGTGTGGATAATGGAAAATGCACATTCCATCAGGCAGGCCGGCAGTCAGGACACAGTATACAGTACACAGGACCACAAAGCACCGTCAGTACAAGGATTAACTGAGAGTGTTGGTTAAGTGCAGCGACCGTTTTAAAGGCGCAACATAAAAGTATTTTCTGTTTTGCAAACGGCACTTGACAGTGTGAGGAATTTCTGCCGCAGAAACAGCGCATACATAAATCAGCTGCATTCCACTAGAATGCAAAGCTACACTCAGAAAAACAAGCTACAATAGGCTAACAAGTCATCAAGGATATTTCCTGTATGTAAATATCTTAAAAAAATGTAATCAATATTATTATAAAATTTTAATTTAATGTGATACACTCAGAGAAATCAGCTACAATAGGCTAAAAAGTCTTTAAAGATACTTTTTGTATACCAATATCTTTAAAATGTTCATTAAATTTAATTAAAATTTTAATTTTAAGTAATATATGGTTTGAAAGTAATTATGTTAGTGTTTACACTGAGAAAAATTGAGCTTGTTTTATTATTTACTATCAATATTATTTATTTTTTTATGTTATTCATAAACTAAACTTAAATTAATTTTTTGTTGTCTTGATTATGATGCCGAAAATGGAACAGCGATATTGATTTTAATAATCAGACTACTAAGTAAATGAAAGTAGAGGGTATTTCTGCAAACTGTTATAAATTAATTATTATAAGAATTTCTAGGAACATTTAATCGCATTTATTTAAATTATAATGGAACTTATAAACCCAATTAAAATACATCTATCTATGTCTACAAAATGAGGCATAATATTTATAAAATCAGCAGGTGTATTTCCCAAAACTATAACAATTCAATATTAGTATTTATCTCTTGGAAACATTATAATTATTCATTATTTTGAAATTAACCTGTAGAAATATTTTTTTATTACAAATTTTGATATTTTATTATGGAATTGATAACTTGAAATAGATCTATTCAATTGTGTTGTGAATAATGCTATAGCGTTATCACTTTTCTCAAATTTCAGTTTTGATTTTTGATTGATTCCAGTCATCAACGTGTCGCTTTCAATGAGTTATGAGTTTATGGCCAACACCTGCTATAAAACGGCTCGTGCAACGCCTACATTTCGCATTCCAAAAACCGCTTTAAGGTGAGTGCAGGTTACAATTTATTCTAAACTATGCAAATATGGAAAAAACGCAGTACAACTCTGTAAATGAATGCACTCGCAAAATGCCAAACAAATGACGTAGTCTAGAGCAAATACAATCCATAATTGTACTTATAAAGAGACCCCAAAAAGGTGTGACAACTTCTCAAATTAACAAACAACAACAAACTAATAAATTAACAAATACTTGTTGTTGTTGCCTGAGGATCAAAGTTTTCAACTTGGCAAATTTTCTATTGATCAGCATTTAAATTTAGCCTAGTTGAATAATTATTTGGTTTTCGAACATTTGTGAATATTGTTATTATTGTTAGAATTTTGACTCAGTCACGCCTATATTTGTTATTATTACACGATGTTGATGATCAGTACGTGCGATTTAGGAAAACAAATTCATAGCTTTAACAATAATTTTTTTTTTGTACATCTTAAAAACCTGCAGCAATTTAAGTTTATGCGATGAAGTATAATGATAAGACAATTATCTCGATTAGCAGCCACACTCTCTTAATCTTGATAAGTCAGCAACACAAGAATACAAAGTATAATAGAAATATTAATCATATGCTCAAATAACTTTGCATATATTTTTTTTAATAATTTATTTTCAAATTAAACGCCTCATAAAAATACCTAAGAATCTTTTCTTGTCAACTCAGAAATTATGACAATAATGCTTAGAAATTAAACATTTTTTGAAGTTTATTTAAATGTATTTTTAATGAAAAAAGGGGATGTTATTCAACCAATTCCGTAGCTAAGCTGCTTCAGGCTCAGTTGTTTACGCTTTGTATATCGTTAATATCTCAGATACATATTTAAAAAATTTTTTATAAACAATGAAAATAGAAAATTAATTTAAATGGAAATGAAATTATGAGAATAAATATTATAGTTTACTTTAGACAAACTTAAAAAGCCCCTTTCATTATTTAAGTACAGGGTCGTAGAATGTCTAAAAACAAAGTTCACAGATCTGTAAACTGCAAAAAGCTAATTGTTTAAACAAGTTGATCACAAAACGCGGACAGCTCTATGGCAAACATGCAAAACCATTTTACGTCCATACTCTAAAAGCCAACTGAAAATTATGGTTATTTTTTCTGTAGCTGAATAGTGAAAAAATAAAAAAAAAAGATAAAATGGAGATGAAAATACATAAATGTGTTTTTGTTTTGACTTTTGTGTATATATACCCAACTTCTCATTCACAGTCTGTGTCAATCTCTTTTGGTATTTATTTTGAAGTTAGAAAACTGCATTTCCACTCATTCCCATTTTTCATCGGCCCACACAATGTGGCAAGAACGATGACGACTGCCA
This sequence comes from Drosophila falleni, assembly GCA_035045575.1. Taxonomy (NCBI): domain Eukaryota; kingdom Metazoa; phylum Arthropoda; class Insecta; order Diptera; family Drosophilidae; genus Drosophila; species Drosophila falleni. The sequence continues at coordinate 14,198,686 of JAWNOV010000011.1, forward strand.
AGTGAAAAGACATATATACATATAAATATTTTTTTACATTTTAGCCCAAGGCGTGGGCAGTTTTTCTCATTTCACGAATCATAATCATTAACATTTTCCTCTTATTTTGTCGGGCCATAAAAGTGATTATGATTGCGGCGTGTTGATAACAATCTGCAGCTACCGATAAGAAACTTACTCAAGACACCAAAAAATTGCATAATGGCTCTGACATTAAATAAAAGAGTTGAAGCGATTTTTTATATATTTTTCAACAAATTCCAGTTTGGGACATTTGCAATCAAAGGCGTGTCAATCAAATGCGCTATAAAAAGGTAAAGTGACAGGCGGTAAAAGAGAGAGAAAGGAGCAGGGGGAAATAGGGGGCGTAATCGAAGAGGTTGTGACATGTCAGACAGAGACACAGAGACAGAAAGAGAGTAAGACAGAGACAGAGACAGGCCAGAGGCATTCAATGCGGAAAAATGTCAAGACAAGTTGAAAATATATATATAGACTATAGATTGCCAAAGAAAAGTTGCAGCACATTTTATTACCAATGGCAAAAAAAAGAGTATACAAAAGGGCTAAAAGCAAATTTGTGACTCAGCATGTAACACACTGTAAAAAGACACAGCTTATTATTACAGCAAATGTTTTGCTTCGAGTTGAGGCGCTAAACACAAAAGATGTATGATCCTATTTACTGCCCTTAATTCTCATTTAAAATTTTATTTTTTTTATAACTATTAATTTAGGTTTTTTTTTATAATATTTTACTTTTGCAATATATTAAAATTAATTTTGTTTGTTTATAAATAATTTTTTTTTAATTTAAGATTTCATTTAATTAAATTGTAAATTTTGTTTTTTTTCTTTATAATTTGTTCACAATTATATATGACCTTATTTATTTATTTAATTTGATAAGACACATTTCATTATATTTCTGCTTATCTTATCACACTATCTTAGATATAGTGTATTTAATATTCGTCTAGACATTAGATAACACCTCTTTTTTTCTAGTCGTTGCTTGTTTGTTATATTTTTTTATGTCATTTACATAAATTCATAATGAGATTTAGAATGCAACTGTGACACACGGCGAACAATAATAAGTCTCTGACATTATTGACCATGTCAAGAGTAGTGGCCAAGAATGTCAAAGCAATCAATACCAATTAAATGAAAGGCTGCATAAATAAACCACTTGTACTTCTCATTAGAGATTTATTAAGAATATCTCAGCCTCTGTCTAGTAATTTGCCAACAATAAGAATTGATTTTCCTACAACTCAAAACCGGAAATACAATTAAATGTTTACATTATTTTGGCCATCTTTATGCATTGTTTATAAGGCAAAACGATTTACGGAAGATGCAAATTTGTAATAACATCTGTGCAAATATTTAGATTTTTATTGTAATCAGCTCATTAAATGCGTTACTTTAGTGCTTTATAAAACAGATGTAAGCAGTAATGAAAAAATTAATTGTTTTTCTATAGATGTTTTTCAGTTGTTACAAATGCTCTAAATACGAATTGCAAATTAGAGTTTTGAGTGTTATAAATGATTTAGAAAGTCACAGATATACTGTTTTTGAATCTTATATTAATTATCATTAAAATTAATATTATTTAGATCAAAATTGAAATGTATTTATTTGAAATATATAAATCAAAACGTTTTTTGGCTTAGTGATATATTTTATAAAGTTAGTATTTTAGTGCTATCAAATAAAGTGCCGTCAAAAATATACTAGTTTTTGAAATTTTTTCCACACTTTTCTTTTTGATATCCACAATCTATTGAAAGCAACTGCAGCAACATTCATGTTGTCTCCTTGCAACCAACAAAACTGTCAACATTTTAAGACTAATTGAAGTTGATATGAAATAGAACGAAATCTAGATGATGCCGGTGACCGCAATAAAGTCTTTTGATCTAGTTTACAGATACAGCTACAGAGACATACTGAAGAACAGAAAGAATACAGAAAAGAAAAGAACGGAAGGAAATATAGCCATACTTCAGTACCTTCAACTAATTCTGTGCCAGCTGGAAAATTGTGTGCATTTTTAAATCTGGCAAAGAGGCAATGTAAAAATGTAAAAAGTAAAAGAACATGCTCCACATATTTCTCATGCGACACTTTTCGAGGAGAGCAGGAATGGGAGGGAGAGGGAGGGGCAGGAGGGGAGGTCAGGAAACGTTGTGGAAAACTAAATGAGGCGTGACATAGAAAAACAAGAGCAAGAAACGCACACGCATATAGAAAGAGACGGCAGATGACAACACTTGGTAATTGGGAGCACACCCAACAACGACAACAACAATAGCAACAACATTGACAACAAAAGCAACATAAACATTCTTACACAAATGAATTGTTCCAAAAAAAAACAAACAAGAAAAACTCTTAAGTCGAGTTTCCAGCTGAAAGATACCTGTTAATTGTTTCTAATGAATTTGGCATTTCCGATTTTTGTGTTTTAATTTTTTCCCAGATTGAATATTTTTTTGTTCAATTTTTTAATTTATGATTTCTTTTGGGTTTAATCTTTAATTCAGTTTTCGTAAATTTTACACTTAAAAAATCTTAAAACTAAGTATAAAAGTCAGGGTTACATACACTACAAGAAGTACAATATACCCTTGTGCATTATAATTACTGGGTATAAAACAAAGAGTCAGTGTAACGAAAGACAAACAATTTATTTGTGCGGTGAAAAATTGAAAAATCTCATGAAAATAGTAAAAAAGATGCCGACAAAGACAACTAAGCGCCACTGACCAAGAACAAAGACAGACAGAGAGAGAGAGAGAGAGAGAGAGAGAGAGAGAGGGAAAGAGAGAGACAGGGAGAGAGAGGAAGAGGGAGAGAGAATAAAAGAATAATAGGAAAAAAGGGTTAAGGGTCACACAATCAACCCTTGGGGAGGCGCGAGGGCAATTCAACAATTGCTTTGAAGTTGCTCTTGTGTTTTAATAGCCTGGCTTGTTGGGCTGCCTCTCTTGGTCATGTTGACACACGCCGTCGATAGGTGTCGCCCCAACAGTTTTAACGAGCCACAATTGGAAATTGCTTTAATTAGTTTATATATATAAAACAAGGCAGAAATGCAATAAAATTAATCGCTTATGTCGTAATCGCATTTACCCTCTCCTTCTTCTCCACCTTCTTTTGATCAATTACACGACAAGTCACCTGAAAAGGTGGACGAGGGGAAGGGGAGAGTGTATACAGTAAATGACACATGGCCCATTGCTGAGATTCAATCATGTATAGCGTACGGAGACTGTTCCCGATTCCATTACAGCCGGCTTAACGAGATTGCCAGCTAGTGGAGCGTAAAGCTTCCCCTCTCTTCCTCTTCCTCTTTTCCCTCTTCTCCTCTTTCGTTGGCTATTTTTAAGCGTACTTTGCCTAGATTAAAGCCCGATTAAAGTCATAACAAATCTAATCTCATTTGCAGTAAAGCAAAGGCGGAACTTTTGGTTTATGCTTAGTAATAATTTTGCAATTTTATGCTTAGTAATAATTTAACAATTAGCAGCGCTATTTACAGAGGGTCCAGCTTTAAACCCACAGTATAATGCACTACAAGCTAAAATAACAATAAGGTAAGTCAATTTAAAATATTAATTATGCTAAACGAATAAAGCTTTGATGCAAAATCAATTTACAGGCAAAACAATGAACAAAATGATATACCGCAAGGAAATTGATTACGTTTTGACAAAGTTATGACCGTTTGAAGTTTTTGAAAAAGTGTCAAGCGAAGAGTATGGGAAAAATGGAGTGTGATCGAATATATGGTTAAGATTTGACAAAGTTATGACAGTTTGAAGTTATTGGAAATGTATCAAGGGAAGAATATGGAGAAAATGGACAGTGATCGAAATATGGAAAAATGGTCAGTGAAGGAAGAAAAATATATTTTTTCAATTACAATGCAGAATCAAACTAGAAGTCAAGCAATGATAAAATCTACATTTTGCAAGAAAATCGGTTGAGATTTGCCAAAGTTATGACAATCTGAAGTTTTTAAATAACAGTCTTACCAATTTTGGTATAGTTTTTTAAAAAACAATAGAAACAATAATAGCACTTAAAGCAACAACTTACTTCAAATATTTCTGCATAAGGCAATAAATTAAAAAAAATGCAAATCATTTCAACTTAACATTGAAAGTGAAATTTCCCATTATCAATTGCTGCGACACAAACTCACAGACATAGTTAAACCCACATACACACACAGAGCAAACGATCCACAAAGGTGTAAAAGAAAGAAAGAGAGAAAAAAAAACAATTACTCGGCTTTAGTTCGGCTTTGACTCGGACTCTCTTTGACTCTCTTTCTCTCTTTTTGGTCTAGGCACCTGCTTCTTTCCAGAGTCTTGTATCGTGTCGTCGATTAGCGGGCGTATCACCCAGCATCACCCCCTTATTCCCTCCATTCCCTCCTCAGTTGGTATTGCCGCATCTCTCACAACAGCAGCCGCCGTTTTTCAAATGCTAAAATTGGCGATTAGTCAAAATGATGTCACCGAGTTATTTTGATTGTTTTTTTTTATAAAAATATACATATACAGAGAGACACACGTCTGTATTTATTTATTTATTTATTTATTTTGCTTTGGTTTTAGTTTTGCTTTGCTTTTTGGCATTTCAGTGACTTCAATGCGCACAGTTTTCAATATTAGTGTATTAAAATCATGTTATTGTTTTCAAAATGTTCAACTTTGAAATGTGAGCTTTAAAAATCTTTCAAATACTCAAATGCACTTACAGTGAGCCAAGTAATTGGTTTTAAAGAGTCAAAAAATTCGCATTATTAATTTATCAATTAAAAATACCTTCAATCTTTTTTTTATTGTAGGATGAATAATAATTAAGCAATTTAAAAAACAAATAGAGATCATAGAAGATTTTAATCGGACATTGACAGTTCGTTGGAATGTATTTTTGCTTAGTATTTTTGGCGTATATTTTGAAAATGTCCTAAAAGTGCGTATAAGCAAAAGGAGCTAATAGGAGGGTCAGGGTGGGGGAGTACAGTGACTGCCAGCTGCTAACTGACAATGCGTATTTGTGAATGAAGTGTGTGCAGCACACAAATTGATGGATTTTAAATATAATTTTAATTAAATTGTTGTTTACCTTTTTAGTTGTAAAACGGGGTTCGACTATGCGTCACTTTTTGTTTTTGTTGTTGTTGTTGTTGTTGTTGTTGCCCTGCGACAGATTTTTGTTATTTTTTTGGTAGCTGTTTTGAAGTTGGCCCGTTTCTGCTGCTGCTGCTTCTTCTTCTTCGATTGTGTTTTTTATATTTTTGAACAGTTGTTTGGTTCTATTTTTTTTTTTTTTTTCTTTTGGTTAATTCAATGAAAGTTGCCCTTTAATTCGAGCTGACTTTGGCCTTGTAAAATATATATATATACTCATATGTATGTTGACAGACAGTTACAACTTCTGTTTTCGGGCTATCTTCGCACATACACACGCACAATCACACACACACATGCACTTGTACACATACAACAACAGCTCTTGTCGTAAGCTGGGCGCAATGTAAATGTTTCTCTTTTTGTTTAATTCGCTCTAGTTACCGCTCTTTTAACTGTTTACACACATGAATCAACACAATTCGCGTTTTAATTGTTAAGAATATATCTTATCAACAAACTAAATTATTGTTTACGCAGCGGTAAAAAAACGTCGTCGTCGTCACCCGCTGCTTCTTGCACTTGACTGACTGCTTGCTTTCAACCACCGACTGATCACAGTGTGTCCACAAAAACCAATTTAGATGCTTTGCAGCCAGAATCAGCTATTGTTCCCCCCTTAAAACTTGGCAGCACTGGTGTGGTAACACTGTTATGGCCGAACGGCTGCCACCGATTGATCAGTGTGACCAGTTGCGCAAAAGCAACATAATGCCGACAACTTTTTATAGAAAAAATAGCTGTTACTGGCTGAATAGCAGTGGAAAAATAGCTTATATATCGAGAAAGCATAGCAAATTTGCAACTGTAGTTTTAGAGCAGCCAACTTGTTCGAATTGTCATGTCGCAACCACTGATGCCAACTTAGCTATTTTATAGCTAGTTTTGGCTATTTTAGAGCTCGACTTCAAATTGCGCGGTCTGCTTTTCAAACTTTTCAATATTAGTTCATGATTTCAGTTTTAGTTTCACAGTTTTAGATATTAGCTGAAACAAATTCAATAAATAAAACAACTGTAGAAATTAACGTAATTACTTGCTTTATTTATTATTACAAATAAGTACAACACTTGTGGCACACACACACAAATTTTAATATAAAAAAAATAGAGAACACCTGACGCGATTTACACGATATGGCGACAATCGATGGCTCCTGTGATTGCTTCAATAATTGAGTGATTATTTCCCTTCTTTTTTCCTTCTGACTAGTCCGTCTTCAAGGACTTTTCCGCAGCTGGACACGATGTGGGCGTTTCGGCATTTCCAGCATTTCCAGTGCGCTCCCGACGCGCCCTCTCCTTCAATTGGGCTGTCTTTAACGTGGCCATCATTTGTGTGGAATTATACAACCAAGTTCCCTGCATTATAAAGAATTTATTAGATTTTAATACAACCTAAAGAATCTCATGGGAATTTCCTCGCTCGCTTACACATTTTTAATTCTTTATGGTATTTTGATAGTATTAAATGTGTGCAAAATCTGATCTGAGCGACACGTATCCAATTGGATGTTAAAATACTCACAATTAACAGCATGCAGTTGAGCAAAATGGGAATTGAGAAAACAGTGGAGATAAACAACCCGTTGTCATCGAAATATTGTTGCTTTGAGAATGTTTTCCAATTCAGCGCCGCATACTCATTAATGCTCTCCGAGAAATACACAACCGACACTGATAAAGAAATATATACATATATAAATACGAATTAAAGTTTATAAATAAACAACATTTACATACGCAGCACAAGGAAGAGAAAAACTTGAAAGTTTGTGTTATTTCGGGTTAATAAAGCTGTACTTGTAGTCAGCACATGAATTAATATTAATGCTATAAGCCATGGATCCTTCCAATCAATCTGCAATTAAATAAATACGACAATCATAACTTTATTGTCATTGCTTTAAAGGCAAAAATAACTCACGCTTAATAAAAATGTCCAATACCCTGTAATTTCATTGACTTCGATTTGCCCTGGATGCATTTTTCTGAGTTCTGCTTCAAACGTTGCTTCTAATAACAATTGCGCTTAAAATATTAAGTATTTATAATCCAATTCTTACAGTACAAAGGCCACACATTCACTATTTTATTTATGGAGTATTATTTTTTATGTTGTTTATATTTCGTTTGACGGACGCGAACCGAATTGTGTGGCAAAAAAATGAAAAACAGCTGTTGATTAACAGCAACGTAAGCATATCCCTGTTGTTTAACAGTTTCATTTGAGCTCATCGCTGAGTTATTGTTCATGAAGCGTTTATTTGAACTTACTCAAAACCCAACGAGTTGGCAGCCTTGCATGCACTGACTCACATTCATTTGAACTTATTCAGCACGAAACAACCCAAGTTGGCAGCACTGCTTTCACTGACTCAGTAGACAAAAAAAACATTAACAATAAAGAGCTGAAAAATATCACAAAGAATTTTGTGAAAAGCAGTCAAAATTATAGTAAACAACAAACGCCAAACATAAATCGTATAACTGTGTGCGTAGAAGTCAAGTCAAATAGCAGCAGGAAAAGTGCGAGAAAATAAAAAGGGGAAAATTAAAGAAGGTCGCAGTGACAAAATTGGGAAATTGTGAAAAACAAAGCGAGCGTCGTTTTAGTGATTGCAAGCAAACAAAAAAAAATAAAGAGGAATAGTGAGAAAAATAAAACATTTGCTCAATTGCTCAATTTACAGTGTGATAACAGTTACAGCCTGGCTATTGGAAGGTGGAGTGGAGTGGAGTCTGCATTCCAGTTGAATTGTTTCCATTGCTTCCAATTGCATGGACGCGTTCAGCATTTGTTTTGATAACTAGATGCGGTCGCCAGTTTGTTAAAGTAAACGATAACAAAACGACTCGCAACAGGAGCAAAAGTTACAAGCAGACGTTGCGGCGCAGTCAACGCAACAGTCGCAGTGCACGCGCCAAACGGAAACCGAAAACGCGACCGAAACATCTTGACAGCCGACAAAGTTGTCGTTTGCGTTATCTCCATTTACCGCTATACCAAATGGCTGTCAAGCAGAATAATGCGGAAACGCAGGAGTCTGGAAACGCCAGCAGCAACACTAACAGCACTCAAACCGTCACTGTTATCAGTGCAGCTGTTAAGTTAACAGCTGAAGACGGCGAACAGCAGCAGCTGCAGCAACAACAGCAGCAGCATGAGGCGGGTGGCGGTGGGGGAGAAATTGCAGCACTGCGAGAAATATCCGATATACAACTGCAGATCAAGAGTCTAGTGAATATTATGCAGGGCATTAATCCCAACGATAGGCACTTGACCTTGTTGCGTTATCAGCATGTGATTTACGGTTTGGCCCACATGCAAATTAGCACCACAAACACTAAAGATCTCACACTGTTCAAGGAGGAAATTGTGCAAGTGGCCAACATGTTAATGTTGCCCAACAAAAAGGAATATCTCATGTTCTATCTATCGATTGTCTATCAACTGATATCGCAATCGGAGTCGCAATCGAATTCAAAGCCACCATCCGTTGCACTCGCCATTGTCTTTCAATTATTCAGTCCGGAATTAATACTGGAAGCGGTACAGTCACTGCTCGAGCGTAATGTGCAGGATGAGTGCATAAGGAAGACGGTCGAATTGCTGTGCAACTGGTTGCGTATCTGCAATTTCTGTCAGAATCTCAATTTGTGGATTATGGCCTTGTTGCAGGGACTGCGAGAGCAGGAGAAGTATCAGCTGCTCGATGAGATTGCCATGGATAATATTGAGGTGCTCTTCCAACACATGATCTTTCCCGCCCTGCGACCCAAAGTGGCGCCCATCGTATTTCACATGCTCTCGACGATCAACCAGGCGCCCGAGATATTCCACAAGGTAAAATATTGCGCTTTAGTCAATATTTTGTAATTATTTTTTTAAATTCAAGTTTTTTGTTGTCTTTATTTTGATGTAAACAATTTAATTTTAATGTTTAACTCGAATGTTTGAATTAATGTTTGCTGTAATCACTTATAGATATTGCCAAAGATTCCCCGGGTGATTGATATAATTAAAAAGCAGGCGAACAACATGGATGAATCCTCAAATGAGTCACGCAATCATATACAGAAGCTGGTCGATTTGTTTAACGCTTTAATGATGCGCTTCTACGACAACGATGATCTTTATGCCCCTCTCAAGGATGTGCTCCAGATGTACGAACCCTCCCGCAACTGCGTCGCCCTCGCCCGAGCCATGTTGGAGAATTGTCTGCCCCGGAATGCCCGAGTCGGACTCGTCAATCTCGGCAACACCTGCTATATGAACAGCGTTCTCCAAGCTCTGGCCATGACCAGCGAGTAAGTTACACTAAAATTACTGCTACAGCTATGAGGTTTAATCTCTTCAAGATATTTCACAAATAACTCAAAGAATACAAAAATAAGGCAGTTTTTATACCTTGAGTCAATTACATTAAAGATTATAATTGTTAATGTATCTGTTGTTTCTAAGTATTTATTTTCTATTTTATATAAAAAATATGTCATTTAATGTTGTCAACTTGATGTCTCCACAGTTTTGTGCGTCAAATCCTGTTGATTGAGAGCAACTCGCTGCTGTTGCTGAAGATGCAGCAACAGATCGCATTGATGCATCACTCGATGCGTTACGAGTTGACACCGACGCGAGTCTTGAAGGCGACACGTCCGCCAGGATTTACGCCGGGATTGCAGCAGGATAGTTCCGAGTTCCTCGGTTATTTATTGGATCTGCTGCATGAGCATGAAATTGGAGCACACAATACGCAGCTGGGCAGCGAAGGAGCTCAAAAGAAAGCATTAAAGGAATCGACGACGGAGCCAAGGAATGAGATTGTCGATGAGATAGTGGCCGCCGGTGTGATACCCTACAATAGCAAAGACTATGAGCTGTGTCGATCCACTGTAGTACCCGCCAGCGGCTTAAATGCCACGCCCACCAATGCTGCGAAGAAGCCGCCCTCGACAATCGATAAAACATTCGCTGGCAAATTGTCAACGACCTACAAATGTCTGAGTTGCGATTGGGAGAGTCGCAATGAGGACAGTTTCCGTGAGCTGCAGCTATCGTTTCCCGATGACAAGGACATTTGCGGTGGTGCTAACAATTATTCCGTTCAGGATCTTATCGATTACTATTGCTCGCCGGAGAAACTCGATGGCGACAATCAATACTTCTGTCCCAGCTGCAAGAAACTCTGCGATGCGGAGCGTCGCATTGCAATCACCCAAGCACCCCGCAATCTCATCCTCACTCTCAAGCAGTTTAAGTACGATCAGAAGTATCATTTCCGCACCAAACTCATGCACAAGGTCTTTCACGACGAAAGCGTAAGTATTATATATATTATATTTTGGTTTTATTCTTTTGGTTCCGGTTTCAGTACCAGTGCTTACCGGTACAATAAATCCATTTTGAAAATTTATCAATTGCTTAACTTAAGTTTTAAAAACTGAAATTTTCAAAAATCACCCTATCTATCAATTTGAATGCACGATGAATTTATACTTATATACCTTAAGTTAAATATAATTAGTATTAATACAAAATTTACTAATTTTTTTTTAAACTCCTTGATTTTTCACAGGTGATCGTCAAGGTGTGTGCAATGGATTCGCTGCAGGAGACTTGCACGGTGCACTACGATCTGTACGCCGGAGTTGTGCACGCCGGATATAGTATGGATTCGGGACATTACTTTACATTTGCGGCAGATCAGTCCAAGAATTGGTTCAAATTCAATGACAGTCTGGTGACAAATTCAAAGCCACAGGAAATGCACAGTTTGACCTCACCGAATACACCCTATATATTGTTCTATCAGATGTGCGGACGATCGACAGAAGCATCCGAAAATGGACCGATGCATCCCATGGTGCCGTTACCTCAGGTACATTTATTAAAAAAATTAACTTAATTAATGCGGTTAAAAAATTGTAACAGATTGACATACAATTTAAATTAACAACGAAAAATGTAGGTCAACAGTCTCGACTCTAAGCCATTTATTATCCAATTTTCCATATATACCCCTTGACATATTTTCAAAAACTTTGATCTCTCATAACTTTATCAAAAATCAACCGATTTTCATGCGGAATGTCATTTTGATCATGATTTGGCCTCTGAATTGATTCTGCATTTAAATTTTTATCATCTAGAAAATTTGATATTTTTTCGATACTAAGTCATCTATCTTTCAATTTTCCATACTTACCCCTTGACATTTTTTCAAAAACTTTGATCTCTCATAACTTCATCTAAAATTAACCGATTTTCAAACAGAATGTCATTTTGGTCACGGTTTGGCCTCTAAATTCGTACTGCATTTAAATTTTAGTCATCTAGAAAATTTGATATATTTTCGATTCTAAGCCTTCTATCATCCAATTTTCCATAGTTACCCCTTGACATTTTTTTCAATAACTTTGATCTCTTATAACTTCATCAAAAATTAACCGATTTTCAAGCGGAATATCATTTTGATCATGATTTGGCCTGTAAATTCATACTGCATTTAAATTTGAGTCATCTAGAAAATTTGATATATTTTCGATTCTAAGCCTTCTATCATCCAATTTTCCATACTTACCCCTTGACATTTTTTCAAAAACTTTGATCTCTCATAACTTCAACAAAAATTAACCGATTTTCAAGCGGAATATCATTTTGATCATGATTTGGCCTCTAAATTGATTCTGCATTTAAATTTTTATCATCTAAAAAATTTGATATATTTTCGATACTAAGCCATCTATCATCGAATTTTCCATACCCTTGACATTTTTTCAAAACTCTATCAAATATTATACGATTTCCAAATTAATGTAATTAATTTATTTTTACCTTCACCTCAGATTCCCCCTCTCAAGTTGGATGAACTGCCGAGGACACTTCGGGATTATGTGAAGCAGGATAATCGCGATTATACCGAGGAATTGAAATTGGAGCAATTTAAGCGACAGGCGAAGCGCAACAACAATGTAAGTGATAACGGTGCAATGACTCGGAATGGATACGAAGGCGATGACGAAGACGATCAGACGCCCCCGCCCACCGGGGGGTGTGGGGGGAACGATTTGGGTATGAATTTCAATCGATTTGTTTACTGATTGTAAGTGGACTACACTGGAAAGAAAGCTGGGAAAGTTGCTTGGAAAGCGTCGTTCAACAACAAGAACAACATATATTCAACTTTATATATATACAACAACAACAATATCTATAACTGTAACTGTATGTGTGTGTATATGTGTATATATATATAAAGTTATGTATCTCTATTTTATATATATGCACACAGGCGTAAATAATATTAATATTAATGTTATATAAGCATGTAGAAATATATAAAAAAAAACACACACAAACTTAAAAAATAGAGAAAGCAGAGAGAGGCAGCTACTACATATACACACATACACGTATATGTGTAGACTTTCTATTGGAGGCGCTTTCCAGACTACACTCAAAAGAAAAAAACAAACACACACACATACTATTGTTGTCATGTTCCTTAAACCAAAACTCCAGCACAGAAACTACAAATTGTATTTCCATTTTTACAACAAATTTTGTTATAATTTTTACGCATTGTTTTTTGTTAACACGCAATTTAGTTATAGTCGTAAACAGCGAAAAAAAAACCGCAATATTTTCGAAATACCAATATAAATTAGCCAGAACGAATGTTAAAATACCGATAGATACATAAATAATTCAAACAATATCAGGAGATAACAAAACTTCCATAACTTTCAGTCTACAAATATTAATTAATTTAACTAGAATTTTTAACGCACAGCGAAATAATTTGTTTGTTTTTTTAGTTGTGCAGAGCAATAAAAATTTTTATCTTCAATAATGCTCTTAGTTTTCTAAATTTTTAAAATTTACCTTTTATGTAACACGAATTTTTGAAAGCCTGGCAAAAATCTGAAAAACAACGCGTTTGTATTATTACATATTTATTGCGTTTTGAGGTTTTGAATATTATTGCAATTAAATTGGAATAATTTCAATTACATTTTTGTATATGCTGTAACTTATGAATATTTATCTTTTATATAAATAAGGTTATCAATAAAACTGAAAATACAAACATTAATTGCTGTACACTAATGTAGTTTTTTTAAGTGTAATAAAAAAGCAACCTGTATTTTAGCAAGCAATTCATAGGCGGCGTCTTTTTGTTCCGGAAACAGACTAAAGATGGCGTCATAGTTTTTGAAACACTGTGGCAACCTTGGATCGCTGCAACAAATCGGCGCACAATATAAATTTTGCTTAGATTTCTAGCTATAATTGGCAAAAAAACAAACAATTTGATGTACAGTTCTAATTAAATTTGAATTAGATAATGTGAAGTCGAACTTTTTATGAATGGTGGCAGTTCGGTGTGCCTCAAGGAGAGAAGTTGTGTAACAAAGTTTAATTTAATTAAGTACAAAAAATTAAAAAAGTTCTAACAATAATTCTGAAAAACATTTTCAAAAATTATAGCTTTAAAATTATAGACTTAGATTTAAGCGCATTTAGGAAATTGATCCCTATTCGAAAATGGGCTTAAATCCGTGAACCAAGCCTGCCAACTCTTTTATTGTTGCGACAAGTTGGCAACACGGCTATCAGCTGGGGCCATCTGGCTTTAAGCTATTTTGCATCGCAATTTCAGCTATTTTTCGGTTACTTCCAGCCAGAAACAGCACACACACACATGCAAAAATGCCATAACATTCTGGAGCGCGCCTATAAAATGAGCGCAAGGCGGCGTTGCTCTCCCACAGTCTCTCTTTTTGGTAACGTGGAGCGTGTTTAATAATATTAAGACAATTCGCAGCGGTTCAACGCTTAGTCGAACGACGTAAAGCGCTGCAAAAACAACGCAGACAATAAAGAGAAGGCAGCAAAGCTGAAAGTAAATAAATAACAAGTTAACAGTGTTATGACACGCGTGTCGTCGCATCCAAAACAGCGTATAGATTAATAGTGTATATATTTTTATGGAGCAGAAACAACAAAACGCCTAGAAACTGCTCAGAAATTCAACAAGAAAAAGCTGGCAAAAGAAAAAGAAACAAAACAAAAACAAATACAAATACAAACTAAAGCACAATTGATTTATTGTTGTTGTTACAATAACAGCAACAACAATTGTTGCCAGCTGTTTGGCTGTTAAGAAAAAGCTCGTAAAATTGAAAAGAGCGGTCAACGTCCTGCTGTCAAATTAAACGAAAACGAAAGCAAAGGAAACGAGAAAGGCAGAGTGGAAAAGAGAAGGGAAGAGAAGAGTGTGGTTATGTTTATTATTATCCTTACCGTGAAGGTGAGCGAAAGGACATAACCGTCTACGCCGGCTGCTCTTCGAAGTTTAACAGAATTAAAGCAAACATAACAGAGTAACATTCACACCCACCCACACACACACAACAGCCTTCAATATGCGCCTTTTTCCCGTTCGCCTCTCGTCTGTTTCTACATCTATGGCCAACTTAACCAAAATGTTGGACTTTTATTCGGGCTTCAATCCGTCGCCGCTGTCAATAAAACAGTTTATGGATTTTGGTAAGCATTTTAATTACATTTAATTGCATGCAAAAAGGTCCTGTTATTAACATATGTTAATTCCCGGCACACGCGCTCGCTCACTCTCTCCCACGCGCTCTCTCTGTGGCTCACTCTCTTACAATTACATACATATGTTTTGAGGTGTATGACAATTTGTCTTGCTTTGTTTTTGTGAGTAGCAGAATACTTGGTGTAATTCAAATAGTTGCATTAATGTGTATAAATATTTAATAATCTTGTTCAACCACAAGCAAACAAACAAACAATCGATTCTTTTGTGATGTAAGCACCTTTAAAGCTTTGATCTGATTTCTTCTTCTTTTTGATGCTTACTCACCATGTCATATTTCTTCTTATAATTAGGAAAAATTGGCATAATATTAAAAATTTAATACCTTGATAGAGAAGTATATAAAAAAATACGATATGTCGATAGTGACATCGATAGTTTTTTTTAAATTCATTTTATTAGCTATTGGTCACACTTGACAGCTGAGTGCAGTTTTCATATTCTTCTCATTCTTAAGCTGCACTGCGCAAATTACAATTATCTAATGTCCAATTGAATTTCATTGAATTTGTCAATTAAGCATTCTTCCCTCTCTTTCTCTCTCTCCGCTCTCGGCAAGCACAAACTGTTGATTAAGCAGAACTCAAGCGAGTAAGACAGAGCACAAAGCTCGAGTGCCGTCTCATTTGCACAGCTCATTTCAACTGCCGGCTTAAATGCTGTTTATAAAACTATAAAAATAACAACAACAACAACAATAAAAATAATGACAGCAGATGGAAAAACGGAAGTTCCCACAACTAGAAGTAATTTTTCATTAGCCGCCAACAGCAATAAATGGCAATGAAATTCAAAACTTTGGATAGAATTTCGTCCGCCTTTCTGCTCCCCCCACTCCACCGCACCCACCAGTTGCAGTTGCTCGGCACGTGCCGCCCAAGGACGTTTCAATGTCAGTTATATAGACAACTGCATGCCCATATAGTTATATATATATATATATATGTAGTACATATGTGCTGTAAATACATAGGTACAGTCTGAGTTGTTATTTATAAGCACGTTCACTCTGTTCTAAGCTGCACTAAAACCTGCCCCAATAGGCTTAAAGAGCTTAGAGCATAAGCTGTGTCATACCCTGTAAAATGTTTAAAAATATAGTAAAGTATATTGTATATTCTTACAGATGTATATCTGTATTAGGCAGATTTTAACTGGTCAAAAAATAACAAGCAAATTTTTTTTACTCAGAAAAATAAATTATTTTGTTCATAAGATGTTTTTGATAGTAAATGTTCCTTTAAAAATCTTTTAAATTTAAATTTATAACCTGTTATGAATGGAAAACAGAAAGTTAATTATATTAATACATAAAAATGTATCTTTTTAGTTTTTTAATAGGATAGATAGAAATAAAGCTAAAATTTGTGCACATATACATATTTTCCTTAAGCTAAATCGAAGATTATAAGAAATATTTCAAAAGATACTATATATATAAAATGTTCTAGATAAATTTCTTTTCAAATATTTGCAATTAATCAGCTCTATATGGTTTATTAGAAATAAATAAAGCAAAAAAATTATACGGGAAATTAGTATAAATTAGATTACAGAAAATAAACTGATAAAAAGATTAAAATTTCACGAAAACAAACAAAACTAAGTGCAAAAATTGTTTAAAAAGAGTTGCAAATTTATCAGGAAACTGATTAAAATCTTTCATTTTGGTAATGTTCAATTGAAATGCCCCATTTTGTAACGTATGTGTAAAGGGTATATGGCAAACGTGTGTCAGGCATTGTTTGTTAGGGCATTTCTGTCGCATTTGAGGTCACAAATGGCAACTGACTTGCAAACAATGCTCTCAAGTCAAGTCAAACCAAGTGGTGGGACTCAGTTTACATTTACTGAGGAGGCTGTATTATAATGTTGTTTAGGCTATATATAGAACGACGAGGAGGTAAATTTAAGGGTTCTAGAAGGCCGACACGTGGCCTCTGGGACTTGAAAAAAGTCCCTGAAAGCAGCTGCAGCTGGTTCAAGCAATCAATTTCTCCCTATACAAAGATTTATGATCCCAAATACTTTTAATATCCACATTGTTTATTCATTATTATCTTTTGTGTTTTATGAAGTGTCAACAAAAAAAAAAATTAATAAATGCTTGTCAGCAAAGTTCAATAATACCTTCAATAAGTGTGTGTAAATACTTGAACTTTGATGTGAGCGATAAGATACTTTTGTTACCAACTGTACTTAATTTACAAGTACATTAACACTTGGGTGTTTTTCTTTTGAATGCCGCTCTCACAATAGAACTCTGGAAATCTGTGGAGAAACTGCGAAAAATCGCGTATTATATGATGTCTAGCATATATTGTATTTTTTATCGCATAGCTGTGCTATTTATTAATTTTTACATGGCGTATACGCAATAAACTTGTAGTCTAATCAAATTGGGTAGCTAGTTATTGGCCCAATATTTATTGCCTCTAATCACTTTCACTATCAGTTGACCAACCTAAAAAAACAATACATAAAACTATACATGTTATGGCAAAATCCGCAGGTCCAATTTGATTACCTACAATTCCCTTTCCCCACCTCTCGACTAATCATGTGCTTATTTTGCTGCGTGGGCAAAAGAATATATATTTCATATGATAAATAATCATTATTTTTTTTACTAAAAATCTAAATATATAAGTTTTTTATTTTGAAACGGAAAATAACTGAGGTATTGAATGTAGAATAAATTCGATAGCGGAAAATTCAAGCATCATAATTAGAAATGGACTTTGCAATTCTTCTACAGCAATTCTTGAACTTTGGAATTATCAGAAATACAAATAAATAAAGAAAAAATAACAAAATACTACCTACAAAACGCAGACGTCAAAACTTAACCCAAATAGCAAAAAGCGACAAAGCAAAATAAAAGAAAATAACAAAATATAAGTCATAGACGCCCCCTAAAACTCATGATAATACTGACAGGCACACGCGCCATCTTTTTCTACACGTTTTACCAATATTCTGCAGGGTATATCGTACAAAGAGCATTTCTTTTTAAATAGAAAACAATTTAAACATGCATGTGTCATAATCTAAATAATATATTTGTAACCCGATTAGACAACAATAGCTTTCTGCTTTATAGTATTCGTGTGCAAACATATACTCTGCCCTTTAAATTATTTTACCCAGTTAGAATATAAATAAAATAAAATGCAGAGCAAATTAATATAAATGTAATTGTGTAAATTCTGATAATTTTCAAATTAAAATTTCATTTTTGAATTTAGAAAATGAATTTTGAATTTTTATTAACAGTATTTTTTAACTTAAACTTTCTGGGGAAATAAAATATCCTTCCCTTTTAAAGTCCTCCCTTTTTAGATAACCATTATTTTATATAATAATTTTTTTTAAATAGTTTTGACTATCGTATTGTTGAAAAATAAAATGATTAATAATTACTTATTCAAAAGTCTGCGTTCAATTTAGGATTTTATCCAATTTAAACAATAAATTTAAAATATTTATTATGTAGTGGATAACATTATCTGGCAGTCACTGTATTTATACTAGAGCTGTGAGTAAACATTTTAGACTGAGTTTTCAAAAGTGCATATTTATAAGCATGTTTATTTGTTAAGCTCTCTCTCTATTCTGTTTAAACTACGCTTTAAGCTCTCTTATAAGATTATGCAGCTCAGTGTTTTATGAGCGTGGCATCTCAAAGTCCAGCAGTCTGCAGTTTTATTACTCTTGTTTGTCCCTCTCTCTTTTCGTATGCGGTCACACGTTTGACAGCAGAGTGCCAAGGGCAAAAAGAGCAAAAGAGAGGCGCGTCAAGAGGCAAAGGCGAATGTGAGTCAAATATAAGCAAAGATGTCGTTGGCAGAGTAAAATTGGATCTATTGAAAAATATGCTGATGCAATGAGGTGCCAATTTCTATAATATCTATAATATTTGCCCCGACTGCTGGGTACATCTGGTATTTCTGGCTGTGACGTCACACTCAGCTGGCTCGATTGGCTGCTCTTAAAATAAATGTAAATGTTAATGTAAATGTTATTGTTAGTGCAACTGCAATTGAAATGTTGTGCGCATTTCCGTTGTGCGTCGTTCAATTTGACTGGAATTAGGGATGGGTTCGATTATGATTTTTTTATATTATATCGATTAATTATAATGAAAAATGTTCAATTAGCATTACTTTTTTTTAATGCTATTATAAAGCTTTAATAATTTTTAATGCTACCAAATTACCAAAATTATTTATTGTAAACAGTTTTTTTTTATACTAAGGAAATTTGATTTTCTTAAAAGATTTTTGTAACCAAAACTTTTTTACAATAAATATAGAAATAGAATGTATTTGATATTTTTTGCAGATTATTTGTATCGACACTTTTCTCACCAATACCCATCCCTAATGGGACTTGACTATCCCTGACCTTGGGCCAGTGGGACATTAAGAAATTACTTCTACTTCTTTGTTGTTGGGTGTGACTTGCGTGCAACTTGCAGTAATTGTAATTGTACTTGTAAATTTTTTATTGCGTTTGGTATTAGCACGTCAATGACTAAACTGCTAAATAAGCAGAGGGAAAGGCATTCAATTCAATTGACTACTAATTGAATTCGTGACGTTTTAACTTGTCACCTGTGTTCGCATTCAATTACGCACAAAATAGATTCACTCCAGACAGTGGGTTTAAAAAACGTTTATTATGATTTGTTATATTTTTCAATTATCACGCGAGGCGCACAAAAGTTATGAGAGGCACTGTTATCAAAGGAATCTCAGATAATAATTATTTGAATTATTTTATTCATTTTCTTTATCAATAAAATTATGAAATAATTATAAATAATAATTAAATATACATTTTTGTTAAAGAATCATAATCTAACTACTATTTTCAATATTAAAAAAATTTTATAATTAAAAATGCTGTAATTAAAATTAATACTTATTAATATTTTTGATTGTAAATATAAAAATTTAAAATAGGATTTTTGGTTTAATATTTATATAAAAATAGAAATATACAAATTATTTTTTAACTTGTATTATTTAAATTAATTTTAATAATTAAAAATAATATTTTATCTGACATATTTATCTCTGACAACAGTCTCTGATAACAGTTGGCCTAGACAGTTTTGATCAAATCGCAAACCCGACACACATACACATTTTTTTTGCAATAGCAAGAACAACAAAAACAAATAGTGCAAAAATACACACAACAAACACATACACACATCCGCGATACGCATGTCAAAAATAGGCGATAAAAGCGGAAGGCAAACAACAACAAAACATAAATAAATAAAGCTCTATTTTGAGGTCAGCAGCTGTTGCTTGTGGACAGAGAAGAAGGCAAAGAGAGTGAGAGCGGTGCTAAAGTGCCGCGCGTGTCTAGCGATCATATTCACTTACTCTCTCTCTCCCACTCACTCTCCATGCAGCTGGTAGTTTCTCGCATATTCTTATTGGACTTTTTTGCCGGTTGTTTTGTTTTTTTTTTTTTGTTACTTTGAGTTTTTGTGAACCTGTTTATTTTTTATGCTTTGTTGTGTTTTTATAACGCGTTTTATTGATTCTGTTTTGTTTTCAAAATTCGTTACAATTGGCTCATAAATAAAAATGGCCGACAAAGCTATCGAAGCATTTATGAGACACTCTCTTAAATTATGTATATCGATAAATGTTTTGTTTTCGCCTCTTATCTAGATTAGCTTAATTATCGGCAATCATTCCAATTAAGAGTCATAAAGCAGAAAAGAGAGGCATGTCGTTTTTGTTTTGTGAACTTTGACAACAGAGGGCGCTGTGTCAGCTCAAGACTTTATTTACAAATTGAAATATTTATATTTTATATTTAAATATGTACAAATAATTATAATTTATTTGCAAGTCAATGTTGAGTTCGTTGTGCTTATCAACGTTTAGTCGTCTGTCTTTTTGTTTTTGTTACGAAACTGCTGACGAACAATAACAGAAAGCTAAATTCAAAAGTGTGTGTGTGTGTGTGTGTGTGTGCTTATATGCAAAAACAAAGTTCAAAGCTTATGGCGGCATTTTTAATTGGTCGACTAAATTTCCGTTGTGGGTATCTTGAACTGAGCTTATTTACAAATGATTTCATGCAAGCAAAAACAAAAACAAACACACACACACTTATTGCAGATAAATACATACATACATAAATAAATATAATTTGAATATTTAGAATATAGCGATTATTTTGTTTATTTGCGTTGTTTACTTTATAAAAACACGATTTAAATATGGCAATATTTTTGATATCAGGCAAACCTAATTTGATATTTAAATTCTATATATATATACAAAGTAAATGTGCAAATAGAATTTATTTAATTTAATTATTAAAAAAAAACTTCAGTTTGAATTTAAATTAAATAAAGCTTAAAAATTGTTCTTCAGTTTTATTTAAATGAATCATTTCTTTAAAAATAAAATAAAAACGTATTTATTTTAAGTCACAAATAGTGAGCATGATCATTGGAAACGTGATCACTCTCTGATAAGAATCTCATGCTGATCTCATTTACTATATGAATGTTTTTTTTTTTTTTTAGGTCAAAATGCCTGTGAGAAGAAATCGTATATATTCCTACGGAAAGAATTGCCCGTACGTCTGGCGAATATTATGAAGGAGATTGCTTTATTGCCAGATAATCTACTACATACGAGATCCGTGAGCGAGGTGAGCTCCTGGTATGTGAAGAGCTTCGAAGATGTGCTGGAATTCGAGAATGCCGAACCCACCCATGATAATCTACAAAAGTACGAAGAATTCTACTATTTACTCAATTACAAAACTCTTATGAAATATATATATATATATATATATATATATATATATATATATATATACTTTTTGTTATCTATGTAGATTTGTGCGCGACTTGGATCTCATTAGGAATCGACACAATGATGTTGTACAGACAATGGCCCAAGGTGTCATCGAGATGAAGGAGAACGAGGGGGGACAGGTGGATGCTCCCACCGAGAGCTCCATTCAATACTTTCTCGATCGCCTCTATATGTCACGCATCAGCATTCGTATGCTTATTAATCAGCACAGTGAGTTTTAGTCGGAAAATTGTATATAGATTTTTTGTTCTTTGGAGAAAAAGATGTACTAAATATTAGTTTACTTAATTAGTGTAAACTCTTCTCACAAAATTTATTAACAACATTTTTAAAAGTTGTAGATTAAACTAGATAAAACTAGAACTTTAGATACTTTGCATTTAACTTTGTTTTGTCCATCCTAATCGAAGTTCGATCAAATCGGTCGACTATATCATATAGCTGTCATGGGACCGATCGGTCAAAAATCATCTTTTAGTATGAAAAATTTTTTGGTTTTTTGAGATATCTTTATCAATTTAATAAAATATGCATTTAAGTTAATCACATACATATTGACGAAATTTGGCTTAAATCGGTCCACTATTTCATATAGCTGTCAAAGGACCGACCGATCGAAAACAAAGCTTTAGTATGAAAAACTTCTTTGTTTTCTGAGATATCTCAACCAATTTCATAAAATATGCATTTATGTTGGACCTATACATCTTGACAAAATTTGGTTCAAATCGGACCACTATATCATATAGCTGCCATATAAAAAATTAGTCGAAAATGTAATACATAGTTCTGAAAGATCCTAGGCACAGGATATCCGACTTTTTTTTATTATTTATATCGCAGACTTAAATTGAGTACTACATACATGAAACTCTTTGCCCCGACTCACTGACTAAATGATCTTTGTAGAGATCAAACCGTAAGAGCTAGAAGACTGAAATTTTTACACAAAGTAGCTGAGACAATTTGATATTTTATTAATCTCGATGACTATTGAATTTATTTTGAATTTGATTCCATATTTTGCAGCTCTGCTTTTTGGGGCGAATCCGCATTCGATGGGTCGTCACATTGGCTGTTTGGATCCGGCGTGCGATCTTTCGGATGTGGTGCGGGATGCATATGAGAATGCTCGCTTTCTCTGTGATCAATATTATCTGACGAGTCCCGCATTGGAGATACAGCAGCACAGTTGTACGACAGATGAGTTATTACCCATACGCACCGTGTACGTGCCATCGCATTTGTATCACATGCTCTTTGAGCTCTTCAAGAACTCAATGCGTGCTGTGGTGGAGCATCATAATCATGACAATTGTGACACATTGCCACCACTGAAAGTGGCCATTTGTCGTGGCAAGGAGGACATTTGTGTGAAGATCTCCGATCAAGGTGGCGGCATTCCACGCTCTCAATCCGATCAGCTATTCAAGTATATGTACAGCACGGCTCCACAGCCATCCAAGTCCGATATGCATACGGTGCCATTGGCCGGATACGGTTATGGACTGCCCATCTCAAGGCTCTATGCCCGCTACTTCCATGGCGACATTGTGCTGCTCTCCTGCGAAGGATTCGGCACAGACGCCATCATTTACCTGAAGGTACGTTCGTTAAGAAATTTCAGATAGAATATTCAAAGCTCAACTAAAATTTATACTATGAATAATCGTATAAAATTATTATTAAATATCAGCGAGTAAGTCAGGACAAAGAATTTTATATTTATTAATCTATAGATTTCTATTTTTTAATTTTTTGTGATTTTTTAAAATAATAAACCTTAAAAACGATGGTTTTAATTATACTAAACTTTTTTCGATTCTTCTATTTTCGATTTTTGCAGGCTCTCTCCGATGAGGCCAACGAGCTGTTACCAATCTTCAACAAGACGAGCTCGAAATTTTATCGGGCCACAGTTCCCACTGGCGATTGGTCGAATCAGGTAAAATACGCAAAGAAGAATTCGAATTCGAAAAAGACGAGCGCTGTTGTCCAATAGAATGTGCTCAAGATCGAAGTCGAAGGCTGTGTTAAGTGTCGGCCCCACATCCTCCACCTACTCCCCCTAAAAAAGATGCACCCCATCATCGATCGAGAAACCTTGTTAAACCCAGCATGGAATCCTCCTCTCCTCTAAAACTTTAATTAATGCTTTAATTAATACCTATTCAGTTTGTTATTTTTTATTGCTTTCTTTAAAATCCATTTGCATTTTTTACGGAATTTTGTTCGTTTAAAACTTGTCATTTATTTGTTGACATTCCAAAATCGCATTATGTTAGCAAATTGAAAGCGATTTGAGGTGTTTTCGTATGGAATTTTTAGGCTTTTGGGGTTATTTTTTCTTGGTTTGCTAAATAAGCCTTAAATTAAAGTCTTATATTTTAAATATATATATTTATTGCATATACAAGTCTTGAAAAAATTACGATGCTAGCTTTTAAAAGATTTATTAATTTTTAAGTAACATTTTCTGTTTAATTTCAAGCACACGATATTTACATATAATAAATACAAAATATATATTTAGTTTTAAGCATAAATAAACTGTTGAAATTTATATACACACATACACCAATGTTTTTTGTTTTTATCCAAAAGAATAAAAGTGTTATTAACATTTTATGTTGTTTGTTCAAGCTTGTAAATTAGAACAATTTTTTTTTAGATTATAGCTCTAAATAATTAACAGTTTATTATATTACACTTGTAAATAACAACTAAATTGTGTACATATTTTAAATGTGACACTTGCTATTGTAAATTTACAAAAATTGTTGCATACTTTGGGGCTGCCTCAAAAATATTTTTAAAATCCAGTTACAATACCCTTCAGTAATGGGCACTAGTTCGAAACTGGTGAAATAAGTACTTACTAGGGAGCCACCTCTACTTACTTTGCTAACCCTAAGCAATACGTTTCATCATTTCGTTTTTTGTATGAAATGTCCGCAAAAAGGGTCAATCGCCACCACATCGTTTACCGCGAACTAGTGAAATGAGTACCCATGAAAGGGGTACTTACATGGCTACCCATGCTAGCGGTGGTGATATGAGTACCCATGGAAAGGGTACTGACATGGGTACCCATGAAAAGGGTACTTACATGGTTACCCATAAAAAGGGTACTTACATGGGTACCCAAGGGTGGTGAAATAGGTCCCCAAAAGTAAAAATTTAAATAATTTATAATTCAATTTTTTTATTATCTAAAATTCCATTTTATTTTCTTCAATAACCAATAGCTAAAATAAATAAAACTATTAATTATTTTAAAATATATATTCTTATTATTATTTATACGTTATTGTTGTTGTTGATTTCATGTTCAATTTTGTTTTTGTTGCAGCTGGAATATATAAATGTATGCATATTTGATTAAGGTCTTAATAATCATACTTATACCTCTTAAAGATTGAATTTCTTCTACAAGAACTTTCGTCTCAGCTGAAAGTAAAAAAAAATATTTTTTTTAGTTTTGATTCATTTATATAATTTATCGTAGCACACTTACCACGTGAGGAACGAACTTGTTCCACCAACTGAACAACAATTTGCTCAAGGCGCTCGATTGTTCCTGAGCAGTTGCAGGTAGACTTTTGGTCTAAAATATAAACGATTTAAAGAATAATTAAAATTACATCAATGTATCTATATTTTGGCACTTACGGGTATTAGACAACTCCAGTCGCTTAATTTTTCTTTCCGGACTGCCAGCCATATTATTTAATTAAATTTATTCTGACTTCTGCTGCACTCCATCAACTTGACAACTTCAATGCTCTCACAAAATTGGTCAACTGGCAAACGCAACAGCGTTCGATCATTGCAAAAGAGCAGAAAGCAAAACGAAAACAAACGGTACTAGCATCACAATTGTTTTTGTAAATTCATAAACAAACAGCGACAGAAAGCATAATCGAAGTTATGTTTTTTTCGGTCATCTATGTCCTACTCGCAAATTAACAAAAACAATTGTTATGCTAATCCGTTACGTTTCGTTTTCGCTTTCGAGCGCACATATTTTTTACTCGGTGGTTCGGCGTTCGCTTACCATAGGGTCAGTAAAGTAAGTACCCATGTGGGAAGTAGTGGGGTAGGTAGTTCAAGCATGGCCAATCGCCACCTCCATTACTGCAGGGTAGTTTTAATATTTATGTGTCAACTGTGAATAAAATTCGTTTGATTAAATGTTTAATTTTTGAGTTCTTTTGATTCACTTAAGTGTTTTTGATATATTAAAATAATAATTTTAAATAAACATTTGAAAACTGTATTCACAATTGTTATTTTGTATGAGTCTACTGTGACTACTTTCTTTCTTTTTCAATTCCTTTGATTTATTTATAATTTTAAATATATATTTTTCTCAATTCTTTTCTGCTAATATTACCTTTGTCAATTTCCGTTTAATTCTTTTAATTTATTTTCACTTCAAAAATTAATTTCTTTCAGAACTTTTCCAATCGTTGGCGTTATATATATGGTTTCTTAAAAAACTTATAAGACTGCACCTGGGTCAGTTTATGTTTCTTATTTTTATAATTTGATTTTAAAAAAAGAATTAGTTTATAAATAAGGCCAATTTTAACTGCTAATCAAAGACAATCCATTTGAATTGTAATAAATGTATATGATTTATATATTTTGATATTACAGAGCTCGGACATGAATGCACGGCAATTAAGTGCAACGACTCCAAAGCGTTATAATGACTTGGATTAATAATCGCAACCCTCAAATGATACTCAGGACATTTAAGAAGAACAACAGCAACAATAGTTTTTAAATTCAGCCCACAAAGTGGGAAAAATTTATCATTAACTCTAGGCAAACATTCCCAAAATACAAATGCAACAACAGCGACAACAACAACTACAATTTGTATTCATGGCAGTAACGTGTTAAGTTTTTCATTGTTGTTAAAAAAAAAAAATAATAGAAAAGAAATCGAAATATTGTTATGAAAATGTTAAAATAGCATGCATATTTTATAAGCGTGTTTTTTGTGCAATAAAATCAATAAAAGCTGAAAAGAACTAGGACAAAAATGTTTCTTATGCACTTCATTTCAATTGTACCTAACAATTGAGGTACAAGTCTGTTAACAAAAGTATATTCATACCCCGAATTTTGTCACGAAGGATATTAAATATATTAATATATAATATAGGATCTATAGTAAAATAAACATAAAAAGGTTTGACTTTTCGCACACTGCACCTCTAAATTCAGACTGTAATAAATTTTTGTTCATTTAGAAAATTTAATTATTTAATTTAATTAATGTTTTCAAACGAATGCAATTAATTTCTTTAAAGTATTTTTATATATATTGAAACGAGTATCGAGTATCCTAAGGTCGGGATATCGACCGTAGCCTTTACGACTAGTTTAGATTAGTATTCTAAAAATTAGTAATTTGGTCTTAAAAAGGTCTTATTTTAAGAATGAATGCTTAAGATGAATGTTCTTAACTTTAGAAGTTGGAAGAAGAAGAAATTAAAAAAAAATAAAGACATAGCAGAAGAAGAAGAATCAGCAGAGGTTTTGTTAGATGCTTTTATTGTTTATGCATAAGTTAAATTTCCCAGGGTCTTAATTTAATTGCATTATATCTTCGATCCAGTCTAAGTACGAATAAACACGAGTGAAGACAGCTGGAGCACCCGACTGGCAACCCGCACTGGAACCGTAGGAGACCACACCAATCAGGATCTGTTTATCTACTTCAACTAATGGACCACCGGAGTCACCGTTACAGGTGGACTTCCCGTTGGGAGTTTTAACGCAAATGTGGCCACTGGTTACACTGGAGCCGTATGTCAATTGGCACTGGAGGTTGGCTGTCTGTCTTATATAGCGCCAAAGTTTAAACAAAATCAGACTGCATTTCCGATAAGATAACCCCTAGTCTGGTCACCATATCCCAGTCCCAGTTTCAGTTCCCATCAATATCGGTCAGTCGCTTTTCTCCTATCTCGGAGCAGGCACAACAAATTTGAACACTTGTTTCAAATCGCTTTGTTTCAAACAAATCCATTAACTTTGAATTTGATTTATCTACCTATATTTTTTATAATTTTTTATTTTCAACAAATTATATGACTTTGTTTTGCGACAAATCTAATAGACACTTGAGGCTAACAAAGTTCTTTGTTATTAATATCCGAAAGGAAATCGGCTTAAATTTGACAAAGTTATGACATTTTAAAGTTCTTCACGATTTGTCCAAAAAACCCTTCAGAGACAGCCTCACGTGATGAGGAGAATTAGATTTTACAGGATTATCCTGGGTCATTAATTGTGTTTACTTACTGCTAGATAATGCAGCTATCAAAATTCTGGCTACAAGCACGCACTCGACAGTTGAATACTAAAATAAAGCGCATAAAGCGCCCTCTGGCGTGAATAAGAGTTAGCTTAAGAATGTATGATTGGATTGGAAAATGCAGCAAGCGTTACTTTTTGAAGCGACGCCGCCCGGTTAAGACTAAATAAAATATAAAAGATTGGAAATCTGACTATAATAGAAAATTATAAGAAATAAAGGTAGATCAATCAAATTCAAAGTTGATGGTTTTCTTAGAAACAAAGCGATCTCCACAAGTGCTCAAATTTATTGCACCTGCTCCGTGATAAGAGAAAAGCGACTGACCGATATTGATGGGAACTGAAACTGGAACTGGGATATGGTGACCAGACTAGGGGTTATCTTATCGGAAATGCAGTCTGATTTTGTTTAAGCTTTGGCGCTATATAAGACCGTCAGTTGGTTGTTTAAACAAACAGTTTACTTTCAACTAATCAACATGAATTTGCTAATTATTCTTACTTTGGCCGTGGTCGCTACGGCTTCGGTTTCGGCTTTTCCCGATAGAGAGCTGTTGCCTCGAAATCGTGTGATGCCTATTCTGGCTAGTACTAAAATTGATGGTCGGATCACGAATGGAGAGACCGCTGCCGATGGTCAGTTCCCCTACCAGGCCGGTCTAGCCCTGCAGTTTGGCCCGACATCCTCTGGCTGGTGCGGTGGCGTTCTGATTGGCCACAAATGGGTAGCGACCGCTGCTCACTGTCTGGATGGGTAAGCAAAGCCACAACTGATCACAATCCCCTAGGAAATTGACTTGAACACTTACTTTGACAGCGCTCAATCTGTGACCGTCTATCTGGGTGCACACTATCGTCTCTTGGGTAAGATTGTCCATGTTGTCGACAAGTCCAAGTTCATCATTCACCCCAACTGGAACCCTCAGACCATAGCCGGCGACATTGGCCTGATTAAAATTCCCTACACTCCCTACTGCGACAAGATTTCAGCAGTCAAATTGCCCGCTATATCAACAAGCTATCCCAGCTATGCTGGTGATGTTGCCATCGCCTCAGGTTGGGGCCTCACAAGCGATACCTCCACCAATGTTTCCGACTTTCTGCAGTTTGTCAAACTCATAGTGATGGAGAACGATAAATGTGCACTAGTATACGGTGGCATTATAACTAAATATATTCTTTGCGTTCAAACCACCAACGGCAAGTCAACCTGTAGCGGTGACTCCGGTGGTCCATTGACTCTACTAGACAAGACCCTGATTGGGTTGGTCTCATTTGGAGCGGCTGCAGGTTGCCAGAAGGGTTATCCAGCTGGATTTACTCGCTTTAGCGAATACATTAGTTGGGTCGACGATGAAACTGACAGCTATGATTAACTTTAACATGCACATGCACAATAAAATCTTAAAGAACTAAATGTATTTGTGAAATATGTAAAAGAAAAAATCAAATTTAAATAAAATGTAATCAATAAATTTAACATTCAATTTAAATATATGAGATATTAAAAAATTGGATATTTTATATCCTTTTCTTGTTAAAATCCATGTGAAATTGGATATAAATGTTGACTTGTAAAGTTGCTAGATCCGAATATGACAAACTTCAAACTGTCATAACTTTGTCAAAACTTGACCGATTTTCGGTTTCGGTCAGGTTTTAGGCTATGTCTGTTTTCATTCGGTTTTGTAACGGTTACGGGTTTGTTGTGTGTTTTGGTTTCGAAATAATCAAGCCCCAAATTTAGGAAAATAACATGTGTATTCATTGATATGGCAACCACAGCAAATGGCAACGCTGCGATCAGCACTGTTAAGCTCACTTTGGCACTGTTAAGATAACAGAGCTCTGCTAGCAGACCACCCACGCAGCCTATAAAAGACGGCCTTCTCGCAGTTGACAGACACTTAGTGTTCGGTGCTCGCCGAAGACGGATCAGCGGATAAGTGTCTAGTGTTTTCTTTTTTTTTGTGTTTTTGGTGTTTTTTTTTTACTTGTTCAAGTATAAGTTTGAGTAGAGTACCTTATATAGCAACTTAAGCGAATGTGAGATTAATATAAGAATGAAACTATATCTAGATGACCTAAGATAATATATACAGCTATTTACATTATGCTAAGAATTTTTAAGATAGAATATAAACATGATATATATTTATATATATATACACATGATACATATATATAAATATATGTACATATACATATATATATATATATATGTACATATACATATATATATATATATATATATACATACATTTATATGCATACATATCTATACATATGCATACATAACTATACATACGTATCTATGTATATATATGTATACATATATGTATCGAAAAAATATCAAATTTTCTAGATGAAAAAAATGTTAATGCAGGTACAATTTAGAGGTGTTCAAAATGACATTCCACTTGAAAATCGGATAAGTTTTAGCAAAGTTTTGAAAGATCAAAGTTTTTGAAAAATTGTCAAGGGGTATGCATGGAAAATTGAACGATAGATGGCTTGGGTTCGAAAATATATCAAATTTTCTAGATGAAAAAAATTTAAATTCAGAATCACTTTAGAGGCCAAATCATGTTCAAAATGAAATTCCACTTGAAAATTGGATAAGTTTCAGCAAAGTTATGAAAGATCAAAGTTTTTGAAAAAATGTCAAGGGGTATGTATGGAAAATTGGATGATAGATGACACGTGTAGAAGACACCAGCAATCCGTAGCTCCGTCTTGCATCAACTATACGCTGCAAAATAATAAAACAGATTGTGTTTTTTATTAGGTTCTATATTTTATTTTTACATAATAATAAATATTGTTCATTTTGCTGAGCTATACAATAATTGATTGCGTGTGCGTGTTTAGTTATATATGTATATATAAGATTCGTTTAGATTTATAATTATTTTATACAAAAATTCTCACATTTAGGTTTTTAGCGTTTGCACATTATCACGACGTTTCTGACGTTTTCATTTCATTTTCCATATTTCCATTAAATTTTTTTTCTCTTGTATACATATTCGACATTTGACATTTATTTAAACTATTTAACTACAGCAACAATTGATTCGTTTAAACAAAGTGCATTGTGGAACACGATCTCGAATCGCAATAATTATATAATATAATATAGTTATAATAATCATAATCATAATAATAATAATAATCATACATACATATGCAATATAAAATTATATAAACAATAATACACATACACATACAATATTTATAATTCAAGCTCAAGAAATTAATCTGGCAAATATCGGAAATGGAAAAGAATCAATAAAGAATTCTACACAACAGACATAGAGAGAGAGTAAAAAACCTCACACAAAATAAGCTAAATTACAATTTGTTTACTCTTCTCTTTTCTTCTTTTTTTTAGTTAGTAATATTAATTTATGTGTGTTGCAATGGCGTAATTAGCACCGCTGAATTCTCAGCTCACTTGCGCAACGGATCCAAGCTCTCCAACGAAAAGTCATCGATGTTCAGTTGACTCTGCAATGAAAAGCAAATATTCCACGATTATAATATTGATAAAGTTGATAATCCTCTTTAAAAATTTATTGAAAATTTATTAAAAATAATGAAATTAAAGTTCTTAAATTGATTTGTCGACACTTTGAAGAATTTTTACTTACTTTAAACACGCTTGGCCCATTGTTCATTTCAAACGGATCGGAGCCAAATGGATCCGTGTTGCCATTTAACCCATTGTTGGCCAACGGAGTGGTGCGTCTTGGTGCCGCAATCTTGGGCGGCGGTGCCACTGCAAAACAATAAATAAATAAATGACATTAACTAACAAAGAAAAATTAAGATTATTCAATAAATAAAAAAAAATCTGGTTCCTGATATCAAGAAAATAAAAAATACAATCAAGAAAATAAAAAATACAATCAAGAAAATAAAAAATACAATCAAGAAAATAAAAAATACAATCATTAAAAAAAAAAAATTTTCTACCTATTGAGGATATGTAATTTAGTAATCCGATTTAAACAAAATTTAATAAGCATTAAGAAATTGTCGGGCACATTATTTGTAAAATTCATTGAGTTATCTGAAGAAATAGCAAAGATTTCAATTTAGAACGATTTTTGCTATGGAAGCCAATTGATATAGTTATTAGATTTCCACTAAATTTTGTCATCTATATATTCTCTTATTATTATTTAAATTAAACCTACATAATGGAGGCGTTATGTTCAGCTCGCTGGAGAATCCGCTGCTGTTGTTGCTCATGTTGTTGTTGTTGTTGCTCAGGCTACTGTTGTTGTTGTTGTTGTGCAGCTTGTGATCATTGTTGTTAAAGAACAACTGTTGGCCAAAACTTTTTGATGGCTCAAAGCCAAACAGATCATTGCTAATGGCATTGCGACCATTGCTCAGATTATCCTGTATCTCATCAGCCCTCGGATCGAAATCACTATCCGAATCCGAATTCAACAGCAACTCATCCATTTTCTGGCTATTATTTTTGCCCCCACTTCCGCTGCTCATCTGGCTGGATAAGTTGCTTCTTGGCGGCACAATTGGCAAGAAGGAGTTGGGAGACGCCGAATGCGTCGAGGCTGTCGTCGAATTCGTGTCAATCAGCAACTTGTCGTCATCTATTAAGTGCACAAAAATCAAATTAGTTGAGCATATAAAATAATATAGCTGACTAACTACATAAAAATCATAAATTAATAAACAAAATACGAAAATTAAAGACAACAAATTAGATAAATTAAAATAACAGACATGTAATTTAAATTTAATAAAAGTTACAATCTTAAAATTTAAACAAATTTATTATTAGAATATTAAAATTGGATAACAAAGTTACGATACATAATAGATAGACGAAATCAAAAAAAATTTTATTTGAAATTGTTCGATTGCTATTTTTTTCTTTTTAGACCCTGTTTTTATATTTATTTTGGTTACTTTAAATTTTGTTCTTAGATTACAATATTTTCCTTTTTAATTGTTCTCTCTGTCTGTGCTTACCCAGTTTGCCATTGCTTAGTGTTGTTTCGTTGCCATTCAGCTGATTTAAAGGCGCCTCGGCAATATCCTTAATGCCCAGTTTGTTCAACATGGCTTCCAGCTCGGCTTTTGGCAATTTGGTGGACAACTCGAGCAGTCGCTCCTTGTAGATGGAAATCGTCTGCTGCAGATGCTCAATCTGCTGCTGCGCTTTGTTCAGATTCGTCTTCTCATTGCTGTCCATGAATTTTCTGTGTAATTTTCAAAAATAAATTGTAAATCAGCAAGAAATAAATATAAATTAAAAATAAATATATATTTTTTTAATGATAAAAAAGAATAACTCATAAGTATATCCTATTTATTGTTACGAAATTTTTTTCGATAATACCAAAGATATTTTTGGATGAAAACATATTTTGTATTAATTATTTAATCAACTGCATTTATTTATTTATGAAATAAATACTATTGATTATTATTTTATAAACTTATATTATTATTTTAAAACTTATTAAACAAATCGCATAATAATTTTTTGGATACAAATTTTTATTCAATAATCATCTATCATCTATTGTGTGACGAAAGATAGTAGACTGATTAATTAAACAAATATTTAGTAGATCACAAAAATTATACAAAAAATATCAATCAAATAGATAAATATATGCTGGTTACATTTCTTTTTTTAACTCACCTGTAGGCCAAATCAAAAGCCTGGCCAATGGTCAACGTAATGTCCGAGGCTAGTTTATTTGATATGAATACAAAACACTCATGAGTCTCCTCTGGCTTAGATGAGCTGCTGCTGCTGCTGCCATTATTATAGCCATTTGTATCCATTGTGTTGTTGGTGGTCTTAACCGTTTTGGCAATGAAACTAAAGAACTTCTTCACACCCTTCTCGTCCGCACAATACGAGATGTTGTACAGTGGAAACTGATGCAGTATTTTATGGGTGCGTGGCTCTTGAATTGCAACACCTTTAATGCTAATTGTGATCTCCAATTTCTTGAACTTCTCCTGTGTGCCCGTCTCCGCCTTTTTCATCTGCTGGGCAAACTGCAGCTTACGAATCGCATCCTTGACCACCTCAATGCCCTTGGGTTGATCCACGCTCAGGTTACCAAAGAACTGTAAACAAAGAGTTCAGAAATATATATAAACACAAATGCTAATTGACAAGTTACACTTAAGGAATGCGAGAATATGATAATTTTTCAGTTAAAAAAAAACAAACAAAAAATAATATAAAAATAAAGATAAAAACAGACTGCATACATTTTCTTTCAAATACTATAGTATAGCAATTTTATTCCTTGTGAATAAATAAATATTTTCTTTGCCTAGTTTTTGCTTTCACAATTCGACTTCAAATTCTTTTTTAATTTTTACCATATTTTATATTATTATTTTTTTAGTTTTTGATTCCAAAATTGTGAGTTGTTAGTATTGTTTGTGGTATTTGTACCTTGACTAGATAGACCGCGTGTCCGTTGATTAATTGCTCTGGAGTGTGCAACCAATTTCTTTTGCCATTCTTGGATTCATTTTTGGAGTTGTTGCTGTTGTTGGTGTTGCTGCTGTTGCCGTTGTTGTTGCCATTGCTGTGGATTCCACTGCCATCGAGATTGTCGCCTTCGTTTTGTTGCAGTTGCAGTTGCTTCTCCTGTTGCTTGTTGTTGTTCTGTTTGTTCCAGAACTTTAACTGTGACATTTTGGCCGTTTTGCTGCCAGTTCCGCTGCTATTGCCTGCTGGCTGGTAAGGCATCTTTAATCCTCAATATTCAATCTTCAATATTTAATTCTTGATCTTATTAACAATCTCCCTCTCGATTTTAGGCTCTGTAAAAATTAATATAAGATAGAGAAATAAATAAAAAAAAAATAAATAAAAAAATTAAATAAATGAAATGAAATTAAAAACAATAAAATATTGTTCAACATTGTTTTTTTTTATAAAAAGAATACAATTATATAAAGTTATTTTGGGATTTGTTTTTTTCTAAAACAAATAATTTCAATTTGCAATCACGGTTTGTAATTTTATTATTATGAGATGGGATTATGTGATGATGATGATGATGACGGGGTTTTTCCTCACGTCAGCTGAAACTTAATTTGCAAAAATTCCAGCTGTCCCCAGACATGCATATACTTTTGTAGATATATATATGTATATATATATAAGTATATATCAGTTGCTAATTAACAACAGCGGATCGTTATAAAACGT
This sequence comes from Drosophila falleni, assembly GCA_035045575.1. NCBI lineage: Eukaryota > Metazoa > Arthropoda > Insecta > Diptera > Drosophilidae > Drosophila > Drosophila falleni. The sequence goes on from JAWNOV010000011.1 coordinate 14,233,951, forward strand.
TGCTGTGAATCTGAAATGAAATGAATGCATTCTTTTCAGCTGGTAAGCCAATCCCTAGAGCCAAGTCAAGTGCATCTGCATCCCAGCTAACAACTAACAGCTAAACCAGTTGCCACTAAGCACTAACTGAATTCATCATACATGCATACAGTATGTCAAGTAATTGTTTTGACTACATTTTTTGACTTTAACCATTAAATCAAATCTACAAATAAATAATATTGAAATCAAATTTTGTTTATTTATTTTTTTTTACCGTCAGTTAACGTTAAGTAAATAAATTTAATTTTTTATAATATATATATATACAAAAAATAAAAATAAAAAAATCAAAGAAATACATTTTTATTTGTAAAATAATATGTGTAAATTTTGTTGTCTTGTCCACACAATTACTTGACATACTGTACATGTCAGCTGGATGTCATTGCAAAGACAATAAGCCAGAGTTTCTCAGAAATGCTCACAAACAGTGAGTAACAAAAAAAAAGTAGAACAAACATACGTACAAATTTGTGTTCATTTGAATTTATATACATATGTATAAAAAATAATAATGTTGTGTCAATTAAATTAAGTATCACACCTTGAAGCTGGGAACCTTTTGTGAAATTCTCCTACAATTCTCACATTTCGTGTCTTTGATAATTAACAAAAAATCTTACAAAATCTAAAATGAAACGTTGTGCAAAATTTATATAAGCACACACACACACACATACAGTGAATATACGTTGTCATGAATCAATTAATTATAATTATTTACTTTTTTATATGTAATTAAATGTATACATTTATTTTTATTTCATTTTATTTATACAGATGCCAAACTGGTTTTTTGGGCTTGCTTCATTATAGCGTGTATTTACTGTATGCACATAAGTTTGATTCATTTTCGAGTTGATTTTGGGTTGACGTTGAAGCATTAGGCAATAACAATAACAACAACATTGGACAATAATGGCACAAAAGCGAAAGCCAAATTATCCAAAAGTGGCGTGCGATGACGCCAACAACAACAACAAAGACAGCAAAAAAAACTGAAAATAGCACAACTTAGGGGTATTCCTCAAACAGATTATGATTAAATTTAAATAATATTTAATGTTTACCTCAAAATCAAACTAAGAATAAAAAAATAGTATTTTAAGCCATCTTCAAATTAAAATCACAAAAATTGTAAGCAAGCACCAAGTGTAATTAATAAATAGCAAATAAAATATAATAATAAATTAAAAGTAATCTGATTTTTTTTTAGGCATACCCTTACTAGCTTAAGCTTAATAAAATGAAAAGTGAAACACCCTGTATTTGGCAATTCAGCGCAATTATGGCGCCGACAACGCTGCGCAATCAAATAACAACAAAACTTTAAGCATGCGCTCAGTCGACAGCGGGCAGAGGCAGAGACAGCAATGAAAAAATAAAGATAATGTCGACAAGCCAAAGTCAACCGTCAACTGAAACCGCAATGACGACGACACGGAAGCTATTTACCAACACTGGCCTCCAACAACACACTCAGCCACCCACTCCCCCAGCCAACCCATCTCCACATCCCCTCCCCTTCCCACCCATCCACTCACCACAACTGCCGTTAAGCAGCGATTTCTTTAGCATGCAGAATGCGTGAGCTTTTTATGTCCACAGATAAGAGGTAGTCTTGTAAAAATTATAAATTCGAGAATATACATATGTATGCACGAATGTTCGCAGCTGCGGCGACGGCGGCAGAGACAGCGACAGCGCAGTGTTGCCACTTTAGCTTATTTAATGCTAACAAAGTTTTTTAGCAAAACATATAAATATAAACTCACATTCGTTTTTCATTTTTATAACTAGTTAAGTTAAATTTAGTATATTTTTTATCATACTTATCTTTATTTTAAAGCAGAAAAATTCGATTAATCGTTGTTATTGCTTTCTAACTGTAATTTAACTGTCAAAATTCTGGCAGCACTGTGGAGATGCGTGGGCGTGTGAGGTAAAGAGAGAGACAGGGTCAGAGAGGCAGGAACGTCTATGCTTGCGGTACTTATCTCCTTACCACTGATATTCACAATTGCTATGTGTACTGACTGTGAAATTTTTAGTGAACCATTTTGTTTTGCCTCCTCACCTCCTCTTTATCTATCATCTTCCCGCACTCTATGCAAAACATGCGATGAGTTTAATTTATGCAGAAGCATTGTAGAGATTAACAGGGGTATTCCCAATGAGATATATTAAATATCAAATTATATTAAAGCTAATGTAAGTCACCCATAACACTGATAAGATTTTGATTTTGTGAATTTAAAAACAAGCAAAAAAAAACAGGAAAAACACAAATTGAAAATGTGTCAACTATTTTTCCAATAATAATAATAATTAACAAGCAAACCAAACATTAGTGGCTTGCAGCATAATTTTACTATGCTGTGTTATTATTTAATTTTATATTTATAATTATAATTATTTATTTATAATGCCCATTTTTAATACCAAAATCTAAATCGAATCTTTATCTATTTCAGGACTAACCCCATTGAGCTCTTATCTATCCTGACAACAACAGCACTACTTTCTTTTAGATCTTCTGGTGGTCACACTGACAAGCAGTGTGTACACACCAATAAACAAGCCAATTTGTTTGAGACAAAGTAAAAACAAACAAATTGTGCGTCATTTAAGGCTTAAAAATATTGCACAAGAAAATGAACAAATGAACGCACAAAATAAACGAAAATCGAAAACAATAAAAAAGAAGCTTTCATAATTAGCGCGAGCAGCGTACTGCGCTTGCGTGTGTGCGTGTTAAGCAAAAACCGATGAAAACAAAGCAAACGAAGAAAACAAAAACCACACACAACCCACAATTTGATATTTAAATTTAAGCAAACACACTGACACACTAATGTAATTTTACATTGGCACTTTTGCTTTTCTTATCTTTTTTGCAAAACACGCATACCGTTTGTTTAGTTAGGCGTTAAATCCGAAAAGGTTTTGGAAAAATCCTCAAGTGTTGAATTCGAGTTAGATTTTCACCGCTCTTTTTATTTTTTTGACAGCGGCACGACTCTGCTACGTAACGTACACGTCGAGAGACAGCTGCGTACTAAATAACAAAAAAGCAAAGCTTCAACTTTTTCAAGTCGTCTCGTTTCGTTTAATTCACTTGCAGTTCAGCTGCTCACTCACACACACACACATGCGAGAGGGGGAGAGACGGCACTAAACAATTGTCAAGATTGCCGCTCGCCTCTCTCTTCATAATGAGATAAATTGAGATTAGCGCACTGCAAAGAGAGAGCAACAAGTGCAAGCGCACTGAGCTTAGTGTTTTTTTCTTGTAATTAAATTTTATATTTCTATATACTAAAATTTGCATTTTTGAGATTACTTTAAATTTTTAATAATTTTTATTTGTCAATAGCTTTTTGTTGACGTTAAATAAACAAATAAATTAACTTTATCTAAATATGTATATAAATTAATACGCTTACTGCATCTTTATACAGTGACTCTCAGATTATTTAAACCACAACAATTACATTCCACAAAAGACAAAAAGAGACAAATTAAACCAAAACGCATAAATTTTAATTAATGTTTAAACTTCTGCAAAATATATGTATTTTATTTTATATATTATTATTTATTAATATATTTTAGGCTGTGAGCCACTGTATCTGATGAACAGGCTCAATATTAATTACACGTGTGCGCGCTCTCTCTCTCTCCCTTCCGCTCTCTTTCACGATCGGCGCGCTTGCCAAATGACAGTGCGAAAAAGTGCTTAGAAAGGAGTAAGAGAGTGGAATTTTTGTACTATTTCCAGACAATTCCAGTTTTAGCTTCTAAATTTGTACAAAATGAGCCAAATTTAAATGCATATATAATATGTACATACTTTTTACTTGTCAAACAATTTTTGCTAGTTTTTTTACTCGTTGAAAATTTAAATCTTGCCTTGTGCGCTGATTGAAGAAATTAGTGCAATTGATGCGATGCGGCCGCGCGCGAGAGAGACAGATAGAGAGGATAGAGACGACTGGAAACGACGGCACAGTTTTACAATACACGCGATAACAACAACAATGGCGGGATGCTGCGGCTGGTACAAATACAAAAACAACAAAAAGCCGTTTTACTTTTTTTTTCGCGCGGTATCTTTGTCTTCTCCTTTTCGCCTGCTTCGTAAATTAACAACAAACAAGATAAGAGCAGGCGCAGCAGCAACAACAACAGTAACAATAACAATAACAACAACCACACCGACTCGAAGAATGGACGATGGAATTATCCTCAGCACCTTCACGGTCCGCCGATTTGTTTATACCGATCACGCGCAAGAGCAGAAGAGAGACTGACGACTGACGGTTGACGTTTCAGTTGCCGTTGCCGATTGACCAAAAAGTTATGAGGCCGCAGTTTCATGTTTTGCACCTGCTAGGGCTGCACACTCACGCTACCACAAATGCAGTTTTCCACATCTGCCAAACTGAGCATTGGATTTTCAGTGAGGAACTCCATTAAACGCCGGGCGGAGAGCGTACAATGTATTGCGACAGCCCTGGTTTGTGTTTTACAAACGCAAAACTAGTTATTACTCGCTTACGAATGACGCATAGAGCTTAATGGACATAAAATATACCCTACAGCTGTCTTAAAAAAATTAAGGTATACAAATTAATTTGATTTATTTTATAAAAAAAAATTGAAAGTTTTATTATATTTAATTTTTTATCTAAATATTAAAACAAAAGTTTCCAATAATCAAAAATAAAAGTTATGATTATTATATTTTGTGATTCCTGCTTAAAAGGAATGAAAATGTTTATTTTTGTTTAAAGAAAATATATATTCCATTAGCAACTTGACTTGCTGATCTATTATGGAATGAGAATTTTTAAAATTGCAGCATGTCAAATATGACAACTCAAATGCCCGACACAACTCACTGTAGGTGATTAAGCGTAGTTTTCTCTTTTGTGGTTTCAGCATACACACACACAAACGTAAATGCATACATACACATATACAAGTGAGCAAGCGTATTTGTATTTAAAAGTTTTACCTGTTGCTTTTCAATTGTTTTTGTATATTTTTGTTTTTTTTTGTACACAATTTGTTTGAGCAACGATCGCTTGTTTGCCAATGCAAAATACAGAATCAGTTAAAGTCCCAAGATACGTAAAAAGTATGTACATAAACAATTACATTTACAGGTGGCCGTAACATTTACATACATACATAGATCTTTATATGTGTGTGTGTGTGTGTTTTGCTTGTATAAAAACAAAGACCAGACTCAAAGACAATGTTGTTGTTGTTTCGCTGCTGCTGTTAAGCGAGAGGGCAGAAGAGCTGAGAAGGGACTGAGAGAGGGCAGAAGAGCAACGCAATAGCGGCGAAAAATATACATATGCATGCAACATACACAGTGACTCTCTGCTTATTTGACCCACAATATTTGTAACGATGTTTTTAATTCAAATAAAATATGTATATATATAAATTAAACAAATAATTTATATTTTAACTGATAATTATATTTATTTTGTTTTCTGTAAATTATTAAAGTTTTCAAAAGAATTGCTTGACACACTGTTTGTACATTTGTGATACGTAATTTCTTGGGGTTTTGTGTTTGATTTTTTTGGTTTTTGTTTTTGTTTTGTTGGTTGAATTGCAATGAAACTGGTTTCCTAAGTCAGGCGTATAATGTATAATATACAATGTACAAACAAATATTATTACGCACATGTATATATGTATATGTACATATGTGTATAACTATGAGGATTTAATTGTTGTTGCTTGCTGTTGCTGTTATTGTTGTTGTTGCTCAACTCAAATGCCGAAAATTTTTGCAGTCATTTCTCTCAAATTTGCCACATTTTGAGTCGAGTTGTTTTGTTGTTGCTGCAACATTGCATTGTAAATTGCATCGATGCTCTCAAAAACCGGCTTAACATGTACAGCTAGTCAGTAAAGTATTTTGACACTTTCGAAAAATGTATGCAAATTCTCTGGCCAAAATACATATTTTTAAGAGATTTATTATATGTAGTTCTTAAAAAAAGTTAAAAAAAATTAATAATCATAAAATTTAACTATTATAAAAAATAGAATACGAATTTGAGAATTTCCAATTTGTTAAGATTCTTTTTGGGCTAAGTGTAGGTGCATGCATTGCATGGAATTGTCTATGCATGTGTGTGTGTGCTTGCAAGGCTTACACTGACATCCCTGGTAACACTCTCTCTCTCTCTCTCTGTCTCTCCCTCTCCTTGTCGTTGGATGTAAGAGGAATCTCAATCATACTCCCTCTCAACAACAACAACAACAACAACAACAGTAACAATTACACAAAGTTGGCAATTTACAGTTGGAGAGTAGTGTTGTTTTTGCCATTTTCGCTGTCTACCAACAACTTTATTGTTTTTTTTTTTGCTTGCCACAAAAATTGCATTTTATTTTCATTGAGGGCTTTTTTCTGATGTTGTTGTTGTTTCGTATATACAGGGCGACTCGTTTTATCGTGAGCATGTGTGATTGTATATCTGTGTATGTTGTTGTTGTTGCCACGCCCAACGCCCACATTTAAATGATGCGAGACCTTTTCATACAGCACATGCAAATTATTGACAAAATTGAGTTTTAATTTTATTATTGACCTTTTTTTTATTGTCTTATTATTCTTGTTATCGATTTCGTCAAAGTCCAATCGGCATCGCTGTCGCTGCCGACGTCGACGTCGCAGTTGCCGTCTTGGGGGGCGTTGACTGACAACTAGGGATAGGCGCTATGGTAAAGATGGGAAGGAGAGGGGGGCAAGGCCTTGTTTTAAATCAAGTTTGACTTTTGTTTTGTTATTGTATCATCATAAGTTCAAAGCCCCAATCAACAAAATGCACCAAAAAGTAGAGATGTACAAAGTAATGTACAAAACTCGATTTTAAATCTATATAACATTTTTCAACATATAATATTTCAATATATAAAAATACAAATATTTGAATATTTTTTATGACCTAGTGATGTGAAGACATAAATGAACCGATTTTAATACAAGAAATATGTAAGCATGTATTTATACAGATTTTACAAATGTTGATATATTAATGTATAGGATTCTTTTACATATTATTAATCAAAAATATAGTCGCACTTATCGATCTATCGTTGTAACGAAATGTTGACATCACTAACCAAATTTAAAGCGCAGTTGGGCGGCTTTTTTTATTCTTCTTTTATATTTCTATACTTGATATTTTCAGTAAATGTCACAAAAATGTTGTAAATATTTTGTGCATTTATCAAATGGCAACTAAAGCCAGTTTTGTGTACTAATGTAGAAACGTGCTGGTATTTCTCAATTTAATCATAAAACACACATTGTAAGCCTGGGAGTGGGAGGAAACAACAACAGCGACAGTGACAGCCGCGTCGACTGTGACGGCGACTGCGACGCTGGCAGCATAATTAACATACGTGCCGATGTTAAAGCGCAGCTCAAGTCACGTTTGCATTTCACGCTTTTTTTGATTGACTGTTGCTGTTGCTGTTATCGCAAACTGTTGCTGTAATCATTCAATGGCCAGCCTCAAACACCCTGTAAACGTTAATTGATGTACTTGCTGCAGTTGTTGTTGTTGTTCTTGATTCATTTTTATATCGCTCGTTTTCTTTTCGCATGCGAAATGCGGTATGTCAAGTAATTATTTTGAAAAAGCAAAAAATACATACAGTGGGTCAAAAAAAGTTTTGAGAAAATTTGAAATTTTTTAGTGTGTTCTTTTTTTATAATTAAAATGTTTAATTTATCAAATCCATAGAAAAAAAATAAAAATATGCTTAATTTTGTCAAAATACTTTCTTGACTAACTGTATTTACCAACATTGTCTTTGTTTCGTTTTCCCAATGTAAATAAGTAAATAATCATAATAGATATGCTGTAGACAATCTGTTAGCGTTTATAAAAAGTGCTGTAAGCACTCTGTAAAGGTTAATTGATGTGTTGTAAACACCCTGTAAGCGTTAAACGCTGCCCTTGTTGATTTTATTTGAGTTTTTTTCTCGCATTATATATGCAAATGAGACATATAATTCCGAGCTTATCTTGTTAAAACCGCCTCTGGCTTTTGCGGTCTTATCAGCACGCTTTTGAGATCTGAACGCCCCTTAAATAATCACAGCACACAGATACACACACATGCAGTTACACACACTCACATGTTAGTTTGTCTATTCGAGTAATTCAATTATTTTGTATATTATTTTCAATGTGCAACAAAAGCGACAATAAAATAACAACGACAGCAACAATAACAACAACAACAACCACAAAAAACAGCGACAACGACACAGATAAGTGTTGTCATTGTTGTTATAGTTGTTGTCATTGTTGTTGTTGTTGCTTTTGTTGTTGTTGGCGCTATGGCACCGACTGGCACAGCAATTATTCTGTATTCGCTTGAGATAGTGTGAGACTTCCGTCGAGCACTGTGGTTATTACATCGACTGTTGGAAAAAGGAGGGGCGAAGCTAAAAACGGCGAAAGTTTTGTTTTAGAAGGAAAATATAATTATTGAAAGTGTTTTGTTTGTTTTCCACACACACAGCATATGTCCCGATAAGCAAATCTGTTGAATTTATAGCACAAAACGTGCGACAAGGTCAACAAATGCCATCTGATTTATGATAGCAGCTTTAAATGCGCGCGCTCGCTCAGCTAACGATATGGCAGCACTGACTTAGCTAAGGATATGGCAGCACTGGCTTAACAGCTGCTCATCAGTGTGTAGCGGTGGAGTAAGCAATTAAACGATATGTATCAGCCGACCACCACATTAAAAACATTATTTGGGCATATTGATAACTGAGTGCAGCGCTGTTATGTTAACGTTACGACATCGTGTGGAGTAAGTTGACAGATGTTAAATTCAAATGCAAGCTTTTTACTTTAGTTTTTTTTAGGCAAAACCAAAAACTGCAGTGCTTTAAAATGATTAGTGCTTTTTTAATAAATTTATTTCTATAAGATAATTGACATTTTATATTGTTTGATAATTAGTCAAATTATTAAGCAGTTATAATTATGCGCCCAGTGTTAATAACATTGGAGCAAAGTGTTAAGGTTTTGGCGCTGTTAAAACAGCTGTTGGCTCACAGTCCGTGGATAAAGTTGGGGGGGACGCGTAAAAAAAATTGAAAAATTGATATTTTGATCGGTATTTTGTTGCATTTTGCATTCAACAAAACACATAAACAGTAATCAAAAATAAGTGAGTAACGGCGAAAAACGCGACGCACTTTGAGAAAAGTTTTGTTTACCTTTCATTTGGCAACGCGTATCGAGAAATAAAATTTGTATATGTAAATAGCTGTATATATATATGTATTGTACATACATGTACGTGTGCTATTTGTGAGTGTGTGTGTGTGTGTTTTGTGCGTCGAGCTGAAAATGAAAAATGGAAAATGCAATTAACAGTTAAGATTTAACAGGGAACGCAGTTCAGTTAATGTTAAAATGCAGTGTTTATTTTAAGAGAGGCCAGGTGTCGCAAGGGGCTGGTGGGAGAGCAGGCAGTGGGCAGTGGGAGGGAGAAGGAAGGCACATGGAAAACGAGCCTAAACAAATTGCTTTTCCCGCTTTTCCGTTGCTGTCCGCTCGTCGTAGCCGTTGTTGTTGTTGGTCATGAATCTAAATCTCAATCTCAATCTGCAGCAAAGTAAGTAAAAACAAAAACAAAAACAATAATAACAATACTTTTATCCGCTCTGCACTCTCTTCTCTCTCTTTCCTCCACACACTTACAGTATGTCAAGTAATTGTTTTGACAATGCGACAAATTTATTTATTTGTTCTGATTTTATAAAGCTTCTATAATAAAAACAAAATATAACAAAATTAAATAACTTTATTATGAAATTAAATTGTATAAAGTATTTTAATAAAAAAAAATTAATAATAAAATATTTGTTAAGATTCTTTTGCAAAATCAAAAGTTAGTCAATATATATACTTAACATACTGAAAAAAACAATATTAATATTAGTAACAAATAGTTTACCAAAAAAACCAATACAATCCAGTTTTTAAAATTATTTTTTATAAGAAAACTTAATTTTTGTCATTAAAATCTTATTTTTTTGGAATTTATTGTTCTCGTCAAAATATCTACTTGACACACAAGTACATAACATAATTATCGATGAATTTTTCCTTATCTGTGGTACCGTTAGTTTGCTGATAAGTGCGCTTTTTCGATTACCGTAGCTCGCTATTGGTTTTTCCATTAGTTTTTTGTTTTGTTTAGTTTGTTTTGTTTTTTTGTTGCTTTCTTTGCTTTTGTTTTCTCATCTTTCAAGGGCACTTTTCTTTAGTCAATTTATTTTGGAAATTAACTTTTAGCAGAGACTTTGTCATTATCTTTAATCATTTATTAGTTATCCTGACAACATGTTTTATTTGCGCCTTTCTTTTTCATTTTCTGTTGCATATCCAACTCCTTTTACCTTCTCCTTTATTTGCTTAGCTGCCGTTGGAAAAGTGCTGCTTTTGATTTATGTTTCTAATAAAATTTCAATAGACTTGCAATTTGTCGTGTTGCACAGAGAGGGAGAGAGAAAGAGTTGCGTCCTTATCATGCTTCATGCCACGTGCGTTTGACCGAACAGTGGTACGAATCAGCGAAAATCTAAGCAATTCATAATTAGATTTTGTTTAATAATAAAAAGACGTAAGAAATTTTACGTTATAAAGATTGCGCGAATGTATGTTTGCACTTTATACGAACTTTGAGAATTACTGAGAAATTTACTTTAAATTTTTTGTTTAACACTTTAAATTACATAATTTCGAATTTTTTTCTGTTAAAATAAGTGATAATTGGAGCACAAAAAGAAGATCTTTAGAGCAAATATGGGTATCAAATAGCGTATATAGGAGCATTTATAATTTTCGTTGTTAATCTATTTAAAAATCTTCTTACCTACTGCTAAATAGAAAATCTATTTTTGTCTCTTACCAATATATATAAATATTTAAATTTTTCTTCCAATTAACAATCCTTCTAACAGGATTCGCGGTTTATTCAATTGCATATAATTAACGATTCGTTCTTGATGATTTTGAAATATTCAGCGAGTGTCGTGATCAACCTAAGAACGTATTGGATGTACAGGCTTCTTTGGAATTGCTACGCTTTGATCTTGGAGAGTGGTTTAACACATTATATAGTATGTTCGTTAAATTTGTTTTACGTATCTGCCCTAAACTGAAATAATAAAGAAAAAAAATGAATGAAATTAATACATATAAATATTGCTTGCACCACTGTACTGCCAGTTTCGTTGCCTTTTGCACATCAAAAGCCGCGACGAACGCAAAAATATGCGAAACTTCAGCCGTCTCCCTCTATCCCTTTTGCCCTGTTCCCAACGTTACCCATTTTACTCCCAGGAGCAGTGTTTTATGTGTTACGCGGACATTGTCAGGGATCTCTCTCCATCTCCCTCTTTTTCTGCCTCTCGCTCTATCTTTTACTGTTGTTACTTAGCTGTTGTTGTTTTTGTTGTGACTGCTAGGCCTACATATGTATGTATGCATGTGCCTTCATACATTACAATGAAGTATGTGTGTTTGGATGCATGGTCTCTCCACTCTCCCTCTCTCTCTCTCTCTCTCTCTCTCTCTCTCTCTCTCTCTCTCTCGTTCTCTCGTTCTCTTCTCCTCATCACTCACTCTCACTGTGACTCTCGTGTCCTTTGCTGCCTGATTGTTTTGCTTTGGCGACCTTTTCGCACACACACACATATATATATCTATTTGTTCACATGGTCACAGACGGCCAGCAGAAGTAACAGAAGAAGAAGAAAATAAAGAAGGAGCAGAAGCAGAAAGGCAGCACTGGCTAATTATGACCCGCACACGTTTTCAAAGCAAACAGAGCACAAGTGCTAAAAAGCTGCAGTCGAGCGAACTCGACTTTAAATGACCCTGTGCTTAATAAATTAAAAACAAGTGGCTAAAGTCGAGAATCCCTACCATAGGATACCCGTTACTTATTTTAATATATATAAAAGTACTTTAAGGAAATTACTACCTAATAAAAACTACTGCATACTTTTAGGTTATTGTATTAAAATAATAACTTTATTATTAACTTTGGTTAGCTATTACTGCCGTTTTACTTGTCCGATCTTGCTGCGGTTAAGTGAGATTATAGGTAGTATTAAACGATAACGTTATTTACCCTAAAAATTGTATTATCTTAAAAAAATATAATAATAAAAACGTAGTAATATAATCTGACTAAAGTAGCTTTAAATCGGAACACTATTTTATAAAGCTGCCATAGGAACGATCGGTCAAGAATCAACCATAATTTAAAATTGGGTTTGCTGGGTTACTCAGCTATTTTACAATGGATTTTAACGATTGCTATATTAAATAAAAGGTAATATATATTGCTATATGTAGTTAAATAAATACTACAAATCGTTTTGGAATTTTCTTTAAATGTTAATCTCAAATACTCCTTTAAAAACCCATAAGAAAATATATAATTTAATACTTATACTTTAAAATTTATATTTTATAATATATGCATACTTCCATTTAAGAGGCACGCCTTTATCTGTCTTTTACGCACATTTCGTTGTTTACAAATGTTATATACCCTTTGTATATTTAAAGCACAGGGTCTAACAAGCACACACACTATTTGGCTTGAGGGCGTCGAGCGGTGTACAAGACAAGTCATTTGGTGGGATCAAGAGGGGGTGTAAGTAGAAGAAGAGGAAAGGTGGTGTAGGGGGGCGAGGAGGGAGAGGGGACAGTTGCCGGACAAGTGTTTAGCTACGTTTAAACGTTTCCGGCGCTTACTTTTGTGTGTGTGTGTTGTGTCATGTCGCCTTTTAGCCTTGGAGTCTATATTTGGCAACGCATGCAGCCTAACACTTCCTCCCGTCCCCCCTCTCTCTTTGTCTCTCTTCCTCCACCACTCACCATTCTCCACTTTTCCCTCTCTCTCTCTCTCTCTCTTTCACTCTCGCCACTCCTGCTGTCATCGCTCTGTTTGTTTGTTGCACTTTTATTGCGTTTTTTGGACTCGCCAAGCTAAGTGGTTCTAGTTGTGTGAACGCGTCTGTGTGTGTGAGCCATAAACATGTCGTCTTTCGCTTGATTTAGCGCCTGTTGTTGCCATTGTTGGCCAACAAAATGGGGCTCCGTCTAAGCCACTGACCGCTGACCATGTTTAACGTACTACAACACAACGTGGCGTATACGTAACGTAACATTTTGCTTTGAAAGAGATCATCTTGCAACAACACACACACAATGGGACAACACTGTGTTTGTCATATCTATCAACTCTATCAATTTCTAATGCCAATAGAACGTGTTGACAATGCCTGTTACCAACTCCAGTTATGGCCATAAATCTTTACCCTGTTTAGCAGCAGATACAAAAGTATCTTTCGCTTGCTTTTTCGCATCTTTTTGTATCTTTTCGACAATGAGTCTACAGTTTGTCAAAATTTTGACAACCATTCAACTTGCAGTTGACTTTGCCAACTATTATAATTAAAAATATTTTTATATATTTTAAAATTTTTTATATTTTAAGCTCAAATTTTGTTTGTTTTTTTTGAAAATTTTCAGAATATTTAGTTAAAAAAACGTTAAAGTTAAAATTTGTGTGCTTTTTTTTAATTTTTGATGCATTTTTAGTTTTTTTTTAACTTCGAGACTTTTAAGTTTTTAACAGTTTTAGTTTTAGGGATCATTATATCGAAGTCATTTCTCCCACTATTTCAAAGCAAATATTTGTATCTCGTTGACGTTGCATTGCGTCAAATGCCTTGAAATTATACAGGATCTTATGTGGTCCTTCCATCCGAGGACCATTCAAATTTGGTGTCATATCAACTTTAAAAGGCTCATGCACTAATTTTGTCTGTTCAACGAAAATAAATGTAATTTATTTATTATCAATAATAATATATATTTTTTTCAGTACTTACACCTGGCGAAAAGCATTTGCTCTTAACGTCTTTCGAGTTGATTATATGCTTGGTCCAATATAGGTACCAGTATTGCCTTTCGTCATAAAGCACCCTACAAATGTCCTTGACGACTATACTATACATTGTATTAAACCACTCTCCACGATCAAAGCGTAAAAACTCTATAGAAACCTGCGAAAATATATTTCCCTTAGTGAAAGTGAAACTTGGAACAGGTATGAATAATTTTCAGAAAATTACTTCAATGCGATCCGATGGTTGGATATTCCAAATAGTGCTCACGTTGCCCGATACATATACAAATTCAAAATCTGATGTTAAGTTTAGTTCCGTAAAATCGACGAGTCCGCTTATATCCAATACATTCTTAGGTTGATTAGGACACTCTCTGAATATTTCCAAATCATCAAGAACGAATCGATACTTATATGCAATCGAATAAACCGCGAATCCTGTTAGAAGGATTGTCACTTGGAAGAAGAACCACATCTTGTTGGTATTCACAGTTCATACTATATTCAATCTCGAAATGATCACGGCTTTTATAGCGATGAGAACTTGAAGTTATACAACATAATTATAAAACAGGGCTATTCAGGGGTATACCCCGGTGTTTTTATATTTTATTTCGATAAATATCTAATAGTCAACAATAAGATAATAATAAGAGAATTATAGCAGAATGAAACAATAATTATACTCTAAATGTTAATCTAAACGTGTTTTTTTTACTGGCACATTAAGAGCTGTCATAGACCAACTGAAAAAACTGTTAAAAAACTGAATCTTGTTTAAGATAAATTGCATGTTATATATTGATAAAAAATAGACACAGAGGTAGGAATAATTATTCAATAGATAAACAAAGAAATAATGTTTTCAAGCTAATTCGAAAATATATAATTTATAGTATTCCAAAGTGTGTTTAAAAAGTTTGTGTGTGTTTTTTGTGTGTGTGTAAAATTTGACAACGAATTTTAGCTTCTTCCAGGGCGATTTTCGCCGTCTTATTGCACGATAAGATTTTCTCAGCTATGTTGTGCCCAAATTTCATCCTCCTCGGCCTTACCGTTTGGGCTCCACGAATATCAGTCAGTTAGTCAGTCAGGACAAACAGTTTTATATATATAGAAATATATTAATTAAAAAAAAAAAAAATGATTAAATAAATGATTTTTTTTTCATACTTCTTGCAGGCAATATTAAGAATGGTCTAAACCGCTTTAGCCTGGTCAAATCGCAGAGCAGTGGCAAGCTGAGTCTTAGCAATGAGGTCGATGCTGCAGCAGCGACAACAACAGCGACAAAAACGACAACAACTAGTTTACGTGCTGCCAAACTCAAGATCGAGGCAATGCAACAACAGCAACAACAACAACAGAAACAGAGCAACATTATTTTGTTGCGCGGCACACGCAATGAAAATGGCCAGATCATTATACAGAATAAACAGGATATACTTAGTCTGCTTAGCGAGCAGCAACAACAACAACAACAGGATAAAGCCACGGCCATAACACTTAATCAATTGCCAACAACAACAACTGTGGCACGCAAAACTATCGTGCAAACATCGGCAACAAGCAACAATTCTTCTGGGAGCATTTCCATAGTCTCCAGCAGCGGCAAGGAATCAAATACGATACTCCTGCAAACGCCGATTAATGCCAGCCAATTGGAGAGTGTACTTAAGGCTCAAAACACTGCAACAGCAACAAAACAACTACTCAACAACAGCAACAACAGCAACAACAGCAACACCAAGCTCATCGAACGTCCTTTTTTGCTTAAGCATGTAAGATTTTTGAACCTGTTTAAACTATTAATCAGAGTTGCCAACATTGCCAGATCCTAAGTCTGACCAACTTCAAACTTTCACAACTTCGTCAAAACTGAACCGATTTTCGAACGGAATGCTATTTTGATCATGATTTGACCTCTAAATGCATTCTGCATTTAAATTTTAATCATCTAAAAAATTTGATATATTTTCGATACTAAACCATCTATCATCCAATTTTCCCTACTAACCCCTTGACATTATTTCAAAAACTTTGATCTCTCATAACTTCATCAAAAATTAACCGATTTTTAAGCGGAATGTCATTTTGATCATGATTTGGCCTCTTAATTCATTCTGCATTTAAATTTGAGTCATCTAGAAAATTTGATAATTTTCGATACCAAGCCATCAATCATCAAATTTTCCATACTAACCCCTTGACATTATTTCAAAAACTTTGATCTCTCATAACTTTATCAAAAATTAACCGATTTTCAAGCGGAATGTCATTTTGATCATGGTTTGGCCTCTTAATTCATTCTGCATTTAAATTTTTACCATCTAGAAAATTTGATATATTTTCCATTCTAAGCCGTCTATCATCAAATTTTCCATACTTACCCCTTGACATTTTTCCAAAAACTTTGATCTCTCATAACCTCATCAAAAATTAACCGATTTTTAAGCGGAATGTCATTTTGATCATGGTTTGGCCTCTAAATTCATTCTGCATTTAAATTTTTACCATCTAGAAAATTTGATATATTTTCGATACTAAGCCATCTATCATCCAATTTTCCATACTAACCCCTTGACATTATTTCAAAAACTTTGATCTCTCATAACTTCATCAAAAATTAACCGATTTTCAAGCGGAATGTCATTTTGATCATGGTTTGGCCTCTTAATTCATTCTGCATTTAAATTTTCATCATCTAGAAAATTTAATATATTTTCGATTCGATTTTGATCTCTCATAACTTCATCAAAAATAATCAGATTTTCAAGCGTAATGTTGTTTTGATCATGATTTGGTCTTTAAATTCATTTTGCATTTAAATTTCTAAAAAAATTGAAATTTTTTCGACTCTAAGCCATCTATTATTCAATTTTTGATTTTCAAGCGGAATGTTATTCATTCGTTCATTCATTCAATTCATTCTGCATTTTATATTAAAATTTTGAAAATGAAAAATTAAGAATCTTATATAGTAGTTAGACAATTTATCAATAAATATATATATTTTTAAAAATCCTGTTTAAATGTTATTCGTTCTCACACTTTCTTTTTCCCTCTCTCTGTACGTTTTCAGGCCTCTCGCAGTCTCAGCTCGGAGAGCAACTGTGAGAGCAAATCTCCGTTTGTGCTGCAGACGCTCAAGCGACTGGAGAAATCGCAATCGATACTCGTCATACGCAACTCCACATCGACGACAGATCGAGCGGCAGTTGCAAGCACAGCGATCGATAATAAGAGTCACAATGTTGCAACATCGCAGCTGCAACAACAACAACAACATCATGTGTTGAGCGTCACACGCACCGCCAAAGCGTCAAAGGCTGTGGCTGCCACATTGCACAAACTGAAGGCGCCACCAAGCAATGTTGTTGCAACTACAACTGCAGCGACCACTGCAACATCTGCAACAACAATTTTGAGACTTAGCAAGAGCGTCAACAAGCAAGTGACAACAACAGCAACAACAACAGCAACAGCAACAACAACGTCGGTGGCAACATCTAATAAACTTGCCACAATAGCAATGGAGCAGCAAACGAATGTGCCACTTGGGAGCGGTAAGTCTAAAAGCCAAAAACAATACCTTGCATTGCACGTGAATTTGAGATGCAACACATAAACTTACAACCAGGTAGCAGGTGGCAAGTGGCAGATAGAAGGTTGCAGGTGGCAAGTCTGTCACAGATTTTACTTGATTGTTGATGAACTGCAAAACAGTTTATCAGTTTAAATTCAAGATCGAAGCAAAGTTTATATTTCTAAAAAATATATAATTTTTATTTTATCATAGATTAATTGATAACAATTTTACAAAAGTTTAATTGTACATAAATTGATTTCAAGTAAATTCAGAAATCTGCTATGGAAGTCATTTCCCCCAATATTTCAAAGCAAATACTTGTAGGTCTTTCGCGTAGCATTAAGTCAAATGCCTTGAATTTAATTATAAATTTATGGGGTCCTTCCATACGAGGTCCTTTTAAACTTGCTGTCAAATCCACTTTGAATGTCTCATGCATTAATTTGGTCTGTTAAATAGAAATAATTTTATTTTAATTTAATATATATTTTGGCAGTATTTACACCAGGCGAAAAGCATTTGTTCTTAACGTCATTCGAGTTGATTATGTGTTTAGTCCAAAATTGGTACCAATATTGATATTCGCTGTAAAGTACACTGCACATGTCCTTAACGACCATACTATATAATGTGTTAAACCACTCTCCACGATCGAAGCGTAACAATTGCATATAAACCTGCGAAAATATAATTCCTTTAGGTAATAGCGTAAATAAGTGAATAATTTTCACTTTTTTACTTCAATGCGATCCGATGGTTGGATATTCCAAATAGTGGTCACATTGCCCGATACATAGACAAAGTCAAAAGTTGCATTAAGCTTTAGTTCAGATAAATCGACGAGACCTTTCATATCCAATACGTTCTTAGGTTGATCACGACACTCGCTGAATATTTCAAAATCGTCAAGAACGAATC